>CM053785.1:410500692-411240692 GCA_028749045.1 Cupressus sempervirens
TCTTAACCATATAAATTTTTCTATTTTTGGACAATATTAACAATGCAAAATTTAATTAATTTTACCAATTACTTGACATTCCTCATAGACATATGTATACCATTTATTAATAATTTTTGATATAGTTATACACTTGATTCTATATACTTTATTAAAAATAACATTCCATTTTTGATTATTTTGATGCAAGTTATGCTCAAGATGTTGGAGTTCTTTACAATAATTGAAAGTGGGGTTGAATCAGTTATCCAAGGTCCAGATGTACAATTAAATTTTTTTACAACTTGGTGAACACATATCCATAAAAAATTTTCATCATGCATACATCCATTAGATCATACAATCAATTAAACTTGTAGGTTACTATCAAATCAACTTTGCAGAAATGTAAGTATGAAACATAATAGATTCAATAATGCATTTGACATAATGATTTAACATGGAAACCCAATTTGGGAAAAACCACTAGTAACATGCTACTCATTCTCACTATTCTAATGTGATGCCTTGCGAAAGGCCAACCCTACTAAAGGTTACAATACTCACTATTAAATGTGACCTAGTTAAAGGATTTCAATCACCCCATTAGGAGTGATCCTTCTTAGAGGACTTTAGATCATTCACTTGGAATGTCACCTAGTAAAATGATTTACAAATGACTATTAGGTCAACCTTAATCCAAAGAATTTATCCTAGACCGGTACAATGATTAGAAAGTGACAATAAGGCTTGATCTAATAACAACTTACAACACACTTGCAGATTACAGATCTCTATTTTAGTCCTCCATTCTACTTGGATTTCACACACTTCAACTCTAATTGATTGTTCACCGCTTCAGGCATCCATAGCCTTAAGATTTATTGCTTTTTTTACCAATGTAGTCTCTTCTCTTAGGTCACTGAATGAAGCAATACCCTAGACTCCTTGTCTTCCTTAGGTTCTTACACATGACAACCTTTGCTTCTGACCAACCATCTCTATAAATAGAGAATTAAGATCTTTTTCCATTCATCCTCCATCATCCATTTTAGGGTTAGGTTGGATTCAATGAGTCTACCCATAATTTCATCTCATTCTCTTCTAGAAACTTCTCCTTCAATCCTCTTTGAATTTGCCTTAAAATGGTTTATCTTGAATTTTGTGCCACCAACTCATTAAGCTTATCTTCCACATAGTTCACACAATCCAAGAAATCAAACTCGTAAGCTCAGATTGATCGAATTCACAATCTTTCTCATAATGCTAACACTTGACATTAACTAGCTTATGATGCTCAAAACGCAATGTGTTGCTTGACTTCTAGTATCAAAACACTCGGCATGAACTAAAGTTTACTAGTGCTCGACATCAACTAAATGTTAGTTAGCTTATACTAAAATTAACTTTGCTAAGCTCCAACTTATTTTTTGCTCGGCTTACACTAACTTTTCTCAACACCTACTATGCAGATTGTTAAGCTTGGTAAACAAAATTCTTCTAACTTGTTCTTTTGAACTTAATCAATGCATCCATCTTTTGCAACCTTAAGTAGATTATCAATACACTATAATATCACTATCTTTATTGATCCTTGTACTCCTTTTCCATATCATAACTAAACCTTTCCTCTAGATGCTATTGTTACCTTATTTGATCAAATCCTCTTGATCAATCAAACAAATGATAGTACTCAAATCATATAAGCAATTGTCTTACCAACAAGTAGAAGGTTTGACATTAGTGATAAAAACAATGATTGAAACACATTTCATACTTGTATCAATATATTTTCAACACAACACACAAACATGTACCAAAATTTTAGGATGTAGTTAGTTTGATAATTCATAAAAAAAAATACTCATTTGAAAATTACAAAAAAATACACAAATTCTAGATATAGCTCTTAACTATCATCCTACCAAAGGGTTATGAAAAATACTAAATATAACTATGTATTTTGTGTTGCACATGAAAATAGCTATGTTATGTTTTCTTAAAAATTTGGATCTATTTTTTGTGTGCGTCGAGTTTGACCCACCTGATCTTATCCATTTTGTAAAAACTCTAGTAGTTTAGAAAGTAGATTCAAAGCACTACAGTTTATATATTTTACACATATTGTCATTTTGAATGGATGAACCTTAAATGTCTCATCCAAATTTAGATTTACCCAATTTTAGGAAAAAGGTGTCCACTTATACCCCCCTTTTGTAGATTATCTTGGTGGTAGGGGATTTAGTTGGAGTAGAATAGAAGAGGAACATATAAAATCACAAGGTGGGACCAAATGATTGGCAATTTGAAGCAACAATTCATTCCCATGGATTATGAGCTTGATTTACTGAAGAAAATGCAAGGGTTTAAGTAAGTAAAAAAATTAGTCCAGGAATATATCAAGGAGTTCTATCAAGTTCTCATTAGATTAGGCCATGTAAAAGCTAAAAAGGAGGAAGTTTCTTGTTACCTTAATGGGTTGAGGCCAAGTATTCAAGAGAAATTGAGTCTAATTTGAATGAATACTATTGAAAAGGCATCTCAGTTTTCCTTAGAGTCTAGGAAAAGTTGAACAAGAAGTTTGATACCAAAAATAGCAGAAGAGATTGTGGTGAAAGATTTGGTGGACAATCTTATTGAGGCAAAAATTATGATCAAAAGAAGAAGGAAAAGGCTAGTAGTAGCAACCAAAAATAGAGGGGAAAAATCATTTCCATGATCATAACAATAAAGATCAGAGAGGAAGAGGAAGTGGAAAAGGATCTGGTAGAGGAGGTTTTCATGGATCCTGTTTTCACTATGGAGAGGACGGGCATAGGGCATTTGAGTTTCCTAGTGCCAAAGAAGGAATGATAGAAGACCTAAATGCTAGGCTAGAGTTGCACATGTTGATGAAGATGTAAAATCCTCACATTCTAAAGATTCTAAAAGAGGAGAAGTTTGAGTCAAGCTAAGTCTTTTTGAGTGGTGAGAATGAACCTGATCAAAGGAGGAGCTTGTTTCACACTAGTTGCAAATGTGAAGATAAGTGATGTGATGTATTCATTTATGGTAGAAGCACTGACAATTTGGAAATATGGTTTTAAAAAATATGGCCATGAAGTTAAATCTCAAGAGGCAAAAACACCCACATCCATATTATGTTGCCTAGGTGTAGGGTGACCACAAGGTCATGGTTAATGAGCAGTGAACAAGGTCTTTGTGATATCATATATATGAATATATGTCATATGATGTTGGGTAGGCCATGGTAGTTTAACTATAAATACCCACACTTTGACCAAGGATGGATTGGAACATAAGTTGAAGCCATTGAAGGAGAAAGAAGAAAAGGTATCTAGCACTGCCAAAATATATTTTGTTGACGAAAATAAATTTCTCAAGAGTATGAGGCATGAACATGTGTGTTTTGTTATAATTCCAAAACATGGTAGAGATGATTTGAGGATGTACCTATAGAAGTTGCAGATTTTTTGGAGGATTTTTTAGATATTGTGTTAGATAATGTACCTAATGGATTACCCCAATAAGGAAGATTAGTCACTAGATGGACTTGATTCTAAGAGACAATTTTCCAAACAAGGCAAGGCAATACATAGAATGATACCAACAGAAAGTGAAGAGTTGACCAGACAAGTTCATGTGTTGTTATAGATGGGGTTGATTTAAGATAGTTTAAGTTCATGTGTAGTACTAGAAGTATTAGCACCCAAGAAGAATGGAGAATAGAGGGTGTGTACAAATTCATGAGCTATCATGCAATCAAGTACATATTTCTAGTACCATAGATGGATGATATTATGGACTACTTTAGTGGAGTTGTGTATTTCAAAAAGATAGATCTAAAGCATTGTTACCATTAGATTCACATTAGAGAAGGAGATGAGTAGAATTGCCTTCAAAATAAGGAAAGATTTTATGAGTGGTTAGTCATGAATTTTGGGCTTAAAAATACATTGAGCACTTTCATGAGGCTCATGAATGAGGTACTGGAGGAGTTTCTAGGTAAGTTTGTCATTTTTTACCTAGATGATATTTTGATCCTTACTAAGACATTGGAGGAGACTTTGATGCACATTCATAAGGTGTTTGATAAGTTGAGGGAGGAAAAGTTGCTGATAAATTTGAAGAAGTGTAGTTTTGTGAAGGAGTTGGTGTACTTGGGATTTGTAGTATTAGCAAAAGGTCTGAAAATGGACCCTAAGAAAGTGAAGGCTATCCTTGAATGGCCTACTCCAAGGAGTGCAACAGAGGTAAGATATTTTCATGGACTAGATAGTTTTGACACAAAGTTTATCAGAAGTTTTAGTAGTATTTGTGGACCTTTAAATAAAACAATGAGAGGACATAGTAAGAAATTTAAGTAGATTGTAGGAGCAGATAATCGTTTTAATATGTTGAAATAGAAAGTTACAGAGAAGCCTATTTTTGCACTTCCAAATTTTAATAAGGTGTTTCAAGTAGACTTTAATACTAATGGTACTGTAATAGGAGCTATTTTGAGCCAAGAAGGTATACATATTACTTATTTTAGTGAGAGATTGAATGATGCCAAAAGAAAGTATTATGTTTATGATCAGGAATTTAATGCTATAGTTCATGAATTAAAGAAGTAGACACTATCTTCTTCCTAAGGAGTTTGTTTTGTATATTGATCATCAAGCTTTGCAATATTTGAATAGTCAAGGGAAATTGAACCAAAGACATTTGAAGTGGGTTGAGTTCTTGTAGTGTTATACATTTTTTTTGAAACACAAGAGTGGGAAGTCTAATAGTGTTACAAATTCTCTTAGTAGAAGATAAGTTTTACTGATAGAAATGTAGATTGAGGTGGTTGGGTTCAAGGAACTCAATATTTTGTATTTGAAGGATCCTAATTTTGGCAAGGCTTGGAAAGATTTTATAGAACCTGTTACACTTGACAAGACAAAGTGGTTAGATTTTATAATCTAAGATGGTATTTGTTGACCCTCATTTTCACTTTTCCTAAATTCCAAAACTCTAATGTGAAAATGTATTTAGTTAAAATGAATAGTTGGAGTTTTATTGTAATGTTCTTAATCCTTTGTTCAAATCCCCAAATATGATAAAATTAGCCCTTTCTTAGCTCGTAGGCTTTCCTTGAAATTTTATAAAATTGTTTGCCCTAGTGAGAAAACCCTTGTTTGAGGTCTATGCCATTTTTGAGCCTTTAAAATTTTTTAATGTTTCAAAGGGTTATGTTTTTCTTTAATGCTTTGGCATTTAATGACAGCTCATGAAAGTTTTGAGTGTGAGACTTGGAGATCAATGATGATCACACAATCGAAACTCATCATAATATGATGGCATTTTAAGTTGTGACTTGAGGAAGCAATAAAGTTTCCTTGATCACCTAGTTAGAGCAGTTAGAATCCCATTTTCCTTTTATATCACAAGTAAGTGAAATAATTAATCAAGCCTTAGTCATAAGGTTTCTTAAATAAGATAGAAGTAATGAATTATAACAAAGATTGGGAAAATGCTTATGTTTGCATGATCGGGGCATCAAAAGGTAAAGCTTGAAGGATAACCGTAATTGAGTGAAATAGTTAGAAGCTCATAAAGAACCTTTGATCATAGGTTGATTAAATAGCTAGAAGGTTTGACTATGAAGGATTGACCAAGTTAAAATACTCAAGATTATTCCCAGTTGCATGGTTAGGGTGGTTAAGTCATATTATGTGGAATGGAATGCGACTAGGTGAAAAGTCATTGCGAAGCCAAAAAACTTGTTTGTTCATTTAGTCATGTAGTTAAGATAGATAACTAATTCTCAGACCAAAACTAGTCAAAAGGGTTAAGAAATTATTAAATCATGTAGTCATGATGTTAACTAAGTAGTCAAAGGGATAAGTCACAACCTGACAATCACTATTGCAAGGTGCATGAAATATTTGATCACTCAGTCATGATGTCAAAGAATATAAGGATAATTAAGTTAGTGACTTAGTGATGAGTCAACTTATAAGAAAGATATGTGTGATCACACCTTCGTGGTGATAATAAGAAAATGCTTGAGACAAGTTGTGAAGTGGTGAAATAGGTTAAAATGCTCATTCGTGGAGTCATGCAATTAAGGGTCAAAAGAAATATTTAAATTACGACCAAGTGAACCAGTTAAGATCAAAGAAAAATATGAAGATTGCACAATCATGATATTAAAGAAGTGTTAGTAAGGATAGAGCACAAAGCGACGACTAGATGAAAAGATCATAAATATCCTTTTCTTGTACAGTCACAAAGAAAAGTTATTGTTAGATAAACCAAGCTATGACCTAACAAAGTCTTAAGGTTAAACTGCATGTAATATTTTGATTGCATGGTCACAAGAGTAAAATCCTAAAAGCTTGAAAGGTGTGCAAAGCCATGATTTAATGACTGCTAAAGGAATTTGTGTGGTTGTAGGCAGTAAGTATAACTGTTAGTGAAATGAAGTGACCATGTGATTAAAGATAAAGAAATGTCAGAAGTTTAAGGTTTTTAGTCACATAGTTAATGGCTAAAAGTAGTGATTAGACAATGAAGTGATTGAAATGGTGTAAAGATATGATCATCTAGTCACCAATGATTAGGCAAATGATGACTATGGAATGGCAAACAAAGGGAGTCACTGGGTTACATGAGTAAGTTTTAATGCAGAAATGAGTGTTAAAGAGCCTCATCATGATCTAAAAGTGATGTCCTATAAAAAGTGCATAAAAGGTTAAGAAAAGGTGGCATACAAGAAGATTTTGGCATTTTTACCAAAATTAATAATTTTCATGCACATTGACATAAATAGATTTAAATGCTTCTTTGGCAATTATTCTCTATTAAAAATTTGATATAACAACATTTTGATCTACAATATTTTGCATAATCCAAAGATAAAATTTGAGCACTAAGAGATTTCTAGAGCTTTTAGAATTGAAGTTGAAAGAGTTTATTGTAAAGAATCAATATGCAAAAGTCATGGCACAAGAAGAGGGTAAGATAATAGCTCAAATTGATGTGGAAGAATCTTCACAAGTTTTTGAACAAGAAAAACCAAAGTTGGAAATAATGTATGCAGACGAGTGGGTATATTTTCTTCTAGGGTCTTCTCATGTTTAAAATTTGAATGCACATGTTTTCAGAGATGCATATTCCTTCTACTGAGATGCCATTGTATCAAATACAAATTGAAATGAACTTTTATGGTATTTCCATCATAATAGGTATGAAAAATCACCTATCTATAACCAGTGGGTTATGAATATGGAAAAATTGATAATGCCAAAAGTCATAGTGGATGTTGATTTGATAAAGGCACAAATCAAATGCTACAATCCAACAACTAAAGCTTTCCATAAAAAAGATATGAGTATCCTATGAAAATTGGATAGGGAGACCTTCATTGAGGTTTTTGACCTAGGAGGGCCTATGAAAAAGGCAATTGAAAAGGAGAAGATGAATGAAACTTTCAAAAATTCTAAGACTTTCTTTATTGGAAATGTCATAAAGAAGCACATTCCCAAATCAAAGCTAGAGAAGGGTGAAATGCCAAAGAAGGTAGGGGGCCTGATGACACTTGAACTCTTCTACAAGTATTTTAGGTACACAATCTTTGGGATAAACAAGGTGATAGGAATTGATGGCACAAATTATGCCCCAGGATAAATATATATTATTGCTTTGGATATCCGTGATCCAAATCATAATGTTGGTTGTGATTTTGTGGAATATATCATCAGTATGATACATGATGAAATTGTGGTAGCTAAGAATGGAGAACTTGGGAATTTTAGATCATTCCACTACTCATTGCTAATAAGAATGGAGAACTTGGGAATTTTAGATTATTCCATACTCATTGCTGATGCATATCATTCTATACAAAAATATAGGGCATATCAATCCAGAATTTATTGAAGCCACTAAAGATAATGGAGAGAACTTGCCTATGTAGATATGGAATAATTTTTGGAAAAGGTTTTATCCCTATGCTAGTGCTATTTCTTTTTACAATGATTTTTTTTTCTCTATTACAAGTATGTTAGTAGATATAATTGAAAGAGTACCTAGAAGTGTAAGAATTTGATAAGACCACCTTCTTGCCCAAATGGGGATAAGGTACTTAGCCATGATTGGGCTAGTTTGTTTTTATTTGAAAATTTCTCAATTATAAGGGTTTTTGGGTGTCCACAACCCCCACATGTATTGCCAAAATACATCCTTGAGAGATTAGGCCAAATAGAATTCTTTTGGCAATTGTTAATGATGAATAAAGAGTATCTAGGTCCTACTGTCAAGAAAACCTCCTTTGTAGCAAGGAATACAAAGATAGGAGACTTTCTAATAGGAAAAGATGTCATAGAGGAGATTGACCAGTGTATGGGAGGGTTCAAACTTCCCTTAGCTCCTGTTAGAACCTACAATCTAAATGATTTGGTGAGGAAAGCTTTGAAACAAATGAGAAAATTTACCCTCACAAGTAGCAAACAAAATTGGAAAGAAGATTGCATAATGAACTATTTGGAGATAAAGGTATGTAGAGATAGAACCCAAAGATGGAGTAGGATAACGAAGATTGAAGAATCCATGAAGGAAGTTGATCCATCATATAAGGGTTTCTACCATGAGGTAACCTACTTAGATAGATACAATAGGTGCCTAGATAATTTTGATCAGCTAATGACACATGTGCCTACTAAGATTAGAGATAAAGTAGAGCCACAAATCCCTCAATAGGAGGATGTTATAACCATTGAGGTTGGAGATGACTAGCCAGAGAGTTCTTCATGGGTAAAGGGAAGGAAGAAACAAAAAATGATTGAGATCCCTAACAAGGTCAAAGGAAGGCATTGAAATTTTTTCCAAAAGGATCATTTAAATTATGTGATGCAATAAGATACAACTTCTTGTTAAAACAGGTTGGGAAACAAAAAGATCTCAAACAAGATTGAATTGAAAATTCAAATGTTAGATGAGCAGATCATTCAAGCTCAAGAGTTCATGAAAGATGATGAATTCATCAAATCAGATGAATTCAAGTAATTCCTATAAAAATTTAAGTAAAATGAGCTTACCTTATAGTTGTAACTATGTGACTCATCCGAGAAAACTATAGAGTTGGTGCAAAGGTTGTAGGATTATGATCCTAGCACTGAGAGCCTTACAATAGAGGAAGTGAGAGAGCTTGTAGCTATGAGTGGTATGTTTCTCTTTCTTGGATGGGAGCTTAGCTCATTCTTCATGTTAGATCAGGATTAGGAAACTAGACGAATCAATGTCCTTTAAAGAAACCAACATTGCTGGGGAGTTGCAAGGCTCTAGTTTTAACATTGACAATAAGACAATGGCTATATGGAGCTTGGATCCTAAGGGAAATAAGCCAACCTTGATGGAGATAAAAGAACCCCCCCAAGATAATGTGATATTTTGGAATGTCACTATTTTATCAAGTGATCAGATTCATGACTTACAAAATAAAAAATCACTAATGGGGAATAGTAAAATGGATATGTTAGAAGAATAGATTTTTCAAACATATAGCATATCCATTAATGCTAGGAAAAAGTATGAAGAATAATTGAAAAGAGCTTATGTCCTAGAACATAGGGTGGTTACCCTAGATGAAGAGACAAAAAACCTTATAAACCTTATAAGACTTGTCATAAAGGTAAAGGATCAAGTAATCCAAATAGAGGTTGATGTAGAAAATGTGGGAGGAATCAACAGATGGACATTGATGAATGTGATAGAGCCAAAGAAGTGAAAATCAAGATAATTCAGAGCTTGATGATGCAGAAGAAAGGTGCTTTGAAAATTGGGTCACAAAATGTGCATAACAACTATATCTCATGTCAAGGAGTTGAGTTCTAGTGCTTAGAAGCATTAACCCTTCTATCCCCTTTGTTCATAACATGGGGACCATATACACAATTCTTTGATAATTTGGTTCCCCTAATGCCCCAAAAGAAGGAGCTACCTAAGGAAGTAATTATTAATGCCATAAATATGATTAGTAAAGTGAAAGAATTGCATGGATTTTTATCAGGAAAAAATGTAATTAATACAAAGCAAGATGAAAGATTGTTGTAGGGATTCAAAATTTTATTTCTACCATCCTAGATGTTGATGAAGTAATCAAAGAATGAAAAGAGTGGTCCTCATCTTTTGAGGATATTTTGAGGCATCCACAATTTTGGCTTACTACAACAATGAGACAAATGTAACAATTGTCTATGATATGATTGATTTTATGTTTTGAATAGAATTAGATAAGACCAAGATCATAGGAGAGTTAAAGGCCATAACTAATACTAAGTAGAATAAGAATATTGGTGACTTAGATATCAATCGTGATGCCACATGGTGAGATGTAGATATAGACATTGCCATTTAGGAAGTCATTTATGATATGAAGGCTATACCATCTGTTGATAGTGACTAGGCAATGTAGGGATGCGGTTAGAGGCAAAAGGAATAAAGATAAAGAATAGAAAATGACAGGAGCTTAAAGGCCAACATAAAGATGATAAAGATACTTGTTGATAAGTACCACCTATCAGTTTTGCAACTATATCCAAAGTTTTGATCCAGATACAAAGAATATTTGAATGTGACTGAATGAAAAAAATCTTTGTATTTTGTTTCCAATAGTTTTTTGACAAGTATCCTCCCACTAAATCTTGTTGCAATCCTTTCTATAAAATGATTTCCAAGATGTGGAGTTAAGGTATGAAATTCATGTAATTTTCAATGTTATGCTATTTTGTATTCGATCCAGTTACTCTTTATGTCAAATTCTATGTATTTTCTCAATTTTTCATACTAAGAATAAAATTGAATCTTGAATGATAAGTTGTCATGTCTTGAAGCATTCTGGATTTTATAATAGTATTGTATGATTTTTCAAGGAGAATTAATACAAAAGGAATGTTCTATAATATTTGTTTTCTCTAAATTCTATCTCCATTTTTATGTTATGGTTATGTTGCAATTGGATGAGCAAGGTTCATATAATTTAATGCAACTAGGATATGTTGTATACCAAATTTTTGTTGCTTTTAATTCAATGAATTAAGTAAGTACTTCAAAAAATTGATAGGATTTCTATTCATATAAGAGGGATATTCATAAGAATGGGGTTTAGGGTTTACTATTGATAATTTGATTGTAAAGCAATTAAATTGGTCAAATTTTTTTTCGTAGACTCTGCATACCAATGGATAGGGCACTAATCATCAATTCAGATGCAAACTGTTAGAAATCATATGGTTGCACAAAGCATAAATATAAACCAAATCAAAATTTACTTTTGTGTAAGAAGAAACAATTGTTCGTCAACACTTATTTGCAATAATTCTCTGTGTGTGATAGTTACTTGCTACAATCAAGAGTTATTTGCAAAGTTAAGAATAATTGCCACCATTTTTGCAATAAGGGATAGATTTTGGAGAAAAGAATATTAGTGAGTGAATTGTAAAGAGAATATCAAGAATTTAGTATCCAGTTAAAACATCTATAAGGTGCACCCACCTATGGCTTGTAGAGCCTAAAGTGTAGAAAATCCACAAGATTTTGTTAATGTTGGTCCAAATCTAAAGAAGTTTTAGTTAAATATAGGAAAGTAGCTAGTCCTTAGACTATCTCTATCTTCTGAACCTTGGTATTAGGTATTTTGTTACCTAGTAGTTTTAAAACACTAGCAATATTTTGTTAAAGGGAAGTCAAATGTGCATTCCTAGAAGTTATATGAGAGAGAATCACATCAAGTAGAAGCATAGTGGAGAATTGGCTAGACAATTTGGTAGAGACAAAACCATTTCTTTAGTTGCTAAGATTTATTACTAGCTATAATTACAACAATATGTGAATTAGTTTGTGTAGAGTTTTAGAGTATTCTAGATGGTGAAAGAAGTGAAGAAAAATACATGGTTATATCATCCATTACATATACTTGAGAAGCCATGGGAAGATGTTAGCATGAATTTCATTTTTGTTTTACCAAGGACACAGTGAGGGCATGATTCAATAGTTGTGGTGGTTGACAAATTTTCAAAATTGACACATGTCATTCCTTGCAAGAAGACTATTGATATTGTTCATGTAGAAAATTTAGTTTTTAAAGAAGTGGTGAGACTACATGATCTTCTAAAAAGCATAGTTTCTAATCAAGTACCAAGTTTATTGAGTATTTTTGGTGTACATTGTGGAAGAAATTAAACACATAGTTGAAGTTTAGTTCATGACATCATCCAAAAATTGATGGGAAAATAGAAGTTGTAAATCAAAGTTTGGGAAATTTGCTAATATATTTGGTTGGGAATAAGCCAAAAGGTTGGGATCTGATCTTACCACAGGCAAAATTTTCATACAATAATTCTATCAATAGGAGCACTAGTAAATAAACATTCTAGATTGTATATGGGATTCATCCTATAAATAATTCTGAATTGAAGTAGTTGGATAAAAGAGAAATGAGTAGTGTTGAAGCAAACTATTTTGTTGATCATTTGAAGAACATCCACGAAGAGGTGAGGAAGCACATCAAACAAATGAATAAAAAATACAATGCTAAAGTAGATGTGAAAATGAGGTATAAGGAATTTTAGATTGAAGATGAAGTCATGGTTCATTTGAGGAAGGAGATATTTTTGGTGGGTATACATATAATAAGTTGAAAATGAAGAAGTTTGGACCATGCAAGATAGTGAAAAGGAATAATTTTGGAAATGCTTATGAAGTAGAGTTGCCAGCTAAAATAAATATTATCCAAGTATTCAAAATTTCAAATTTGACAAAATATTATGAGGGAGGTTATGGAGATGAAGTTACAGAAGCACAATGGAGTATTCATGCATATACTTTAGCTACAAAGGAGATTAAGGAGATATTGGATAGTTTTGTGGGAGGAAGAAAAAGGAATAGAATATATGAAGAGTATCTAGTCAAATGGAAAGGGAGGCAAGTGGAGGATTCATCATAGCTATCATAGGAGGAGGTTGACCATCTTGGTTTTCTTCTCACTACCCAAGAGATGACAAGGTCACTTCTCAAATTACCTTGGGTGTCTGATGCAAAAGCATCTTGGTTGTAAGGGTAATCTTGCATCACCTAAAAATGTTTCTATTTCTAGTATTCCAATTTTGTGTTTTCAATAAGGGTTATTCCTATTTAGAATTGTTATTTGAGGGAGCTTGCTAATTTTAGTGAGTTGATATTATGTGCTCAAATTGTTCTAATCTCATATGTGGAGGTTCATCTTAGACATATCCACTTACCAAATGCATTTTATTATCATATCATATGTATTGGTGTAGTTATTGTATATTTTTTGATATGAATTTTGGCTATCCAAACTTCAAGTCCAATGATGAAGAACTAAATGGCTTTGAAATAAGGTAAAAGCTCAACTAATGAACACTTGTGCGATCAATTGTTGTAGATCACTAGCCAAGGATTTGGGAAAGGGGTCATTGGGTCAATGCTTTGCTAGTTATGATCTTAATAAGTGGACCCATTAAAAAATTTAATTTGTAAATTGTCTTGAGTCATTCCTATGTGAGAAAAAGTAATGAAATGATATAATGTGAGGTTGGTTAGCCTCAAGGGTTAGGGCTTAGTATCTATAATTTTCTCGAGTGGTAAAAAGTGCATATATAAGGAAGACTTGTAGGTTGTCTAAGGTAGTTCTAGGTCACAGTCGTATCTCTATCTTGCATAGTACTATAAGGAAGATGTCCATGTGGGTTTTCATATTGTAATTCTATAATTCTACATTTGTAGCACTTGATAATAAGAAGCCCATATTTTTTCCTCTCAATTTTTGTTGTTTCTCTATTTATGTTGTGTGTTTTTGGTATTAATGGGAGCACCCTTAATTAAAATGACCTTAAAAAAGTCCTTTCTTTGGGTTTAGAACTTCAAGTTCTCCTTCATGCTCAAAATTTTCTTATTCTTCTCTTTCATCCTCACTTTAATCTCTTATGGTAAGAATCATACCTCTACGCATATATTTTGGCAATGCTTGTAATTGCCTCTAGAGAGCTCTAAAACCATTAGGTTGCATACCTCAGACTCTTCCACCATGTTCCCTTTGTGAAGGTATTTTTCCACTTTTTGTTGAAACCCTAGTGAAAACCACCTCAGAACCAATGATCTGTCTACACACTCAGTCCAAACTATGATCCAAGTATAAATTGCCTTATAGTTAGTGATTTTTCTACATGCTCAGGAACTCACGCTTTGATACCACTTGATGAAGGGTGCTCCCCTTAATACCACAAACACACAATAGAAATAGATAAACAACATAATTTTTGCAAGAACAAAAATGAGCTTGTTATTATCTCCACAAATATGGAATTACAGATTTCCAAAAATACAATAAGAAAAGCCACATAGGTACTTTGTTAACAACTTTATTGAAGATAGAGTCATGAACTACCACCTAAAATGGCCCTAAATAAGCTACAACCTTCCTTATATAGACAATTTTCCACCACCTAAGAAGGTTCTAGATATTTTACCCTAATCATTGAGGTTGACTGATCCCCAAAGAATTATTATATTCATATTTATTGCATAAGGTTGGCTAAAATTAACTGACTTCTTGAGACCATAACTTTTAAAAGATAGCTATAATTTGAAACTATAAGTACTATATGGTATTGTTATCTTCTAATCTATAGTGCAATGATGACACTTAGTCATTAGTTGGGGTTTGAACTCATTCCAAAGTTTCTAAGGCCTTCAAAATTAAGCTCAAAGATTTTGTACCCAAAAACCTCAATAACTTATGTAATATATATGGTATGACAATGTAACTCCACTAAAAGGATGAAATAACTAAGATGAACCCCCACCCATGAAATCAAAACATTATGAGCTTGTATGATCCACTTACTAAAAATAGTAAGTTTCCACAAATAATAACCATGTAATGAAATAATACTTATTCAAATGATAGGAACAAAAAAACAATTTGGGTGATGTAAGATCATCATTACACCAAGGATGCTCTTGCATCAGAGAGCCTAGACAAGCTCTTCAAGATCTTTAACATCCTAGATAATCATCACTTTAGGGTCTTGCTCTAGAGTCTTCATGGTTCTTTATGTAGCAAAAATATTCTATTTAGCCTAGCCCTCATCCTCTTACCAAGACCCTCAACCATTTACATATCTTTCTCCTTATTGTCCATATCAACATTGAGCTAATTTCATTCAAGCTAACTTTTCCCTTAATGTTCATCAATTTCAAGATGGAAGCATTAATCTTTCCATTGCTACTCTTAATGATATTATTGATCCTTTCCTCAAATACCTTGAATTGATGAAGAATATCATCATGTTTTCGTTCCATCTTCCTCTTAAATTCAATATATACATATACTATTAGGATTAGAGGACGTGAATTTAATTATTGCATACAAATATAATCAATAATGCAAAGAAATAAAAAAAAAGTTGAACAAAGGGCACACTAATTTAATGTGGCTCACCCAATCTCTATGCCCTAGGAAATCAACATTGTTTCAAGAAGCTAGTAAATTATCATGTAGAAATCCCTAACATAATCAATTTTAAATAAGACTTGTGTTAGTTACGAAATTGGGGTTAGAATAATCTAGAAAAATAACTCTTGATGTTATATAGAATAATAAAGTAATCTTGGCCTCATGGGGTATTTCCTTGTGACCTCACAAGGGGCATTTCCCCTTGACACCATCATAAGGGTACTACCCCAAAACCGTTGTAGAAAAAACTAGGGGGAAACTACTATTGGTGTTTTAAAACTACAGGTTCCAAAAACCAGTACTAGGATACAAAATGCAGATGGATGCCTAGGCGTCAGCTATTTCCCATATTTAGTATGAACTCACTTAGGTCTAGACCAACTTCAACAAAGAAAACAAGGGATTTCTACACTTTAGGCTTTGTAGGGCCAAGGTGAGTGCACCTAGAGATTATATTGCTTATTCTTTGATTCTCCTCTCCAGTACTTATTTACTAATAGTCTTCACCTTATATCTATCCCTTATTGTAGAAAAAATGGTCAATTGAAATTGTAATTAAATCCTTGGTTTACAACTATAACTCAAAGGAAAGATATTAAAAATGAGTGAATGAGTAGGAATATAGCTCTTTGTTACAAAAAGTAAACAATTGATTTTGATTTTAAAATGGGTATTATGAAACCAAATGACTGCATCAATTTGCACCTAAATTTGTAACAAGTGCGTTGTCTATTGGTACACAGAGTCATACCAATAATTCTTGACCTATTTAATTGACTTGCAATTAAATTTATCAGTTGTTAACCCTAAATTCCATTCTTATGATATCCCTCCTATAAACCTAGAAACCCTATAAATTCATAGAAGCATTTAATTAACTGCTTGAATTAAAAGAAATAATTGAATGAAATACAAACTATCCCAACTACATTAAACTAAAAGACATTTTCTCATTCAATCTCAAAGTAACAAGCACATGAAAATTGAGACAAAATTTAGAGACATGAATATTTAGAACTTCCTCTTTGTATTAATATTCCTTGAAAATAATGCATTACCAATATATGACTCAGAATATACTCAAAAAATGACAAATTATGTCATTTAATATTCATTAAATTCTCAGAGTACAAATTTGAAATAACATACAATTGACACAAAATACTAGATTGACTACAAATAGTATAGACTTCTAAAAATTATACAGAACTTGGACGTTCACTCCACATCTTGGAAATCCTTTTATAGACAAGGATTGCAACAAGCTTTAGATGGAAGGACACTTGTCAACATTTGATTCAAAAATAAAATATAGAGATATTTTTAGATGTTTACTTTACAAACATTATTTGTATTAAGATAAAACTGGGGAAGTAGTTTTCACGTGTCTTGAACATGAATTTGTTTGCACTTTAACAACCTATTTGTTTCATTTCCTTTTATTTACTTTATATCTTCTTCCTTTTAGCTGTGACTTTAACTTCTCAATCACTTTCCTAGTATGGAAAGGTCTTTATGCTAACTATAGCTTCCTAGATGGCTATGTTAATTTCTATATCTGGCTAGGTGGCATCTTTGATTCTGTTCAACTCTTCAAGGATTTTTTTACATTTAGCATCTATGATTGCCTTAACCTCTGAAATTGCTTTGCCCATTTTTGACTCTAGTTTATACATCATATCAATCAAATCATAAACTACTACAATATCTACCTCATTGTTGCAATGTGCCATAAACCTAGAGTGGTCCAAAATGCCATCAAAGGAGGATGACCATTCTTGCCAATCCTTTATTTCTCCACTTTCATCTAATATGCTAGGCACAAAATTTGGTGTTCCTACAACAATCATTTTCATCTTGTCCTAAATTAATTGTAACTTTCCCACAAAGAATCCATTCAATTCCTTTACCTTGTTAATCAATTTTCTAAAAAAAATAATTACCACTTTTGATAAATCATTCTTTTGTGTCAACATGGGTATAAGGTTCTCAAAAAATGGGTGTATGGGCCACATGTCATGAGTAAAGGAGATAGTAAAGAAATTTTTTTAGAGCACTAATAATTTGTCCCTTGCAAGATAATATTAATGTTGTGCACATTTTGAGAAACATATTTCAAGGAATTAATATTGTAAATCAGAAAATTATTTATGGTTCTAATTTTAATCTCTTTGCTAGATTCCAATTCCTCCTCATCAGTAGCCATATCTTGGCCCACCATATCTCCTAATTTAGGTGCATAGCCCTCTATTTCTACACTTGTCTCTTCAATCTTAGTAGTAGATCTGATAGAGTTTTTCAATGGTACCATTTCATTTTCTAATCGAATACTCTTATATTCTAGAGCATATGTGTTGGTGTATACACTAATCTAATGTGATAGAAATACTAATCTAATGAAAGCATTTACACATTAAACTAACATAACATATAAGAGAGACAAAGAGAAGACAAACTCAAATGAGAATGTGAGCCATGGATAGGCTCTCTCAATGAGATTTGTTCTCTTATTTTTGAGATGTGTCTATGTGTAGATTGGGGATGTATGCTCAAATGCTCAAAGTTGCTTCAATGGTGGAGATGGATAATAGAAAATTGGTAGATTTGTGAGCTCTCAATTTGGCATTATAAGGGTATGGGTATGACTTTTGGCTCTCAAAAGGGCATGGTAACTTTAGCTCAAAAGATTGTTGATGAAATGGCTTGGGATGGGATTCAATTTATAGGCTAAGGGGTAGAGGGATGGAGGGCTTAGATGCAAGGATGGGGAGATGGTTAAGGAGGGCTAAGATGCACTCAAAGGAGAGCACATGGATTGTGCTTGTTTAGCACCAATGGGAAGGTGACACTTGTCACAAGGAGGATGAGTGTGAGAGGGTAAGGTAAAGGGTTGGTTAAAGGCATGATGAGTGGGGTTGAGTATGTAAGAGGGATGTAAGAGGAATAAGTGTGGAAGAGGGAAGAGTGTGGAAGATGGATGTAAGAGTCATGAGTGGGCTTGTAAGAGCACTCATGACTTGGTGGTTGGGATTTTTGAGGGGAGACTTTGATTTGGTTTAGGAAAGTCTTAAACTTGTTTAAGGAATGTGACAAAATTAGGGGGTGGATTAGGCTTGGGCTTAGGATTAGATTAGGGATGTTAGAGATGTGCAAGTGGATGGCATTAATGAGGGTGGGTGAGTTAGTGGCTAAGCTAGTTTAGTATGGGTGGATGGGGTGGATTAGGCTAAATGGAGGATTAGAGATAGGTTAGGGGTTTTTGAATTTGAGAATTTTATTTATCAAATAGATTTATTTAATAAATGGGGATTTTTGGAATTAGATAGAAGAATAGGATTTAATTGATAAATAATAGATTATTTGATTTATCAATTAGGACTATAGATGATTAATTAAATTAATCAACTAGGGGATGACAAATGATTAATTAAATAGAAATTTAATTAATGATGCCTTTTTAGATAACTAAATAGGATTACTAAAGCGGTGTAATCAAATTTAGGTGTCTACAGTTGGTACCCAATATAGACATAGTATTTAAAATTTTCAATTTCTAGTTTCGAACCCCTTTGAACTAAAGTTCAAAGCAGTTTGAGATGGTTTGAAGTGGTTAAGTTTGCATGAAAAAGTTTCAAATCCAATGTTCAAGTTTGGAGCTCCACTTTGTTAGGTTTTGGGATGTAGATTCATGAGAACAATGACCCAAGTTTAGAACCAAAATTAGATCTAGAGTTCAAATGCACATTTGGGTACACTCATTTTATGAATGTTAGATGTGGAAGAAGATTAATTATAAGTCCATACACATATTGAATATGGAATCATGGTTATGATAACACATATAGGATCATAGAGATATCCTAATTTAGTTTATAATCTTATGATTGTGATGATTGTACCTGAGCCCATGAGATACACACACCAACTACCACATATCAACACAAAAAAAGGTTGGTTGTAAATAATTTAGTTAAATGATGATAAACTACCCATTCAAGAGAATGAGATGGAAATTGAGCTATTTCACATGGGACCATAGAAAATACATGGAACATTATGATAGAATGCTTGAACTTGGCTAGTTCTCCAAAAATGAGAGCATAAGCTCAAATGGTCACACAAAATTTGGTGTGTTGGATCCTTGCTTGGTGCCAACACCCATGTACATCATGTCAAGTCATTTCTCAAGTTGTGGTCTTTAAGAACCACACTCCCTAAACCTCCAAACTTCTCTCCAAGATTCTTAATCGATTTTGATAGCATAGAATGGAAGGGATTTATGAATCACAAATTCCATGACTGGTGATTTTCAAAAGCATGTAGGATACTTGAGTTGTATAGGATCCCCATCTTATCTAGAGGTGCATATTAGTTTTGTGATCTCAGCACCAAAGGAAATTTTTAGACAATCTTGCCATTTCATAGGTGAATCTAAGTCTTTTCTGTACACTAGCCTAATGACTTGAAGTATGATGCAGTTGATAGCATAATAGAAAAGGAAGAGAATTGATGCCATCATTCCAATGTACCAATAGTGTAGACTGTGCAACATCATGTATGTGTAGTGTTGGCCTACTAGTAGGTGGCAATTTAGATATATATATAAAAGATGTTGAATAAGAACACAACATGGGAATTTTTGTGGTATTTGGAGAAATGACATTGAATATTCTCAAGGAGAGAATAAGAAGCATCCTTGGCATTCAATTTTAAATAAAGAAACAAGATATTCAAAGTGGCACATCTTATAGATAATCAAATTGACAAGGAGCCAAGTGACAATTATCCTTTTTACAAAGTGTTGTCCAAATAAAGATGTCACTGAGGTGTCAATAAAGGACAAGTGGTCACAAAATTATAGAATACTCTTGGGAAACCAAAAAGGGTCATTGAACATATGAGTCATCTTTTAGATTTGTATCAGTTCCATTTTAGTTATGTGGATCCTAGCTTTAAAAATTATTTCCCTAAATTGGAAAAAAGGTTAATCATTTTTTAGTATCCCTATTTTGATCATATAATGCTTGAGATTTATTATAAGTGGGGCCATAATTCAAAAGGAGAAAAAAAAAGGGAATCACTTCCAGAAATTAGTTATGTTAGTAATCAAACAGTTATGGGAATGGTCATATGTTAAATAGGCAATAGATTAGTATGATAGGGGTTCCATTTTTGGGCTTGGAGATGTAGACTTTGTGTTGAAGGGAAAAGCGAGAGATAGTAGAAATACAGGGAAGAGTTTTCCAATTTTCTAGTTCTTTCGAGAGAAAGAGAGAGAGAGAGAGAGAGAGAGAGAGAGAGAGAGAGAGAGAGAGAGAGAGAGAGAGAGAGAGAGAGAGAGAGAGAGAGAGCCAAATTTGGAGCTGTGAAAGGGAAGAGTTTTGTTCTTTTTTTGAACTTTGTGTTAGGGAAAGGGGGAAATCTTGATTTTCTTTAGCGTAATGTAAGGGTGGAATATTTCTTTTTTCTGGATAGTGATTTTTATGCATATGTGTAATAAGGTTTTTCTAATATTTTATACCTTAGAGAAGGGAGATTGGAAGATAATTGCACATCAAAAAATTGAGTTTGGGTAATTTTCTTTCCACTGATCATGATCCTTGTATAGCTTTCAATTTTCTCTAAATGTATTTTAGTATCACTATTTTCTGATTATGTTATCATTTCAAGATATCATTGAAGCTTTGATTCTTCACTTTATTAGGAAGATGGAAGATTTATTCCCTATTTTCATTCTTTCTATTATGTAAAATATGGATAAATCGACTTTGCATCATTTATTCTCTTATAGTTGCTTAGTTTTTCCACATCTATTTCTCATTTGTACAAATAGATGTTTGTAAAACTTCCGTGCTTTCAATTTAAAAGTATTTTCAATTTTACTTTTATGAACTTATTGTAAATCATACACGGGGAGCTATACCTAGATAAATTCAGAGCATGCTTACCCTTTTCAATAGTGAAGCGACCCAACTGTTACTGCATGTTCAGTCTTCATACTTGGGCTTTTGGGGTTAATTTGTATTTAATCTTTAGAGGGCAATCTATTCACTAACAGATTTTTGGTGACTCTACTGGGGACCAGAAACAAAGATTTAGTGTCTACTAATTTTTTCCTTAGTTTTTAAATTATCTTTGCATGCAGGAGATTGGCAACTCTATTACAAAGATCATGCCATCTATACAAGTCATGAAAGGATCAAGGCCAAACCCTTCGCTCCTAAAACTTTATCAAATGGATGATAAAGTGTTATGAAAATTTGTGGATAGCTTTAAAGAAAGCATTTTTTGGGCTATCAGGAATAATATAAGCATAGAAGATGATGCCACATCTTGGTTGCTATGGAAAAGCCTCTGCACGAGATTTCACAAGTTGAAAGACTTGCAAGAGCTTGAGGAGAGACTGTCTCAGTTGAAGAAACATTTGGAGGTGGATGATGATGAAGCCCTAGTTATATCTTCACATTTCATATATGTAGTTATTCATTATTGAGTGAGAAAGGATTCCAAATAGCCAACAACAGAGAAAGGGTAAGAATTGATAATGAAATTTTACCTTAAGTTCCTTCTTCACCTCATGTAGAATGTTTTACAGTTGAAGACCATGATGATCATCTTTTTCTTAAAGATTCCATTGAAATTATTTCTAACCATGCCTTACCAGAAGACAAATCTTTAAATGTCAGGAAAGATTATGAGAATAGAAACTCTTTGTATGGGAATGCTGAAAAAGGCCCCATTCTAGAATCCTTTCACTTTGAAAATAATGTAGCAATAGATCTTATTGTTAATGTTGATTTTAAAAATGATGCTGAAATTTGTCTTGAAAGAGATTCTGTTGTGACTAAATATTTGGCTAAAGGGCTGAATCCAGAAACAAAATTGCAGCAAGAGGCTTTCTTACTTCAAGAAATATTAAAGCCTCAAAAAGATCAGATAGGGGCAGACAAAGACTTTCAAGTTGAAAGTGAAAACCATGGTAGTAGTGACAATGAAGATAAAGAAGAGTTGTTAGTTAAAGAGGAAGAATCTCCAATGACATCATCTTACTTCACCCCTCACAACCATTCCATTCTTGATGATGATGATGAAACTTAGGAAAACATGAATAAAGGTGCTCCTAAATCCATTTTCCCTCCATGTTTTGAAAGTTCTAGATTTGGATGTAAAGATAGTCATCTCATTTTAGAAGTTTCTATTTGTAAAAAATTTGACAACAACATGCTACCAGAATATAATTCTTCCACTTTTAATGAAATGGATGAAAATGATATTTGTCATCTTTCTTTGGAGAGTCTTCTTTGTAAAAAGATTTAGAATAACCTACAGTCTAAGACTAAATCTTACATTTTCATAAAAAATGAAGATGATTCCTCATGCTTAAAAATCCGTAATTAGCCAGTGGAAAGATCTAGTTAGTTGAGGATGTAGTTTTTAATGATGACAAAGTGAAAGTGCATGTGGAAAAATTTCGTTCTTATGCTAAAATTCTAATTGAAGAAAGAGGTGTTGAAGTTAACACTTATCCTATAGATTACCTAGCTGAAACATGGAGAGGAATCCTCCTTGTTCAAGAAGAAGAAATCATAAGTGAGTTCTTATTGTCTCTTCAAATAGAAGACCTCTCTCAAGTTAGCCCATTTGATGATAATCTAATTCTTCATAGAGATGAGGTAAAGATGCCTTTGGATGAAACTCCTAATGCTAAATTTCTTCTTGAGAGAAAGAGGTATGTAGCTGACTTCCAACCTAATGGTGACTCAACTATTGCATTGAAGAATGACCTTCTCAATGAGGAAGAGGAAATTAAAGATAGATTTCTATCATCACTCAAACTGGATTATCTCTTTGATGATGGCTTAGGTATTCATT
This sequence comes from Cupressus sempervirens, assembly GCA_028749045.1. NCBI lineage: Eukaryota > Viridiplantae > Streptophyta > Pinopsida > Cupressales > Cupressaceae > Cupressus > Cupressus sempervirens. The sequence continues at coordinate 410,524,049 of CM053785.1, forward strand.
CAAATCAAGTTGAAAATGAAACACTGATAAGTGAGTCTTCTTTTCTTTCCTTTTTTTATGGTTTTGCTGATTTGAATCATGGAAGTAGTGCTGGAAAATGTGTTGGCACCTCGGGTAAGGAAAAGGATGGAATGTATTGCATGTTTGATGAAAACTTGTTTCTTGAAAGAGAGGAAGAAATAAAAAAGTCAAGATTTGATCCTATGTTGGATGAGGCATCTCTTTATCTACAAATTAATCATGATAGCAAAAGACATATGCAAAAGGTGACTCTTGAGGACAACATTTTCAGACCTTATACACCATTTCTTGACGAGGATTCTACTTGTCATTTTTTTCAATTTGAAATGAAATCTGATCTAATGAATGTGGAAGATCAATTCTTGAGTGAAGAAGAATTCTATGATGAGTTATGGCTGTTTGGGAAGAAGTGTTGGGTCAACAATTTCATGTGTACTTTAAAGTTTGGCATTAAAGAAGTCATTAGTAAGCAATGGCTTGGAGGTACTCCATTAAGGTATGATTTGCTGATGCAAAAAGGCTCCTACTTCTCCTAGTTGATAAATGGATTCATGTGATTCTTTTTCTTTCTTTTGTTTCTTGTAGTAGGCTCTTTTCATACCCTTGTATATATTTTGTAAATATTCTTTTGGTGTGCATAGTGGTAGTTTGAATAATGTACAAGCTTCAAGCTTGCTGGTAGTTTAGGTGTTTTGGTTAGTTGGCTTTGCCCTACTCCCCTCCACCCTCTTTGCAAGAAGATCCTAGTTTTCTCTTCTTGGTGATTCTATTTTCCTAATGGATAAGGCACTTTTCTTTTTGAGATTGTTGGAGTTCTCTGATTTTGTATCACAATCAATCCCATAGTTAGAACCCTTGTTGGTACCCAATATAGACCCAGTATTTAAATTTTTAAATTTATGGTTTTGAACCACTTTGAACTAAAGTTCAAAGTAGTTTGAGATAGTTTGAAGTGGTTTAGTTTGTATAAGAAAGTATCAAATCCAAAGTTCAAGTTTGGAGCTCTAGCTTGTCAGGTTTTGGGACGTAGATTCATGAGAACAATAGCCCAAGTTTAGAACCAAAATTAGATCAAGAGTTCAAATTTAGATTCAAGTACATTGAATTTGTGAATGTTAGATGTGTCAAAGAAGATTAATTAGAAGTCCATACACATATTAAATATGGAATCTTGGTTATGGTATGATTAGATAACACATAGAGGATCACAAAGATATCCTAAATTAGTTTATGATCTCATGATTATGATGATTGTACTTGAGCCCATGCAATAAAGACACCAACTACCACATCTCAACATGGACAAAGGCCAGTTGCCAATCATTTAGTTAAATGATGATAAACTGCCCATTCAAGAGAATGAGAGAGAACACAAGCTATTCCACATAGGAGCATAGAAAATGCATGGAACATTCTAATAGAATGCCCAAGCTTGGCTAGTTCTCCAAAACTAAGAGCATAAGCTCAAATGGGTCACACACAATTTGGTGTGTTGGATCCTTGCTTGGTAGTGCCACCCATGTACATCATGTCAAGTCATTTCTCAAGTTGTGTTCTTCAAGGATCACACTCCCTAAACCTCCAAACTTCTCTATGGTCTTCAAGGATCACACTTCCTAAACCTCCAAACTTCTCTCAAAGCTTCTCAGTCAATATTGGTAGCATGGAATGGAAGGGATTCATGAATCACAAACTCCATGACACTACTAAATTTAACATCAATTTTTGAGCAAAAGTTTCGTCCATTAACTAAATAAATTTAGGGTGGTTGAAATGCAAAGGCATTTTTTTTTTTAACATATAAGACCTGTGTTGGTTGAAATTTTGACCAACATAGGGCTTATACATCTGTAAAGTTAAAAAAACATTTTCCCTTTTACATCTTTTGTGCCCGATTTCATTTCATGTTTTTGGAGCATTTTCACATGGTTTTCTCTGCATTTTTGCATGGTTTTCTCTGCAGCCCAGTTTTGTTTCAGGTTTTCTCTGTAGTTCCCACCCACTTGATTAATGATGCCTGCTAACCCTGGCAATAATATGAAAGGGGGCCCTGCATTTGCATCAATATAGCGGGGGCATAATAGTAGTTTGAAACTCTCGATATTATCTTTCTTTCATTCTTCCTGCTGTGCTCGACTTCAAAAGCTCTTCCATTCACAACCTTCAATCACACCTGCATCTCCAGTGGTCAAGGAGGGTGCTAGTTCAAGCATCCATATATGAGATTGCCATTGATAGACCAGTCTGTTGAGTGCTGGCCTTAAGGAATAGATTTTTGCATGGTTTTTGCAGAGCCCAGTTTCATTTAGGGTTGGTCTTCAAAGCGAATCAAACCAGACTTTAAGGGTTGCTAGAGAGAATCTAGTAGGTTGTTTTGTGATATATTGTTTGTTTGTTTTCAGTGGCTAGAAGTGAACATGGAAAATAACTTACTCTGAGCACATGGCAATATATTTTTTGGAATAGAACCTAGTATTGATCTTTTAAGATTTGGGAGTTAGTATTGTGTATTTTTGTTGCATCATTGCCACCACTTCTCCCATGGGAGGTCTCGACAAACTGTTCCCTTGAATGTACACAAATGCCACCCTCACCAACACTTCTACTTGTTCCAGATCGACCTCACTACCCAGCCTTGGATTTGACATGCCCACAAAATTTCCAGCCGTCATCTCGTTGAATAGCCTGTTTGGATAATATTGCTTACTTGGGATTTCTGTTGGATTGAAGTTTTTCCTTCCGCTGACGAGCTCCAACAATGTTTGGCCATAGCTATACACATCCACTTTCACATTGATGGGCAAATCACTTATCCAATCTGGTGCCATTTATCCCCTCGTTCCTCTTAAAATAGTCAGAGTGTTGCTTTGTTCCTATTATTTAAGTAATCCCTCTTTCCACTCTGTCACAATAAATAAATAAAAATTTCTTTTTTCACCTCACACATGGCTAAAATAGTTAATAATATTAGTATTTAAATATGCTTGAAGCCCCTTAAAATGTTCCAAGAATCAAAATATCTAAAGGTACTTGTTATTATAGTTCCATTATTCTCTCCACCAAGCCCAAGAATATAGCCAATCTAGATGCACACATCCCTTATTCCCCTCATGGTTTCAACCACTTACTATGATTAGTAAGCTCATCTGAGCTATTCACAATTTAAAACCTTCAATCTCCACCTTTCATCTTCACCTTCATCCTACGGGGATCCTGTCAACCATCCTTCACAATGATCTCATCATTAGATCTTTACTATCCATTCTCCATTCCAAAATTCTATAAATTGAGCCACTCCCTCATCCATTCCAAGAATCCATCAAGTTTGAGCAAAGTATATGCTGTCAAATCAAGTCATCCTTAAGAAAATGAGCATCTACATATCAATTAGTCAAGGAGAATATCATTAAACAATGGAGGCTTTGGTAACATTTGAGTTAGGTTTTTGATGGTAATGCTGTTTTCACACTCTTTTGTTGAGCTCTATTTGGAGGTTTTGTTTTAGCTTGCACAAGAACTTGTTTTTTTTTAGTTTGATTCTATTGTATTCAAATCTTTTGACATTACACAAGTAATTTATAGATGGATCACACAAGGTTTCGAACCCAAGTGAATTCCACATGAAACATAATCATAGGTCTTGTTCATTAGGCCAATGGGTAATGGAATAGTCTACCTTGAATCTAAGGTTTGATTCAAAATTGATGTTCAAGCAACTTTTGAATCAATCATCTTTATGTAACCAGATTGTAATTCTAGCAACTATAAAACTAAATATTCCTGGAAGTCACATAAATATTGGTTTCTGTCACTTTTGCATGAACTTAGTTGGTAACTAATTGATGGTTTGCTTTGCTTTCGCCTAAATCTTGTCCAGAATTGATCATGACACGAGTCCAAATTAATGCTCTCTCACAATTTTTATAGACCATCAAATCAATTTTGGAGTCAAATGAATATGATATTGAAATGTGGATGATTGATTATGACAAACAACAAGTTTCAATTTTCATATATGATATAAAAAATGAAGCTGAGATTTTATCATAAACATATTTAGTGAAATAAGTACCTTTCAGTTTTAAATTCTAATCAAAGAAGTATCAGCACAAACTCATGATTCCATATTGAAAAGAAAAATGAAGTATGACATAAACTTATGATGCATATTAGGAAACAAAATAAACTTATGAAATCTTCCATAAAAGTAAAAGACCCAATGGCAGGGGAATGGTGTTGAATAACATGTGAATGGTGTGGAGTATCAGGCCAAATTGGTAGCATTGGTGGATGGAGAGAATAAAAGTGGGAAAAGAAAGGAATATCAGTGATGATTTTATCTTTATCCTTCAATGTGACCCTTGATTCATCCCTTCCATCCGATGAATTTACAAATATAATAGCCAGACAATGCACAATTTTGATCCCATGCATTGAGAAAAAGAGGATGCTTTGTGCATAAGTGCTAGGTCAGTGTGCACTAGCCATCAATCATGATGGGACTTGGGTGGTTTTGTGGATTCCCAGAATAAAATCCATTTGGAATGAATTACAGTGGGGAGCCCAGTGCTTAACTCAATTTCATGGAAAAGAATCCAAAATCAATTATTTGTTAAGGTGTCTTCTTACCTAGAATTTTACCTCAAACAGTTTAGTGAGTCCAACTTTTTAAGATTTGTCCAAGATTTCATTAGGAACCTCATTTAAAAAGTAATTCTAGGATAGATTTGAGGTAGGTACATGTCTGCAAAAATAAGATATGTGTGGGGTAGACATTCCACCAAATAAAAATAGAATGAAAGATCAATACAATATTTTTCAAACCTAATATTTAATGATTAAATATATCAGGCTTATCAAAGAAACTTTTTGAAATTGGCAAACAAATTATGTCTACTCATTTATTTTGTTAGAATACTGTAGCCACTTCTATTAGCAGATAAGATTTTATTTTATAAATTTGGTTCAAGTATACTTTTCACTTGATGAAATCAACCATTTTAGTTTTGAAGTGATATCATAATTTTAGATCAGCTAAAAAATATGCACTAAACCGTTCATTCAGTTTTTCATCTTCCTATATAGGAACACTAATTATTTTTTAAATTTCCAGTTCATTGTACATATTTACACCATGTGCAATTTAACTTTTTTGGCAAATTATAGTTTTATTAACTACTTATGATCTTAAATGAGTACAATTAAGCCTGCCCTATGATCAAGCTTGTTGCATGTAAAACATTTTCCATTGAATTTCTATTCGTTGGTCTGATTTGTAGGCATTCCATTAGGTTTCTCAATCTGATATGCTCTAAAATTTGTTGTCTTAGAACATTCTCCTTGTTCATAACGCAATCCTTGCTTATCTCCAACTGGTTTTTGCCTTTTTAGCTGCTCATAAAGCTTGTCAGTGCTCAATTTGAATTCATGCTTGAATTTCTTTGCTTTTTCTCTGTCATCCCTTAAGACTTCATTCACATTCTCAAGTTCTGGCTCATTGTGCTTTGTTTCATTTAAATCAAGTTGTATCTATCCGATGTGAGTGTTAAATTAGTGACATTCATTTGATTTCTCTTTTAAGGCCTTTTAAAGTTTTTCTTGACTTTCTTGCCTCTTATTCAATTCCTTAGTCAAATTGGAATGTCAATACTAATTTTGGATATACAAAACAAATGACAATCTATTAATGAATTTGAAGACTAGTGCCTTGTTTACTTGGGCAACAAAGTCTATTGCAATGTAGATTATTTAGGTACAACTTTGTAGGAAAAGGCTATTTTTAACATCAACTATTTCGAAGTTATAGAACACAAGAGGTTAAAACACATATGCTATCCACTGACACTCTAAACTATTTTAACTTATTCAAATAGAAGATCAATCAGACAAGGATGAAGAAGCATACATGAATCTCTTAGTTACCTTGATTATTAGACACATTCTAATAAAAAAGGGAGGGAGGTCATTAAAAAAATATTTGTTGCATACAGAGACATTCTTCTTACAATGTATAGCGCATGTTGGTAGTCGCTTCTGTAGCTTTGGTGTTTTGATCTGGTGGGTGCTAAGGAGGAAGAGTCTGCTGAAAATGTCTGGCCAAGGAAGTATCAATCCATATAGAACATGAAGGTAGGAAGATTGCAAAATAATGAGTTGTTGCAAGATTGCATCCTTGCAAAGGCTAGACTATGGATAATATGATGTGATTAATATTGAATAAGTAAAAGTAGGGGGATGTATTTTATTGAGAAGGGAAGGTGAACTTTGTGGATTGGAGAGAAAAGTAGGTGTTTTGGATATCCTTCAATCGTCAAAAATGAGTAAAAGTAGAAAGTTGTTAGCAAAAAATTAGTTTGATCTCTTATTCTGCTACAGTGAGAGCTTGTAACATTTATACCAATTTCATTTGTGGGATACACAATCTTGATAAGTTAGTTAGCCTTGCGACTAAGGTCGATGGGGAATGTTGACACATGCAACCTGAGCATGAGTTTGAATTTGGTATTTCCTTGGGGATATTTACTTATTTGCCAAATAGAAGGTATCATCTCCATTTTTTCTGTCATGACAAGTTGTCACAAGATTTTTGAATGAATTTATTTTCTTATGTGTATTTCTTCTCATAGAATGAACTTAGCTGAATGAAGCTAAACATGTGAATTCTTGATGACCCAGTTCAAGAATATTGTGTATATAGAGGCCTTGTACATTCTAGTATAATTTCTCCCTCATATAAGGTCACTTATGGATTCATGAAAATGCAAGATGCATTTTCAAAGGGTATCTTTTGTTAGTTTTGAGACACCAATAATTTTTGAAATAAATAATTTATCCTTAGCAAGATATTACTTCAAATTGTCATAATCTGTGACTTTTGTTGATAGGTTTAGACATCTCTGTCACAAGTAGATCATTGAAGCTAATTACAGATGATACCAATCCAAATAATACATGCTCAAAGGAATTTTCTACTATTAACATTAGGAGTGGATAAGAATAGGTAGTTATTAAAACCATTTCAAATGACTTGGTGATGTATGAACTCCCATTAAATTTCTCACATAAGCATGATTAAGATGTTGAATTGAGATCTCCAATCGAAAATGTTCATGGTAGTGAAGCTTGCAGCTCCAACAAGACATGTCATACTGATAAATTAGGAGTACACCTAGAAAATCATCCTAGGTGGAAAGGGAGACATAATGAGAGTGAATCAAAAGGGAATTTAATGGTGGATTCTACCAAAGAAAGAGATCATAATCAACTTCTTTCTGGAATCAGTAGTAAGACTCTTGATCATGTACATGTGAGCAAAAAAAGATCAATTTTCCCTTAAGGAGATCATGTTTTCTTAGATACTTACCCTCAATTCTTTTTGATCTTTTATTTAGGGTATTTTGAGTTACAATTATGCTGATAAAATTGAATTTGTATTGGAGATGCAAGAACTAGTAAATAAAGGCATATTTGTTATGGTTGTTAAAAATATCAAGCAATGGAATTCAAACTTCTTTATGGAAAATCTTGTGTTTCTATTTCAACTAAAGAAAGTATTAAGATGTTCTCATTGATTATAATTTTTAGTATATTCGATATAAAGGGATGGTCAATTATTTCTATGTTCACAATCATTACTTTTTTAGACTACTAGTTATGATATACAGGTTGAGTTTCGTAAACTTGTAAGAGACAAGGATTATACGGGGACTCTTAGAGTTTCATGATCTAGCATGGGTCCTTTTTCTTAAAGATATTCAAGATTTTTAAAACCTTTGAAAGAGATAATACTGACATTGACAAAGCTAGATGATAGGGCATCAATAAATTAGTGCATTTTGTTAATTTTTCTTACGACTTTGCTTCAGGTATGATCTAGAATTTTAATGACACAACTATTAGTGATGTTATGACATGAAGGACTTGATATTTTGGTGCATCATTTTCTTATTAATAAACTTGTGCTATATCAGAAATGCTATCATAGTACAACATGATTATTTTATCTCTAGCTTAACAATTTGTCTTATTTTATTACCGCATATTTTATCTCTAATAGTGGACCCTACTTTTCAATCCATGTCATTTCTCATATAACATACCATCTTATATCTATGTTGTATATTTATATTTGATGTCTTCATTGTTGTGTAGAATCTTTACTCCTCTTCCACATGAATGTGGCAAGCGGATTCCATTCATCCATATCTGATGCACCACATATTGCCTTCAACGTAAGACTCATTTCACACATGGAGATATTTCTCTGTCATAATCATCTTTACCATAATCTTCATGTTGCAGATGTGCTTTAAACTCCATGACATTAAAGACTTCTTTTACTGCAAATTTTAGTAGAATATAATCATATCTTTCTGACATGCCCCGTGTAGGGCCATGTCCCTACATGGCTTCACCCACATAGCATCTTATATATACTATCAAGATCGCTGCTGATTGGAAAATGCAGAAAACAATATTGAAAGTGATTTCAAGAATATACTTACAGTTCTAGTAGTCAAATTATATATGCAAAACCTACAAGAAAAATTGATTAATCACATCATCAAGAAGATACAAGTTAGTGGATCCATCGCATTAAGGGTATTCATATAATTTAAGAAGGTATTAAATCTGATCCTAATTTCCTTAACAAATTCAAGCTGGGGACAACACACATTGGTAATAGAGAAATCTATTCATTAAGCATCTTTCCATGTTGCTATATTTTCTGCTAACATTATGAACACCCACACAATGCATAAAGAAGCAGGCATTGTATTAGATTTACACATATAATATGAGAACTAAACCTATTCATGAAGATCAAAATTAGCTAATACTTCTGTAGTTTCTTTTTCAACAAATGTTTCAATGCAATATTGGTTTGATGTTTTAATTTTGAACACCCCTCTTACAAACAACTTTATTTTTTACTCAGTTTAAAAAGTCATTAAAGATAAATTGATGTAACAACTCAAATGTTCAATCAGATTTACATGGAGATTACTCCAAACTTTGGTTTGGTTTGGATCAATGACCTAAAAATTTGGCTTGATCTTCACAAGGAGAGTTACTAACAATGTGTGATTTGTCTAGGATGGTAAGCTTCCAAGAGAAAAGAACAACTTACCAAAGATTGGTTGAATGGTTTTTAGTAGTTTGTTCTTGTTGTGGAAACTTGACATCATTAACATTACCTTCATGAATTTTAAGTCAATATTCAGTTTAAGATCTTGCAATCTCACTGTTTTGATCCTAAATTAGAAATTGATCTCAAACTGTATTTGAGATCAATTGAAGCATGAATCTTCATGCATATTGTGCAGTATTTGACATTTTCTTGTTAATAGACATGAGCAGAAAGAGTAAATAGATGTGTCCAGTCACCCCTATTCGACATGCCCATATTGTTCTTTCTCCCTTTGGATGGTTCACCAAAGCCATGAGGCTCTACGATGGACTTTTTGATGGTTTTATGTATTGTTATTTAATATTTATCTAATTAATAATATTATAATTTGATTGATCAACAAGATAATAAAAGAAGTGCTAAAGAAGTACTATGTGGAACCATTATAACGAGGGATATAAATACCAATCATGGAATTCCTCAAAACTAAAAGAATTGATGTTCATTCTTTGAAATTTTTAGTAATTTCAGCTCGGTTCAAGTGTCCATTATTAGAAACTTTCAATAATAATTTCAATACCATTACCAAATCCTCAGCACAATTCTATGGCAACCTCAAATCATGAGTCTCTCTTGTCATATATTACTTAGAACAGTACTCCATGCACACACAATATTTGTTTATAAATACAACATGTTCAACCACTTATGTCAAATCACTGGCAATTTAATCAATTATAAATGCCTTTCATTAAATACCACACTGTCACATTATCATTGGAGACAAAAAAAATCAAGTTCACTTTGAAATACACATGCATTCTCCTGAACTTGCAATCTACATTGCAAAAAAACAAATAGTCAATGGTATGGAGTCTAGAGTTCAATTTATATACATACAATAGATACAAATTCTAGTTCTTGTTACCTTTATCAACTCTGCTAGGCATAGTACAAAACTTATTAATGCTCCACCAAAAGCTGTAGAAGGAACAACGATCTAAAGTTTGGGATTGCCACTGCCATGATCTCCTCCCTTTCCAAAGAACCCCAAATAGCAAAAGAAAAAAAACAAATTCAAGACCATTTAAGCTTTACCCAATAATAATATCCTAGGAGTCCAAGAACAACATTTGACTACAAGGGTGGTGACAAGAAGTGTGGGACAACATCCCTTCAGACTATATAAATTCTTCTACAGTTCATGTTTTGAATGCCATAAAAACCTAGAATTAACATTAGAATCCATGGTTTGAATAATATAAAGTCTTAGAATCAATACAAAATCCATGGTTTGATTGCTATGAAAACTTAGGACTAGTACTAAATTTCATTTTTTGAATGCAATAAAGACTCAGAGTAGTCATATAATGTTTTGTAACTCAACATATTAAATGCATTGCAGTAATTACCAATTGTGATGTAGCAAGATGTGCATGAACCTACAATATTCATAATACCAATGGCAATCATCTCTTTATTGCCATCAATATTGTAGTTCTTGAACAGTGCAATTATGATATTTCAATTATAAGACAAATGTATTAAATACAGTTTGCTACCTACATTGCTTCTGATGTTTTGAAGAGTATAATTTGGAGATTAGTTATCATACAATTGTCAAAGTGGATATGTAAGACCAAAATACCTTAAAATTTGAGAAAATACTTGCATAGTTTGCTCCTGAATTCCCAGCTCAAACTTTGTTGCTTTAGAGAAGCAATTATTTGGATTTTGTGCCTGTACAATTGCTACAAGAGTCCATGTGGCTACTGTAACTGGAGAGTGTACAAGAGGGGTCTGTTGAAGAGGGATAACTTGTGATCTTTACAAATACACTAGAATGTATTTTAGGTTAGTTTTTCTCAACATATAGAGAAAAATGTTCAAGCATTCTTGTTAGTGGATGAGAATCTCTCTCACTTTTCTTTTCATGTTTACTTTTGAAATGATGATTTTTGCTAGTTACTTTAGACACTTCAAAGAATGTAATCCATGGTTGATTTGATATGATTACCAATTTTTGTAGTATTATGGAGCTGGCAAGGGAACAATTGTATTGATTTATATGACTGATTCTAAGATGAATTTGCTTGAAATTTGTATTTTAATTTATTTTAAATGTGTCCCAGTTGGGCACAACTTACAATAGTTTGTATGGTCTCTTTCAATTTAAACTTGATGATAGATGATATGTTATAGGAATTGATACCTTAGATTTTGTGGAGCATAGAACTATTTTCAAGTTGACAGCTGTATTAAAATTAAAAAATTTCGTTCGATTTTTACAAAGACTATTCTCTACAACAAAAAAATAGTTAGGGGAGATCATCTCAGCATATGAATTTCTAGATCATTATTCTCTGGACATGGTAAACACAAACTTCAATTTAAAATTATTTGCATGGTGGCAATTTCTCAATAATGATATTTGTTTAGTTAATATTCAGACAAGGAGACTTTTGAAATATGTTTAAGTATTATTTTTCTCCATACTAATTACTAGTGTTATTTAGTAGATGTAGTTTATAGGATATTCTTAGATGAGACTTACATTTGGGATGTTGTATGGTGAGCAGAAACACTCTGACCGAGCAGGCCTGCACACCTCTCTCTGATTTTGAGAGATTTGTTAAAGACATTGAAGGGTTATTTGCTAAAATAGGTATGTTGACCCAGGCCTTTTCAAAGATTCAAAATATTTTATGACATTTTTATTCTGATTGTGTCAATTTATAGAAATGGAAATTAATAAAGGGAATGGATTCGGAATTCTGTACCCTCTAAAGTAGTAGTTTAGTGTTATGGAGGGTAATCATGTAGGGACACCGTGTGAATCAGATTTTCTAGTGTTCCATGTACAAACATACCATTTTTATAAGATGTTCCACACACTCATGTATTATATTGCTGCCAAATATTAGTCATCCTTATATTTTTGAACATGGATATTAATATTCATTCTATTAAGCATTTGCGATCTATTTTCTATAAGCTACATTGTAAGATTCTCCAAACCTAAATAATATGATAACATTTCACCTACTCACTGCCATGAAACTATCATATGTAGTTTTGATAATTTTGATTTTGTTATTCATAACTTTTAAACTATACATTATTACACCAATCACAGTGGTGGGATTGTGGATATTCAGCCTTCCTAAAACATATCCAAAAATCAGAATCATCCAACAGTTAGATAGAAATTTATGGCCTCTACACTGAGACCGATTATTATTGTCATAGAATTTATGAGTTTTGCCCTCTAGAATGTCAAATAACTTCCAAGATACAAAACCAAACAATATCAAAAAAAATTTATTTGAAAGATGCATGATCTTATTTCCCAAAAGGTAAAACTCAGAATTTTTCCATGGTCAACATTTGTTATTTGATCAAACCCTTATCATTAGGTCTATAAATAAGAGTTTCAAGACAATTTTTACAAAAACCAAAGGATTTGTCAATATATTTCTCATCCAAAACCTCTAATTTTCTTCAAATGAAAGAGGATTAAATATAATTCACTTCCAAATAGATTGAACTTATTTATCAATCCATTAACATAACAATAAATGCATGAAAACAGGATGTAACATGACTGCAAACAAAAAGATAGTTTTGAATTTACACAAATCATATTAAAAATTTCCTTGAATATTCTTACAAAATTTAGCCAAATGGTTTTATTCATATGTTTACCCTTTCTTTACTTCTTTAAAAGTCTTAATCCATGAAGATCCTCTAAGTCCCATTGTAGTTGGGTTACTCATTCCTTCTCTAGCAAGACTGATTGATTCTAAGTCTCTATGCTTTTATGCCTGTAATTTCATGCTCACCCCTATCACTCATTACCAATGCTCCACTTTCTAGAACCTGTTGAGTTCAAAGAAATAAGAAGTTTATATAGAATAAAGTGGTAGGTAGCAGTGGGGAAGTAGGCAACCCAAAGAGCTCAATGATCAACAAATTGAGTTAATAACTTATCATTTCACTAGTTTCAAGATCCTTTGATACATAAGCAGTCAAACCAACTGCAGAGCTTCCACGACCACTTGTATAAATGCCTCAAGGAGCCAAATTATGCACATACTAAAGTAGTTGAGACTTACTCGTACCTAGATCCCCAAAAAGTAGGATGTTGATATCACCACGAAAAAGTAGCGCCTGAAGCTAGTTTTACTGCAGTTCCCCCGAAAAGCTGTTTAAGAAGCATAATGGTTAACATATGGTTCAAAGAACATGCAAAAAATTACCAATTAATCGAACATGAATGCAAATAAAGATACCTAGCACAAGAGCCCTTTATTTACATCTTATAGCTCCCAAATAGTCGGAGCTAAGGACCTAGTTAGCCTCTCATAGATATTGGGCATGCGAGATAGTTCTTTCAACTTCTCAATTTGGAAATTGGCAGTCAAAATTCAATTTTAGAGCTTGCAAAATTCATGCTATATAAAAAAGGTAAAAATTATGAGTTTATACCTTAGCTTCATAATCAACTGGTGACATATCACCCTCTTGAAAAGAGGCAAAGCCATCACTATTCCTATCACGTTCCATTGGATCTTCGGCTTACAATATTGTCTTGTCTGCCTTTTTTAGGTGAAGGCAATCGATGTGGGTCTGCACCAGCAAATGATTTACAAATTAGAATTACAAATCATAGAATACAACATTAAGGTCCTCATTTCCAACTTAAATGGACTAAGATAGGCTTGCGAGCTTTGCTTTAAATAGAGATTTCACAATCCTTTGGTTTGGTCCCACTCTAACTATCATAGCTCTAAAAATCCCAGTAACCTACAAAAAAAAACCAATGTCAACCTTCAAATGCTAACACTTGGCAATAAAAATAAGTGTAGAATTTGTATATCATGTAATGTCAGACACACCTCGATTTGATCACTAAGTTTGGCCGCATCAACAAGTTTGTCCTGCATTAGCAAGCTAATAGTGTGCAGGATTTCCCCCTCTAGAATGACATCAGGCATTTCTTGTAGCCTCACAATCTGCTTATCAACAAACCTAACCACAAAGTAAAAGGATACAGTTTTCTTCAGAGTCTTGAAAATGCAACTTCAAATCATGCATAAACTAAAATCAACAAGTTCCTACCTGCATCTGTTATGCATCAATGCCAAAGAATTTATAGCATCACTTTTTGGGCTTGCACAATGTGTAGGTTCATCAATCTGACCTGAGCATTTGAAGCATAAAATAGGATGTCAATACAAATCCAACAAAAACACTTTTAGACAACAAGTACCATTGTACGTAGTGAAGCAAAGATATGAGAGTTTTTTTTTAAAACATGAAATACATTAGACAAAATTTGATAGAAGATTCTCATGGAATATAAGAATAAAATTTGGTGTGAAAGTTCTCATACAGGGATTTTTTCACACTAAAAAAATGTGCTCTCTCATATATAGCTTCCATCAAGCAAACATCTCAATGTGAGAAGAACCTCATGTACGATGTCCTATTAGTTTCAATTAAGGTTACAAAGAGCATATCAATAGTGGCCATGTCACAATAAGGAGTAAGATCTTATTTGCAAAATCCTGGAATCTAAAAGCTTCTGAGATCACTTTCATAAGCATGAATCTGTTTAAAGCCGTAGATTCTCCACCATAGTTTATGCAAAATAGAATTGAGAAAGAAACATAACATACAATGAAGACACAATTAACTGTTATATTAAGAGTTCAATTGCAATCCAACAAATTACCTCTATCAATAGGTACTGGTGCTGGAGCATATCCAAAAACAAGGTACCTAAAGAATGCTTCTTTGATTTCTAGTATAATTGAGCTGCACCGAATTATCATTCCTTTGATTGAAACCATGTTCTCAATATCTAGATTTCAAAGACAAAAAAACACCCTTATTAGATTTTTATAATAGCATTGAACAATGAAGACGTAACTTTAAAAAGTATTGCCTACTTGATGGATTCAGATCTTGCATTTTAACTATATCTCTAAGATTGAATATTCTTGCCTGAATGTAATGGAGGTTATTAGTTAGTTTGAGACTTATTTATGGGCATAAATAAACAAAATTTGAAACAACAAAGTCATTAAATGAAAACATACTAACTGAAAAAACATATTTTTCCAAAAATACAATTCAGTCACCTGTATGTGCTTCTCCCACAAAAGCTTGAGGTGAACAACCACATCCATCAATACAATGTCAAAAATGGCGAGAACTTCAAGAGGATATCTAACCATCTTGCCATAAAATTCTTCATCATACTCGAAGATGTTCATTGCATCAATATTCGGTGAATCACCTTCGAATTCAAATGAGAAATCAACTAAATGAAGTGAATACAAAAGAAAATGTGCTCAACCAATAATTTGAAATGAGACTAGATGGTAACCATAAGAAGCTAGCATAGACAAATTTGAACCTATTCCAAGAGCCTCATGTATTTCCCCTCAAGGTCTGAAGGATCATCCCTAAAATTCCTCAAAAAGTGCTAAACTGCTTGATTGACATCTTGAACACTTATGTTTGTGCCCCAAACAAGCATAGGGGCGGTTTTCATCAAGGTCACCCTCGAAATACTGGGGCATCTAATTATAATAGCCAAAAGAGGTAATTAATGTGTGTTTCAATAGAACATATTATACAAATTGAGAAGAAACGATTCACTCAATTGATAGGCAATTCTCTATCCAAAAGGTTTCTTGGTACAAGGCAATATCTTCAAAATAGGTTTCTTTAATGTATAAGGCACCAAAAGTTGGTACATAGGCATCTGCTATGCCGATTCCCTGAGGAGGCAGTTGCTTGGATAGTCAATGTGGACCACCCATTGAGGTTTGTAGAATAAAAAGGTTGTCTGGTATGACCCATTTGACAGGACCCTGGGAATCTCCATGGTTGAACTGACCCAAAATCCGGGTTTGCAAGCTAACATACCATTAATATAGTTTTTAATGCTTCTCACTAGCAATAAAGCATGTTTTATTAGCCCATTATTTAGCTGGTTCACCTTTATTAATTCAAACAATCTAATCCAATGTTTATAACAGTAGAGTTTTTTTTATTAGAATATGATACATTTTCTATTTTGGTATGTCCAGGTTACATACTCCATATTCTTAATATATGGTTTAATTTCTTTTTGTACTAGTCTAGTTTTAATTGCTTTAAATTTTTTTAAAGGACTATTGTTTGGAATTATCAAGTATAGATTAACCCAGACTCTGCCAAATGCCATAAAGCATGAGGAATGGAAACTTTACACATCTAGAATTCATGACGTGAATGACAATCTTCATCCATATAATGCTATTTTAAAATTTAGGACTTTGTCTTGTTATGTGTTGTGATATATAATTAATATTTGTCGAAATTGCAGGAAGAAGCTTGCACAGAGACTTTTGTTTGATAAAAGTGCAAGTGATGATCATCAAAAGAAGCATATTGACAAAGCTGAAGCAACAGTGTGGTGGTTAGTTTACTTCTAAGATGGAGGGAATGGAATGCTGCACCATACATAAATAAAAAACTCACTTTGATTCTTATCAATGAAGTTAATCTAATTGTAAATTGTGCAAAAATCTGTGTGCTTATATGTAGGTCACAAATTTAACATTAGCAAAGGAGAACCAAAGGCATTTTGATGATTATCTTAATGAAAATTCTCAAGCACATCCCAGCATAGACTTGACTGTGATAGTTTTGAAAACTGGATTTTGGCTGAGTTACAAATCATTTGATCTTAACCTGCCAGCCGAAATGGTATGCCCATTTTGTATACAGTATACCTTTTAAATTTGCCAATTTCTGAAGCAGTTTAACATTTTGACCTTTGCTACTTAATTTAGGTAAGATGCGTAGAGGTGTTCAAGAAGTTCTATCAAAAAAAGACAAAGCATATAAAGCTTACATGGATATAATCTCTGGGTACTTGTAATATTAATGGGAAGTTTTACCCTAAGCCTATGGAACTTGTTGTTACTACTTACCAGGTAATTGCCTTTTTGGTTGTTACTACTTATTAGGTAATTGTCTGGTTGTTGTATCAAGACTGAGGAAATTATGACGAATTTGAGTTTGGAGCCTCAAGAGGAGGGCATTAATCAAGCTCCTCTCTGGCTCCATCTATGGTAGATGTGGAAACTTGACTAAGCGTCAAAAAACTCAACTTTTTCAGACCTAAAAAATGATTATGTTCATAAGGATAGTGAGGACAGTTCCATGAAGCAACAATGGTTATGAAGGTGTGAAAAGGTCACAGTGGTACTGAAGCAAAATTTCAATCAAAGAATAAAAAGTTAAAACTTAGCATCTACTGGATATGTAATCCAAGGCTCTTATTCTATTGAGGAATTTTGTGTCACTATTCACCTTGTTGCAAGTAGGTGCACAAGAGGATGAAATGAAAAGTAAGTTCCACCCTTGAAAAATGATTATGCTAGTAAGGACAGTGAGGATAGTGCCATGGACATTTATATGCAGCCTAAAAATGGTGTTATTGAAGGTTGGTTTTGCAAGCATTTAACTTGAGGAACACAAACAAGGTTTAGAGCTTAATGCACTTGTTTTATTAGCTCCAATGAAAATGGTTCTAATGATATTTCTAGTATTCATGTTCCCTCTTAATGAGAATGAGCTCACTTTGATGCTTGTTTATGATAACACATTACAAATGATTAAAGGAAATGACTATGCAATGAATCAAAACATGTACAGCTAAATGATATGGCAAAATATGAGTTTATTGTTTACTGCTAAGACTGAAAAGAGAGATTACAGACCTATTATCAGTCACAAATCAAACTATAAGAATTTGATCCATAGGTTTTAATGTCATATAATCAACATGTATAACATCCATATGTTAGCTAGCTATTGTAGGCTTCTGTAGACCACTTTGGGACTAATAAATGACCACTTTAAGGTATGATATGAAGTATGATCTACAACAAAAAGATTGATATTATCCTACACAGGTTTGATATGCAATTTCCAGCCATCATATTCAATGCCATGAATCTAATATGCACTTTCAACCACTATATCCCTTCAGATATGGTAAGTTTGAATGACACCAAGTTTTTCTTTGCTTCAAGCGACTTGGACGGGTCACTTGGTGAGCTGACTTGGTGAGCTGACATGGCGAGAAGACTTGGTGAGCGAACTTAAAGAGTCAACTTGGTGAGGCGACTTGGTGAGCATACTTGAATAGTTGACTCGGTGAGTCAACTTTGGGAATAGACCTAGCAAGCCAACATTGTGAGCGGCCTTAAAAAGGCAACTTGGTGGGGTAGATTGGTGAGCCTACATAGAGAGCTCCACTTGGTGAGATGAGATGGTGAGTCAACTTAGAGAGCTAACTTGGTGAGCAGACTTAAGGAGTCAACTCGTTGAGGCAACTCAGTGAGGTGACTTGATGAGCGAACTCAGAGTCAACTTGGCGAGTGTATACTTGAACAATTGACTTGTTGACATGACTTGGTGGGTGACTTGGCAAGCCCACTTGGTGAGTGTACTTGAAAATTTGACTTGGTGAGCCGAACAAGTGAGCTGACATGGTGAGTGGGCTTAGAGAAGCAACTCAGTGGGGCAACTTGGCAAGCACACATAATGAGCTAACTTGTTGAGGCAAGGTGGTAAAACCACTGGGTGAGCCGACTTGGTGAGCTAACTTAAAGAGTTGACTCATTGACGTGACTGGGTGAGGGTGACTTAGGGGGCAGACTTGGTGAGAAAACATAAAGAGTCAAATTGGTGAGCGTACTTGAATTATCAGCTTGGTGAGCTGACTAGGGGAGTCGGCTTGGCGAGCTGACATGGTGAGTTGACTTAAAGTGGCGAGTTGGTGGGGCAAGTGGGGTGACTTGGTGAGCTGACCTAGAGAGTTGACTTAGGAGGCAAACTTGGTGAGCAAACTTAGAGAGTTGACTTGGTGAGCGTACTTCAATTGTCAACTTGGCGAGCTAACTTGGGGAGCTGGCCTGACGATCTAACATGGTGAATGGGCTTAAAGTGGCAACTTGGTGGGGCAAGTTGGTGAGCCAACTTAGTAAGGCCACTTAGAGACGTGACATGGTGAGCTAACTTGGTGAGCAAGCTCGATGAGCGGACCTAAAGATTGACCTTGATGAGGCACTTTGGTGGGGTGACTTGATGACTGAACTCAAAGAGTCAACTTGGCGAGCATACTTGAACAATCAACTTAGTGGGGCAAGTTGGTGAGCCAACTTAGTGAGTTCAATCAATGAAGAGGAAATAGTTGAGAGCTTAGAGTGACACAATTTTCAGATGATCATATGAAATAAAATGGGCGTGCGAGTAGAAAGAAACTAGAAAGACATTGTGTACAGATGAAGGCATGAAATGGATGGTTTTGGAGCACTCAACATATACACTCAACATTCACTACATATCATCATTTGAGATCAAATGGGTGTATGGGATTATATGCATAGTGAATAATAAAGGAGGGAATTGAACCCTCTCTAAGGCTTACAGTTGTTGAGGTCTACTTCAGCAATGGCCCTTCCTATGAAATTGCTGTCTAAAACCTTTCTAATGAGATAATGTGTTATGAGCTCTTCATTAGTAGGATGGAACGTGAATCCAAGAGGCAGTTGTGCATCACCCATATGATTATGGGTGATGCACAACTACCTCCTGGATTCACGTTCCATCCCACTGATGAAGAGCTCATAACACATTATGTCATTAGAAAGGTTTTAGATGGAAATTTTGCAAGAAGGGCCATTCCTGAAGTGGACCTCAATAATTGCGAGCCGCAAATTTTTTTTGACTAAGCATTGGTCAAAATTTTGACCAATGCCATGTAGTTTTTTACCAAGCATTGGTCAAAATTTCGACCAATGCCATGTAGTTTTCTACTAAGAATTGGTCAAAATTTTGACCAATGCCCTATAGTTTTCTGGCAATTTCTACCAAGCATTGGTCGAAAGTTCGACCAATGAATGGCAAAAAATGTGCTAACAATTCCAACATTTTTCGACGACCGTATTGGTCAAAATTTTGATCAACCTACTAGTTGGTTAAATTTTTGACCAAAAAATGTTGGACCAATACCCTGTAGTTTTCTACAAAGCATTGGTCAAAATTTTGACCAATGCCCTGTAGATTTCTACAAAGCATTGGTCGAAAGTTCAACCAATGAATGGCAAAAAATGTGCTAACAATTTCCACATTTTTCGACCAACGTATTGGTCAAAATTTTAACCAACTAGTAGGTTGGTCAAATTTTTGACCGAATTTTTTTTGACCAATGTGTTGGTCAAATTTGGTCGAAGTTTGGTCAAAAATTGGGTCAAAATTTTGACCAATAAAGGTCAAAAAATGAGCCCAAATGTACTAGTGTGAGTGGTGATTTTCAAAAGTATGTAGGATACATGAGTTGGACTGGATCCCCATCTTATCTAGAGGCACAAATCAATTTTGTGATCTCAGCACCAAAAGAAATTTGTAGACAATCTGGCCATTTCATAAGTGAATCTAAGTCTTCTCTGTACACCAGCTTGATGACTTGAAGTATGATGCAGTTGATAGCATAAAAAAAAAGGAAGAGAATTGATGCCATCATTCTAATGTACCAGTGGTGTAGACTATGCAACATCACATATGTGTTGTGTTGGCCTACTAGTAGGTGGCAATTTATGTCCAAAATATGCATATATGGTGAATATAAATAAATAAATAAATAAATAAATAAATAAATAAATAAATAAATAAATAAATAAATACACACACACACACACACACACACACACAAGATGTTGAATAAGAACACACATGGGAATTCATTGTGGTATTTGGAGAAATGAAATTGAATATTCTCAAAGAGAGAATAAGAAGCATATCTGACATTCAATTTTAAATAAAGAAATAAGACATTCAAATTGGTGAATCTTATAGATAATCAAATCGACAAGGAGCCAAGTGACAATTATCCTTTTTGCAAAGTGTTGTCCAAATAAAGATGTTGTTGAGGTGTCAATAAAGGACAAGTGGTCAAAAAATTCTAGAATACTCTTGGGAAACCAAAAAGGCTCATTGAAGATATGAGTCATCTTTTAGATTTGTATTGGTTCCAATTCAGTTATAGTAGAAATGCAAGGAAGAGTTTTCTAGCTTTTCCAATTCTTCTAAGAGAGAGAGTAGACTTTGGAGCTACGAAAGGGTAGAGTTTTTTTTTTTTTTTTTCTGAACTTTATGTTTGGGAAAGGAGAAAATCTTGATTTTCTTTAGTGTAATTTAAGGGTGGAATTTTTGTTTCTTCTAGACTTAGTGATTTTGATACATATGTGTAATAAGGTCTTTGTAATCTTTTATAGTTTAGAGAAGGGAGATTGGAGGATAATTGCACATCAAAATTTTGAGTTTGGGAAGTTTTCTTTCCACTGATTATGATCCTTGTATAGCTTTTAGTTATCTCTAAATGTATTTTAATGTCACTATTTTCTAATTACATTATCATTTCAAGATATCTTTGAAGCTCTAATTCTTCACTTTCTTAGGAAGATGGTAGATTTATTCCCTATTTTTGTTCTTTCTGTTATGTAAAATTTGGATAAATGGACTTTGTGTCATTTATTATCTTATAGCTGCTTAGTTTTTCCACATCTATTTCATGTTTACAGATAGATTTTTGTAAACCTTTTGTGCTTTCAGGTTAAAAAAATTTACATTTGTACTTTTGTGAATTCATTGTAAATCATACACGGGGAGCTGTACCTAAATAAATTCAGAGGGTGCTTATGCTTTTCAATAGCGAAGTGACCAAATTGTTAGTGCATATTTAGTCTTCCTACTTGGGCTTTTGGGGCTAATTTGTATTTATTTCTTTGAAGGACAATCTGTTCACTAACAATATGTTTTCTTCATCTCCTCTTCATAGTGCCTCCTAGTCTTGATATACCTCTCATAGGCTCCCTCTAGCTTCTTTTCAAGCACATCAATTTTTTCTTGCCTAATAGTAATACTAAAATTAACAATTGATATATCTAATTGCTAGAAGTAGAATGAACATTCCAAAAAATCACATTTCCCCTAGGGGACTCCTTAATTTTCATGAGGGTTGGCTTATGATTTTCTAGAGCTTAACTCTATATTGCCATAGTTTGGGCATGAATATTACAACAAGATCCTCTTAGTTGCCCCTACTAATTCTCATCTTCAAATGAGATGGCTCTTTCTTGCCTTCTCATTTGATCTATTAGGAAGGAGGAACTAATGTCCCATCTTGGGAAAAATATTATGCCACTCCTTTGTATCGGCTCCCTTTCTTCCTCAACAATAAATATTTCACTTGCAGGATCATACTCTTGTATCTTATTAACCATTTCTACTACCTTTTCATCAGAGTCACCTGGCTTCATTTGCAATGATAACTCATTCCATTTCAACTTAAATAGGAAGCTCTTGAATTCCTCTATTTTGACGAAGTGGTCATCATTCATGAACTACCTTGCTTCAATGATTCTATCATCAATGATTTGGGCTTGCAACTCCAAATCATTTATTCTTTTCTCATATTTAGCAACTTGAGCCATCAAGTAGTTCCTCCTTGCACTATCAAAGTACTAGCTTTTCCTTGGTAGAATTTGGAAGGACTTTTCTCTTGCCTTTTGGGGGATCTCCACCATTTTCTACTTCTTCATATTTTGATGAGCCCATTCTGAACTTTCTAGTTAGTTTTCATTGTCATTTACTTCCACAACAATGTTCTGATCAAGAGACCCAGTATATACTCTTCTCCTAATCTCTTTAGGCACTTGAGCTACAATCTCCTCAAAATTTTCAATGCATTTGTTGGGCCTAGACCAATATTCCTCTTCATGATAGAATTCTTTGAAGGATGGATCAACCTTTTTCATTTCTTTCTCAAAGCTCATCACATCTCTAAATTCTATCATCCTTTCTCTATTGACATTCTCATCCAAATAATATAAAATTTACATCCTCCTCTCATAAGCCCTTGGTTGGAGGCAGATTATATCCCCTCATTTGTTTTAATGCATTCCTAACCACATTGAAAGGATCATATATCCTTGCAGGAATAATTGACAATTTGTAATTTCTTTGAAAGGGAAAAAATTCCTCTATTACATTCTTTCCTATCTCAAAATCTCTACCCTTGGAGCATCTACATAAAAATGTGCCTTTCCTAACATTTTGGCCTAAATATTCTCTGTTCAATGAAATTAATTGCCAAAATATTTCTACACTTCCTAGTCTTTCTGGAACATATTTTGGGAGAAGGTTGGGCGGCTGAGGGTATCCATAAATCCTAATGACTATATAATATTCAAAAAGAAAAAATATTCCCCAGTCATGCCCTAATTATTTTCCCTCATCATAACATTTACTAGGCTTAATTAGTTTCCTAACACTTCTAGGCACCCATTCTATTATAGCCCCTAACATAATGAAAAAAGGGTATACACAATCATTATAGAAAGAAATATTATTAGAATAAGGGCATAATATTTTCAATACCCTTGTCCATTGTTGCACATGTAGTCTCTCTCACCATTCCTCTTTTCTTTCAAAGAAGCTTTGATCAATGAATTGTACATTTTTGTACATAATTAGGTGCATGATGAGAGAGTAATGATGGAACTTGAAGTTCTCAAGCCTTCCTTCCTATGTTACAATAATCTCATCATGAATCATGTTGGCTATATATGTGACATAATCATACCCTACATTTGTGTATGGGTCCTGAATATTCAAAGTCATGATGTAGTGTCCACCTAGGGCATTCATAGTTCCATCTGCACCTAGGAATTTGTTCAAGTTGAAGACTGTATTTTGAAGGTATTTTTGAAAAAATCTAAAGGCATAAAGTTCCAAATGTTCTTTGGTATATCTCCTTTCTCCTTTTTGACCATTGGGATATTCCTTGTCATAATTCTACCCATATAGAAACTCTTTTGATTTTTGAAATTCTCATTGAATTTCTCCATGTCAATTGGCAATGCCATAGGTCCTCCCAAGTCAAAAGCTTTAATGAATGTTTTCTTATCAAGAGCATAGAGTATACTCCCATCTTTCCTGTAAAATTATTTTTTGATAGGGTTATATGACCTTATCAAAGCCTTCATTAAGTCTACATCAATAAACACTTCAGGCATGATCAATTTTCCCAAATTCCTAGTCCAAGGGTTGGATATAGGAACCTTTTCCACCCTATTTTGTAAAAGTACCCGAAGAGCTCACTTCCATTCCTGTTAGGTACCTCTGCATCTTTGGAAAAATTGTAAGGGTCTTTGAAAGCATGGTTGTTAGCACTTTGAATATTAGATGACCCTGGTAAAACATGTAACCATTCATCCACAAAAGGGCTAGGGATTTTTCCCTTTGATGTAGGTTCCTCAATTTGTGCCTATGCAATCAATTCTCCTTCCTTTTGTGCCATATTTTCAAAGTATCACAAAAATTATGAACTTTGTATAATGAAATTTTCTCTATAACTTGTACTCTACTCTAAAACTTCAAACACTATGCAACCAATAATGAAAATCCTTTTTCTTTCTACTTTTGATCTATTTTCTATAAATTAGAGTGTGGTACAT
Organism: Cupressus sempervirens; assembly: GCA_028749045.1. Lineage (NCBI taxonomy): Eukaryota > Viridiplantae > Streptophyta > Pinopsida > Cupressales > Cupressaceae > Cupressus > Cupressus sempervirens. The sequence goes on from CM053785.1 coordinate 410,548,787, forward strand.
TAAAACTGACATGATTAAAATCCTTTCAATCCTTGAAAAAGTACATGGTCTTCACTTTTTACACTATTCCTACTTCCATCTCATTTTCATTTTTCCATCTCAAACATGTGCTTTAAGCCTCATTTTATGCCTTTAAAGCTGTAAGTATCAAAGTAGTAATTAGCCCTTTATCTCTACTTCTCGGTGATCTCTTTGTTTTCTTTGTTTCTAGTCGTGACCACTCAAAAAGGGTTATTTTGATCACTTCATGACTTTTCCACCTAATTCTTTAATTGCTAGGTTACCCCTATGATATCATGTTTGAAGCCAATCTCTACTTCACAACTCCATCTTCCTTTTTAACACATGGACCCATAAAGTAGTGAAAAAATCATTTAACTCTTTATCACCTCACCACAACTATTTTCCATTCCACTTTACTCACCATGGAGATGTAGTGATAACTGCACCACTAACTATGTTCATGTCTTTGTAACATTTAAAAAACTATCTACAATCATCCCACGAAGTAGCGAATACATAAAACTCAAACATCTCACAAATTCAAAACTCTTTAACCATTTACTTCATTAATTGAAGCAATCTAGTGAAACAACTACATGGCATCTCATTGCAACATTTCCGCCTCACAATTTGACCATAGATTAACACTTGTGAAGGCACAAAACTATTAATATCTACATCATTACTTATATTCCTAATCTGTCACTTTAACTTGTGAAGTAGCAAAACCATTTGAACTAATCATAGGCTTCTCCACAATTTATGAATTAGCATCTTTATCACCTACTATGCTATGAAAGCCATAACTTTGACCTTGTTGCAACTTTGCAATTGTTAAATACACAACAATTTTAAATTGTACAATGATGCAATAGCTACTTTATTTAACTAGTACTTTGTTTTGTGGCTTCACAACCAAAAAATTTAACTTGTGATAAAACATTGTGATGGTGCGATGAATAAATATCTCTACTTCACTATCTTAACCTCAGATCATCTTTAAATACAGGTGATGAAGTGATAGCTACAAATTTGACTTCTTAGGTTACCTTTCACACCTTTCCAACTTAAAAACAATTAAGAAAAGTATGACTTGCAATGATACAATTTCTAGCCTATTTTCACTTCACATCTTAAGATTTATCTTCTATCTTGCTGCCCATGATGTTGTGATGGTCTCTTTGGAGTTAATTGTTACCTTGTTTGTAGCTTCACAACCTAAAACTTTAACTCACCTCTTTAACCCCTTAAAGCTATGATAACAAGCCATCTCCAATTCTCCGTTGTAACCCTAGGCTAATCTTAACTGCCTACGACACTACAATGGTTTAAAATCCTAACCACCATGGTTGCCTTTTGCATCATTTCAACTTAAAAATTATTAATCCAAACTTGAGCTTTGATGTTGCAATTCTTAGTTAATCTCCTCTTCGTGGCCCTAGCTTTAAAGTTAGCACTAACTTCTACAAAATTGTGATAACCTTGTTAATGACTATTTCATGACTTCATGGTCTTCAAAATAGTTAAACCTCATAATTGAGAGATGAAACAATCAAGATAATTTTGCAACATCACAACTTAAAAATTTTTAGAGGCAAGTCTTATAATATGAAAAATAACTGAAGGATTTAGGGATATGAAAAATTAGATGTACAATCAAAGTTTTAATATATCCCTATTTTATGCTTGCACACCATCTTATGAATAATTCAAAAAAATGTAATGTATGAATATTTCTCTAGGGTTTTTCCTTGAGGATTAACAAAATTTTAAAAACCCTAAGCAGTTGCAACACAATTTTTTTGTAATTTTTCACAAGATATCACAAACTTAAATGAAGTGAAAAATCATACTATCAACTACATAGATAAAAGTGGAAAAAAATAATCTCTAAACATATAAAAGAATGAATCTAGTGAAGATAAAACAAGATTGTTATCAACACAGTGGGTTGATAGATGAGGTACACATTTTTTGAATTGTAAAAATTGATAAATGGAAGTAGTGATCTGTTAGCAGGAATGTTGATGATATTCCTATGGAGAAGTATCTTAGCATCTGGGAGATTGTTTGTTTGACCATATGTTGCATTCATGGCAATATTTTTCATTGATGTCAACATATTGAAGACTAATAGAACAATAGACATAGATCAAGATCGTACAGATTGAGGATTGATGATGAGATCAAGTGAAGTTGAGCATATATTCTACCTAGTGTATTGATACTATGGTTTAGAACACATGCAAAAAGTTGAAGACTAGTAATATTTATTTGAGATTTATAGAAGATAGTATACAAATAGAATTCCTTAAAAGTAGTTTCTAATGATTGGATTATATCTCCTAACACGGACAAAATTGGGTTATGTGCAGTTGTATAGAGATAGAAGACACCACTTGAGTGTGCAAAGTTCAAGGTTGTATGTGTGAAAGATTTGTGAAGACCATGGGCCAACATTATTATGTAACTATGGAAAGATGTAATGTAGGAAGTATTGTTTTATATTAATGAGGTCCTATTGTAATTATAATTTGGGAAAACCTCAAGGTCAACTCAATAAATTATTTTGAGGACTTGGTAAAAAGGAAAGTTGTTTTCCTTTTGGTTATGTACGTGTAAGTGTTGTGTTGAAGTAGAAAGTAAATTTTAAGTGCAAACTATATGTGAATAAGTGATCTAAGGGATTATTGTGATATATAGTAAAAAAAGTACAAATTAGACAAGGTATTGATAAGACCCATTAATTATGAGCTTTGGTTTGGACATGCACCATCACTTAAGTATTTCATAATTTTTGAAAGTAAGAATTACATTAAGAGAGAAGATGATTTTGGTAAGTTTGATACAAGAAGAAATGAAGGTATATTTCTTGGTTATTCATTGAAAAGTAAAGCATATATATGTTTTAATTAGAGAACTAAGACTATTTTTGAGAATGCAGATGTTAAAGTTGATGAGAAGTTCAGAATTCAAGAAAGAATACTTGATTATGAGTATGAAGAGGAAACTAATCCAAAGGCTAACCAAGATAATGTTGAGTTATTTTATGAAATTAACATAGATTTTTAGAATGATATATGGATTATGGAACAGGGAGAAGAACCAAGGAGTGAACATAGAGCTGAAGTAAAATTTGAGATAGTTACACCTAACAAGAAGTTGATAAAGAACCATCGTGCTGATCAAATTATTGGTAGCAAGGAAAAAAGGTGTGATGACAATAAACAAGGTACAAAGAGAAGAACTATGTTTGATTTCTCAAGTTAAACCTACAAGTATAGATGAAGTTAGTAAAGATGAATTTTGGATTCAAGCTATGAAAGGTGAGTTTAGATAAGATTGAGAAGAATGACTTATGCGAATTGGTTCCTAGACCTAAGAAAAAGAACATTATAGGAACTAAGTGGGGTTTTAGAAATAAGATGAATGAACAAGGTGAGGTTGTGAGAAATAAAGTAAGGTTTGTATATAAAGGATATTCACAGTAGGAAGGTATTGACTGTGAGGAAATATCTTCACCAATTGCTAAAATAGAAGTAGTTAGAATGTTTTGGATTATGCAACTAACAAGAAATTCAAAGTGTATCAAATTGGATGTGAAGTTAGTATTTCTGAATAGAGAACTTGAAAAAGAAGTTTACATTGAGAAGCCTAAAGGATTTCTTTTGACAAATGGTCTACAAGTTAAAGAAAGCATATTATGGTTTGAAATAGGCACCTAGAACTTGGTAAGAGAGGTTGGATAAATGTTTGGAAAAATTGGGATTTTCTAAAGGCACTATAGATAATAAATTGTATTTGAAAGAAATTGAGAATGGTTTGCTGGTTATTGAAGTATTTGTGGATGATATAATCTTTAGAGGAAATAGAAGCAAGTGAAGCATTTGTTGGAAATGATTGAAAAGCTCATGAATGAAGAGTAATAGAATTGGTAAAGAATATTTTCAATCATTGTTTTGTCATTGATGTCAAACTTGCTACTTGTAGGAATGACAATTGCTTTAGTGATCCAAATACTATAAGTTGGTTGATTGACAAGGAGGTGGAAATCAATAAGATGTAACTAGAGTACCTAGACAAGGGTTGAAGTTATGATGTTGTAATGAAGTATAAGGATCAACTAAGCCATTGATGAAATAGTGTATTGATGACATACTCTAAGACATAGAGGATAGACACACCAAGACCTATCAAAGATGTAAGGTTTAGGTAAGTCATTTGTATAGCCTAACTAATTTCATAAGAGAGTGCTGAGCCAGCTAGTTAGTGTCGAATAGATTCTTAGTTGAAGGCGAGCAAGTTCACCTTTAGTGTGCTGAGTGATCTTCAAGTGTCGAGTGATCTTCAAGTGCCAAGTAAATATCAAGTGCTAAGCGAAGATTAGATGCCAAGTAGAATACAAGAGCCGAGTAATACAAAGGGTGTTAAGCATTAGTAAACCAATAGATGCTGAGTAGAATACAGGAGCTGAGTAATATAGAGGGTGTCGAGCATCAGTAAACCAATAGTGCCGAGGTGCTGCATTATTTTGAAAATCAAAGATTCGCCAGATCTAAGCTAACATGGTAGTTATCTAGAATTTTGTGAACCAGATTGAAGATAAGAATGATGAGCTAGTGGCACAGAACACTTTGTAAACCATTTTTGGAAAATACAATTGGATTCTAGACGAAGTTTCTAGATAAGAGCAAAATATAGGATAGATACATTGTATCTTACCTAATCTGTTGGAATCCTAAAGTTGGAAAGGGAGAATTGAGTGGGAAAGGTATTCCAGATTTCTATTTAAGGATTCATAAGGTCATGAAGCAAAATGGTGTGGTGGTCAAGCATGAAATTATGAAATGCTGAAGAAAGTGTTAAGGTGGAAGAGAGCACAAATACTCTGCTTCGATAGGTGACCATAGATATGATTGCATTGGTGTAATGAGTAAGAAGAATCAAGATGACGAAGCTTGAGATGACAAGCTTTCAGAGCTGCAGCGATTAAAGCCAAGCAAAGGATTGAACTCAAGTGTGATATGTAATCTGCAAGATATGTTGTAAGTTGTATCAGATCAAAAGTCATTATTGTTACTCTCTAGCAATTGTAACAGTTAAGATAAACCCTATGGACTTAGGTTGGTTTAATAGCCATGTTGTAAATCCTTTAACAGGGTGACATTCCAAGTGAATGTTCCAAAGTCCTTTAACCAGGCCCATTCCTAACAGTATGGTGAAATCCTCTAACAAGGTCACATTTAACAATGTGTTGTAGCCTTTAATAGGACAGACCATCAGAAGTGGTTCAAATCAATTACGCAGTTATTTTGTGGGTATTATCCCCACCTCAGTTTTACTTTCTTATTCCTGAAGGGTTTCTGGGTTATCAAATTCTTAGTGTTATGGTGTGATGCATGTCTACTTTTCATAGTTGTTTAAATGTTCAAATTACATGCATGATAGTTTCAGTTATGTGCTATTTAGGATTAAAAAAAATAAAAATGGCATTAGACCTTGAATAACTAATTCACCCCCCCTCTCAATTATTCTAAAGAATTATAACAATTGGTATTAGAGCATTGCTGCTAACTTAGTTTAAAGGGACTAGAAGTAGAAAAGATCAAAATGCCTAAGAGAGAAGTTCCCAAGCTCAACAAAGACAACTTTGTTGCATGGAAAAGCTTGATGAAGCTACATCTTGGATCCATAGGAGATTATGCCCAAAATTGAATTGTTACTAAACATGTTGATCCAATTGGTACTCTTACTATAGAAGATTTGAAAAACAAATAGGAACATAATTAGACAACGCTGGAAATTGCTTCTGCACTCAACTATGCTAAATTTGATGATATCAAAGGATGTGACACAACATTCAAGATGTGGAAATCCCTATCAGTCATTTATGGAAGAGATCAAAATGTCCAAAGACCAAAAAGAGAAAGCCTCAGAGGAAAGTTCGATGATATGAAAATGGAAGAAGGTGAGAATGCTGTTCAGTATGCTGCTAGAATAAAGAAAGTGATAAGTGCAATAAGATGTTTGAGTGGTCAATTAGATGATGATACTATTAATAGTAAGTTTTTGAGAACCTTACTCCCTATCTATGCTATTAGAGTATCAGCCATGCAAGAGCTAAGATGTGTGCCAGGAAACAATCTAAGTTTTGAAGGTATAGTGGGTAGACTCACTGCATTTGAGTTATCTAACTTTGACAATTACAGACTTGAGAATGTTGAATTTTCTTTCAAGGACAAGCTATCACTAAAAGATGCTGAATAGGTGAAATCAAAGAAGGGAAGACAGATGAACTATGTATCCAGTGATAGTAGCGCTGATGAGGAAGATGTGGAACAATTGGAAGCATTGCTAGCTAGAAGATTCCACAGAGGCAAAGAAAAATTCAAAGGTAAGCTACCTATCATTTGTTTCAATTGCAATGAAGTAGGACATATTGTTGCAAGGTGTACACAAAAAAAGGAATACAAGGAAAGTAACAAGTACAAAAATAGAAAAGAAGATGATAAGAGAGATTACAAAGACAAAGGAAGAAGTGCTATATTGTTGAAGAAGATTCTGATGATAATAATGATGAAGTTGTCTACATAGCCATGAAGGACCAATCTGATGAAGAAAAGTCTACAGCACTGGTAACATGTATGAACAAGAATGATAGATGGATTATAGACAGCGGATGCTCACATCACATGACAGAGATAAAAGTAAGTTTGTTAACCTTAATCAGTATGATGGAAATAGTGTTAGATTTAATGATGCTCTAGGTCAAATCAAAGGAAAAGGTTCCATTAAGCTTATAGAGAAAATTTAATGTGATAATGCATATTATGTTGAAGGACTAAACTACAATTTGCTAAGTGTCTCATAGTTAGGCAATGTAGGGTGCAAAGTAGAATTTGCAAATAAAACTGCAAAAATCTATGATACTGATGGTAGATTAATAGGAAAAGGAGATCAAAATGGAAGTAATCTATTTTATCTTGATCTGGAAAATATTGCTTGTCTTGTTGAAAAATTTGATAATGTGTGGTTATGACATAGAAGGCTATGTCATGTCAACTTTGATAATCTGGTCAATATTAGTAAAATAAAGAAAGTCAGAGGTTTACTTAAATTGAAAAAGCCTGACAATATCATGTGAAAACAATGTTAGCTAGGAAAGATGACCAAGTCAAGTTTCAAGAGTAAAAACTATACATCTAAAGAAGTACTTGAGTTAGTCCATACTGACTTATGTGGTCCAATAGAAGTACAAAGCTACAAAGGAGATAAATATATAATGTTGTTTGTTGATGATTATTCTAGGATGATGATTGTTATGTTCTTAAAACAAAAATATGAAGCTTTTCAAATGTTTAAGTGGTATGTGGCCAGAGTTGAAAAAGAAACAAGAAAGAGTTTGAAGTGCCTGAGATCAGATAGAGGTGGTGAATTCACATCAATCGAATTTGAGATATTTTGCAAAGACAAAGGAATCAAGAGACAAACATCAGCTCCTAGAACTCCCCCATAGAATGGAATTGCTGAGAGAAGAAATAGATCTATAATTGACTGTGCTAGAACATTAATGATGGAAAAGATTGTTGCTTTAAAATATTGGAGAGAAGCTGTAAGTGTGGCTGTTCATACATTGAACTGAGTACAAGTCAAGAAAGGTACTAATGTAACACCTTTTGAATTATGGTATGGTCACTCACCCAATGTAAAGAATTTCAAAGTATTTGGTTGTAAATGCTTTATCCTTAAAGATGCTAGAAATGGAAAATTTGATGCAAAAAGTGATGAAGGCATATTCCTTGGTTACTCCACTAGAAGTAAAGCGTACAAGTGTTTAAATACTAACACTGAAAAATTATGGAAAGTGCAAATGTAAACTTTGATGAGCATGCAGATGTCCAAGTTGAAAAACCAAAGAAAATGGATGACTACATAACCTTTGTGTATTCTTATGAAGGAATGCCTATTGACAAAGATACCACCAATCAAATTAGGATTCAACAGCAAATTTCAGTCTCAGCCGAGTCACAACCAGTGAATGTTGAGCTGCATTTAGAAGCCGAGTTGCAAAATGAAGGAAATGCTCATTCTGACTCTGAAGTTAGTACACATGACAGAGATGTAGAACTACTTGACAATGAAGTGCATAGTGATCCTGAATCTGAAAGATCAAATATGGAAACAAGGACAGAACCAAGATTGTCCAAATATGTGAAGAGGCATCACCCTGCTGAACAGATAATTGGTGACAAAGATGCAAGACCAATGATAAGGAATAGACTAAGAAATGAATCATGTTTGTTAAGAAAATTTGAACCTAAGACAGTGTATGATGCATTACAAGATGGTGATTGGCATAAAGCTATGGAAGAAGAGATTGATCAAATAAAGAAGAACAAAAGCTGGAGTTTGGTTCCCAGACCAGTTGACAAAAATGTGATTGGAACCAAGTGGGTATTCAAAAACAAGCTAGATGAGAATGGTGAGATTACTAGAAACAAAGCCAGACTAGTATGTAAGGGTTATGCTCAAGAAGAAGGATTAGACTATGGGGAAACATTTTCCCCTATTGTGAGAATGGAAGGAGTAAGAATTTTACTTGCATATGCTACATATAAAGGTTTTAAAGTCTATTAGATGGATGTAAAGTCTACTTTTCTGAATGGTATATTGGAAGAGGAAGTCTATATTGAACATCCAGAGGGATTTGTTGATGAAAATAACAGGGATATGGTTTGTAAACTATATAAAGCACTCTATGGTCTGAAACAAGCACCTAGAGTATGGTATGAGAGACTTCACAAGTACCTAGTGCAAATAGGATTTGAAAGAACTGATGATAACATCAACATGTACATCAAATTAGAAGAAGGTAAGAATATTATTGTATTTGAAATCTTTGTGGATAACATAGTGTTTGGAGGAAAGGAAGTGCTTTGCAAAAGTTTTGCAGACAAAATGAAACATGAGTTTGAGATGTCTATGTTTGGAGAGATCAAATTTTTTGTTGGTTTGCAAGTACATCAACTAAAACATGGTATATTTATGACACAATCAAAGTACATCAAAGAGATACTTAAAACATTTGGATTCGAAGACTCCAAACCAGTCAGCACACCAATGGCAACAGGACATAAGCTATCAAAAAATGATGTATCAGCTGAAGTTAATCAAAAAATGTACAGATCCATGATTGGAAAACTAAAATATGTTGTACATAGCAGACCAGACATAGCATTAGTAGTTGGAATAGTGGCTAGATTCTCTGCTAATCCTAAAGAGAATCATCTCATAGCAGTAAAAAGAATAATGAGGTATCTCAAAGAAACTGATGATTTTGGCCTATATTATAAAAAGCATGAAAAGTTTGAGCTCAATGCATACACAGATGCAAATTAGGGAGGCAACATTGATGACAGAAAGAGCACAAGTGGAGGAGCATTATTTTTAGGTAAAAGACTAGTTACTTGGACTAGTAAGAAGCAAACATGCACATCTCAATCCACTACAGAATCAGAATATGTGGCAGCAATAGTCAATTGCACAAACATTGTGTGGCTCACACATTTATTGCAAGGAATGAAAGAAGAGGTAACCAAACCTATGATATTGTATTGTTATAATACAAGTGCTATAAAAATATCCAAGAATCCAGTAATGCATGCAAAAACCAAGCATATTGTAATCAAGTATCACTATGTCAGAGAATTGGTAGAAGACAAACAAGTGAAGATGGAGTACATTCACACAAAGGAACAAACTGCAGATATCTTCACCAAACCATTGCCCAAGGATGCTTATGAATATCTTAGAGGTAAGTTGGGGGTAATGCTCCTAACTCAAGAAGTTTAAAGCAAAGAAGCTACCCTGCATCAATAGAAACAAATTATTAAAATATGAGAAGAATGATGCAGAAGATAACATCAGAAGTAGAAACTCCAAATCAGTCACAAGCATGGTGACAGAGGGAGACAATATGAGATGCAAACCTTATATTTTGCATGATTAAGATGTTACATCTTTGGCATTTATGTCAAAGAGGGAGATATATGTAGAAAACTGATCATTTACAAAGGATCATCTACAAAGTAAGAGGGAGTTATAAACGAAAGAGAGAGATATATGAGATCAACAGTAAGGATGCAACAGTAAAGAGGGAGAAGCAGAAAGTAACAGAAAACGTATGTAATTTTGGTGGTAACTAAGTTGATCAATTGATCAGTTTGGTTTTCCATCAATGGCAAAGAGGGAGATTGTTGGAAATGATTGAAAAGCTCATGAATGAAGAGTAATGGAATTGGTAAAGAATGTTTTCAATCATTGTTTTATCATTGATGTCAAACTTGCTACTTGTAGGAATGACAATTGCTTTAGTGATCCAAATACTATAAGTTGGTTGATTGACAAGGAGGTGGCAATCAATGAATCTTGTTGGGTACAAGAAACCCTTGATGTAGTAGGTTCATTGGTGGGGAATCCTTTAGACACATAGAGGACAAGGTCACAACACAAGTCATTTCCACATGCATATATAGCCATTGCTTCAAATACACATTCATTTAAGGAAGCATCAGGGATTCTAGAATGGGACAAGGCTATGGAGGAAGAATATAACTCTTTGATGAAAAGAAACACTTGGGACTTAGTTCCCCTTTCTAAGGGAAGAAAGGTGGTTCAATGTAAGTGGATCTATTGAACCAAATTTGTAGTGGATGGAAGTATGGATAAGCATAAGGCTAGACTAGTTGCCAAAGGTTTCTCACAGGTTCTAGGTATTGACTATATAGAGACTTTTGTACCAATCACCAAGATGAACTCCATTCACCTAACACTAGCTATTGCTATAGCTCATGGTTGGGTTGTACACCAGATGGATGTTAAGAATTTTTTTTTGGATGGTGATCTTCATGAGAAAATTTATATGGAGTAGCCACAGGGGTTCATATAGGATTCTACTATGGTTTTTAGATTTTAGAAGTCTATTTATGGTCTTAAGAAGGCTCCTTGGGCTTGGTATGCCAAGATCTATTCCTTCCTACTCTTACCAAGATTCACTAGGTGTCATTCTGATTTGAATGTCTACATTCTTTAGAAGGATGACTCACACTTGATACTAGTGCTTAATGTAGATGAGTTGATCATTATAGGGAACACTTCATCCATCATTACTAGTGTCAAGACCTCTCTACAGGATATATTTGCTATTATAGACTTGGGTTTGCTACATTACTTCCTTGGTATTGATATCACACAATCTTCAGTAGGGATCACACTTTCTTAACCCAAGTATGCTCTTGACTTGCTTTCTAGATTTCACATGAATAACTACAAACCTAAACCCACTCCCTTTCTATTAGGTGTCAAGTTAGAGGCTAAGTGTACCACTCCACTTGTTGATGCTACATTGTATAGATAGTTAGTTGGGAGCCTTATCTACTTGACACATACATGCTCTGATATAGCTTTTGGAATTGGCATGGTTTCTTGCTTCATGCAAAAACCACATTAGCTTTATTGGAAGACCACCAAGTGCATCTTGTACTACATAAAGGGTGCACATACACATGGGATACATTATGTAGTAGGTACAGGACTTCAACTGGTTGGATACATAGACTTAGACTATGTAGGGGACCTTGATTCTTACAAGTCTACTTTAGGTTACATCTTTCACCTTGGTTATGACCCTATTTTTTGGCAAATTAAGAAGCAAAATTATGTTTCTCTTTTTTCCACAGAGGAAAAGTATCAAGGATCTATCAATGTAGTTACAAAGTCTCTTTGGTTACAACACATCCTGAAGGAGTTTGGATTTGATCTACCTAAAACTACAGTTATTCATTGTGACAATCAGAGTGCTATTGAGATCTCTAAGCATCCAATTCAACTTCAGTGAACCAAGCACATTGAGGTTCACATGAACTACATCAGAGAGCTAATACATGAGCAGATCATTGGATTACACTATTGTCCTGCAGCATAGCAGGTCACTAATATCTTCACCAGACCCTTCACTAAGGTCAAGCATACTCATTTGTGAGATCTCTTAGGGGTGTAGAATCTTGCAGAATGGGGATTCCCTTGACTTCTCTCTTCTTTCTCTTGGGAGGGATTATTTCCTCATTTGAGGTCTTCTTCTCTCTCATCTTCTTTATTGTACTTATCTCTCTTTTTGGAGGAGGGTTTTTCCCATGAGGTTTTCCCTCTTTTTCTGCTTTATGAGAGATTTCATTACATCATTTTATGTAGAACATTAATTTTGTACATGGATACCTAACATGGCCTCATAGCTGGGACTCATTATGCATTCATGAGCTTAAGTGCATTCCCCTAAGTTGCACTTAAGGGGGGGTGTTGGTGTAAATAGATATTTACTATTTACACTTTTACTTAAGTTTACTCAGGTTAATGTATTATTTTATTATTTATTTTGTGAGACACTTAGGAGTTTGCATATCTTTATGAGTTGTCATGTTGACAACATAGAAGTATGCAACTCTAATTCAACCCATGGCATCTACAACATTAGAGTTTGCATATTCAATGAGTTGTCATGTAGATAACATAGTTATTTACACTCCTAATTTAGCACATGGTGTCTACAACATAAATTTGTGTGTAACACCCTTGTAGGCTTATCCTCTCATCATCACACTTACTCCTGTACATAATGGAGGACAACCCATATTTGGTGGACATGTGCTTGGTTGTATGACTTATCATGATATTAATTCCTAGGAATTCTAGATGCATCTCATAGGCCTTTATATACAGGCACTCATAGTGTACTTGTACATTGAATTGAATACTATATAGTTATTTTGATCATACTTTGTTATATTTTGTGCTTGTGTTTGAGTTCCTTGGTCTTGGGTGATTTTTTCTCTAAGAAAAATTCTTATAGAAACAATTCTTTAGTTGTATGTTGTCATTGATGTTGCACAAATGTCAGTATTAACCAAGCAATGTAGAGTTTGTAGTATTAACCTTGTATATCTTAGTATTGACTAAGAAGTTAGGTAAACAAGAATTTTTTAGTATTAACCAAGTAGTTGGTTAATAAAGGGAAATCTTCTTGCAATATTGACTGAGTGTTCTAGCATGAAATGAGTCATAGTGTTGACTGAGCACTTAATCCTAGTATTGATTGAGTGACAAAAAAAAATGCATTGGTCTAATAGTTAAGTAGTTGAGGCTGACTATTTGGATATTTATTGATGTTTTGGAAGGGCATTCAAGCCAACTTGTCCTATCTTATGATATACAAGAAAGGTTAAGTTGTGAGGATAAAATGTAAGTGAGTAGAATATTAAATAAGATAGATACATGAGTGAAGGGAAAGATAGAGTAGGAAAGTGTAGAAGATAAGATGCAAAGAACATTTGATCATGTAAGGATCTAGAGTTTGAGCCAAAATAGAGATCTAAATCTACATAGATAGTTTCTTCATAAATTAGGTCAAATTGTTGTTACCTTCTAACCATTGTAGTAGTAAAGAAGTCTCTTAAAAGAGTTGACTTAATAGTCATATTGTAAATCCTCTAACAAGGTGACATTTCAAGATTGAAGTATTTGAAGACCTCTAACTAGACCACTCCTAATAGGGTGATCTAAATCCTCTAACAAGGCCATACATAGCAGTATGTTTTGTAACCTTTAACAGGGTTGACTCCTAACAAGGCTCACTTTAGAAGAGTGAAAAATATTGTAACTAGTTGCATGGTGGTTTTCTCAAATTGAGTTTCCATGATAAATCTTGGTGTCATCTATGTTCATATTATTTTCTTATACTTTCTATTTCTAAAAGTAAGCTACTAAAGGTTATAACAAATTAATAATCATAAGATTTATTTATTAACTGAGTGCTAGTAATATTCTAGTGTTAACTGAGTTGGAAAATATTGCACGATCAATGGAAATTTTGAATTGACATCCAGGGACAAGGAACTACTTTTGTGGTAACTAATTCACTCCTACTCTCTTAGTTACACTTCTACATTTCCAAAAATTGGTATCAAATCATTTTGTGCTTTTAGGAAAGGTTTTAAGGACCTGAGATAAAGATAAAGATGTCTTACATAAGGGAGATTCCTAAGATTAACAGAGATAACTCCTCAACATGGCATGAGTTGATGAAGTTGTATCTATCAAGAATCAATGATCTTGGTCTATTCTACTTGAAAACAATATATGTTCCACCACCTAAACCTAAGACTATGGAGCACATGCAAGAGGCAAAGGATCATGATATAATGTTGAATGATATAGCTTCCTCTCTAAGCTATTTTGAAATTGACGAGGTCAAAGAATATCCTAGTGCATTATATATGTGGGAAAAGTTGTAGAGTGTCTATGGAGGTGATAAAATGTGCAAAGAGCCAAGGAAGAAAGCTTGAGAGGCAAGTTTGATTAAATGAAAATGAAAGAAGATAAGACCATTTTCCAGTATAATGAAATAATCAAAGAAAGTGTGAGTGCCATTAGAGCTACAAGAGGGAAAATTGATGCTGAAACAATAGTCAGCAAGGTACAAAGAACATGTTTACTACTTACGCAATTAGATTTTCAGCAATTTAAGAGATGAGATGCAATCCTAAAAATGATATAACCTTGGATGCACTTGTGTGAAGATTAATTGTTTTTTATTTGGATAACTTTGATAACTATAATCTTAAATTTCCATTAAAAGAAAAAATAACCCTTGGTAGAAAAGGAGGAAACTCTAAAGGAAAAAAAGTTGATCACGATGAAGAAGGTGATTCAGATGAAGACCATGAAATGATTGAAGGCCTACTTGCAAAAAGAGTATTGAAAGGGAAAGGAAAGCTTAGAGAAAAACTACCATTGATCAGTTTATCCTGTGAAGAGGTTGGTAATATTGCTACTAGATGTCAAAACAAAGAAGATAAAGATGATAAAAAGATTAACAAGGTAAAAAGGCAATAAAGAATTTAAAAACTATAAGAACTAAAAAGATAAAGGTAACAAAGATTGTTACATTTTTTAAAGATTCTAATAGTAATGATAATGAAGAAGTAGTAGTTTATATTGTTGCTAAAGATGAATTTGATTATGAGGAGAATAAAAAGATGTCACTTATCTCTCATGTTAGGAAAAATGATATATGAATCATATATATTGGTTTTTCCCATCACATGACTGGTGAAAAAACTAAGCTTGAACATTTAGAACACTATGATGGTGAAAGCATTATATTTGTAAGCAATGAACCATGTCATGTTAAAGGAAAAGGAATCATAGCATTAATAGAAGGAATCAAATGTGAAAATGTCTATTGGGTTGAATAATTAAGACATTATCTAATCAGTGTATCTCAACTGAACAATATAGGATACATAGTTGAATTCATGAATGGAAAATCTAAACTATTGGATGGAAAAGGAAACCTAGTTGGAACTAGCAATTAGACAAAAGGAAATTTTCATTACCTAGATCTCACTCAAGGTACATGTTTTCTACCTTATATAGAGGAAAGTTGGCTATGGTATAAAAGAATGTCATGTTAACTTTGATAACCTAGCTACCACAAGAAAGAGCAAAAGAGTAAGAAGCATAACTTATCTAAAGAAACCTGAGATAGGCATGTGCAAGAAATATCAAATTGGAAAGATGAGTAGAAGAAGTTTTAGGAGGAAGTCCTACAATTACAAAGAAGCTTTGGAACTAGTTTGTATAGATATTTGTAGGCCAATAGGTGTGGAAAACTACTATGGAGAAATATATTTCATTATATCTATTGATGATTATTCTGAAATGATGAGTGTAATGTTTTTAAAAGATAAGTCTGATACTTTTCAAAAGTTCAAATGGTATTTGTCTAGAGTCAAGAAAGAAATAGGGAAGAATATGAAATTCCTTAGATTAGATTGAGGAGGTGAATCCATCTCAAATGAATTCAATGAGTTATGTAATGAAAGATGAAGCAAAAGATAGGTATTAGCACCTATAACTCCAGAGCATAATCATATAGAAGAAAGAAGGAATAGATCCACCATGGAGTGTGCAAGAACACTAATAACTAAGAAGAATATTTCACCAAAATACTAGAGAGAAGAAATCAACACAATAGTTCATACACTTAACTGAGTTCAATTGAAAAAAGGTACAAACAAAACACCTTATTATTGAGCTGTCATTTTGCATGATGCTTAATGACATGAATTCTCTCAAACTCCTCTCTTGAAAAGCTACTCTAGGATCAATGACAAGGTTCTGGGTGATCTTGTGACATACTAGAAATTGCTCAGTTGAAGATAAATGTATTTGTTTAAAAGGAGGCCTTTTTTGGTTCAAACCAATTCGGGTGAGATGTTTGATTTTTTGTAATGAAAAATAACCACAAAAGATATGTATTTTTTGTATTTTCTATTCTATGATGAAATGCAATTTAACATTGCAACTATATGGATTCATAATTCAACCAAGTGTTAGCAAAGAAAATAACAAAGGTATTAAGAGACAAAAGAAACTAACATGAAAGGGAAATTCCTAATGGACATAAAACATGGTAACAACATGTCTGCGAGTTAAAAAGTTGAAAATATTAGGTAGGAAACCAATGCAAATAGGAGTAATGCTTCCTCAGTTCCAATGATGCAATCATCAATGGGAAATTAGTAAAAATTGAAAGATGTTTCACTTCTCATCAAATCACAAGGCCAAAAAAAGTGCACTCATGCGAGACAAGAAGCTATGTAGGAACAATAGGGTGATCTCTTTTCTAACTTGGTATATTGGTAGAATTCATCAACACATAACAAATGCCAGAACTAAAGATCACACAATCAAATCAACAAAAAAAACCATTGGCTCTATTATTATTCATGAACAAGAATTCACAATAATAACAAACTCCATCAAGAATAACTACACTTAGAATGAGAGCACCAATAGCATATATTATTGCATCAAAATAATATCCTGGAATATATATTACATTCCTAAATTTATAAGAAATCATCTCCTCAATTTATGTTGAGAAGAGAGATCACTTAATGCAAACATAAGCTTAAATTTACTAAACCAAAGCTAATTATATACAAAATAACTCTCTAAATGGTGCTAAGTAGGTATCCACCCTTGTTCATATCAATTAATGGGTGCATGACTCTTTACATGTCTTAAAAAAAAGAAAGAAGAAGTAGATAGGAAGAATCAAGCTACAAGAGGATTTGATAGTCACTGGAGGCTCTAAAAATGGATCCATGACCTTCTTTAGGCGTTTCTAGGAGTTGAACTACTGTCAAAATGCATTTTTGGTGCATGGAATTCTATAAATTAGCAATTTGAAGTTAACTATCAGCACACTATCAATTCTTCAAAATTATCAATGCACCTCTATGAATGGTGCACCTATGCACCTTAATGACAAGTTCAAAAAATCCAAAATGTTCCCAAGTCTTAAAATTGAATTTCTAGCTTCTGGGTTTTGTACCCCTTTATACCAAAGAGATGTCTAGATGTTTGCTCCTAAATTTCTCTATAGTCTTTGCTACTTGGGAAGATTTTGGAAAATAAAAATCTTTATAATTATCTTTAACTATTTGCTAGTAGTTATTGACCTCCATACGGGTTTTCGCAAAATCATTTAGTTTAGTGTCCAGTACTAGAAATACTTGTTCAGTCTTAAATGCTTGCCTAATATCTTCATTAGATGAAGCATCCTTGAAAGCTCTTTAGAATTATTTGACAATTGATTGCACTGACTTGAGTTTTATTTTTGACTCATCTTCAAAAATCTCAAGGGTATTAGCATTGTAATACTTCTCTGCTTCCAAAATCTACTCTTGAGTCTAGTCTTTCAACTTTTGAATTTCTTCATGAATTCCTTCCATGACCTTATTGACAGTAGCTATCTTCTCAATCCAATCTTTGAGCTTATCAAGCTCTTTCAATGTATACACTTACATGAGTGTACGATACCTTTGACCCTTAACTGCTATCAAAATCTATTGGTCTTTAGCCTAGGTATGTACCTCATCCATTAACCCAAAATCCTAGTTCACCATAGATACCAATTTATCCGCACTTAGCTTAACATAATGTAACAAGTTCAAATTACCTTGTATTATTGGTACATCCTTTTGTTCAAAATTGTCACACCATTGCTAACATGCTCACAAAAATGGATCTATCTGAGTTGTCCCCTTTTCCTTCCTCTCTAATGTTGCAACAAGAGTGATCTCTAGATGATCTAGGTTGATTAGGCCCACTATTTTTTGCATATAACTCCTCATAATATCATTTTTTCTCCTGAGCATTACCAATTCTCACTCATTCATATCCAAATGCTTGAAAAACTCTTTTATGCTTGTTGTGATGAAAACTTTGGTAGTATCTACCGTGGGCTTCATTAACAAGACCTCATTGATTTGGTAATCATTAGGAGTTAGATATTTTATGTCAACATGTGGAGGAGGGATTACAATATGCGTAAGAAAGTTTTAGCCTTGGTTCTTCATTATGAAGGCCAATGGTCACACATCACTTATAGGCAGCTTAGGCTTCTTAACTATTTTGAATAACTCTTCCATTCCCTCAACCACAATTACATTTAGCTACCTCTTTTGTTGAACCATAACCTCCCTCTTTAGTCAAGCTGGTGTAGTGCCCATTGGAGACATATATTTGGCTCAAGAGGGGGTTTTTACTACAAGAAACTTCCCCTTAACACTCCTTTTTGTTGTCTTCTACTTTTGAGAAAGATCTATACTTGGAGTCTCTATGTCTATTGTAGATAGGGTCCTAGCCTCTATATCATGAGGTTTTTATTGAGGTTCTTTTCTTATTTGACCCTCCTCTCATACTTCATTAACTAGAATTTGTTTGAATTGTTCCTCCTCCTTTGGTTATTGTTCTTCTACTTCAATGGTCATAGGGAGTGGTCTCACTAATCCTTTGTCCATAAATGACAAACCTTGAGATGGCAATGAGGGTAGTCCAAAAGTTCCTTGAGGCTAAGGTGGTATTTGATTCTAGTCCTCACCTAGGGGTTGAATCCTTGGAGTATCCCTTATTTTCTCCCCCACCATCTCAATACCAATAGGCATGAAATCAAAATCTAAAAGGTTAAAAACATCACTCCCTTGATCCTCCATGTTCATGATCCACTATTGTTTCTCATCCTTGGAGGTTGTAATATGAACAAGTTATATTGGACTAGATTGTGACCTTAGAGTAGAACTCCTTCCTTCCTCTTCCAAGCCCTAGCTGATTGAGTCCTATGACTCTAGGGAACATTATCAAGTTTTTCCTTCTCTTCTTCTTCTTCAAACTCAGGAATTATTTTAGGTACCTGTGGGGAGGAGTATTCTTTTTCTTCAATTTTCTTCTTCTTTGTGGCTCCCTCCTAGTGAACTAAACCCTAGCCTTCTTAGGAGCTGATAAGGAGGCTTCTTCCTCTTCTTTCCCTTTTGGTGGTTCCCTTTATTCTTCTCCTAGCTCTTGTTCCTCTCCTGGAGGAGGCATTTTCTCAATCTCCTAGACTTGAGGTACCTATTCATCTTGAGATTCATCTTGTTTAGGACCTTATTGTGGTTGTTGAGATGGCTGGGACTAATCTATCTATCTGATACCCTTTTCTATTCTCCTCCTCTTATTTTTCCATTTATCTACCCTAAAGTACTCAACCTCCCTCTCCTATTGATGGATTATTTCCAACCTCACTAGGGATTGAATAGGGAAGGTTGGTACTATGACTTTTGCACCTTTACCCTTAGCTGGGCATGTTGTGGCTTGTAGAGGAACAACCTATGGAACTGGATCAAGTTTGAATGGTTTATTGATCCATTCCCTTTTCAACTAGATAATATGTTAGGCTCTATTGTTGATATCTTCATTCTCATCTTTGTTAATTTATGCATTTTTTATAGGTTTGTCATATATTGTGTCCCTATTATATAGTGGATCTAAGACATCCTTTGTTTCCTTTTCAACAATCTTGAGGGGAATCTTCATGTTCAATGCCCTTTTCACTAAATATAGAGTCATCCTACAATAATCTCTAATTTAGACATCATAGTCATATATGGCCTTCATCCAGTGATCTGCTAGTGCATCCTTGTGTACAAACTACTTTCTTGCCAGATACTATACCCTTCCAATATTATCAAATTATGGGTGAGGGGAGTTGTACTCGTCTAAGGGGTATTGATCCCAATTTGAATCAAAGATCATTATATCCTTCTTCTATTTGACCTTAAAGGCACCTTGGTGATTAAACATACCCATGTCTTCTTGTATTGTTTCCTCACTCTATCATATGTAGATGTGAGTTGCCTAGTGATCACCAACAAAATGAGCCTGTTAGAAGGATATCTTAGGAGCTTCTTTGGGTTCACCATTGTACCTACTACCCTTAGGTCTGTGAATGTTTTGAATTGAATGTAGTAGGCACCAATTGCTATAATCCTTGTTGCTACCTCTACTAACATTCTTTTAGCATAATCACCCTCTATAAATTAGAAGATTGTAAATATGAAACTATCATTCACTATCCTATATTCCTTTCTTTGATCCAAGAGCTTCTTCTTCACCAACTGGGGGTACACCACATAGGGTTAATCATTTGCATCTTGCATGCTTCCCTTTTTGTAAAGTCATAGGAAGTTAGTTATGCTTGATGCCAATAAGTACACCAAATATGACATCATATAGAACTTGGAGTCAGTATTGACTCCCACTAGCTACACATGTAAATTCTCATTGAGGATAGTAGCCCCATCCATTGGCACTTTGTTGTCCTGATGGTCTCTATGAAGTGCACCATCCAAATATTAAGGTGTCTCGCTATAGGGAGTCCCATGGCTCTACTCAAAAGTAAAATTGTATATCCAATATAATCCCTCATATACCCTTGTGTCACATCTATCTTCCCCATTCTATGACCTACTGGTGTCTTGTCTATTAGGAAGGAAGATTGAATTATTTCTTTGGATTTCTTTTTGTTCTCCCTATACCATCTTTTTTCCTAGTCATAGATCATCTTTACATATTAATCAACCCTTGGGAGATGAAATATGTTCTCAATATTCCTTGGTTTGAGGTCCTGAACTATCTCCCTTGTAATAGACTTGACAACCTTTTCTTCAAGCAAATAATGTTCTACCAAGGTCATTATCAACTCAGAGGATTGTACATAAGTTAGATGTGATGATGTATTCACCAGACTAGACCTTATCATAGTTGATACCATTGTGGATCATTCTTTAGGCTTGTTGCATATATTAAGAAATGCATTCTAGTTAATATGTCTAAGTTTGATGTCTCTGATTTCTACACGTCCATCTTGGAAGCATGATTTCTTTAGCACCCATTGGTATTTGAACTCTACTAGTTTGGGAGCCATCTTTTTTGTAAGCGAGGATGATGAGGATATTATTTTGCCTACATATAAGAAGAAAACATTAGTATAGAGAGATAAAAATCTAACTCAAAGAAAACCTTAATTGTCAAAAAACCTAATCCAAAACACCAAAACATGAAAAACCAACTTAAATCCCCCTAGAGAGCTATAATATGGAAAATAGTGCACCTTGTGCACCTTAACAAGTGCGCTAGGTGCATTGAAGAGGTATATCAAGGACCTTTTGGTGTAGTTGTGCACATGCACACCTAGGTGAGGTGCACACATGCACATGTGTTGGGGGACTCAATATTCAAAATGGTATGCAGATGCACACCTTAACAAGGTGCACATCTACATACCATTATTTTAGTTGTCTTTGTTTTTGTAAAAAGGTGCACATGTGCACAACTTGGGGAGGTCCACACATGCACCCCTTTCCTTGGTGTTCTTTAGCTTAGTTTTTTTTTAACATGAGAAAATGTGACTTAGGATTTTTTGTGTATAAAGGTGTGCATATGTCTACCTTTTGATGTCTTAACATGTTTTTGTTGTTTGTCTTGCAGGTTAGCACACCTTAGGATGTGCAAAGGTGTGGGAGCAGTGGAGGCATGAAAAGAAATGAAGAAGGGCAGAGGGGTCTCGAGTATTTATAGACCCAAACCCAATGCACAACCTTTGGAGGTGTGCATGTGCATAGGAAGACATCTCTAAAGGAGAAAAATGTACACTTAGCACATTTAGCACACTTGTGCATATTGAATAGGTGCACATGTGTGCTAGGTGTGCTATTGTGCCCTTTCACACAAATGACCCTTAATCACTCAATTTTATCAGTTTCTAATACCTAGTTTCTCTTAGTTAGAGACAAAGGCAAAAACCAAAGTCTAGAAAGAGCTCCAACAATGACCTAGGCCCTAGATTAGGGGTCTAGTAGACAAAAAATCTACTACAGGGTCACCATTTCTAAGAGAATTGGAGAGTGCATTGTGAAACCACAACACTTATGATATATGGTATGGACATAAGCCTAATTTTGTTTTTATCTTAGAGAATTTGGAAGCAAATGCTATATCTTGAAAGATATAAGGACAGGAAAGCTAGTTGCAAAAAATGATGAAGGTATATTCCTAGGTTACTCCAATAAAAGTAACGTACACAAATGTTTGAATCTTTCTACTCACAAAGTTATAGAAAGTACACATGTAAAGATTAATGAGCTTGCAAAAAGAAGTGAAGAGCATAGCAACAAGGAGCCTAAAGACTACATAAAGTTTTTTTTTACTATGAGGAGGAAACTAAGAGCTTACCACAATCAGTTGTAGTCAATTAGTAGTTGGCAGTACAACCTAAGTCATAGACAAAGGCACCCAAGTTACAAATAGTTCAACCAAAGTTATAACCATAGGCAGTGCAACCTAACTCGCAATTAGAGGAACCCAAGTTACAACTAGATTAGCCAGAGGAGCTCGACAAGAATAAAAATGATCATGGAGAACTAAGTAAACCAAGTTTAGAGTCAAGAAAGAAAGATCCAAGACTTGAAAAATATGTTAGAAGACATCATGCACTTGAAAAAATAATTGGAGGAGAGACAAAAGACATATTGACAAGGAACAAATTAAAAGGTACATGTTTTCTTAGTGGATTTTAGCCTAGATCTATAAAATATGCATTAGAAAATGAAGGATGGATAAAGGAAATGAATGAATAAATTGAGAAAATAGAAAAGAATAAAACTTGGTCTCTTGTATCTAGACCTAAGGATAAGAATGTGATTGGTACAAAATAGATATTCAAAAATAAGTTGAAAGAGAAAGGAGAAGTAACAAGGAACAAGGAAAGGATTGTATGCAAAGTTTATACTCAAGAAGAAGTTATTGACTATGGGAAAACATTTTCCCCTATTACAAGACTTGAAGGAGTTAGAATAATTCTAGCATATCCTAAAGAAAAGAGATTTAAAGTAATCAGATGGATGTTAAATTAACTTTCTTGAATGGAGTCTTGAAAGAAGAAGTTTACATTGAACAACCTAAAAGTTACATTGATCCAAGAAAAAGAGACATGGTATGTAAACTTCATAAAGCTTTATATGGACTAAAGCAAGCTCCTAGAGCATGGTATGAAAGAATACATGGATATGTAATAAGAATTGGTTTTGAAAAGACAAATGATAATAGTAATTTGTATATTAAGGACCATGTGACAAGATATTGGTTGTAGAAATATTTGTAGGTGATATCATATTTGGAGGACATGATATGTTATGCAAATCATTTGTTGAATAAATGAGGAAAGAATTTGAAATGTCTATGTTTGGAGAGATTAAATTCATTGTGGGTCTAAAAATTCATTAGATGAAGGATGACATATACATCACTCAATCAAAATATATTAGGGAAACATTAAAAGTATTTGGAATGGAAGATTCCAAACTAGTTGGAACACCTATGTCTACAAGACATAAACTCTCAAAGAATGATAATTCAAAAGAGGTAAATTAGACTACCTATAGATCAATGATTGGAAAACATTAGTATGTGGTACATGTTAGACTTGATATTGCATTGGAAATTTGCATAGTTGAGAGATTTTTTGCTAATCCAAAATAAAATCACATGATGGTAGTAAAAATAAAAATGAGGTATCTAAAAGGAATTGTAGAATATGGCTTATGGTATACAAAAGGAGGAAATCTTGAGTTGAGAGCCTTTACTAATGAAAATTGGGTAGGAAGCATTGATGATAGAAAAAACACTACTGGAGGAGCATTCTTTCTTGGAAAGAGGTTAGTATCTTAGACAAGCAAGCAACATACTAGTATTTCTCAATCAACAATAGAGGCAAAGTATGTTGCTATAGTAGTCAATTGTTCCAACATAATATGGATCAAGCAATTAATGTCAAAAATGAATGAAGAAATCAAGGAACCAGTGGTTATCTATTGTGATAACACAAGTGCAATCAATATATCCAAAAATCCTATGATGCACACAAAGATAAAACAAATTGTAATCAAATATCATTTCTTAAGGGAATTGGTTCAATACAAAGAGGTGAGATTGAAATATGTGAACACCAAGGAGCATATAGGAGATGTATTTACTAAGGCTTTACCTAAGGATGCATTTATTTATCTAAGAGGTAAACTAGGGTTTATTCCCCTATCTAATTCTCACTAAAGAAAAAATAGTGAGGCATCAACCAAGGTCTATTGCAGATCTACCAAGTTGATATAGTAAAATACATAACATATTGCACATGAACTAGTGCAAAGGTACATTTTAACTTCAGAAGTTTGTATCCTTTGACATTTGATGTCAAAGAGGGAGAATTTAGTGTCAACATGGAAGACTAAGGGAAGTTGAGTGTCAAAGAGAAAGAGGGAGAATTTTGTATCTAAGAAGGAAGATATTTAGATGATGGAATGTAGAACAAAGAGGGAGAATGAGATAGTAGTTCGCAATAAAATTTTGACAAGGAAGCAATAGAGAAAAATCCAAGTAGAATCTCCAAAGGAGTTGGTATGGATGAGAATCAGAATGAAACTAAGGATATTATTCAATTGCTCATAGTTTTATTAGTTTATGTTGACATGTTGTGTTTCCATCAATTCCAAAGAGGGAGTTTGTTGCAAACAATTCTTCAATTGCATGTTGTCATTGATGTTACACAAATGTCAGAATTAACTAAGAAATGTAGAGTTTGTAGTATTAACCTTTTATATCTTAGTATTAACTGTGTAGTCAGGTAAAGAAGAATTTTCTAGTATTAACTAAGAAGTTGGTTAATGAAGCGAATCCTGCTTGCAGTATTGACTGAGTGGTTGGGCATAAAAAAAGTCACAATGTTGATCAGGTGTTCAATCCTAGTATTGACCGAGTGAAAGGAGAATGCATTTGTCTAATAGTTAATTAATTAAGGCCAACTATATGGATGTTTATTGATGTTTTGGAAGGGTATTCAAGTCAAATTGTCCTAGCTTATGATATATTAAAAATGTCAAGTTGTGAGGATAAAATGTAACTGGAATATGAAATAAGATGGATATGTGAGCAAAGTCAAAGATAGAGTAGGAACGTGTGGAAGATAAGATGCAAAGAAAATCTAATCAAGTAAGGATCTAGAGGTCAAGCTAGAATAAAAATCTAAATTTGCAAAGATAATTGCTTCATAAATTAGGTCAAATTATTGTTACCTTCTAACCATTGTAGCAATAAATAAATCTCTTAATAGAGTTGACTTAATAATCATATTGTAAATCATCTAACAAGGGGAAATTTCAAGATTGAAGTGTTTGAAGAACTCTAACAAAGACACACCTAATAGGGTGATCTAAATCCTCTAACAAAGTCATACTTAAAAATATGCTGTGTAACTTTTAATAGGGTTGACTCCTAATAAGGTTGACTTCAGAAGTGTGAAAAATATTGTAACTAGTTGCATGGTGGTTTTCCCAAATTGGGTTTCCATGTTAAATCTTTGTGTCATTTGTGTTCATGTCATTTTCTTATGCTTTATGTTTTTACAAATAAGTTACTAAAGGTTATAATAGATAAGTAATCATAAGATTAAAGTTTGTATTGAAATCTAGGGACAAGGGATTATTTTTGTGGTATCCAATTCACCCTTCCCCTCTTAGTTACACTCATACATTTCCAAATAAATGAATTTAATCTATGTGCATATACTGATGTGGATTAGGAAAGTGGTTTGGATGATAGACAAAGTACAAGTGGTGGAGAATTTTACTTAGGAAGAAGATTGGTTTCTTGGCTAAGAAAGAAAAAAGATTCAATAGAAGTAGAGTATATAGCAACAAGAAATAATTGCAATCATATTATGTGGATGAAGTAGATGTTGAAGGATATTAGAGTTGAGTTTACTAAGCCTATTTTCATACATTATGATAAAACAAGTACAATGAGTATGTCTAAGAATCATGTGTTACATTCCAATACAAAGCATATATCTATTCAGTATCATGTTTTGAGAGAGAAGGTTCTAGGGAAAGTGATCAGATTGAAATCTGTCAGTACGTACAAATAAGTAGATAGAAAATAGTTTTATAAATCCTTTATTAAAGGATACATTTGAGTATTTGAGAGTTATTCTTGGGGTTATGCACCTTCCTACTTCAGAGTAGGTGATGTAAAGATTGCATCAACCCAATGGTACATAGTGCATAAAAGCACAAACCTATGTCACCCTTTTGTAAAGGATAAGGCTAACAAAAGTATAACTGTTCACCTTCAATGACATAAAATTGGTACTATTATTTTGAATTTAAAAATGAACTAAAATAATGAAATGTGTAGAGATGGATGAAGCTTAGGATTATAATTTTAAATAATTATTTGGAATAAGAATTGATACATGTTTCTAATTTTTATACATGATTTTTTCGCTGCTAAAAAATGTTCAAAATTAGGGGTCTAGTTTCCACCACAAAATTATATGGAAATAAAATTATTTAACTTTGATCTTAGACTATGTTATAGATAACCTACATATCTAGAACATTCAATAATAAAAATTGGCTTTAGACCTATATTTTCTCTTTTATAATGATTCAAATTTGAACTCAACTAAAATTGATAGTTTTCATCTCCCACCACATTTTTAAAAACAAATCTATTCTAACTAGGACAAAAATTACATATTCTAGAAGAGGACTCTCTCCTCTAGAATGTCAGATAATTTTACATTTTTTCTAATATGATTTAATTTTTTTTCCTTTGCAACATCAACATCTTTTTGAGTGTTAAAATACATGCTTGTAGAAATTTTTAATTACAATATACTATATCTAATTAAAACACTATAAAATCTATATGAGAATGTTCTTAACTCCAAGTTCTATAAAATGGTGTTTATATGTTATTAAAAAAAATCATAAAAAATAGTAAGAGTTATTGAAATGCCACTTTTCTGGAATAATTTAATTTTTTAGTAATTAGATACAAACTAGTATAAAACATGCATTTAATAGATATTTCCAATTGAAAAAATGTGATACCATATCTTAGCTAGAATAAATTTATTTAGATCATATGTTCGAACAAAATTGATTTTTAGACACACACACACACACACACACACACTCAAATTCCATCGCTTTGATAAGTTGGCCTAAAAGGTGACACAACTTTGTACTTTTACTAGACTATTATATATATGAATTGGATGCTTGGCACACCCTCTATTAGGAAGTATTTGTGATTGAAGTGAGTCATGAAGGACTCTTGGTAGTTGGTAGTAAACAATGTCTTTGGACACTTGGGCTTGGTGAAGATAGTTTTGTAGAAGATTGACATAATGATGCCTTTTTCATTAATGTTAATGGGAAGAGTTGTATATGGGAAAACATTCAATGGAGAAAAAATTTATGTCAATGGGGAGGTATATCAATAGGGGGAAGATTTTTCTATGATAGATTGATTTGATTGATAAAGAAGATTTGAAAAGAAGACAACTATAGTAACAGACTAGTTGTAGTAGAGTGGTATGTTTTGTATTCTTGGAACTTAGATTTTTTTCATCTATGTTGCCATCAATGCTGAAGGGGGAAATTGTTAGCATGAATGTTGATGCTATTCTTATGAGAGAGTATCCTAGCATTTGGGAGATTGTTTATATGTGATCTTATGTTACATTCATGGTAGTATTTTTCATTGATGTCAACATACTGAAGCTTGGAAGAATAATATATAGAGATCAAGATCATATGGATTGAGGATTAATGATCAATGAGATCAAGTGAAGTTGAGGACATGTTCTATAGAGTATCTTGATACTATGGCTAAGAGTGCATATAGAAAGTCAAAGATGAGTAATAATTATTTGATATCTATAGAAGATAATATACAGATAGAGTTCCCAAGAAATAGTTTCTGATAACTAGATTATATCTAGTTAAAAGCACAAACCAATATCACCCTTTTGTAAAGGAAAAGGCTAACAAAATCATAATTATTCACCTTCAATGACATAAATCTATTATTATTATTTAGAATTTAAGAATGAAGTAAATTAATGAAATTTTTAGAAATGGATGAAGTTTAGGATTATAATTTTTAATAATTATTTTGAATAAGAATTGATAAAATTTCCTAATTTTTATAGATAATTTTTTAGCTGATGAAAAATGCTGAAAATTGGGAGTTTAGTTCCTACCACAAAACTATATGTAAATAAACTTATTTTCCATTTGAAATCAGACTATGCTATAGATACCATATATAGCTAGAACAATCAAAAAAAAAAATTTGACTTTAGAATTATATTTTCTCTTTTATAATGATTTAAATTTCAACTCATCTAAAATCAATAGTTTTCATCTCCCACCACATTTTTCAAAATAAATCTATTCTAACTAGAAGAAAAATTATACATTCAAGAAGATGACTCTCTCTTCAAGAACGTAATATAATTTTTTATTTATATTTATATGATTTAATCTTATTTTCTTTCTCAAAATTGACATATTTTTGAGAGTTAAAATATGTGCTTGTGGAAATTTTAAATTAAAATATACTATATCTAATTAAAACACTATAAACTCTAAATGGGAATATTCTTGACTTTGAGCTCTATAAAAAAGAGGTTTATATGTTACTAAAATATAATGATAAAAATAGTAAGAGTTATTGAAACATCAATTTTTAGAAATAGTTTTACTTCTTTAGTAATTAGATAAAAACTTGTATAAAACATGTATTTAATAGACATTTTCGATTGGAAAAGTGTGAGACCATATATAAATTAGCTAGAATGATTTTATCTAGATTATATGTTTGAAAAAAATGATTTTGGATATATATACTCAAATTAAGTCATTCTGATAAGTCATCCTAAAAGGTGACACAACTTTGTACTTTTACCTGTCTCCTAACAGGGATAAAATTGGGTTATGTGCAGTAATAGAAGACATCATGATGATGACGTGAGTCATCACACAAGGTTTTAGGTTGCACATGTGAAAAATTTGTGAAGACTGTGGCCTACCAATGTTATGTAATTATGAAAAAATATAATTTAGCATGTATTATTTTATCTTAATGAGGTCCTATTGTAATTGTAAGTTGGGAAAGCTCTAAGGCTAACTCAATCAATTATTTTGAAGACATGGTGTAAACAAAAGTTGTTTTTCTTGTCATTGTGTGTGTAAGTGACATGTTTAAGTAAGAAAGTGAATTTTAAGTGCAAACTATATGAGAGTAAGTGATCTAAGGGATTATTGTGATATGAGTTTGTGGATATAGTATTGAGATCTGAGAAGTATTTGGTGTAACAGAGGCACAATGAATGAGCACAATGATTATATTTGGTAGAGAGTGTTAGTGGAAAGTTGATCATTTTCTATTATTATGAAAGGTATAATATAGAGGCTAGTTGGATAGTGAGTTTAGAGGTCTTGCCCCTGACATTTTTTGGACAATGGGTCCTTCCGTCTTCCACAAATCCTAACAAGGTTGGCATAACTCTTAACAAGGTTTGAATCTTTTCACAGGAATTCAAAGTTTACTTATAGGGAATGATATGTATAAAATGTATTTCATTGGATCCTAATAGAGTCCATCCTCTCACAAGGAATTTGTTAAAGTAAAGGATTAATTTAATTACATTTACTCCAGTCTTAAGATTTTACTTTATGCACTTGCATCGCCAATTAATAATTAATATTTAATTATTAAATGTCATGTACCTCTTAATGTTTACCTTTTAGTTTTTATGATCTCCTTCTATAAGGATTGATCCATTGTATATTTTTACTCATTCTTTGATGCAAGGAGGGATTGAAAAGCTAGGGCTAGAGGCACACCTAACTATCCAATCAGCTTATTGAGTAAACACAACAAAAGAAAACAACATAGAGAAAAATATGAAGGAAAGAAGGAACAAAATATACTTTTATGTATTCATCCAATTACCAACATGCATGCCCAAATGTAAGGCCTTTTAGGCACTAGTAAATTTAGGCCTAAATTTTGACGCGAAAAGGTCAAAATTGCAACCAGAGTTGGTTGGATTGGCAAGTAAACTTGTTGTTGCTCTTTTTTAGTTAGTTTTTTGATGCATACATTTTGCATCAAAATTTCAACTTCATAAATATGGACTTATTGATGCAAATTTCATCGATTTCCTTAGTCCAAACTAAACTGTTATTTTCCCATTTGCGGGTGTTGTTGGTCAAAATTTTGACATAAACCGTGACCAATTTGGCATCAAAATTGTGACCAACACCCCTTAATTTTCTATGCCAGTGCCATTCACTCAATGTCAAAGTGAAGACATGTGTGTCAAAATTGAAACCAAAGATAGGTACAAATTTCGACGAGCTGTGCCAATTATTGTAAAAGCTTTGATCTCATAGGAGCCTTCTAAAATGCACAAAATTTGATTTTAAAGCGTAATTGCTCAGTGCATGAGAGTCAGGGTATTATGCACATTTCTACCTCCACACCATTGTTTCATTCATCACATGATTTATTTCATACAAAACAATGGGAAGGAGGAAGAAATGTGCACGATATCCTAAGTCTCCACCAAGCAATTATGCTTTATAGCTCAAATTTTGTGCAGTTTAAAAGGCTCCTATGAGAGCAAACCCTTTGTAATAATTAGCACAACCTATCTAAATTGTGGTTCTTGAGACACCATTTCTTGTGAAGACTACATGAAAAAATAAAATTAGGAAATAATTATTTATCGAGAATGAAAGCCAATAATTTCACTAACTAATCTCTATTTTTCAAATAGATAAATGTGACAAAAAAAATTATAGTCCCAATCACGTCATCATAAGAGCACTTATATAACTATAACTATGTCTAAAACTAACATAATTTACAAATATCCACAATTCAAATATTATTCCTTGATGTTTTCTTTAATGCAAAGTTTTAAGTCAACTATGTTTTCGCCCTAGATGTAATACCAAACTGTCATTAGGCTAAAGACTACAACAAGATTTACAAATGCAAGGAGAACTACCCAACCAAAGTAGAAAATGACATGAAAAGTTAACAATCTATCAATTGATGCCTCTAGATGAAATATTTCTAGCAATTGAATTATACATTATAGAAACAAAAAATTTCCTTAAAATTGACACCTCACCAATTGTTCATTTGCATCCGTAATGGCTTCACAAAAGTTGAAAGCTTATGATTTTTCAAGAACACAAAAGGCACTCGTAGTTCAGCTACATCAATAAAAGTAAAGTAGTTTAGTTGCATGGTGAGAGCAAGAGATTGTCAATATCGATTGTCATGTTGCAGATAGGTAAGCCATAAACATAAAAAGGTTTGATGTGGCCCTATAATAAGAAATAAATGGGTTTAATTTTGATTATGTACAACACAAAGAAAACCAAAATGTAATAGAAATTTTTAATAGAAAATGAACTATATAAACTTATAAAGCTCATAATAATAGGCCATAAATTTGGACAAATTTGTTGTAGATTTCTAGGATGATTGGGGTGTACTTATCATCACGATCTAAATTTTGTAAGAGATTAGCATGTGTTATTTCAGCAAAGATAACCTCCTGAGAGAAATGAGCACATGCTAATGATTTTTCACTTTATCTAATTTGGTATTTTCTTGCTAGGTTTCAAATTATTAATTTATATAATCTATTATTTTTGCTAGCTTTGGGGCATTTGCACATATTTCCAAACTTCACAATGCATAAATTTTTCTATAGGAATTTCAGTTACTTTCTTTAAGCTATGCCATTATTGTATGTAGCTGGGATGATATTGTGGCATCTTTGGAGGAAATTGCAAATACGAATGCCCAATGAAAATTCCATTTGAACCCTTTTTGAAGCATTTGAAAGGTATTGATGAATCTCTTGAGAATACCTTTGAAAGTGTACCTATATTTTTGCTAGCATAAATATTTGTATTGTTGGATGGGAAACAACTTGTGGTATCATTTGGGTGACATCTTAGCAATACCTTTGAAAATGTACCTTTTGCAACATTGTCTCAGTGACAAAATCTAGTGTGCATCCAATACTCGTTTTAGTGTTATGCTTGTATGAGGAAATTAGAGATGTTTGGTCACGAAATTGTCAGGAGAAAAAGAAGAAAATAGGATGAAGTAATTCAATTCACTATAAAAGAGACACCTTAGTTCAATTTCATGATTCTTAAGTAGTTGCAATTGATTTCAAAATCAAGTGACAAAAAGTTAATTGAAGCAGTGGATCTTCCTTTGTTTTCTTTTTAATCTTCCTTCTATGTGTTTCATACTCAAACCACATTATTTTCGGGATGTGTTATGCACAAATGGCTAGGGTAGAGAATTAATCAAGCAACAATTTGTTTCAAGAAGCTTTAACAGAGAAAAATACCAAATTTAGATTAAACTTGCACCTTAACATTTCAATAGTTTTCTGTCAAAGCAAAGACTTATTTTTAAGTTTTCACATGGAAGAGAAAGAAGAACCTGAAAACAATGTTGTTCATAGCTTGAACAAGCACCTTCCCTTCTCCATCCATTGTTACCCCTGAATGCACCTTTGTTTTGTTTTATAAACATTGGGAGAAAATAACTGACCCAATTGTAATTCCATAAGAAAAACTAAAGAGTTATATGTGAAAAAAATGAATAAGTTAGTGTCATTTGTTATTATTACTATTATGTTAGGAAGGGCTATAAAAAATTATATAATGTGTGAAGATTATTATTGAATTTTAAATCTGAATGCATTTAAGTTGTCTTCAAGATGAAATCCTACATTTTCATTGCCATGGATAACTTATTTAGTTAAGAAAATGATTAATGTAGTAGGGTATTGTTTCCTCCCATAGAGGCCAACTTCAGGACAACACGAAAATGGCTTGGTTAATGTGAAGTTAAACAACCATGCCCAATATTTATATTAAAATTGATTCCTTTAGTGGTGAGCCATTGCACAAGAAAAATATCTCTGAACTTGACAAACTTGTCTAGTCAATGTGGTTTTGTGAATGTGTTATTTTGAGTTGAGCAATAGTAATCCTATTGTCAATTTGAGTGATACATTTGATTTGATGCAAATGTATGTTAGTATGCATTGTGTGTGCACCGAGAAATTGAAACATGTTTATTTCACTTACTAGGGATGTGGTAGGGTATTGTCTCTTTCCATTGAGGCACGATTTTTGGGCCAACAAGAAAATGGCTTGGTTACTGTGAGGTTAAACTACTATATATATAGGCACAGATGCTTGAAATGCAATATTTACTCCTATGAACAAATAGACATAAAGGAACTGAGAGCCCTACCTTTATAGTCAATGTGTATTCTGTCAATCTAGGATTCTAGAGGGGCTCCTATTCCTCTACCGATTCTACAACTATTCGTATGTGTGTGTGTGTGTGTGTGTGTATTACTTCAATGGCAAGCCAAGCCATGGCACAAGAAAAAAATCTCTCTCTCTCTCTCTCTCTCTCTCTCTCTCTACATATATAGATATATATAACTTCAATGGCAAGCCAAGCCATGGCACAAGAAAAACATCTCTCAAAAACTTGACAAAATTGTATTTCAGTGTGCAAGTAAAGAAAATGTAGAGTGTGTGTTTAGAGATTTCATTACCAAATCTATAGAGGAGGGTGGATGAGTTAAAGTTTTATTAGGGTGGGATGAAATTGTGATTGTAGGTCTAGAGGATGAGGATTAGGATTTTGGAAATAAGATCTAGATACTAATTGTAGAGTGATATGAATAGAAGAGATGATAAAGATACCTACAGAGAAGAGAAACAAAGCACTGAATAGGAAGCCACAATTATAGGGGTAAGATAGGTGGCTATCAATGCCTTTGTTTCACTAGGAGAGGAAGGTATAGAAAGATTAGAGGAAACATATTATATGGGAATCTAATCCAAGAAGTGACAAAGAATTAGAGGAAGCCTCCATCCTCTAAGAAGATATAGTTACAGAGCATAAGCAAGGCATCCTAGGGTTCATTGGGAATTCCACCAATGCCACCAAAAAGACATGATGGGGGTCCATCCTAGCTATCTATATTAATACCACCTAGTCATGTGACAAATAATTTTGACTCCATGGGAAGATATTAATGTCAATACTTATGCATTTTGATATATTTTTAGATGTAGCATTCAATTTGTTCTCATGGTATTTATACAGTTATATATGATTTGGCACTTTGATGGGTCATTTTATTGATATTATGGACTTCGTATATATTTTCTTTTATGTTCTATATGGTGATACAATTAGTTCTACATGATTCTTATGTTGATACATGGATGTACCTATGTGTATATGTTGTTATGATGTATATGTTAATGGTACTTATTCTTGTGATGTAGGATATGTGTTATGTGATGCATATGATATGAAATAGTTATAATTAAGATTATAATGGTTTATGAAATAGAAATATGTTGATGATGACCTTAATGTATGGGTATATGTGATGAGAGGATGTAACTGCAAATTAAACCATGGTTGATGATATGGATATGATATATTTGATGTATATTATGAACTTCAATAACATGCTTTATGATATGTGATGTATGTAATATAGTATTTTTATTTATGCACTACATGTTATGTGATTGATATATGAAACGCTAATAAGATATAGCAATGTAAAGAAATTGTGATGTAGATGAAATATGTGCAATGAAAATGTAATGAATGCAATTTATGGTTAATGCACTTAACAAAGTGATGTGTAAAAGGAACATGCAATTAGAAAATGGACCTATAAATTTAGGGAATTTCTTTTATATTGAGTTGAAAAGTAGTAATTCTATCATCAATTTGGTTGATTCATTTGGTTTGATGCAAATTATGCATTGTGTGCACTGAGAGATTGGAACATGCTTATATTAGTGGATGTTGATTTTCACAGTGAGGTATTGCTTCCCTTGTTTTAATGGCATGCATTTAAGCAACCAACCTTTTCAACCAAACTAAGCTTTGAGAATAGGAGCTATGACATGCTCAGTGGAGGAAAGAGTTAATGTTTTTTTTTTCTTGTTACTCCATGAAACAATTCATGCTCTAAGGCCAAAAGTAGCCACTACTATGGTTTTTACATTATCTATTGAATCTACCCAATTGACATCGGTGAAAGTTTGAAACCAACGAACAAAAAACAATTACATAGATAATACTAAATATAAGAATCTATTGTACCCATTACATTTATCAGAATCTATTTTTTTGATTGCCAATGATCCATCTATGATTTACTCATGATGTTGGAAAAAATAGTATCATCAAAAATTGATCAGGGAGGGTGGCTGTAAGATGCAACTGCTCACAAATGATGTGTAGAAACATCATCTCCTTCATGGAGTATCCAAAGGGATTAGATCCAAAGTCACAAATGTTAGAGCCATGTAGATTATCACACATCCCTAAATAAAGATCCATTTCACTTGTAAAATTGTAACTACTCTTTTAAAATAGAAAGGCCCAACCATAGTCGAATTGTATAATGTAGATCTCTAGAGTAAATATAGTTTTAGAGTCCTAATTAGATGCACCATTAGAAGAAGAGACCACTTCTTTTGAAGAATTTGTAAGGTTTAGAACAAAGGTTTATTCTTTATATCATCTGTTACTAATTGTCGATTGTTGAGATGCTTAGTAAATATTCTTCATTCCTTTCAAACTACATCCCTATTATCTCTATCAATACACCCTCATTTTTTTTACTCATTTTATCACGAAAGTACCCAAGAATCTAATTTTTGCTCATCATGGGAGGTAACAAAAAAGTACAAAACAATGGGAAACTTAACATGTTTCCAAAATGCATTGAAATAATAGATACATAGCTTTGAATGACTTATTCCCAAATTTGAGCTTGTTTGTATTAAATAGTTGAGCATTTAAAACCTTAATTGATTCCAATTAACCAACTGGAGATAACTATTGGTTGAAAGGCTATTAGAATGCTCCATCAACTAGAAAGCATAGATTGCTGACCTATTCTACTAAATTGAAATCTCTAGATATAAGTTAATCTCCTAGTGATGAATAGGAACCTGAGCCTAGAAATTGTATATATTTACTATTTTACCAATCATTTACATAGGCATGGTCTCAAGGGTAGCTAATGGCTTGGTACTTACTAGTTATATAAATTGAACATGGTCTTCTAAATTGAACATAATTCATATTATATATATAAACTAAGAAAAGAAATAAGAATCTAGTTGACTTTACCAAAAAAACCTAATTCTATACAAATAAATGAAAATTCTTCACAACTTAAAAAATAGAATAAAATATACTAGAAACAAGAATTATGTGAAATTAAGACTTAACTATTAGAAATGGTTATTATGTTTGATGCTAATGGCATTCCTTCACCCATTTCATTCTCTATCCAAAATTTGCTCAGGAAGAACATTTATTTCAAACAATATGCAAATCAATTCATAAAATGTACTACAATTAGTTAGAAAAATATCTCCCAATTACCTATAGACATCATCTAGAACCTCTTTTATCTCATGTTTGAAATATCTTGCTATACCCAAGCTCTCCAAATGATTTACCATCAAGAGACCAAGAATCAAATTGTCAGGATAAGCACCGAGCACTGCACCAACAAAAAAATGTCTCTTACATTTACATGATCATTATAAAAATATCATCAAACTATATAAAAGAATATTTAAAGACCAACCCGTATCATAAGCAAAAAGAGATGAATATCTTCTCTTAATTTCCAAGAACAACATATTTATCCTTGTAATATTATCATCTATGCACATCGAACACATCGAACCAAATGATTTGTTCTCTCTATTCTCTTTCTCAGCCTACCATATAACAAGATGAGTGGTTATCAGAGAACAACATATATAGTTAAATGTAAAGATATTGTAGGTAACATAGTTAAATACATTGGAAGAATCTTCAACACTCATAGATTTGACTTTCTGATATTTTCTTGTATTGAACTTCTTTCTTCCATTGAAGTTAAAATTAGAGGCCCCTAGATTAAAGATATTATTACAAATCAGTTCAAGAAAACTCAATGACACTATTGATTATGAAATAAATATATGAATGAGTATAAAATTGTAGATTGTGCATTAATTGTACCCTTCCACATTGTAAATAAATTGGACTATGAGTAGGGAAACCACAAATTCTTAACCACAAAATTATTGTAGTATTCAACTATGTTCTTCATAGCCTATAAAAGCTGACTAAGGCTGTAATGTTTATAATGACTATAGACAAAAATATAAATTAAAACAAGCAATATTATCATCAATGTTTTTACATATAGAATGAAATGGTTGTAAATATGCATTTCTACCACATGCAAATGATTTTGAGATATAGACCTGTGCAATCCAATCTCCCAAGGAATAGACAACACCACTTATCACCATCTTTACCAAAATAGGATTTGTCATAAAGCGATGTTAGAATAGTTACTAAAATGGCCATAAATTATGTTGTTATAGTAAAAGAATACTTTAACTTAAGAAAATAACTACACAATATTAAAACATGACATCATGCTTTAAAAACTAAAAGGGTATCTGTAACAAAGAACTTCATTTCGACTTGCTAATTGGCAATTAACTATAAGCTTATCTTTAAAGTTTGAGCTTCAAAGGTGGAAGCTCATTTGCCCCATCGCCCCCCCAAAACATCACTCTAAATTCTCCATTAACATTTAATAACATTCATTCATTCATCCATTTTTGAAATATAACATTCAATCATTATAATCACATGATAACATTCATTAACACATAAAATTCATTAACACACAACATTCATGAATAATTCATTAACACACAACATTCAAGAGTAAGTCATTCATGAATAATTCATTAACACAATATCCATTAGCACCCAACATTAATGAATAATATTCATTAACAATATTCAAGAGTAAGTCATTCATGAACAATCATTTCTTTTTGGCTTTCTTGCTTTTTTTTTTTCCCATATAATTTCTAAGAAGAATATCAATTTCCTCATCATCCCCCTCCTCTACTAGTTCCAACGCATGTCTCCTCCTCATTTGTTCAGGAACATCATGAGGCCACTACACTAAAGAGGGGTCCACTACAATAATAAGTACTTCATGAGTTAAATTCACTCTATTTTATATTAGTGAATTACGAGTTTTTATTTAGGTAAAAGAACTATAAATCAAAAAATTAATTTAAAAGAACAAACCATAGATTTTATTTACCTAAATGTGTGACATGATCTACCTATTGATCAGTCTAAACATCCTCCGGCACTTGTTCAACACGACATGATTCTATATCCTCAACACAAAAAGGTTACACCAAGTTCAATTAAAGATGTTAAATTGTATTAATAATTACATAATTAGTTTTAAATAGCAAATGAGCACCTCCATCGACAATACAATGCACATCAGGGGCTTCATGATGCTATGTATGATTTGTGTCATGATTAATAGGCTGCATTGCAATGTCATGCACATTATTATCAAATGGATTGTTGCTCAAGTATGAAATTTCTAATATATTTTTGGCATATTTACCTATGCACATGATGCAGGAGACTATTTCGTAAGGACAATGGAAGCTTGCCATAGGTGTTTAGCCACGATTGCATAGCCTTGCTTGAAGGGAATTCTTTTGTGTTCTTTTGTGGCCTCTAGAGTAAAATAGAACCCTGCATTTTATTTGCATTTTTTATTAATTAACTAAATTATTTGCATTTTATAAATATATTTTTTCTCTGTAATTCATTTATTGCTACCATCAATATTTGACAATAATTTCCACAATAAGTTGATGTAAATAGAAGTAGAACGAAAGTATAGTAATAGTCCAGATTGAGTTGAAGACAAATTTATGGTATTCATTGATTGTGAAGGATATCAAAATCATATATTATAGATTCAAAATTTTGAAATAGAAGAAGATGTGAATGTTAATTTTAGTTCTAATCGAAGATATAGTTCTAGATATTTTTAATGGTTATATACATACTCTTGTCAAGAAATAAGGTTATTATTTTTAAAATAACATTTAATCTTCAAAGCCACCCAAATGAAAACACACAATATTTTTGGTCTTTTTGTTTCAATAATCCACTTATCTAATGAGCAATCATATCATTAAAAGCTTCATTACAGTATTTATAAAGGTCTTAAATTTTGTCAATTACAATCTTCCAAAGAAAGAAAAAAGGTTACCAATTGCCTAGCCTAGATAATTTTGTTGAAGGAGATCTATGTTGTGGAACACTTCCAAGAAATGAAAGTTACACTTCAAAACAAACAAAGAAACACAAAGTCAGATGGTACTTTTTGCTTCTATAAATTCCATTTAATCATAATATTAACATAAAATAGAACAAGTTTAAATGACCATAAACAAATTGGCTTTAGAAACTTTCATTAATTCTTGGAAATTTTTGAAACATTTAAATTGAAACCCAAAGTAACATGAATATTTGGACTTACTTATCAAACCTTATTTTAGTAGCATACTGAGGACTCCAAGAGCCTTACAACAACCAAGGAGGGTGGAAGTAATCCACCATTGGTAAGAAATAAAGATTGTATCTGCATATAGCCTCAATCAGAGAGGATGATCTTAACAAGAACATCACATAAGAAATAAGATTAAATATTAGAAAAAATGATAAAAAACTTTAGATTGGCCATTATATCAAGCCATCATTTGGATAAAAAAGTGGATCATCACATACACAAAATTGATGTACATCAGAAATAGTGATGAGCATATTACTTTTAGATTGATTTAAAGTTCTATATTTGATTGATACAATATAGAAATAATATTCAACAATGTAAAACCCTTCACCAATAAGTAGTATAAACTTTAAGACATGATACCAAACCCTACTGTAGCCCTAGGCTTCTTATAATTTTTGTTGAATTTTGTGCGTGTTAAGATTCAATTAGGGTTTAAATACACTTTTCTATTTTAGTGTTAGTTGTCACTCTAAGAATGATGCCATCAATACTTCTTGATATTGCAATCAATGTCATGAATCTCTCTTATCAGTGACTTGAAAACCTCACTTTTCTTTTACAGATGCCTATTATGTTGCTAAAGTTTACCTAAAAATTTTGTCCTTAAAATAACAATTTTCTTGACATCTTACTTCTATTTGATCAATAATTGATGGTCTCATACATCTTTATATGCACATTTTTAGAAAATTTATGTGATCTATTTTTTGTGGTGCTTCCAAATTTGATAGTCTACACATACAATAGTCTACACATACATATTCAGACTATCAATGATTATACGTTAAAAAAATGTATCACAAAACCACCTTAAAAGTGCATATAAATATAATAGTCAATTAAACTTGCCTGATGTACCTAAGAAGAGCAAAGTCATC
This sequence comes from Cupressus sempervirens, assembly GCA_028749045.1. Classification (NCBI taxonomy): domain Eukaryota; kingdom Viridiplantae; phylum Streptophyta; class Pinopsida; order Cupressales; family Cupressaceae; genus Cupressus; species Cupressus sempervirens. The sequence continues at coordinate 410,589,539 of CM053785.1, forward strand.
AATCCGTAGGCTCAAATTTGAAGGATCGAAAGAAAATTTTATAATATGCAAAGTCTTGCCTCAAGAAAGTCTATCATCATTTCCTTAGAATGCTTCAACAAGAGAAATAGCTCAAACAATGAGTGGTTTATAAGATGTGTAGACTATCAACAATTGATAGCTTTTTATGAAATATATAATATAAACTACCAAAAATTATGCATAAATATGTATAATACATAAAACAAATAACCAATGTAATCTACAACATGTGCCTAAGGAAATAAAGTTTCATCAATACATGAGAACGTTGTAATGTGCAAAGTCTTCTATCAAGAAAGTCCATGCCTATTGCCTAAATATGTTTTTGAAAATGTAGCAGTTTACCAAACAATGGTTGGTTATAAGAATGTAGTTATCAACAATAAATAAGCATTAAGACATTTGTGAATGCAATAAAAATTTGATTGAACATTAAAGATTGCGATGATGCATAAAACAAACTACAGTCATCTCTCACAAAATTGTGTCATCATGTGTGTGCAGTGTGCACGCCTATACACTTAGACAAGTAAAATTTTTTGACGAGAGGTGATTGCAATTGTTTTATGCATCATAATATTCTCCAATATTTATTCATCACTTTTATTATACTAATTCATACCTGTATATTGTCGATGACTATATTAAACATCCATTGTTTGATGAAAGAAACCAGATATATCCATCATGATGCTGGAAACTAACTAACTCTATGTGTGTGTGTGTGTGTGTGTGTGTGTGTGTGTGTGATAGTTTTCTCTTTTTTACTGCAGGGGAAACCCCTACTTTCCATAGCCTAGTTCTATGAGAGCATCAGGTTTTGGTCTGTACTTGTATATAAAGATATATAATTACACTAAGTGTATAAATTGTGAAAGGCCATTACATTTCGTTTTACTACATCATTATGATCTTCAATAATCATTTAACATTCTTATGTCTCTCACTCGTTGCCTTTTCCTACCCATAATATATCTATGTTGATTACCTATAAACTACACACTAATTAATGAACTATTTCTCTTCTAAGCATGTGTGGACAAAATTTTTCTAAAAAATGAGAGAGAGACAACTGTAGTGTGTTTCTTGCATTATCATAACTTCAAAATTTTTAGTGCACCACCAATTGTCTTTGACTCTCTAGATTAGCCTATATACTATGCAGCTAAACACCAATAAGCAAAATAAATTGCTTCTTGTTTACACCCCAACTACCATGCACTCTTAACTTGTTCAAACTGGGTAAGAGAAATAAGTTGTTTACTATTCACTTCCTAGCTACTATATATTCTCAACTTTCTAATATTGGGATCTCAATGATCAAAATAAAAAAATGTGTTATCATTTGTATTCTATATCTAAAAATTTAGCAAAATAAGCTAATACATCACCTTGGGACATTACACTGAAGTACTAATGCTCTAAGATATATTTATTAGAGATCCTTCCCAAAGATGGTTTGTAGTCAAAGTTCATTAAATTTGATGCCTATATGAATCTAAAATTTAGATACTAGCTTAATGCCTTCTAAGTTCTATAGTTAACATGTATCTAAATTCCAATGAGAAAATGGAGATTATGGCTTCCGATTGATCACTGACCATATTAATTTTGTATAGGTGATTATGCCTTCTAAACTTGACAATAGCACTTATTGCTTTAATCATAGTGTAGAACAAGATCTAGTATGCAAAGAACATTAACAATAAGAGAAACATTCACAAACTAAAACTAAATTCACATAATATGCTTAGACAAAGAAAGCAAACAAAAACACTCCATGCTTCCTTGATTTTGTAGATGTGTCCTTTAATGTGGATGTATGCTCAATTGCTTGCCCAATTGCTTCAATGGTGGAGATGGGTAATGGAAAATTAGTAGCTTTGTGAGCTCTCAATTTGGCATTATAAGGGTAAGATTGATGACTTTGGTTCTCAAAATAGCATGGTAACTTTAGCTCAAAGATTGTTGTTGAAATGGCTTGGGATGGGATTCAATTTATAGGCCAAGGGGTAGAGGGATGGAGGGCTTAGATGCAAGGATGGGGAGATGGTTAAGGAGGGCTAAGATGCACTCAAAGGGGAGCACATGGATTGTGCTTGTTTAGCACCAATGGGAAGGTGACACTTGTCACAAGGAGGATGAGTGTGAGAGGATAGGGTAAGGGGTTGGTTAAAGGCATGATGAGTGGGGTTGAGTATGTAATAGGGATGTAAGAGGAATGAGTGTGGAAGATGGATGTAAGAGTCATGAGTGGGATTGTAAGAGTCTTTTATGGCTTGCAAGAGAACTCATGACTTGGTGGTTGGGATTTTTGAGGGGAGACTTTGATTTGGTTTAGGAAAGTCTTAAACTTGTTTAGGGAATGTGACAACATTAGGGGGTGGATTAGGCTAAATGGAGGATTAGGGATAAGTTAGGGGTTTCTGGATTTGAGGATTTTATTTATCAAATGGATTTATTTAATAAATGAGGATTTTTGGAATTAGATAGAAGAATAGGATTTAATTGATAAATGATAGGTTATTTAATTTATCAATTAGGACTATAGATGATTGATTAAATTAATCAGCTAGGGATGGCAAAGGATTAATTAAATAAGAATTTAATTAATGATGCCTTTAGAGATGGCTAAATTAGATTACCAAAGCGGTGTAATCAAATTTAGGTGTCTACATTTTGCCCTTCTTTGACATAGTGTTGAGACAACACTATTTCAAAGAAGTTCGAATGAAGACGACACAAAGAAGATGTTTTAGCAACAAGGTTGCCCTAGTCTCAAATAAGAAGAGGAGAGACTAGACTTAGATGATGCCCCTTCAAGAAGGTGGCGAAGAGATAAAAGAGGCTTGACAACTTCTTGAAAAGTACAAGAATCTGAGATGAGCTGAGACATAGGTTGGCAAAGAGAAGGGGCTGAATTAGCTCAAACTCTCACTAAGGGAGAATGATAAAGGAGAATTAGAGGCACAAGAGTAAAGCAAGCTTAAGAATTTCCAGGATTGGGGGGAGGGATGGAGGAGCGGAGTGCTATAAAAGGAATCCATGGTAGGAAGATGGATGATGGAATGATAAAGCTGATGCAACAGGATTTCAAAGAGTCAGATTGGTGGAAGATGGGTTTCGGAGATCCCTAGGACTAGGATTGTGGATCTCGAAAGATGAGGCTTGGTGGATTGATTTGATTGGTGGATCCCTAAGACTAGGATGGTGGATCCCTAAAGCTAAGCGTGAGGAGTGATTCAAAGAGGTACTGATGCATGAGCTAGGATAGGTGCTGGATATGGATGGGGGATAATGGAGATGAAGGGAATCCATTGAAGCTTTTTGAGCGGGGGGATACTTCAAAGAGAAGTACCACCATGTAGTTGAGCACTAGATTTGCTATAGGACTGTTGGTTAATTGCCAAGGTTATCAAGAACATCAAGGCCTTTTCACCAACCATCCAGAGGACTGACGAACTGACTCGAAACAAACACGCAAGGATTGCCCCAGTATCACACATGAATCCCAGAGGAAGTAGTGTGGAAACAACACTAGGTAACCCACAAGCAGAAAAAGAAAACAAGTGAAAGACATGATCAAGACCTTACGCTCTGATTGCCCCATTCGCAGCATACCATGATATGGAAGATCGTGGCAACCTTGAGGAGGGAACAAGGAGATTGCTTGGAAAAGATATTTCAAGACCCAAAAGGGAAGATCCCAAATCAAAAGAAAGCGAAAATCCAAAAGAGAACCATTTGCCAATGAGATGGGTAGGATGAGGTACTAACGGACCAAGATCAGACATGAGGAAAGCTATATCCTGCAAGGACCTATTGAAGAGCACCTAAGTTGATGGATCTGTCTGGCAAGCTGAACTAAGAAGGATAACACTTTGGTGAGAGGAAATCTAGCTAAAGGATGTATTGGAATAGCTAACCAAGGTGTGCGATGTGTGCAAGATGTTGACCAAGGATGAACTGACATGAAAGCCAGATAGATACAATGGTACTAAGCTAAAGAGTATGTACAAGCTGATGGACCAAGATATGTTACAAATGTACAAGTTTTTTCATGTTTTTGGTTTTTGTGAGATGGAAATGTTTCTGAAGGGTGGGATGTCTATAATAGTTGATAGGTGGATAGGTAGATGGTTTGTGAAAAGCTTAAGTGAAAATGGGGTTTTGTGTGTGCACATGATAGGATACAAGCTAGGATACAAGATTATTTACAAGCTGGAATATGGTACAAGCTTTGGACAAGATTCAGATATAAAAAATATGATACAAGGGATTTACAAGGTATAATACAAGCTTTGGTACAAGATTTTACAAGCTGAGGTACAGGATTTACAAGCTGAGGTACAAGATTTACAAGCTGTACAGGAGGTATTTACAAGCTCCATCAGATTTTGGATATTTGGTTGGAACACCAAGGGAAAAATCAAGTATTTTATGGGATGGTGGGTGGATGGATGAGGGATAGGATAGTGATAGATAATGGATTAGTCTTTAGTACACAAGGTACCTGAATTACCAAGTTTTCACCAAGGTACCTATCCAAGGCACCTGAATTGCCAAGTTTTCACCATTGGATGCTTATTTCTCTTTACTATTTTTTTGTATTTTTCAAGAGCTGGGTATACCAAGGATCTTCAAGCATAGAACTTCTTGAGATGAATGATGTTAGTAGGATCATTCAAGAGTTCCCATTCTAGTGTAGATAACTGATAGGCTCCAGAGCCAAAGGATGCAGTGAAAACATAAGGATCGAGCCATGTGGGTTCAAACTTGCCGTTCTTTTCTCGATCTGCTTGGACTTTCATGTTTTCTTTGAGGACCATGTCACCTAGCTGAAAGTGTCATGGGAGCACCTTTTTGTTGAAATTTCTTTTGAGATGAGTTTGGTAGACTATGAGATGGTCATAGGCTTGTTGTCTCTTCTCATCTAAGAGATCTAGCTGGGTGAGCCGAGCTACTCTGTATTCTTCATTTGATATTTTCCCTCGCAAAGATATGTGTAGTGAGGGAAGTTCAACTTCTATAGGTAATACCGCTTTGGCACCATAGACTAGGGAGTATGGAGTTGTGCCTGTGGATGTACGAAAGGAAGTTTGATAGGCCCATAGGGCTGGATTTATTTGTAGGTGCCAATCACGGCCAGAATCATTGACAACTTTCTTTAGGATTTTGAGGAGGGTTTTGTTAGTTGCCTCTGCCTGGCCATTACCTTGTGGGAAATATGGGCTAGAAAAGCGGTGATGGATGTGGAGGGAAGTGCATAATTCTTCCATGTTGAGATTTTCAAAGTTACCTCCGTGGTTAATGAAGATGGTGGATGGGATGCCAAAGCAGCAAACAATATGGTATAAGATGAACTTGGAGACCTAAACTCCTGTAGCTTAGACTAGGGGGACTGCTTCCACCCATTCAGTGAAATAGTTTGTAGCTGTTATTATCCATTTATGTCCATTAGATGGGAGAGGTGTGATAGTTCCAACTAGATCAAGGCCCCAACAAGCAAAAGGCCAAGGTGGTGCAATAGGCTGGAGATCTTGTGTTGGAGCGTGCACAAGATTTGTGTGCTGCTGACATGGGAGACACTTTCTAACAAAGTCATAGGAGTCTTCTTCAATGGTAGGCCAATAGTAACTTGCTCTAAGGATTTTTCGTGCTAGGACAATACCACTCGTGTGGGCACCGCAAAGTCCAGAGTGTACTTCTTTTAACGCCATTGCAGCCTCATTTTCATCTAATCATCGAGAGAGAGTATTGTGATAACCCCAACGATATAGGGTATTGGCTATGATAACATAGCGGGATGATTTTTGGATGAGGTTCTAGTGTTGGGTACGTGTGAGGTGAGGGGATATGATACCATCGTTAAGGTAAGCATGAATTTCATGGTACCAAGGGGATTGGGGACCAACCAAGATACAAACATGGTTTGAATCCTCATTTGCATAGGTAGGTGTGAGGAGCTTCTCAACTAAAAACTCATACTGCGTAGCTTCTTGGGGAATTTCCAAGAGCAAGCCGATAGTGGCCATGGCATCTGCTGCCTTATTCTGCATTCGTGGCACTTGTGTAAACTGAAGCTTTGTAAAATGCTGGGTCAGTTGATCAACTAGCTCTTTGTAGGGTAATAGCTTTTCATCTTTGGTTTGATATTCATTTAGGATTTGCTTGATGATGAGTTGAGAATCACCAAAGACTTGTAACTCAGTGATATTCCATTCTGCAGCTATCTTTAATCCTGCTACAAGAGCTTCATATTTTGCTATATTGTTGGTGCTAGGGAATTGTAGCTTGAAGGCTTTTGGAATGTAATCTCCTTGAGGTGTAACCAACAATATTCCTACCCCTAATCCATGAGAGGTGTATGAGCCATCAAAATAAAGTTTCCATGGGGGTTGTTCTTTAATTAGACAGATATGCTCATCTGGAAATTCTGTGATCAAAGGACATGCATCTATTAGAGGTGCATCAACTAGGTGATCTGCTATAACTTGCCCTTTGATTGCCTTTCTGTCCACATACTGGATGTCAAACTCACTTAGTAGCATAACCCATTTTTCTAGCCATCCTGTGAGTGTTGTTCTAGAGAGCATATACTTGAGAGGATCAATTTTTGAGACTAGTTGGATGGTATGACTTAGCATGTAGTGGCGAAGCTTTTGAGTTGAGAAAACAACTGCCAAACAAGCTTTTTTCATAGGAGTATAATTGAGTTCATAACCAACTAGGGTTCTACTGATATAGTAGATGGCTCTTTCTCTGCCATAGTCATCAAGCTGTGCTAGAAGTGCCCCTAGAGCAGTAGGTGTTGCTGATATGTATAAGATCAAGGGACGACCAAGAACTGGTGGAACCAAGATAGGGGGATTGGTGAGATACTGCTTGAGCTGATCAAAGCTACGCTAACATAAAGGATCCCACTTGAAGTTCTCATCCTTCTTTAGTAAATGTGAAAATAGTGTACACTTATCTGCAAGCTGGGAGATGAAGTGCCGAACAGATTGGAGCTTTCCTTGAAAAGAGCAAAGCTATCGCAATGTCTGGGGAGGAGGCATGTCTAAGATAGCCTTGACCTTCTTGGGGTTGATCTCTATACCTCGTTTAGAGACTATGAAGCCTAGAAGCTTGCCAGATGTGACCCCAAAGACACACTTCTTGGGATTCAGCATGAGATGATATTGGGCTAGCCTATCAAAGACTTTCTCCAAGTCAGCGAGATGATCCATGAAGGTGTGAGATTTGACTAGGATATCGTCCACATAATCTTCCAAAATGCTATGGATAAGATCATGAAAAATGGCTATCATAGCTCTTTGATAGGTAGCCCCAGCATTCTTTAGGCCAAAAGGCATCATGGTGTAGCAAAAGGTTCCCCAAGGGGTAGTGAATGCTATCTTATGCTGATCCTCTTCTGCAATCTTGATCTGATTATACCCAGAAAACCCATCCATAAGGGACAAAATCTCATGTCCAGCTGTAAGATCTACAATCATATCTATGTTGGGTAAGGGAAAATCATCTTTTGGGCAAGCTTTGTTTAGATCTCTAAAATCAGTGCAGATTCTGATGTCACCGAAAGGTTTAGTGATAGGGACCATGTTGGAGATCCACTCTGAGTAGTTGATAGGTCAAATAACCTCAACAACTAACATTCTTTCTAATTCAGCTTTGACTAGTAATGCCACCTTGGGGTGCATTTTTCTAAGCTTTTGTCTAACGGGCTTGATCTTTGGATCGACTGCAAGATGATGAACTACAAGCTTTGGATCAAGTCCTGGCATGTCCTGATACAACCATGCAAATCGGCCAATGTTCTCTCTCAAGACCTCAAAGAGGAGATTAGCTTGGTCTTGTGATAGGGATGTAGCAATGTGAACAAGTTTGGGGATCTCTGAAGAACCGATGTTGACTTCTCTAGTATCCTCTATTAGAATAGATGACACCTCTGGTCAATTATCTTGAGGAGGCAATACTAAATCCTCATGTTCTGCTTGTGGCTCTTGATTTTCTTGCTAAGGGGTTCTCTTTGCTGCCTTAGCTAGTCCTAGATTCACCTTAGTTCCAGTTTTGAGTGTATCGGAACTAGGTTGGGGATTTTCTCCAAAATACCCCTTGAGATCTAGAATATAGACATAGGTAGAATCTGGCTTTGTCTGCTTGTGAGGTGTTTTAGCTCCCATGAATCTTAGAAGCACTTTCTCTGATGCGAACTCATCAATGTGTATGACGCTTGGTTGGTCCCAATCTATGAGTTGTGGGTGAGCGAGTGGTAGGTCAATGAGATGGATGGATAGGTCTCGGAGAACAGAGTCTCCTAGGAAGATTTGGTCTGGGATATCGTCGTAGGCTCTCTTTTCAACTTCCTCAGGAATGTCTTCGATTTTGACAAGGTCGCGGTGGATGTTCAAAAAAGCATGACCGTTCTCATTGGTGCCCCCAGTTGTGGGTATGCCAAAGCCAAGACCTGACTTCATTTCCCACTTATGTGCTTCGATGGGACATTGCATGCCCCTTTCTTCTGGTCCTAGCCCACCTCCTTGATAGTTCCATTTTTCAGTGATGAGCTTATGTTCTTGGGGATACTTCTGGCTGAAGTGGTCAAGGCGTTCTTGATTTCTTGGAGGTGCATCCTTATGTAACCAATTGTTGATATCTAGAGTGAGCTCTTCATGAAGAGGGGTTTTTGAGGACACAAAGGTGGTTGGGCCAAACTATTTATATCAAGGAGGTGGAATCTCCTTAGCTTTGTGATATGTTGGTCGTCTATGGGTATGTGGATCAAGTGGGATTGCTCCGACAATAAATGCATCTGACAGACTATATTCTCCACAACCCTTGTTGTTGATCTTTATGGTAGATAGGGTGGAGGCGAGGATGCTTTCTGCGTCATTACAAGTGTGGGATGAGTTGGTGATGGCTGTGCCAATGTCTATTCTAGGAAAATGATTTGTATATGAGGCTTCAATTGCATTATAGTAAGCAAAGAGTTTTGGATCGGCATGGATGGTTACCTCAGTGCCCTGATGCAAAAATTTGATGCACTAATGGTAGGTGGATGGAACAACCTTCATACCGTGAATCCATGGGCGATTAAGGAGGATGTTAAATGGTAGGTTTAGATCAACAACATGGCAAACTATCTCTTGGATGACCAGCCTAACCTTGATTGGTAGCAAAATAGTCCCTTTTGTGGTTCTTTCCAAGTTGTCATAAGCTTTGATGGTGATAACCTCACTGATCATATTTCCCTTGGTATACCCAGCTTGTTTTATGAATTTTAGGGTGCAAATGTTCAAGGCTGATCCATTATCTATCATTACTCTTTTCACGGCAAAATTGGATACCATGATGGCTATGTGAAGCAGAAGGGTGTGATCTGGCTCAACTGTGGGTATGTTGGTGGGTTTGAAAGATAGGGCACATGAGGATGAAAGGTGTCCAACAAGATTACGAAAATTAGTAGCATTGATATCAGAAGGGACATGAGATTCTATGAGAGCACTATCAAGGATGTCTTTGTACACAAGACTAGTGTGGAGAAGGTCTAAAATGGAGATTTGGGTTGGCATGTTCCCAAGGTGTTCTAAGATATTGTACCAGCTTTTTGATGGAGCTGATGGTGCTGATGAAACTGGTGGGCCTATGATGTTAAATCATGCTCTTCGAGTGGTGACCGCACACTCATTGTTTGATCCTCAGATATTGATAACATTGATAGAAGGCTCTTTCTCGGATATACAACCTATAAGGCTACCATAGTCTATATAGGATGAAGTGTGGTAATTGTTCTTCCCATGCTGTTGTTTTGGCTGGCGGTTGTTGGTGTTGTTTTGGATAGGTGCTTTTCCAAGATTTTGGTTGTTGTGTGGAGGAAAAGCATTTTGATAAATTTTTAAGTTTGCATTGGGAGAGGTTTGGGCACCAACGGTGATTTCTTTTCGATCAATGAGGTCCTGCACATAATCTTTCAGTTTCATGCATCTGAGGGTGGTGTGACCATTTACCCTATGGAACTTGCAATACTCATTGTCCTTGTACCATGCAGCTTTGGATTGGCTTGGATCAATTTGCTGGGTAGGAGGAAATTTGATGAGGTTTTCCTTAGCCAATTTCTCAAAAATGACATCCAATGGCTCACCAAGGGGTGTATAGTTTCTAGGTACAGGTTGGAATCTGGGCTTTTGCCCTATAGCTACATTGATGGCATTAGCTTGATTGTTAGACAATTGAAAGTTGGGTCTTGTATTGTGGTTTTGATAGCTTTGGTTATTCCGTTGTTGGTAATTGATAGCTTTTTGGTTATTTGTTTGATATGGTGGGTTAGACTGGTTTTGAGAAGGACCAACAATATTCACATGTCTGGTGTCAATAACCCCATCTGTTGCAACATGCTTGTTTTTGTTCCAATACCTAAACTTGTCATTGGAATGTGATTGATTTTGGTTGGCCTCTTCATAAATCTTGACCACACCATCTTTAATGAGTCCTTGCTCAAGGATCATTCCTTTCTCTTTGATATCCTTATAGGTTTGCAGACAGTTCATGGTCATGTGGTGAGCCAAACTGGGATGGGCATTATCAATAAACATTTTCACCACATGGCATTCTGGCAAGGTGCAAGATATGTGGGTGGTAAGGGTTTTCCATCTTTGTAGGTATTCAACAAGGCTTTCTCCACCTTTTTGCTTTGTGTGGACAAGATCAACTATTGATAGCTTTGTTTCAACAAGATGGGCATATTGGGCTACAAATGCCTCAAATAATTCAGCAAAGTTTTTAATTGTGCCATAGGGGATTCTGTAAAACCATTCAAGAGCTGGTCCAGCCAAGCTTTTGGAAAAAAGGCCCAAGAGGAAGACATCATTGTATGCCACATCCTGGCAGTGCATGTAAAATTCTTTGATATGTGTGACAGGGTCTCCTTTTCCTCTAAATTTGTCAAATTTGAGTACCTCAAAGTGTTTGGGAAATGGTGTCATGGTAATGGCTTTGTCAAATGGGTAAGGACACACGTTCTCAAACTTGAATGTCTTCGAATCATTCCCTTCTTGGATGGCTTTCAGAGCTGTCTTCATTTGCTCCCATTCTGAATTGATAGGTGATGGCTGGGGTGCCCCCAATGTAGGAGTGCCTTAAGGTAGGTATGCGCTAGATGGGGCCACTGAATATGGATGCCTATGAGGGATTTTTTGATAGGGATTGTACATTGTTTGGGTAGCTACATGGTGGATGACGAGTTGCTGTGGGGGAGGTGGTACATATTGCTGCATGTGCTACGAGGCTTGTTGTTGATATGGGATTTGAGGTTGGGATTGAGGAACATAAGCTGGCTGTGGGATAAATGAATGGCTTTGTGGAGGTAAGGTATAAGATGGTTGTGAAGCTTGAGGAAAGGATCGGGGGGCTTGTGGGGTTTGACCAATATATGTGGGTTGCGCCCCTATTTGGGATGGCATTTGCAAATAATTGGTGGTTGGTTGGGGTGGTGGATTACCTCCCAGGAGTGGCATTGAAAAGTAGTTGGTAATAGGGGGTAATGGATTAGTTGGCGGTGGAGGTGGTGGGAATTGAAAGATTGGGAATGGAACTGATGGGGTTTGATAGCTTTGTGGCTGGATTTGGAAGCTTGGTAGAGTAGTGGCAGGAGCTGGGGTCACTTGCGAACTTGGCAGAAAATTGGCAGTAGCTTGTGGGATTTGATAGCTTTGTGGAGTGAGGGTAGTAGCTTGTGGATTTGTGGTTGATGGTATTAAGCTCCCAAGACCTAATGGAAATGATGGGATTGTGCTTTGGGCTGTGGTGAACAAGCTGGGGGTGATGAAAGGTTGATTACTTGGCCCCATGGGTGGCATCCCTGTTGTATATTGCTGAGTTTGGCCAAAGATGCTAGCACTAATTTGGGAAATGGGTGGATTTGGAAGGCTGGGTTGGTGAGCAGCAGCAGCAATAGTAAAAGGAGTGAACGGTGAGGTGTTTTGGGTAAAGGGGGTTTGGAGTGGAGAGGTATGAACCAAGGATGGAGTGGTGGTGGCTGGGTTGGCTTGCAGCATGGAGATTTCAACTTGGGTGGATGATGGTATGTTTGGGTCTGTTGGATCATATGGATTGGCTGGAGGCTCTTCTTTTGGCATATATTGAGGATAATTTGGATCATAAGAGCCTATGGGTGGTGGCAGTTGCCCAAACAATGGGTGAGATGGATCTGATAATGGAGGGGGTCTTCCAAAGTCAAAGGTTCCTACATTGTCCCTTCAAAAATTAGCCATGATTGTCTCTTTGTTCTTGTCTATAATGGCGTTTACCAATACTGCATTTCCTGGTTGGTTCATGAAAGCTTCAATGTTAGTAGGTGATGGCATAGCTTTCTTTGGGTTGAAGGATGGCTGAATGCTCAAGCGGGGTGATGCTGTTCGATCCAAATGATAGGGCTCCATTGTTTCTTTCTTCTTGGCTAAGTGAGTGACAGGTGACATGAAAAATGCTCCTAGGGATGAGATGCAATAATGCTGATGGATGCAAAAGGGGGAAGGCTTCTCTATGCAAATGATTTCCTAGGTTGAGGCAAAGTTATATGACAAAACCTAAGGATGATTGGGTTGGGGATTCTAACTTCAAAGATATGTTGCCAAAGCACAAAAGTTCTGCTTTCCTATGTGCAAGCTTGGTGGTGATTGTGTCAACTTAAGGATAGACTGATGATCCTTTAGGAAGAACATGAGATTGACCACTTGTGGATCCCAACCTTTAGCTCAAGGTGATGAGGGATAACAAGTGACAAAGCTAGATTACCCTAGACAAAGCTCTGTCAAAGGGATAACCTTGGTGAGATTGGTGGATTTGGAAGATTTTTAGGAATGGAAAACTTTTGGCAACGTGACAACAAATTTTGAAGGCTTGGATGTGAAGATTTTGGATTGCTGGCTAGATGGTTTGATTCTAAATGAGATGGATGAGCTAATAATGCTTATAGGGATAACCTAAGATGGCTGGCTTTTCTACAAAGATGACTCTAAAGTGAAGCTTATCCAAGAAGATGTGGAGAAACAAGGGTGTTTAATCATAGAAATCATGCTTAGTTGGTAAGGCATAGGAAGGATTAACTCTTGGATGTTGGCTAAATTTGATGGTGTGCTCTAACCAGGCCTCTTGAAGTGCTTCGTCAGTAGCTTTGTCCTCTGCTTTGTGGAGTTTGGCAATTTGTGAGCTTGGTGCTATTTCTTTTCTCTTGGCTGAAAGTTCTTGGTATGCTAGAGATGGCTTGAGTTTGACCTTGTGAAACTTTTGTTTGGGTTTGGGTTGTTCCGACATAAATTCCTGAATTTTCTTGGCTTTGAGAGATCTCAGTTGTTTTGCTTCAACTTGTTCAACTTCTAAAATAGGCAGTGACTACGCTAAGTGTGCTCTAAGCTAGGACTGACCAAGTTTGGCAAACATTCATTCAACAAGTAAAATAAAATCAAGCAATAGATAGGAACACCTAGATAGAATTTTGTGGTTCTCAGAATGTGATACTTGCACCGAGGAGTGTGTATGTTCTACAAATGTTTTGATCAGTCACTTCAAACACATTAACACCCTAAATAGTTTTCTGCAAGGCTAACAGTTGGTTTAGCTAGGGAGTCCTTGATATACGCAAGGTACGTGAGGCCCAAATCCATAGATGAGACCAAAAAGATGTCACACAGCCGAGAGGAGCGGTAACCCACTTCTCCTCTTTCACTTCTCAAGGGTATAAAGTTCCTTGAGGCTTAGCTCGAGTGAAAAAATCTTGATCTCAAGAGAGGTTTCTTTCGATTCACCTCCCGATTCTTATACTCCGTCGGAACACTGGAGTTGAGGTCGTCCAAAGGGTGATGAAATCCCCAAGTAGGCCTCCTAAAAAGAAACAAGGTTTTGGGTCCTAATATTATGCACCCAAGATGGCCTCGAAAGACGACAAGGGGAGAGAAGACTTGGATGACCTTGGGCTAAAAAACATGCTTGTTCTTTTACCAACTGACTCTTATGTGTGCTAATCTAGACTTTGCAAGCACTCATGTTTAAGAGACAATGTTCAATTCCAACTTGAAGCGCCAACAAAAGTAAATCGATCCAAGAATGCAAACAATAAGAAGAGTTAGGGTCAACAAAAGAAAACTCGCGCACCTGGAGGCCCTCCACGTCAAGTATCGATTAATTTTCTTTAAGGCATTCAAGATTGAGTGTGAGTTTGTTTTAAGCCCAAAACAAAAGTGTGTGAGATTCGATTTCAAGCGCATGCCCGGAGGCTCTCCACGTTAGTTGTTGTTCAATTTTAGTGCCCAAACTTGAAGTGTGATCGATTTAATCTAGAGTTTTGGTCATTTAAGAATTTTGATAAAGTTAAAGTAAACGTTCAAAGACCAAGTGAGTTAGTTAGATTGTGGAACATTTAACACCTTTTTCCAGTAGACCCATCCCCATAAATGGTGCTGAGATTGCAACCAATGGTTGAATTGATGGGTGATTAGAAAAAAGGTGAGTCCAAGGAACTACTCAAATTGATTTTTGCAAATTTGCATTTAACTTAACAAAGTTTCTTAATTGTCCAAAAATCAAAATTTACCCAAATTTCATGCAAAACAGAGATTTGTTTGTTCTTTTTAATGCACCAAATGAAGTGTTTGATATTGCAATGGTTAATTGATCCTTGGCATTCAAGATTGGATTTGTTGTTTTAAGCATGCATTCCAAAGAAAATTGATTTTAATCCATGGCATTCAAGACTGTGTTTTGAGCAACATTCATTTAATGGAAAATGTGTTTAACCATTCAAGTTCATTTTAGCAACATGCATTCAAAGACAAATGGTTAAACATTCAAGTTCATTTTTTTTTAGCAACATGAGAACCTGCAAGAAACATGGTTAGTGGTTCCATATGTGCTCCAACCTGCAATGAGTCAAAAAAAAAGCAATTTAGTTAGTTACCCAAAATTTTAAAAAATGAGAGCTTAACTATGGGAAATTTTTTTAAAACTTTTTTTGCTATTTTTCCTACACGTAAAAATGCTTAAAATGGTCTAAATCCTACAGAACACGATAGTTCATTAGGCGTAGACATCAAATTGCAAAGATGCTGATCTGCGGAGACGCTAATCTATCGAGACGATGGCGGCAGCGGAGACGACAGTTCAGGTTGTGGAGAGGACAGAGTAGCCGACAGAGGTGTTGATCTGTGGAGATGACAGTCTAGGATGCGTAGATGACAGTCGGAGATGCCAAAGTGCACAGACGACAATTTGGTTGCAGAGACGACAATTTGCAGGCGCAGACGCCAAATTGTGGAGATGACACTGAGCAAAAAAAAAGCTGAAAAATGCAGATTTTTTCCAGAATTTTTTTTTTTGTTGTTATTTTTGGATTTTTTTGAGGGTATGTCTTCTTCCTAAGTGAGTTCTTTAACCTAAAAAAATAAGAAAAACACCCTACAACTCACTCAAACAACAAAAAATATTAGATTGTTAGAAAAACAACATATAGATAGAAATTGATGATTAAATGACCCATAGTGGGGTCCCACCGGGTGTGCCAAAATGTAGAACAAGATCTAGTATGCAAAGAACATTAACAATAAGAGAAACATTCACAAACTAAAACTAAATTCACATATATTATTAGACAAAGAAAGCAAAAAAGAAATGCAAACCTCGAAAGAGAAAACACTCCATGCTTCCTTGATTTTGTAGATGTGTCCTTTGATGTGGATGTATGCTCAATTGCTTGCCCAATTGCTTCAATGGTGGAGATGGGTAATAGAAAATTAGTAGCTTTGTGAGCTCTCAATTTGGCATTATAAGGGTAAGATTGATGACTTTGGTTCTCAAAATAGCATGGTAACTTTAACTCAAAGATTGTTGTTGAAATGGCTTGGGATGGGATTCAATTTATAGGCCAAGGGGTAGAGGGATGGAGGGCTTAGATGCAAGGATGGGTAGATGGTTAAGGAGGGCTAAGATGCACTCAAAGGGGAGCACATGGATTGTGCTTGTTTAGCACCAATGGGAAGGTGACACTTGTCACAAGGAGGATGAGTGTGAGAGGATAGGGTAAGGGGTTGGTTAAAGGCATGATGAGTGGGGTTGAGTATGTAAGAGGGATGTAAGAGGAATGAGTGTAGAAGAGGGAAGAGTGTAGAAGATGGATGTAAGAGTCATGAGTGGACTTGTAAGAATCTTTTATGGCTTGTAAGAGCACTCATGACTTGATGGTTGGGATTTTTGAGGGGAGACTTTGATTTGGTTTAGGAAAGTCTTAAACTTGTTTAGGGAATGTGACAACATTAGTGGGTGGATTAGGCTTGGGTTTAGGATTAGATTAGGGATGTTAGAGATGTGCAAGTGGATGACATTAATGAGGGTGGGTGAGTTAGTGGGTAAGCTTGGTTAGTATGGGTGGATGGGGTGGATAAGGCTAAATGGAGGATTAGGGATAAGTTAGGGGTTTTTGAATTTGAGGATTTTATTTATAAAATGGATTTATTTAATAAATGGGGATTTTTGGAATTAGATAGAAGAATAGGATTTAATTGATAAATGATAGGTTATTTAATTTATCAATTAGGACTATAGATGATTAATTAAATTAATCAGCTAGGGATGAAAAAGGATTAATTAAATAAGAATTTAATTAATGATGCCTTTAGAGATGGTTAAATTAGATTACCAAAGCGGTGTAATCAAATTTAGGTGTCTACACATAGTACCCTGAACCCTAAACCCTATTGTAGCCTCTTCTATTGCATCCTGAGGACCTAAGGATGGATATTTGGATAAATCATCTAAAGTTCCCACTTTGGCCATGGTCAATTTGTTTGCACTATTGAATTTTGAAATCTCAGTCAAGAAACTAGAACAAGTGATGTTGCATCTAATTGACTTGACATAGGCTTAAGATTCTCAAGCTCCCGTTTTGTCCATGACCAATTGCCATATTGGATTTTGAAATCTTAGTCAAGAGAAGTAGACAAGTAGAGTTGTATTTGATTGATCTAGCATAGGCTTAACTAAACAAAGAATATATTTACAAGTAGTGGAAACCACCATAATATCATACACTTTAAAGAAATATTTATTATCATCCTAAACAAGGTCACACAAAAGAAAATTCTTCAGATAATGCATCAAGTATTGATATATTGAATAATTCTGATCTTATGCCCTTTAATCCTCATAGATAGTATTCTTCCCCTTGCCCTTGGGAACTCAACCCTTGAAACTTCAAGAATTTTTCCACACTAACCTCAATATTTATTAAGCTACCCTATCACCAATCTCTCACCCAAGAACAATGTTGAATGCTCTTTATTATCAAAACAAGTAGTTGATTACTCCTCCAAATAGTCTTTGAACCAAACATGATTTGAATACACATATATTTGGACATCTTCTAGACTCCACATTCTTCTTTTGATACCCCTCACAATGCTTCCCTATTTCTTGTATGGACAAATCCACATCTACTCACTCTTGTCTCCATCCTCTTAGTAGTAAGATGATTTTCTTAGACCTTCTTGCACCTTTTGCACATGTTTCTTTGTGCATGACATCCCACATCCTTGCGGATAGATATTATATATCTTTCCACATATTATTTCCCAAATGTTAGGTCTTATTGCATGTAAGATAATGTTAAAATACATTTCATAATATTCTTACTTTAACCTATATTTAGGTTTTGACAATTCCTAGGAAAATGATTTGATCTCTGCAAATATCATAGGGTCTTAATCCCTACAAATGACAAAGAAATGGATATTCAATACTCCACCATCTATACTAATGGATCTTTAGAAACACAATACAAAACTATGAAAAAGGAATTAGACTATCAAAAATATCAATATATAGGAATTATGTAGGAAATTCAATACTTAATTTGTTCAAAACAAGTTTACGTTCATTCTTCTCACGTCATCAATCATTGAAAATTTTATAAACTTATACTAACTCCTAAAATCAAAAACCAATCGTAACTACCCCTGAGATGAACACAAACTACTTATTTTTTCAGTCTATTACATTATGTTTATGATGTCAAGTTGATAACAAATTAAATTTCCCTTGCATATGAATACTGGCAAATTATATCCAAATGATTGTTTCACAATATAAGGAACACATTTTGTTAACTATTTCTTAGTTTACCCCATCAAAAGATTAGTTTGTTGACATTTTGCTGACATATTTTGACACACACTCATTTTCTTTAGAAAAATATGAAATGCCTCACATATATAACACATGCTTGAAGAAACTTTCACAAAAGTTGGATAATTGGGTTTTATTTTCATTGATATAGCATTTTCATAAAACCTTTTAAACTCCTTTCAATGTCTAAAGAAAGTCTGTTCAACTATTTTAAGGTAGGTTTATTTGGCTGTATATAACCCTACAACACTTTTGTCTATAGCAATATTCATAGAAAGTAATTTCCAATACCCTATAACATTTTGAAATCATCTAGAACAATGGATTTAGAAAGTCTAAGTGCATGGGTAAAAGCTCAGTGACATGGGTAGCTAGTTTCTAGCTGTCAACATAAATGGGTAATCTTCTACTGACCATTTTTTCAGTTTCAAACTATCAAAATCTAAACAAAATTATTTGGCCACCACAACCCTTGCTTTCTTGAATTCCCCAAATACAATCCTTGTCAACACAAGTTACTCTAAGAAACAATTTTTTGGGTGATACAACTGCTTCATATTTAAATCTCAAGTTCCCATCAAGCTCAACAAGTTCATTAAAAATGAGAGCATCTATACATACTGGTGGCTCACCTTTATAAACCAATATAATTTTTCCCATGTACATAAAAATTCCCAAGGTCTTGTGCCATATACCTTGCCTCCCCACTAGAATCAAAATATGCTTGACAATGCCATCTCCATTCAAATCAAACACAAACACATAATCCCCACTTGAAGAAACCCAATAGATTTTCTAGTTTAGCATCAAAATATTTGGAGCAAAGCTAAGTGTCCTAAATCTAGGAATCCCTCCTTCACAGGGAGCATCTCTTTTTAGCAGATTTATAAACCCACAAAACAAATTTCTTATTTCTAACATGGTAAAGAAAACCTATTATCATACATGCATTAAAATTTTACCTGTTACAATGGTTCCTACATAATGCCATAGTAAAGAAAACCTATTATCATATATGCACTAAAATTTTACCTGTTACAATGGTCCCTACACAATTCCATGGTAAAGAAAACCTATTATCATATATGCACTAAAATTTTACCTATTACAATGGTCCCTACACAATGCCGAGTTTGGCACTACACAATGTCATTTTTAACAAAGCTGGTCATCCTTGGCGAAGGCTATATCAACATATGTTGATGAGAGTCCTCTCTTTGGGAACCCCCCTTGAAGGTCACACTATGCCCTTATGCAAAATGCTAGAATTCTCTGGAACCCTTGACATCGACCTACGCTCAAATGAAATGTGATTTTTGCTAGTTTTTTTGTTTTTGTTTTATGCTACCGTGTGTGTCACAATTGAGACAAAAATAATTGGTTGCAATTGTGACCAACACATGCATGCTATTAAAAAAAAACAAAATTTTTCTTTATAAATTGACCAACTAACCCATTAAAAATTTTTGGTTGAAATTTTTGGTCAAAATTTAGGGTTAAATGCACTAGTGAGGTTATAGCCAAATACAAAGATACAACTTTAGAAGCCATGATCCAACTCTAAATTTTCTCCTCCATGAACATCTACTCTAAACTTTCTCTAAGTTATGCCTAAACTAAACCTAAAGTCTACTATTTATAATTGCCAAAATGGATTGCAAAAGATTCTAGATCATTACATAATAGAAAGATCAAACTTAAAATAGTTTGTACACATCCCAAGGAAAGATCCTAACATTAAATTCATGATCTAGATTAAATACATAAGCTAGCTCAAACAAAGAACCAATCACATAAAAACTTGGTCAAAGAGGGAACTGAGCATAAAAAATATTAGGTTCACTCAACACATGAAGGAACACTTAGCCAAAACTTGATAACTCAACACATACTAGAACTCGATAGTAATTGGAACTTGATAGTAACTAGAACTCAACAATAACTAGTAGAATGAAAAAAAATGAGCAAGATTACAAGGCAACCTAGGATGCTCCTACATCAGAGAACCAAGATTGAAAGAAATGATTCTCTTGAATCATTGAGATGTCACAACCTGAGCTAAATCCACCTTAGATTGAGAAATCCATTTAGCATCTTCAAATGGTATGTTATTCCACTTCACCAAATATTCATAGTAATATTTTCCTCTTGTGCTTTTACCAACTCTTTAACCCAATATCTATTCAACCTCTTCAATTTGCTTCTTAGGATAATCATCTTGTACAAGAACTTCATCATCTGACTCATGATAATTATGTAAATAAGAAATATAAATGCATGAGATATATCTATGTCATTAGGTAACTTCATAAGAATTATCACTATCGAACTTCCTCAAGTTCTTACAAGGTCCAAACTTCTTCATTTTCAGCTTACTGTATGTTCCAACAAGAAATCTACCCTTCTTCAAATGAATCATCACCTCATCACCAACTTCAAAAATATGATGTCTCCTAGAATTATTAGTGTTCTTCTTATCCTTTTGGTTACTTTGTTCCAACCTGAACTTTACTTACTCATGCAAAGACTTCATAAAATTAGCAAATTCTTCCCCTTCAACACTTCTCTTCTCTTTACTAGCAACATGGTGTAGAAGCACCCAAATAAAGAATGTATATATGCCAATTAGTCACTACCAAGCTTCAGTTATGCACAAGCTAACTAGAGGAGTTTATCTTGGGATTTGTACAGGTCCTTATGGGGTCGGTTTACCCTTTACCCTATTTTATATTGTTCTAGAACAATCTAGAAGCCATTTTGGCAAGAGATAAGGATCTAGATCTTTCTGTAAGCCGTTTTGGTCTCATAGGGTTAGTTTTCATATGTAATAATCTAGAATATTCCCTAGACCATTTTAGCTTGTCTAAATGGAGTCTTAAAGTTTAGAGTGGGATAGGTTTTTTTAAGTGAAGTTGCTCTAGATAAAAGTTTTTGAATATGAAGTTATGGGGAGAAGAAATCTGTAGGAGAGTAAGTGTATATATTGTTCATTTGTTGAATCTATTAGAAGAATATTATTATCTATCTATTTCTAGTTTTAGTTCCTTTTGTTTTTACTTCCGTTGAGTTTATCTCTACATCATTTTTGGTATCAGAGCTTGGGAAAAGCTCCTAAGGCACTTGGAAAAATCTTGGGAAAAGCTTGGGGAAAGCTTTTCGCTTCTAAGGCAAATTGGATTTTGTGACAGGTTGAGGAAATAACTTGTAAGTGTGGCCACAAGACTAGGTTGAGTGGAGAGAACCTAGATAGGAGACAATGGTTACAAGAGGAGATTTATCTCATGATCAGAAGATACTATTCGATGCATGGGTTTCATATTGGGATTTTTAGAACAAGAAGAAGGAAGAAGCAAGGAAAAGAGTGGAAGAGAAAAGGAAGAAAAGAGAAGAGGAAGTCAAAATAGATCGAGAAATAAAAGAATGAAAGGAATTCCTAACATAGGAACTAAGAAAGAATGAAGAAAATTTAGTGCAACTAAAAGAGAAATTATAGAAAAATATGGAAAAAGAAAATATAGATTTGGAGCATCAAACAATTTAGATTACAGAAGCCTATACTAAGACATTGGAAGAGAAGAGTTGTCCATTGAAAGAACAACCTGATCACATTGCTGTTGATATACTAGATGAATAGATCAATGTTAACATACCAAATGAACATAGTGAAGCATATATACAAGCTGAAAAACAACATGTTTTTGAGGAAACTTATGATACATAAGTTCTTGAAGATAGAAAAGAGGTTGAAATGGTTGATGAGCATTGTGATGAAATGTTTCATAAAGAGCTGGATGTGATGGTCCTTAATGCAACCAAGAAATGACATTTGAAGTTAAGAAAGAAGGTGGCCTAGCCTATCAAAAGGATACTAGCAGTAAGGAAGAAGAATTCTGATGAAGCTAAGAGGATAGAGGAGGTTCCAATAATGATGAATTTGTCTCCAAGCATGGAGATATTGCAACATAAAGACATCACAACAAAGGATGTAGTAGTTCCTACAATAACGCAAATTGGTGAAGTCATATTTAATGAAGTTCCATCTAATCCATTCACTGTAGGTTTGCAAGAGTTCCATCTAAATATGACAAAAGTTTATGCACATATAACAGTTGATTTGGATACTAGTCAAGAGTACAAATAACAAATACCAAAGAATTGGAAGGCATGAAAGAGGAAGGCCAATCCAAGGGACTTGGATTCTATTGTCCCAAAGAGTATGGTGCAGAAGCACCCAAATAAAGAATGTACATATGCCAATCAGTCACTACTAAGCATCAGTTCTATGTAAGCTGACTGGAGGAGTTTATCTTGGGATTTGTACAGGTTCTTGTGGGGTTAGTTTACCCTATTCTATATTGTTTTGGAATAGTCTATAAGCCATTTTGGAAAGAGATAAGGATCTAGATCTTTCTGTAAGCCATTTTGGTCTTGTAGGGTCAATTTTCCTATGTAATAATCTAGAATGTTCCCTAGACTATTTTAGCTTGTATAAATGGAGTCTTCGAGTTTAGAGTTGGATAGTTTTTTTTTTAGTGAAGTTGCTCTAGATAAAAGTTTTTGAATAAAAATTTATGAGGAGAAGAAATCTATAGGAGAGCAAGTGTATATACTGTTCATTTGTTGAATCAATTAGAAGAATATTATTAGCTATCTCTTTCTGGTGTTGGTTCCTTTTGTTTTTGCTTCTGTTGAGTTTATCTTTGCATCACAACATCCCTTTGATAGTCCTGTAGGCTGCATTCCAATAACAATCTCAAAAGGTTTTTTTTTTGCACTCCTACTTATAAAATTACTGTATGCAAAATTAGCTTGCGCTAATACCATATTCCAATTATTCAGGTTATCTCCAACTAAACATCTCAACAAATTACCAAATTTTCTATTCACAACCTTTGTATATCCATCTATCTGTGAATGGGGTGTAGAACTAAATTTCAACTCAGTGTCCAACTTCTCCCACAAAGTTCTCCAAAAGTAACCAACAAACTTATTATCTTTATTAGAAATAATACTTTTTGGTAATCCATACAATCTAGCAATCTCTTTGAAGAAAATCTTAGCAATATGCACAACATTTGATGTCTTCTTACATGAAATAAAATTTTCCATCTTAGAAAATCTATCCACAACAACAAATATGGAATTATACCCTTTTGTTGTCTTAGGTAATCCAAGAAAAAAATCTATACTAATGTCACTCCAAGGTATCTCTGAAAAAGAAATAGGTGTAAACTATCCACTATTCTAACTTACTCCTTTTGCAACTTGACAAATTGCACAACTCCTTACAAACTTCTGAACATCCTTATAAATATATGGTGACAAATACTAATCCTTAAGAAAAATCAATGTCTTAACAATTCAAAAATGTCCATCCAAACCATAGAAATGTTTTTCCTTAATCAAATTAACTCTCATAGAACTTATTATTATACAAACTGAATTCATTTGAACAATGTACCTTCTTAAATGAAATTCTCAACAAACTCACTCTTTTGACTTGATAGATTCGATGCTCTGCACTCTCTCCACACCTCAAAAAAATAAGGGTCAATATTATACAACTCCTTCATTTCATCAAAACCTAGAACTTCAACCTTCATCCCAGTCAACAAGAATGTCTTCTACTCAATGCATCAACAACTTGGTTAGTAACTCCACTCTTATGCTTGATCACAAATGTGAAACTTTGCAAATATTCAACCTACTTCATATGTCTCTTATTCAACTTATGTTGACTTCCCAAATATTGTAAAAATTTATGATTAGTATACAACATAAACTCCTTAGGAATCAATTAATATCTACATTTCTTCAAGGCTTGAACAATAAAATAAGTTTTTTGATCATACACAAAATACTTCCTTTTAGCATCATTCAAATTTTGACTAAAGAAAACAATAGGTTTACCTTCTTGACTCAAAAAAACTCCTATTACACTGCCACTTACATCACATTCAAATCAAAATACCTTATTGAAATTAGGATAAGCCAATACATGTAACTTAGCAACCTTTGTTTCAAAGTCTCAAAACTCTTATCAGCCTCATGTGTCCACTTAAAACTATTTTTATCTCCTCTCATTGTCTCGGTCATAGCATTAGAAAAAACACTAGAATTATTTATAAAATTTTTGTTAACTACCCAAACCATGAAATGATATTACCTCACCCCATTCTTATGTGTAGGTCATTCCAAAATTTCTTTAACCTTCTCAAGTTCCATTCTCAAACCATTAGCTGAAATCACAAATCCCAAACACACTATATCTTCTTGCATAAAGGAACACTTTTTCAAATTAATCAACAACTTCTCCTCTTTCAATCTCAACAATACTTGTCTAACATGCTCAAGATGTTCTTCTTTAGGCTTATTGAATATCAAAGTATCATCCAAGTAAAAAGTCACAAAATTACTCAAGAATTGCTAGAGAACTTCATTCATCAACCTCATGAAAGCATGAGGTGCATTAGTCAAACAAAAAGGCATAACCAATCATTCATACAAATCATATTTTGTTTTGAAAGTAGTCTTCCATTCATCACCTTCTCTAATTCTGATCCAATGATAATCACTCTTCAAATCAATCTTGGTAAAATACTTTTCTCCACTTAAAAAATTATTATGTCATCCATCCTCAGCATAGGAAACCTATATTTTACTTTGATCTTGTTAATAGCTTTAGAATTAGTACACATTCTTCATTCTCCATTTTTTTAGGATTAACCTCAGATAGAAATAATAGTTACATGCAAACATAAACAATATTAGAAAATAATTGATCACACATAAGAGAACCTAAGACACCAAGATTTATTGTGGTTCACCCAATCCCTAGGCTACGTCCACTATAACATCAAGTCCAATATTAATATTATCCAGTGATTACAACTTGATTACAATCCGTAATCCCTTACTACTCAATGCTATTTCAAGAACCAATTTTTGCATTACACATTATGAAAATTCCTAACCCTAAGACTTTTTATATAAGCTTTTTGTCACTAACAAAATTAGGGCTAGAATAATAGAAAAAAATTAGCTAATGCCTTTCACAATATAAGGTTATTTTTAGCTTTGGGAGTGTTTCTCCTCAACCCCACCCTATATTGTGATAGGGAGTGCACCTTGGGGCCCTGCCCTAGGACCCCACAAGGGTGCTACCCCTTGACCTTGTCTTGGGGGTAGCCCCTCGTAGAAATAATATGGGGAGAAAACTGTTAGAAATTCTTTAGAATAACTAAGAGGTGGGGGGTGAATCAATTATTCAAGGTCCAAATGTCCAATTAAAACTTTTTCATCAAGTAAAGTGAGCTCATTAAATTGTTCATGCATCCAAGCTTAAACTTTCCTACTTAGCAAGTTACGGTAAATCAACATGCAAGTGTAACACATGAAGATCAACACATAACACAGTGGCTTACATGGAAACCCAATTTGGAAAAAACCACAAGTAACATACTACTCCATTCTCACTCTTATAATGTGATGCCTTGTAAAAGGTCTACCCTATTAAAAGCCACAACACACTGTTAAATGTGACTTGGTTAAAGGATTTAACCACCATGTTAGAAGTGGGCTTGGTTAGAAGACTTTAGGATATTCACTTGGAATGCCACCTTGTTAAAGGATTTACAAATGGTTGTTAAACCAACCTAAGTCCATAGGATTTTACCCTAGTTGACACAATTGTTAGAGAGTAACAACAAGGGTTTTTGACCTGATATAACTCACAACTTATCTTGTAGATTTTAGATCTCTATTTAGCTCTTCACAATTTGCTTGTCATTTAGTCTCTATAGCTTTGACAACTTGTTCACCTTTCAAACTTTGTCTCCTTGAGTCTTCATGCCCAATTTACCAGTGCAATCTCCTATATGGTCACTTATTGAAGAAAAGTCTTTGTGCTCTATTCTTCCTTCTTCTCTCAATGTCTTCTCCTTGACATGCTTCAACTACTTTGAAATTTGCCACCCTAGCCACTCTTGCTTCTTGGCCTATGACTCCTTAAATAGAAGTCTAGAAAATGCTTTTCCCACTTGATTCTTCCCTCCTTTAATTTTAGTTTGAATGGATTAGGTAAGATTCAATGAATCTAACCCCTATCTTCTTTCTTCTAGAAACATCATGAAGAATCCTCTTGAATTTGCTCAAAAATAATTTACTTAAAATTTTGTGCCACTAGCTCATCATCCTTATCCTCCATCTAGTTCACAAAATTCAAGGTAACAAAATTGTTAGCTTAGATCTAACAAATCTTTGACTTTTCAAATAATGTAGCAGCTTGACACTATTGAAATTCTAGTGCTCAACACATACTATGTTACTTAGCACCAACTATAGTTTACTGATACTTGATACCTACTGTGGATTCACTCAGCATCCACTAAGTTTTACTGGTTCTCGACACCTAAACTTTTCTTAGCTCCTTCTACATCACTCGACACACACTAGATCTTGCATTTGCTTAGCACTAACTAAAATCTGCTTCACATGAACTAGCTTGCTTGACACTCACTAATGAACTTAGTTAAGCTTTGCAAACAACCTTGTTACAACTTTATTCCTCTAATTTTTAAAAGTGTGGCTAACCTCTATATCTTCAAGTATATTATCAATACATCATTTTACCAATGTCTTAATTGATCCTTGCACTTCATTACAAAATAATAACTCAACCTTCCCCTTAGGTGCTTTTGTTACATCTTATTGATTAAATCCTCTTCATCAATTAACTTAGTGATAGTGCTTAGATCTTATAAGCAATTGTCATTACACCAAATAGTAGGTTTGACATCAGTGACAAAACAATGATTGAAAACATTCTTTATCAATAATCTCTCTCTAACAATGATCTTTTCAATAAGATTTCCAACAATCTCCCTCTTTGGTATTGATGGAAAACCAAACTAATAAACCAAGTTATCAAAATGCTAACTAGGTTAATAGTAAATCAAATGCCAAATTTTTTTTTGGTTACCATTTCTATTTTCATAAACTTTCACATCTCCCTCTTTGGTCTACTATCTTGATTACTTTGCTTCTAATTGTCCCTCTTAGCCGTTGTTTCCTTTCTCTTACCTTTCTACAAATAATCTTCTGCATGTCTGATCCTGTCTAACTCCCTGTTTTCTATGCCTTGCTACTTTGATCACTTCTACTCTACTTTACTACTATTTCTCCCTCTTACATGCACTTATGCCAATTCTCCCTCTACATAGTATCTCTTCCTCTATATTAGTTTCTACTATTTCTATCTTTGTCCATTTGATTATGTAGATTTGATCATTTCTCCCTCTATATGTATTGATCTATTTCTTCTATTTCTCTCTCTTTGAAAACAATTCCAAAGACATATTATCTTAGCATCTTAACACGCAAGTGTAGCATTTGTAGGTACTCCAATTTCTCCCTCTATCACCTTGCTTGTGACTTGTTTGGAATTTCAGTACTTTGATTACTTTAGGAAAAATCCTAAAGTAAGTAGCCCCTACATCAATTTATAATATTTTAATAGTCAACTCATTTGATGCAGGGTAGTCTTTCTTTTTGCTCAAATAGCCTTGGATAGGGGTATCGCCACTAGTTTACCTCTAAGATGCTCAAATGTATCTTTAGGTAGTGCTTTTGTGAAGATTTCAGCAATTTGATCCTTTGAATTAACATATTCTATTCTCACTTGTCTTCCACCAATTCTCTTACATAGTGATACTTAATTGCAATATGCTTTGTTTTGGCATGCATCATAGGATTCTTTGATATTTTGATGGCACTTGTGTTATCTCAGTAGAGCATCACAAGTTTAGTCATCTCTTCCTTCATAAATTGCAACAAATGTTTGATCCATACAATATTAGTGCAGTTGATAGGAGCAACAACATACTCAGCTTCTGCTATGGACTATGAGGTACAACTTTGCTTTTTGCTAGTCCAAGTGACTAACCTTTTACCTAGGAAAAGTACTCCTCTACTGGTGCTCTTTTTGTCATTAATATTACCTCCCTAGTTTGCATCAGTATAGGCTTTCAACTCAAACTTTTCACTCTTCTTGTAGTATAATCCAAAGTCCTCAGTTCCTCTTAGGTATCTCAATATTCTTTTTTGTCATGCCACATTTCTACGAGACAAAACACAACTAATTTTTTTTTGAAGATGTTATATTGTTAAAACATTGCTTCCGTAAATGTTAGGTAGATCCTTAGATTGATATTATTATTATTCTAATGTAATTATTTCAATTATTATCGTTATTATTTTATTATTATTATAATTATTATTATATTTAAACATCTGTATTGAATACGCATAGTTTAATTCATTTGCTAATGAATTCATTCTTAATTCTTAGATTAAATTGTCTATCTTAAGATTTTTGAGCAAGTCATAATAATTCAAATTATTATTATTATTATCCACCATATTCTAAAAGTGAATATTCATTTAAATCTATATGCTTCCTCTATATCTACAACCTACAAGTGACTAAATCAAATGATCCAAGCTAAAGTATAAGTATCCGCTTAGTCTCCTTATTCAAGATACCAACACTAAGACCATGATCTTAATTATACAAACCTTAAATTAAATTGTGACATTAAATTAATTAATTCAAAATTTATCCCTTACTATATCCTATTTCCATATAACAATTAAATAAATCTTAATCTCAACCTTCTATCCCAAAAATCATAGGAAATTATCTTATGCATTTGTCTATCTATAACAAAGATACCATTAATTCTTACCCTCTACACATGTCAACAACCAAATTTGCTTCTACTGTTTGGAAAAAAAGAAATTCTAATAATTAAATTTCCTAGACCCACATGCTCAATAATGAAGTATATTTTCTTCCCCATCAAATATCTACATGCATCAAAAACACCAAAAGGTCTCATCAGTACTTGAGCTGACTTGGTCTGACAAGTCATACCTTACACTTAATGTTTTCCCCCTCCTTTTCCAGTGCCAAATTCTCCCTCTTTTCTAGGTGTGGAATGTGGGGAGTTAGATTTGGATGAGTCTGCAGTGATTTGACTAGAGTTGGCGCCTAGGAGATAATGCAAGTATTGTTTTTTTTTTTCTTTGTTAAAACATGCAAATTTCTTCCCCTTCTTCAACATGGTTGCCTTGTGGGGTCCTCCATCCACTTTTTCCTTCCTTTTTGCAAGATAAACTTTAATGTGTTGAGTCATATTGGGTGGTCGCCTAGTGGGATAAGGTAATAAATAGTTTTGTCATACTAACTCTTTATTTATTACTTGATGCTAGTTGTAGGATTATATAGCTTGGACATTGTATATATATATATATATTTTAAAAGTTTCCTTGATTTGATGGGAGATTGACTTGGGTTACGTGTTCCATATGAGGCCTCCTCTAATGCTTTAAATATGATGATCAATTTATTATGTTAAAAAGAAGTCTCATAGGTTATAGGGTTCTAGGATCCTAAAGAATACTTTTGATTATTTTAATGTCTGTATCAAAGGCAGAGATTTATTTTGCTTGATCATACATTTTCCAAAGGATTAAATGTGCACCTACAACAAGCTTATTTTGTCTACACAAAATGCTACCTTGTTCTCCATTAATTTATTACCAATAAGTCTATACTATAATTTATAGAATTTTACTATGCTAACTTAGAAATTCTCTTCATATTGTATGATCTAGGTTGATAACTTTTCCTTTTAGCATCCAAACAATAAAGCTCAATGGAGTGACTATACATTGCATGATAAAATCTTATGTCAACTATCAAGATTGTTCATATATATAAATTATGAAGTTTAAAAATCATTCTCACAAGGATTAACATTGTAATCTCATGTAGATTTAAATTTGAATGTACATTTACAATTAGTATATAAAGGGACTAAATGATAATATTAATCAACAAGGATGATCCTTTCTATGCATGCTATCTCTTCTATGACATCAAATTTAGTTATGCATAGTAAAATGCCTTCAACCTTTCAAGTTGACAAATAAAATGACAATAACATTACTCTTTCAATACATTTAGATTCACTAAACAAGATGAGGTTTGCTCTTTATCTCAACTAAAACACAACATCATCTCCTTCTCCTATACACATGGAAAGACAACATAATAGAAAAACTCCAAGTTTCCAAGATCCTCCAAAAGAACCTGCAAATGAGAGATAAAAATGATGAACCATGGAGGCTCACCCCCCAACCTAGGCCTCAAGGAGACCACCCTCGTGCTAGGGGAAACAAGGCTCAACCAGGTTTCATCCACACATCAAAACAACACATAAACTAACACAATCACATATGTTGCAACACATTTACAACCCCAACCAAGGT
This sequence comes from Cupressus sempervirens, assembly GCA_028749045.1. Classification (NCBI taxonomy): domain Eukaryota; kingdom Viridiplantae; phylum Streptophyta; class Pinopsida; order Cupressales; family Cupressaceae; genus Cupressus; species Cupressus sempervirens. The sequence continues at coordinate 410,620,061 of CM053785.1, forward strand.
TTGCAAAATGATTCTTAATTGGAATCATACATGTTGGGTGAAGGTGGAAACACAAGTAGGTTTACCATTTCATATCATATCTGCCATAAAAATCATGCCCTTTTGGGGCTAAATCAACAAAATACAAGGCCCTTTTAGGGCTTCATAATATCATGCCCTTTCAGAGCTTCATAAACATCTTCCACCATACACACTACCAACCCAACATCCTCCACCACACACAACCAACAGCTTTAGCTTCCTACAAACCCATACTTCAGTTACTTCCTTCCTCACCATTTCTCTCTCTCTTTTTTTTTTCTTATCCTCCCCCAAAGAAAAATATGAATATGAAAATGGCATACAATGGAGCCCATACTCCAGGGTCCTCAACTATGCAATCCAACTGCTACCCATTCACCCTGGACTTCTCTTCCCTTCCCACAAGGGTGAGTGTAAGTCCCACACCCATAAAAACACTCAAGCACAAACAAGAAAACAAAACCAAGTAGAAATAAAACACAAAATTTTTAAGAGTACATCACATTATCACAACACAAGAATTCCAAGAACAATCCTACCAAAGGCACTCTTACAATTTCCAATGAAGAAGCATGGCATGAAGCACTAACCTGCTTACAAGCTATGGCAATGGAACAAAGATCTCTTCCTGCTTGTCTTTCAAGCTTCTCCTTCCCAATCCCTGGCTGTCTCTAAAATTAGAGAGTGGGTGAATGATCACCAAGGTTGGCACAAGCTCCTTATAAAGACCTCCACTTTTATCCTCACCTACCCCTCTTACTTTTTGTATCCTTCACCCATAAGAACTTAACCAAGTGGTGTAATGAGGAAAGAAGTTTTGTAACAGTATGATTTTCGAATTGGCTTGGAAATGACTATTTTTGAGGGTCCCCTAGGTTCCCTAGACCCACTTATGATTAAATTTAAACCCCTAACCCATACTATTACCATGTGGGTAACTTATTTTCACAAAATTAACACTTAGGACTCACTTTAGGCTCTCTAAAGTTCATGTCATATTATAACTTGAATTTCGTCAAGAAGGTGACTCTTCCTAACACTTCTCCAAGGTGGTTTAATTGATTTTCAAATGAGGATTAGGCTTAGGTTAAGTAACTTCATGCCAAAGAATCCTATCTGACATGTCATTTACACATAAACAACACAAGTGTCAAATGACACACACACTTGCACACGTTAAAACACTTTACACATCATGATGACATGTCTCTAATTAATCATGCTCTCTGACTATAACACTCATGCACAAGAACATTACAAAATAAATACAACACAATGAGGTTTTGAATCTCCCAAAGATTCACCTTGGCTTTACCATGTTCACATAAGATTGAACCTTGTTTCCCCCAATTATCTCCATGGTTCAACTTTCCTGCACACTCAACTTAAACATTAGTAGCCCAATAAAGTAATATCTGAATACATATAGATAAGTGCAGAATAAATCCAATGTCTCAGAATTCATATTAACATATACATTTAACTTCATCTAATCATTTCCATTCTAAATACTATGAAAAGAAGCATTACAATGTCATATTCATTTAACTTTCATCTAAGTGCATCTATAACTAACTTTCATTTGATTCATATTCAAAACATTACAATATCAACATATGGGTGTCAACCTTTATCTTTCTTATCTTGATGAAATTACCGTTCTAAGTACTATCACCATTCTTATAATCATTAACCGATCAAACATATGAGTTGGGTTCATTTGCATATCTAAATCTATCCTTTGGTGCTACTTTACATTTGAACATTAATATTTGACATTCAAGTATCTATGCAATTTAGTTTCCATTTAAGTAACTAAATTAATTTAGAACATGAAATGAAACTGTTAAATAAATCAAATAGATTCTAATAATTGCAAATCACTAAAATACTGATATTAAAATGACATAACCCTATAGTCTCGAAACTATATCAAAACATCAAATTAAAAGTACCACAATGCAATTGTCATCTATACTATAGTGGATTGGGTGAGGCCTCACATTTTTACTGCCATCAAATGATTTTCTCTTGGGTTTGCAAAAAATCTTGCCACTATTCCAATAACTAATACAATGTCTGGTCTACTATGCACAACATACTATAACTTTTCAATCATTAATCTATACATTGTTTGATTTACTTTAGTTGACTCATCATTCTTGGATAACTTATGTCCTATTATCATTGGTGTATTAATTGATTTTGAATCTTCTAGGCCAAATGTCTTGAGTATCTCCTTGATGTATTTTGATTGGGTCACAAATATGCCATGCTTTAGTTGATGTACTTGCAATCCAAAAAAGGATTTTATTTCTCCAAACATTGACATCTCAAACTCATGATTCATTTGGTCAAAAAAATATTTGCATAGGGCATCTTTTCCTCCAAATATTATATCATCAACAAAGATTTTAGATATCAAAATGTCTTTACTTTTTTCTGCCTTGATGTACAGGTTGTTGTTGTCATCTGTTCTTTCAAATCCAATCTTCACAAGATATTTGTGCAGTCTCTCATACCATGCTCTAAGTGCTTGCTTCAAACCATAGAGTGCTTTATGCAGTTTGCAAACCATATCCTTGTTTTTGTCATCAATAAATCCCTTTGGTTGTTCTATGTAGACTTCCTCTTCCAATATACCATTCATAAAAGTAGATTTTACATTCATTTGATAGACTTTGAAACCTTTATAAGCAACATATGCAAGTAGTGTTCTCACTCCTTCCATTCTTGAAATAGGAACAAATGTTTCCCCATAGTCCAATCCTTCTTCTTGTGCATAACCTTTGCATGCTAGTTTGGCTTTATTTCTTGTTATCTCACCATTCTCACCAAGCTTGTTTCTAAAGACCCATTTGGTACCAATCACATTTTTATCAACTGGTCTAGGAACTAGAGTCTAGGTTTTGTTCTTCTCAATCTGATCTATCTCTTCTTCTATAGCTTTATGCCAATTATCATCTTGCAGTGCATCTTTCACTATTTTGGGCTCAACCTTGCTTAGTAGACATGATTCATTCCTTAGTTGGTTCCTTGTCATTGGTCTAGCTTCCTTGTCACCAATGTTTTGTTTTATAGGGTGATGTCTTCTCACATACTTGGATAGTCTTGGTTCTATCCTTCTTTCCATGTTTGGTCCTTCAGCTTCAAAGTCACTCTGCACATCTCTATTTGGTATTTCATCATCTCTTTCATGTGTACTAATTTTAAAATCAGAATGTGCATTTTCTTCATTTTACAACTCGAATTCTGAATGTAGCTCGACATTCACTAGTTGTGACTTGGCTGATACTAAAACTTGTTGTTGATTCCCAACATGATTGATAGCTTCATCCTTAGTAGGCATTCCTTCATAGACGTATGCAAAAGATCTATAATCTTCTAGTTTCTTGGATTTATTAACTTGGACTTCTGCATGCTCATCAAAATTTATATTTGCACTCTCCACTGTCTTGTTAGTGTTAGTATTCAAACAATTATATGCTTTGCTTCTAGTGGAGTATCCAAGGAATATGCCTTTATCACTTTTTGCATCAAACTTGCCATTTCTATTATCTTTAAGAATATAGCATTTGCAACCAAATACTTTGAAATGTTTCACATTGGGTGAGTGACTGTACCATAGTTCAAAAGGTGTTGCATTTTTACCTTTCTTGACTTCAACTTGATTCAAGGTGTAGACAATTGTACTTACAACTTCTCTCTAGTACTTTAGAGTAACATTTTTCTCCATCATCAATGTTCTTGCACAATCTATCACTGATCTATTCCTTCTCTCTACAATGCCATTTTGAGGTGGAGTTCTTGGGGCTGATGTTTGTCTTTTGATTCCCTTATCATTACAAAATATCTCAAATTCTTTTGATGTAAACTTTCCTTCTCTGTTTGATCTTAGGCACTTCAAACTCTTTCTTGTTTCCTTCTCAACCTTGGCCAAATACTACTTGAACATTTGAAATGTATCATTTTTTTCTTTAAGAACATGATAGTCATCATCCTAGAGTAATCAACCAAAAAAAACATTATGTATTTATCTCCTTGGTAGCTTTGCACTTCTATTGGGCCACATAAGTCAGTATGCACTAACTCTAGTACTTCTTTGGAAGTGTAGGCTTTTCTTTTGAAACTTTTCCTAGTTGACATTGTTTGCACATTGTATTTTCAGGCTTCTTTAGCTTAGGCAAACCTCTGACTTTCTTCTTTTCGATGATGTTGATCAGATTATCAAATGACATAACCTTTTATGCCATAACCAAACATCATCAAGTCTAACAATAAGACATGTTGCATCTTCCATATCTAGGTAAAACAAATTACTCCCAATTTGTTCTCCTTTTCCTATCAAATTTCCATCAGTGTCATAGATTTTGGTAGTTTAATTTCCAAATTCTACTTTGCAACCTATATTGCCTAACTATGATACACTTAGAAAATTGAAGTTCAATCCTTCAACATAGTATGCATTATCACATGATATTTTCTCTATAAGTTTAATAGAACCTTTTATTTTGATTTGACATAGAGCATCATTTCCAAATCTAACACTATTTCCATCATACTAAGTAAAAGTAATAAACTTACCTTTATCTCTTGTTATGTGATGTGAGCATCCACTATCTATGATCCATTTGTCATTTTTGTTCACACAGGTTAACAGTGTTGTTGTCTCATCTTCATATGACTCATCCTTCATGGCTACATAGACTACCCATCATCATTTTCATCAAAATCTTCTTCTTCAATAATGTAGCATTTTTTGCCTTTATCTTTGTTATCTCTGCCATCATCTTATCTTCTGTTCTTGTTCTTGTTGCCATCTTTGTAGTTCCTCTTCTATGTACATCTTGCAACAATATGTTCTACTTCATTGCAATTAAAACAAGTGATAGGAAGCTTACCTTTGAATTTACCTGAATACCTTTGTGAAATCTTCTAGCCAATAGTGCTTCCAATTGTTCCACATCTTCTTCATATGTCCTGCTATCACTGGATGTATACTTTAACTTTTTCTTCTTCTTCTTTGGTTTCACCTCCTTAGTGTCTTTCAATGATAGATTGTCCTTGAAAGCAGATTCAAGGTTCTCAGGTCTATAGTTATCAAAGTTGGACAATTCAAATACAGTGAGTCTCCCTACTATTCCTTCAAAAGTTAACTAATTTCCTTGGACACACCTTTAACTCTTGGATGGCTGAAACTCTAATAGCATACATAGTGAGCATGGTTCTTAAGTATTTTCTATTGATAGTGTCATCTTCTAAATGACCACCCAAACTTCTTATTGCACTTACCAACTCTTTCATTCTGAAGCCATATTGAGCAACATTCTCACCTTCCTCCATTTTCATGTCATCAAAATTTCCTCTGAGTATTTTTATTTTTTATTTTTGAACATTCTAATCTCCTCCATAGATATTAGTCAAGGCTTTCCACATCTTGAATGCAGAGTCACATCCCTTAATATCATCAAATTCAGCATAGTTGAGGGTATAGACAATCTCCAACATTGCTTGATCGTGCTCCTTTTTCTTCATATCTTCTGCAATAGGTACAATTAGATCAACATGTTCTACTTCAGTTGAGGTTTGTGCATGATCACTTATTGATCTAGATGCAGGTTCATCAACCTTTGCCATGCAGTGAAGTTGTCTCTGTTGAGCTTGGGAACTTCTCTCTTGGACATCTTGATCTTCCTACTTCTAGTACCTTTAAACTAAATTAGAAGATGGCTCTAATACCAATTGTTAAATTTTTTTTAGAATAAATGAGAAGGGGGTGTGAATCAGTTATTCAAGGTCCAAATGTCCAGTTAAAACTTTTTCATCAAGTAAAATGAGCTTATTAAATTATTCATGCATCCAAGCTTAAACTTTCCTACTTAGCAAGTTACAGTAAATCAAGATGCAAGCATAACACATGAAAGATCAACACATAACACAATGATTTACATGGAAACCCAATTTGGGAAAAATCATTAGTAACATGCTACTCCATTCTCACTCTTCTGAAGTGATGCCCTGTGAAAGGCTTGCCTTGTTAAAGGCTACAACACACTGTTAAATATGACTTGGTTAAAGGATTTAACCACCATGTTAGAAGTGGGCCTGGTTAGAGGATTTTAACACATTCACTTAGACTTCCACCCTATTAAAAGATTTACAAATGGCTATTAAACCAACCTAAGTCCATAGAATTTTACCCTAGCTAACACAATTGTTAGAGAGTAACAACAAGTGCTTTTGACTTGATACAACTCACAAATTGTTTTGTAGATTTCAGATCTTTGTTCAGCTCTTCACAATTTGCCTAGCTTTCACTCTCTGCAACTTTGACAACTTGTTCACCTTTCAAGATTCATCTCCTTTAGTCTTCATGCTCAATGTACCGGTGCAATCTCCTATATGGCCACTTATCAAAGCAAAGTTTTTGTGCTTTGTTCTTCCTTCTTCTCTCAATGTCTTCTCCTTGACACCCATTAATTGCTTTGCAATTTGCTACCCTAGCCACTCTTGCTTCTTGGCATGTGACTCCTTAAATAGAAGTCTGGAAAATGCTTTTCCTACTTGATTCTTCTCTCCTTTAATTTTAGTTCAAATAGATTAGGTAAGATTCAATGAATCCAACCCATATCTTGTTGTCTCTAGAAACATTATGAAGAATCCTCTTGAATTCATTCAAAAATGATTTACCTAAAATTATGTGCCATAGCTCATTATCCTTATCCTCCATTTGGTTCACAAAATTCTTCTTTAACTTTTCAAATAATGTAGTAGCTCAACACTATTGAAATTCTAGTGCTTGACACATACTATGTTACTCAACACCAACTACATTTTACTAATGCTTGGAACCTACTATGGATTCACTCAGCATCCAGTAAGTTTTACTGATCCTCGACACCTAAACTTTGCTCGGCTCCTTCACACACTAGATTTTTCATTTGCTCAACACTAACTAAAAATCTACTTGGCATTCACTAGTTTGCTTGACAATCACTAATGAATAGTAAAGCTTTGCAGAAAACCTTGTTACAACTTTATTCCTCTAGTGTTTCTAAGTGTGGCCAAGGTCTATATATTCAAGTATATTATCAATACATCATTTTACTAGTGTCTTAACTAATCCTTGCACTTCATTACAAGACCATAACTCAACCTTTCCCTTAGGTGCTTTTGTTACATCTTGTTGATTAAATCCTCTTCATCAATCAACTAAGTGATAGTGCTTGGATCTTATAAGCAATTGTCATTCCAAAAAATAGTAGGTTTTACATCAGTGACAAAACAATGATTGAAAACATTCTTTATCAATAATCTCCCTCTAACAATGATCTTTTCAATCAAATTTCCAACCAAAACTACATCGAATAAATCTTCGAGTCTAATTAGGCTCCACATCACAACACATTTTTCTTTGGTACTAATACAACATGTACAACACATGTACTCAAACTTTATCTACTCAAACCTTTTTGCAACAACTCTTGTAATTATTTGTTAAGCTCTTAATTTTTTTTAGGTGTCAACCTATTTGGTTCTTTATTCGACAAACTAGCTCTAGGAACAAAATCCATACAATGAATTATACTCCATACTGGTGGAAAAAAAATTAGGTACACCCCTTGCAAAAATATCTTTGTAATTATTCAACAAGCTTTCAATTTCTATTGGCACTCAACTAACACTACTTGTTTCTCTTATCACTCAGCCTCTACCATTTTTTGCTATTCAGCCGCTATCTTCTACTTGGTCATTACTATAATCTATTATTTGACTATTGTTAAATATAATTGTTTAATTGTGTGTTGTCTTTGATGTTACACAAATGCCATATCAGTTGGTAGATAGTGCTTACCAAGCTCAGTTGGTTAGCAAAGCAACTTTTAGAGTCTACTGAGCTCACTCAGGCGTTGAAGGAAAATTAGGTAGCATGTAGTATTAACTGAGCTCTCATAGTTAATGAAGGGAAGTTAGTATTTATCGAGTTCACTCGGTCTCCAAAAGATTTTTTAGGATCACAATGTTAACCGAGCTTCTGTTGGTTAACACAGGAAATCTTTTCAAGAACAGTGTTTACCAAGCAGGGTTGGCTAATGAAGGATTTTGTTAATTTGAGAAATAAAGTTTAATTATTTGAAGTATTGATTCTATCTGAATGAGGTAATAATTATTAGTAATTGTAAGTTGTAAATGAGCCAAGTTGACATTTTGAATGGTATATACGAAAGGTCAAGTTGAGAATTCTAAAAGTATGAGTGAGTATGCAAGCATATTGATTGTTTGAAGTAGAAAGTGTGAGTGAATTTGAAGGATGGTCAGATATCCTTTAGGAGCAGCAAAGCAACATTTGATCAAGAAGGATCTGGTGTCAAGAAAAATAGAGATTTGTAATCAGCAATTCAATTGCATCTCATTTAGGTCATTTCATTGTTACTTTCTTATCATTGTAGCAGTGATTCCAAAATCTCTTAGCAGAGTTGATTTAATAGCCGTTTGTAAATCCTCTAACAAGGTGATAATTCCATTGATTTTTTTTAAAGACCTCTTAAAAGGCCACTCCTAATAGGGTGATTAAATCCTCTAACAAGGTCACACCTAACAGTGTGTTTTGTAACCTTTAACCAAGTTGGCCCCTAACAGGGCTCACTTTAGAAGAGTGAAAATTAGTAGCTAGTTACTTGGTGGTTTTTTTCCATATTGGGTTTCCACGTTAAATCTGGTGTCTCATGTGTTCATGTTATTTCTTTTATGCTTGCATGTTAATCACTATGAATGTTTAAGATTTGTTAAAATTAACATACACTGTATTTACCGAGTTACAACAATTTTTGTATGTTTACTGAGTGACACTAGTAATTAGTTTTATCAAACATCTAAGGGATTTTTTAATTTTTTTTTAGGGTAATTGATTCACCCCCCCTCTCAGTTACTCCATTTGTATTTGCAACAATTGGTATTAGAGCTTTTGGTGCGTGTAGGAAGGGTTTCAAGGACCTAAGCTAAAGATCAACATGTCTTACAAGAGAGAAATTCCAAGGCTTAACAGAGGTAACTTTTTAGCATGGTGGGGTCTCATAAAACTTCATCTAGCTTCCATTGGAGATACATGATTGAAATACCTTGATGAAGAATACACAACTCCTTTTGGTACATTATCTATTAATGACATTGTTGAGAAGATAGACATTGCATCTACTCTAAGCTATGAAGAATTTGATGATATCAAGGACTACAAAACTACTTTTGAAATGTGGAAAAAGCTGAAGGATATCTATGGAGGTGATGAAAATGTAAGGAGATCCAAAGTAGAAAGTCTAAGAGGACAATTTGATCATATGAGAATAAGAAAGGATGAAAACATTGCCAAATATTTTGAAAGGATCAAAGCAAGTATCAGTGCAATCAAAGCTTTTGGAGGAGACATCAAAGAGGAAACAATTGTAAGTAAAGTTCTTAGAACATCGTTTCCCATTTTTGCAATTAGAGCATTTTCAATTCAAGAAAGAAGTTGTGAGACAAATCATAAGATAACTTTGGATACCCTAGTAGGAATATTGACAACCTTTGAGCTAGATAACTATGACAATTATGTTCTAGCTTCGAAGAATATTGAATCAACATTTGAGGCCAAGCTTTCACTCAAAGAAAAAGACAAGAAAATAAAGGACTCTCAGTCAGAAAGTGAAGAAGAATAAAAAAAAGTTCTGACAGTGATCTTGAAGTTGTTGAAGCTCTACTTGCAAGGTAATATTCTAGAGCTAGAGGAAAATACAAAGGTAAGGTTCCCCTAATCTATTTTTCATGTGAAGAAATTGGTCATATTTCAACCAGGTGCCCAAAGAAGTAAATTAAGGATGAGAAGAAAGGTCACAAGTGCAATGGCAAGAAAGATTTCAAATCATTCAAAGACAAAGGTCAAAAAATATGCTTTATGGCTAAGGACTCTAAGGATTCTGATAATAGTGAAGATGAAATAGTTTACATTGTTGTGAAAGATGAATCTAATAATGATGAAGAAGATAAGATGGCACTTATCTCTCATGTGAGAAAAAATGATACATGGATCATAGATAGTGGTTGTTCACATCATATTATTGGTTACAAAATTAAGTTTGAACGCTTTGAAGACTATAATGGTGGTAGTGTAAGATTTGGAAACAATGAACCTTGTTGCATAAAAGGAAGAGGATAAATATAGTTAACCAAAGAACTTGTATGTGATAATACCTGTTGGGTTGAAGGACTAAAACATAATCTGTTGAGTGTGGCACAACTAACCAATATTGGATTCAAGGTGAAATTCATGCATGGAAAGGCAAGGCTACTAGATGACAAAGGAAAGTTGATTGGATTAGGCAAACAAACGAAAGGCAACTTGTTTTATCTTGATCTTGGTGAGTGCTTATGTTTTATTGCTCATGTCAAAGAAAGTTGGTCATGGCATAGAAGGTTATTTCATGTAAATTTTGATAACATGGTAAAAATAAGAAAATTTAGGAAAGTAAGACGCATTCCTAGTATGAAGAAACTTGATGTTGGTTTGTGCAAGAATTGTTAAATTGGAAAAATGGGAAAGACTAGCTTCAAAAGTAAAAACTATCAGCCTAAAGATATTTTGGAAATTGTGCATACTAACTCATTTGGACCTATTGAAATTGAGAGCTATACTAGAGAAAAGTTCTTCATTCTTTTTATTGATGATTATTCTAGAATGATGACTGTTATGTATCTAAGAGAAAAGTTAGAAGAATTTGAGAAATTCAAATGGTATTTGGCCAGATTAGAAAAGGAAACAGGGAAAAGACTAAAATGTTTGAGGTTAGATAGAGGTGGTGAATTCATCTCCAATGAATTCAATAACTTTTGCATTAAAAAAGGAATCAAAAGATAGGTGTCAGCCCTTGGAACTCTCAAGCAGAATGACATAGCTAAAAGGAGGAATAGATCTATCATGGATTATGCAAGGACTATAATGATTGAAAAGAACATTGCTATCAAATACTAGAAGGAAGCTATCAACACTGTAGTTCCTACCTTAAACTGAGTATAGTTGAAGAAGGACTCATTCAAAACCTCCTATGAGTTATGGTATGGCTATAAACCCAATGTAAGTTACATAAAAGTATTTGGAAGTAAATGTTATATCTTGAAGGAATTTAGAAAAGACAAATTTGATGTGAAAGGTGATGAAGGCATATTCTTAGGATATTCTTGCAAGAGTAAAGCATATAGATGTTTGAATTTATCTACTCACAAAATCATAGAATGTGCACATGTGAAAGTTGATGAGTTTGGAGAAAGGATTGAAGAAGAAAGTAGAAAGAAATCAAAAGGTTATAGTAGATTTGTTTACATTGAACTTGATACATTGCCAGACACATCTATGAATCAGGACACTTCTACTCCCAAGTCTTCCTCAGTCACTGAGTTACAAGAAGTTCAAACTGAGTCACAGGAACCTGAGTCACATTCTGAAGCTACTAAGCCAATGCTTACTAAGTTTGAGTAGCCAGAACCTAAAGTTGAAGTTCAAAAGGATGACAATATAATTCATTCAAGAGGCAAGGAACCTATATTGGCCAAGTATGTTAGAAGACATCATGCACTAGATCAGATTATTAGAGAAAAATCAAAAGGTACTATGACAAGAATTAAGCTAAAAGGTACTTGTTTACTTGTTGATTTTGAACCTAGAAATGTCAAAGATGCATTGAAAAATGAAAGCTAAATTGAGGCTATGAATGAAGAGATAGAGAAAATAGAAAAGAAAAAAACACAGACTCTTTACCTAGGCCTAAAGATAAAAATGTGATTGGAACAAAGTGGGTATTTGAGAATAAGTTGAATGAAGATGGTAAAGTATCAAGAAGCAAAGCTAGATTTGTATGTAAAGGCTACTCTCAAGAAGGAATTATGTTGAGACTTTTTCTCCTATTGCAAGATTGGAAGGTGTCAAAACCTTACTTGCATATGTTGCATATAAAGGATTTAAGGTATATCAGATGGATGTTAAATCATCATTTCTCAATGATATTCTTGATGAAGAAGTCTACATTGAGCAACTTGAAGGTTTTGTTGATCCATACAATAGGGATATGGTCTGCAAATTAAACAAAGCATTGTATGATCTAAAACAAGCCCCTAGAGCATGGTATGAGAGATTGCATAACTACCTTATTTAGATTGGTTTCCAGAGAACTAATGATAACATTAGCTTGTACATCAAAGAAGGACTAGATAACGAGATTGTTTTGGCAGAAATATTTGTGAATGACACTTTGTTTATAGGAAATGATGATCTATACAAAGAATTTTTAGAGCAAATGAACAAGGAATTTGAAATGTCTATGTTTGGAGAGATTCGGTTCTTTGTTGGTCTTTGGATACAATAGAGCAAGAATAATATCTACATCACTCAGTCTAAGTATATCAAGGAGATACTTAAAAAGTTTGGTATGGAAGATTCAAAACCAATTGGAACTCCCTTGCATATTGGACTAAATGTTACCAAAGATGATGATTCAAAAGAGGTAGATCAAACCTTATACAGATCAATGATTGGAAAATTACAATATGCAGTTCATACAAGGCCTGATATTCCTCTTGCAATTGGTATAGTGGCAAGATTTTTGGCAAAACCTAGAAAAAATCACATGATGGCAATCAAAAGGATCTTGAGATACTTGGAAGGCACTAAAGATTATGGCTTATGGTATAAATTTGGAGGAAATTTGGACTTGAAAGCATTTACTAATGTTGATTGGGCAGGAAACATTGATGACAAAAAGAGTACAAGTGGTGGAGCATTCTTTCTTGGAAAGAGGTTGGTATCTTGGAAATGCAAAAAGAAAAATTGCACATCCCAATCTATAGCAAAAGAAGAATATGTTGTGGCAACAGTGAACTATTCTAATATTGTTTGGTTTAAATAGTTGTTGGAAGGCATGAAGATTGAAATTAAAGAACTAGTTGTTATGTTTTGTGATAATAAAAGTGCAATGAACATATCAAAGAATCTAGTGATGCATTCAAAAATCAAGCACATTGCAATAAAATACCACTTTGTCAGAGAATTGGTGTGAGATAAGGGGATCAGATTGGAATATGTCCATACAAAAGAATAAATTGCAGACATATTCACCAAGTCATTACCTAAGGATGCATTTTTGTATCTAAGAGGTAAGTTAGGGGTCATTCCCCTATTTGAAGCTCACTAAAATAAAGTTTTAGTGATGCATCAACAAGAACCAAGTTGAAGATCTATTAGTTGATGCAACATAGTCATGGGAACATTGCATATGAATTAGTACTCAAGGTACATTGAAACTCATTTGGTACGTGTTGTCTTTGGCATGTGTTGTCAAAGAGGGAGAGTTTACTATCATAGCTTTTTGAAATTTGAATTTTTTTGTGGGAGAATTTGCTATCTGAAAAAGAATCTATGTAATTCCTTCACAAAGGGAGATTACTGCATTAGAGAAGTTTGTGACATAAAATCTAAGAGGGAGAAATTTTTTATAAGAGAAAGACTTGTTTTCAAATTTCATTGTGCTATGACATGTTGTGTTACCATCAATGCCAAAGAGGGAGATTTTTGGATATAATTTTCTGATTGTGTGTTGTCTTTGATGTTACACAAATGCCATATTAGTTGGCAGACAGTGCTTACCAAACTCAGTTGGTCAACAAAGCAACTTTTAGATTCTATCAAGCTTACTTAGGCATAGAAGGAAAATGAGGCAGCATGTGGTGTTAACGAAGCTCTCATGGTTAACGAAGGGAAGTTAGTATTTACCAAGTTCACTCGGTCTCCAAAGGATTTTACATGATCACAGTGTTAACCGAGCTTCTGTTGGTTAACATAGGAAATATTTTTAGGAACAATTTTTATTGAGCAAGGTTGGCCAATGAAGAATTTTGTTAATTTGAGAAATAAAGTTTAATTATTTGAAGTATTGATTCTAGCCGAGTGAGGTAATAATTATTGGTAATTGTAAGTTGTAAATGAGACGCCTTGACAATTTGAATGGTATATATGAAATGTCAAGTTGAGAATTCTATAAGTATGAGCGAGTATGCAAGTGCATTGATTGTTTGAAGTGGAAAGTGTGAGTGAATTTGAAGGATGGTCAGATATCCTTGAGGAGTAGCAAAGTAACATTTGATCAGGAAGGATCTAGTGCAAGTAGAATAAAGATCTATAATCAACAATTTAGTTGCATCTCATTCAGGTCATTTCATTGTTATTTTCTTATCATTATAGCAGTGATTCCAAAATCTCTTAGTAGAGTTGGTTTAACAACCATTTGTAAATCCTCTATCAAGGTGATAGTTCCATTGAATTGTTCTAAAGACCTCTTATAAGGCCACTCCTAACAAGGTGATTAAATCTTCTAACAAGGTCACACCTAATAGTGTGTTTTGTAACCTTTAACTAGGTTGGCTCCTAACAGGACTCACTTTAGAAGAGTGAAAATTAGTAGCTAGTTACTTGGTGGTTTTTTCCATATTGGGTTTCCACATTAAATCTAGTGTCTCATGTGTTCATGTTTTTTTTTTAATGCTTGCATGTCAATCACTGTGAATGTTTAAGATCTGTTAAAATTAACATACACCGCATTTATTGAGTTAGAAATTTTTTTGTATGTTTATTGAGTGACAGTAATAAGTAGTTTTATCAGACATCTAAGGGATCTATGGATTTTTTTTTGGGGTAACTAATTCAACCACCCCCCCCCCATATTCTATATTTCCAATAGTCAACCTATATGGTTCTTTATTTGACAAACTAGCTCTAGGAATCAAATCCATATAATGAATTATACTCCTTACTAGTGGAAAAAAATTTAGCTATACCCTCTGCAAAAATATCTTTGTAATTATTCAATAAAGTTTCAATTTTTGTTAGCACTCAACTAACACTACTTGTTTCTCTTATCACTCAGCCTCTGCCATTTTCTACTACTTGGATGCTATCTTCTACTTGGTCATTACTATAATTTATTATTCAGCTATTACTACCATAGCTTTGCCTTCTAGGAATTATAGAAAAAACAACTTCATTCTTTTTTGTTTCCATCTCAAATTTCTTTTCACTGACTACACAAGGTCTTAGAGTAGTACAATTGATCTCATCAATGTGTCTGTAACTCCATTTGTTCAAATAGTATATTGATTCAATCTTCCATCATACACAACATGTTTATCATATTTCCATGGTCTACCCAACAAAATATAACAATGATCCATAGGCATAATATCAAACATAGAATTGTGAGAGTAATATCTAATCTTTAATTTCACAACACCTTGTTCAGTTACCACTTTCTTATGTTCATTCTTGATCTATGAAACATGATAGGGTATAGGATGTTTCAGCCTTTACAACTACAACTTTGTAACCAGCTTCTTTGATGCCAAATTTGCTGAACTTCCATTGCCAATTACCACTTTGCAACATTTCTTAGCTATCTTAAATTTTCTCTTGAAAAGACTTCTCCTATGAATTCATAGGTTATTTATCCTCAATTTCCTCAGTACATAGAGTCCTTCTCACCATCAAATTTTCTCCAACCTTGGGATCACTCTGAGGGTGTACAAATTCCCTTTGTATCACAATATTCCTACTAGTACTGTGATTTTCACCAAAGTATCTACATACAAAGGATTTATGCCCTTCTTTTCCACAACTAAAACAATTACCATGGAACCCTCCTCTTAAATAAGAATTACCTCTTCCTTGGTAAGAACTAGTAACTCCTCGATAAGAATTACCACCTTTCCACTCAGTCTTGCCTTTATCTTCATTATTCCACTCAGATTTTCCCTTTTCTTTTACATAATTTTCAAATCCACCACCTTCTCCATTAGATATGTCTCTACCTCTCTTGAATCTACCACCTCTACCTCTCTATCTTTGTTCATGCTTCTTTTTCAAGATCACCTCAACTTTTAAGGCATATTGATATGCTTCTTCCACACTTTCTAATTTCACAAAGCTTATCTCATTTTGAATTTCAGATCTCAATCCATTTAGATACCTTGCAACATTCTCAACTCCATCATTCCATTGTCCATATCTAATGTCTAATCTATAGAATTCCTTAGTATACTCTTTCACATTCATGTCCCTTTGTCTTAGATTTTGCATCTTTTTCAACAAGCTATTGCTAATCAACATGAAGGTATTTCTTCTTCACTTTCTTCACCATTTTCAACTAGGTCCTAATCTTCTCTTTTCCTCTTCTTTATCTATTAGTTTACAAATGCTCCCATTATAATAAGACATGACCTTTCAACCTAGTCACTACAATGTTCAACTTCCTATTAGTAGGAGTGCCTTCAAACTCAAAGAACTTCTCCATATTAGAGATCCAATCCAACATAACATTGGTGTCCAATTTTCCATCATAAGGAAAAACTTCCATAATAGGCTTTGAATGTTCCTTGGAGAACACTCTCAAAATTTTTTCCTAATCCTAATCTTCCTCAGAATCTAGATTATGCTAGAGAGAGTAATGGCTGAATCACAGAGTATATTAATGACCAAGCCAGAGATAGAGGCCAAGAAATAGAAGATAGTAGATGTTGAGTATAATCATTCTTTTTTTTTTGATAATATAATCTTTCATATTTTCAAAGCCAAATCCTTGCCTTCTCTTGTCTTTGCTTCTCTATGACAAGTTCTTGCATGCGGGTTTTCAACTGGATCTGTGGATTTGTATTGCTCAAATCCTTCATGGTATTAGAGAAGGTTCTATCAATTTTTCCTCAAGTTTTTTGATGCTATCAGAAGAATGAGGGTTTCATTGAATCAAAAATGTGATTTTAAGGTTTTTTATTAAAATAGGAGATCACTAATTATTGGTGCACTTTGAGAAAACATGGACCTCATCGTTGAGCTTGTGACACCTAAAAACCCCTATTTTCTTACAAGGCACGTCCAATTTGGACACAATTGGAATTTGTAGCAAAAACATTTGCTCACAGATTAGGCATACTTCATGAGGTAGCAATTTTATTATTTTATAAAAAAATGCAAAAGTTAAAAAAAAAAAGATTTCTAAAAAAATTGCATTAAAAAAAAATTCCCTTTCAAAAAATCGCTTTTTTAAAAAGAAAGACATTACCTTTTTAAAAATGTCATGCAAGGATGCCTAAATTAGTAATACAGGTGTTGACATCAGCAAGAATGCACATACTATATGGCTTGCACAAGTAGTGACATCATCATTTTTGGGATAAAATGTAATGACCTTCAAACCATCATCAATTTAATTTGTTTTATCATAAAGAGTTGTCTATGGTTTTTTGTGATATCTTGAGCATACCGTTTCAAAATTGGGAAAATGAGATACCATTGGAAAGATGATTCTAAGCCTATCACTACCATGGAATTTATTCTAGAAAAAAATTCTAGTATGGTATATTATTTTTCTATTGAAGCCATGTAATCCTTTTTGCATTCTGGGGGGCCTAATTTGCTCAAATTAGCTCCAATTTTTTATTCAGAAGAAGCTCTAGAAAGCTCTTCTCAAGAAATTTCCAAATTCTCTATATTTTTCATATGATTTTTTCAAAGGTACACATGATACCCATTTGAATTTTTTTCTCTTCTCATTGTATAGCTTTCTTTCTAGTTGTTGGGGTTCAGTTTTTGCATTGTGGGAGTGTTTTCTCCTCTTTTTTTTGTCATTTACTTTAGTAAACAAGAAATATATCAAAATAAACACCTTCTAAAAATATGGTTGAGACTTCTTCTTGTCTATCACTTCTAACCCCACATAACTATGACACATGGAAAACCTTGATGACAAGACTTCTTTGTTCAAAAGGATTATGGTCTTGTTTAGATGATGTGCAACCAGTTTTACAAAGGCCCTTTGAGTTTGTTGGATACAATTATTGATTATGTATTGTCTTTGATGTCACAAAAATGTCTTATCAATCATCAGATAGAGTTTACCGAGCTCAGATGGTCAGCAAAGTAATTTATAGTGACTATCGAGCATTCTTAAACGTTACACAGAAAGTTAGCTCTTACTGAGCTCACTCAGGCATCAAATAATTTTGTAGCAGAAAGTTAATGTTAACCGAGCTCCCAAGGTTAACAAAGGGAAAGTCAATGTCTACCGAGTTCACTCGGTAGGTGAAGGAAAATTAGCTTTTATCGAGCTCACTCGGTAAGCGGAGGGAAATTAGCTTTTACCAAGCTCACTTGGTAAGCAAAGGAAAGTTAGCTTATACCGTTCTTACTCGGTAAGCGAAGGAAAGTTAGCTTTTACCAAGTTAACTCGATCTCCGAAGGAAGTTGCAAGGTTTGCAATGTTTACCGAGCTTCACTTGGTTAACATTGGGAAACCATTCTGGAGCAGTGGTCACTGAGCGGGGTTGGGCAGCAAAGAAATTTATGGTTCTAAAGAATTAAGTTTAACTATTTTGTGCAGCCGACTGATTTATGTTTTTCAGTTGTTGTAACTTGTAATTGAGTCGACTTGACAATTTGTAAGGTATATACGAAAGGTCAAGTTGTGAATTCATAGCATAGGTGTATGGATGCATAAGAGTGTGAATGTATAAATAAGCGAATGTTGAGGAAGGATTAGATATCCCTATGAAGCTACAAAGTTGTATTCGATCAGTGAGGATCTAGTGAAGCAGAACAGAGATCTGTATTCAGCAAAGATAAGTTGAATATATTTTAGATCACTTCATTGTTGCTTTCTAATCATTGTAACAATGATTCAAAATCTCTTAACAGAGTTGGTTTGACAGCCATTTTGCAAATCCTCTAACAGGGTGACAATTCAGTTGAATTGTTTTAAAGACCTCTGACAAGGCCACTTCTAACAAGGTGATTAAATCCTCTAATAGGGTGACACCTAATAGTGTGTTTTGTAACCTTTAACATGGTTGGCTCCTAATAGGGCTCACTTCAAAAGAGTGAAAATTGGTAACTAGTTACTTGGTGGTTTTTTTCAAATTGGGTTTCCATGTTAAATTTGGTGTCTCTTGTGTTCATGTTATTTTCTTTATGCATGCATGTTAATCACTTTAAATGCGTAATAAGTTAACAGAACATCTATCAAGTTTGAGCATTTATTTGTATGTTTACCGAGTGTCAGCAGCAACTATATTTTACGGCATCTAAGGATCTGTGGATTTATTTTTGTGGTAACTGATTCACCCCTCCCCTCTCAGTTACTCCATCTCCATTTCCAACAATTGGTATTAGAGCTTTTGGTGCTTGCAGGATAAGATTTCAAGGATCTAAGCCAAAGATCAAGATGTCTTACAAAAGGGAAATCCCAAGACTTAACAAAAATAACTTCTCAGCATGGCAAGGACTGATGAGACTTCACCTAGCATCCATTGGTGATACAGGACTGAAGTACCTTGATGAAAAATATGCAGAACTAGCTAGTACACTATCTGTCAATGATATTGCTGAAAAGAAGACTCACAACATTATGATGATAGATATAGCATCTGCTCTGAGTTATGAAGAATTTGACGATATCAAGGATTGCAAATCTGCCTTTGAAATGTGGGAAAAGCTGAAAGAGATCTATGGAGGAGATGATAATGTTAGAAGAGCCAAAGTAGAAAGTTTGAGAGGAAAATTTGATCAAATGAGGATGAGACAGGATGAAAACATTGCAAAATATGTTGAAAGAGTTAAAGCATGTGTCTGTGCAATCAAAGCTTCTGGAGGAGATATTAGTGAAGAGACAGTTATAAGTAAAGTTCTCATAACTCTACTTCCCATTTATGCAATCAGAGTTTCTGCAATTCAGGAAAGAAGATGTGAAGCAAATCATAAGATAAATCTAGAGGCTATAGTTGGAAGATTGATTGCATTTGAACTGGACAACTTTGATAACTATGTTCCAGCTTCCAAGAACATTGAATCAACATTTGAAGCCAAACTTTCACTCAAGGAGAAAGGAAAAAAGAAATCTCAGTCAGAAAGTGAAGATGAATCAAACCAAAGTTCAGATAGTGATCTTGAAATAATTGAAGCCCTTTTAGCAAGGAAATATTCTAGAGGCAGAGGAAAATACAAAGGTAAAGTACCCCTAATCTGTTTTTCATGTGAAGAAGTTGGTCATATTGCTGCTAGATGTTCAAACAAGCAAAATAAAGATGAAAAGAAAGATCACAAATGGAATGGAAAGAAAGATTTCAAATCATTCAAGGACAAAGGTAAGAAAACATGTTTTATGGCTAAAGATTTTAATGACTCTAATGATGATGAAGAAGATGAGATTGTCTACATTACTGTGAAAGATGAATCTGATGATGATGAAGAAATGGCACTCATTTCACATATGAGAAAAATTGATACATGGATCATAGATAGTGGTTGTTCTCATCACATGACTAGAGACAAAACTAAGTTTGAATACTTTGAAGACTATGATGGTGGTAGTGTAAGATTCGGTAACAATGAACCTTGCTGTATAAAAGGAAGAGGAAGAATCTCTCTAACCAAAGAACTTATATGTGATAATGCCTATTGGGTAGAAGGACTAAAGCAGAATCTGTTAAGTGTGGCACAACTACTCAACAATGGAATCAAAGTAGAATTCATGCATGCTAAAGCACGACTGCTGGATGGGAAAGGAAAGCTGATTGGATCAGATACTCAAACTAAAGGTAACTTGTTCTATCTTGAACTAGGTGAATGTTTATGTTTCATTGCTCAAGTTGAAGAAAATTGGTTATGGCATAAAAGGTTGTGTCATGTAAACTTTGATAATTTGATAAAGATAAGAAAATTTAGGAAAGTAAGAGGCATTCCCAACATAAAGAAACCTGAGTTCGATTTATGCAAAAATTGTCAGATTGGAAAGATGGGAAAGACTAGTTTTAAAAGTAAAAACTATTAGTCTGAAGATATATTAGAAATTGTGCATACTGATTTATGTGGACCCATTGGAATTGAAAGCTATACTGGAAAAAAGTTCTTCATTCTTTTTGTTGATGATTACTCAAGAATGATGACAGTCATGTATCTAAGAAATAAATCAGAAGCATTTGAAAAGTTCAAATGGTATTTGGCCAAAGTAGAAAAGGAAATAGTGAAAAGATTAAAATGCTTGAGGTCAGACAGAGGTGGAGAATTCATTTCACATGAATTCAATAACTTTTGAATTGAAAGAGGAATCAAAAGACAAGTATCAGCCCTTGGAACACCCCAGCAAAATGGAATAGCCAAAAGAAGAAACAGATCCATCATGGATTGTGCAAGAACTTTAATGATTGAAAAGAACATTGCTATCAAATACTGGAAGGAAGCTATCAACACTGTAGTCTATACCTTGAACCGAGTACAACTAAAGAAGGACTCATTCAAAACCCCCTATGAGTTATGGTATGACTATAAACCTAATGTAAGTTACCTTAAAGTATTTGGAAGTAAATGTTACATTTTGAAAGAATCTAGAAAAGGAAAATTTGATGTAAAAGGTGATGAAGGTATATTATTTGGATACTCATGCAAAAGCAAGGCATATAGATGTTTGAACTTGTCTGCTCACAAAGTCATAGAAAGTGCACATGTGAAAGTTGATGAGTTTGCAGAAAGGACTGAAAAAGAAAGCAAAAGGGAACCAGAAGATTATTAAAGGTTTGTCTTTAGTGAACCTGATACAATACCAGTAGAGAATCAGGAAACTTCTACTCCCATGTCATTTGTAACCGAGCTATAGGAAGTTCAAACCGAGCCACAACAAATTGAGTTAAATTCAGTGTCTATCGAGCAAGTGTCTACCAAGAAAATATTTACCGAGCAAGTGTCTACCGAGCAAATATCTATCGAGCCAGAACAGACAGAGCCTGAAGTTGAAATGCAAGAAGATAATAATAAAATCCATTCAAAAGGCAAGGAACCTATATTAGCTAAGTATGTTAGGAGACATCATTCAACAGATCAGATCATTGGAGATAAATCTAAAGGAACCATGACAAGAAATAAGCTGAAAGGTACTTATTTACTTACTAATTTTGAACCTAGAAATATCAAAGATGCATTGGAAAATGATAGTTGGATTGAAGCTATGAATGAAGAAATAGAGCAAATAGAGAAAAACAAGACATGGACTCTTGTACCCAGATTGAAAGACAAAAATGTGATTGGAACTAAGTAGGTATTCAGAAACAAGTTGGATGAAGATGGTAAGGTATCAAGAAACAAAGCTAGACTAGTATGCAAAGGATATGCTCAAGAAGAAGGAATAGACTATGGAGAAACTTTTGCTCCTGTTGCAGGATTGGAAGGAGTCAAAACCTTACTAGCATATGCTACTCACAAGGGATTCAAAGTTTATCAGATCGATGTTAAATCAACATTCCTCAATGGTATACTAGATGAAGAAGTTTACATTGAACAACCTAAAGGTTTTGTTGACCCAAAAAAGAAGAACATGGTCTACAAAATACACAAGACATTGTACGGTCTGAAACAAGCCCCTAGAGCATGGTATGAAAGATTGCATAACTATCTTATTTATACTGATTTTCAAAGAACTAATGATAACAGTAGCTTGTCTATTAAAAAAGGATCAGATAATAAGATTGTCTTGGTAGAAATATTTGTAGATGATATTGTTTTCACAGGAAACGATGATCTGTGCAAAGAATTCTCAAAACAAATGAACAAGAAATTTGAAATGTTTATGTTTGGTGAGATCAAATTCTTTGTTGGTCTTCAAATTCAATAGAATAAAAATGGTATCTACATCACTCAATCAAAATACATCAAGGAGATATTGAATTTTTTTTGAATGGAAGATTGTAAACCAGTTGGGACTCCTATGTGTACCAGATTAAAACTTACCAAGGAAGATAAATCAAAAGAAGTAGATCAAACATTGTATAGATCTATGATTGGAAAGTTGCAGTATGTAGTTCGTACAAGGCTAGATATTGCCCTTGTAGTTGGTATTGTAGCAAGATTTTCAGCAAAACCAAGAGAAAATCACATGATGGAAATCAAAAGAATAATGAGATATTTGAAAGGAACTGAAGAGTATGGTTTATGGTATAAGTTTGGAAGAAATTTAGATTTGAAAGTGTTTACTAATGTTGATTGGGTAGGAAACCTTGATGACAGAAAAAGTACAAGTGGAGGTGCATTCTTTCTTGGAAAAAGATTGGTTTCTTGGACAAGCAAAAAGCAGAATTGTACATCTCAATCAACAGTAGAGGCAGAGTATGTTGCTGCAGCAGTAAACTATTCTAACATTGTTTGGTTTAAACAGTTGTTGGAAGGCATGAAGATGGAAATCAAAGAACCATTTGTTATGTTCTGTGATAATACAAGTGCAATCAACATATCTAAGAATCCAGTGATGCATTCCAAAACCAAGCACATTGCAATAAAATATCATTTTTTCAAAGAATTGGTGCAAGATAAGGAGATTAGATTGGAATATGTTCATACAAAGGACCAAATTGTTGACATATTCACAAAACCATTACCTAAGGATGCATTCTTGTATCTAAGAGGTAAGTTAGGGGTCACTCCCCTATCTGAAGTTCACTAAAATAAAGTTTTAGTGATGCATCAACTCATACCAGATTGAAGATATATTAGTTGATGCAACATAACCAGGAAACATTGCATATGAATCAGTACTAAAGGTACACTAAAATTCATTTGAATTTAAGTTATCTTTGGCATGTGTTGTCAAAGAGGGAGAGTTTTACTGTCATATCTCTCTAAAATTTGTTCAAAATATAAAGAGTTTTCTATGCAATTTCTTCACAGAGGGAGATTACTATAAGAGGGAGAGTTTTCTATCTTAGAGGGAGAATTTTTATATTGACATGTTGTGTTGCCATATAAGAAAAAGACTTGTTTTCAAATTTCATTTCTGCTATGACATGTTGTGTTGCCATCAATGCCAAAGAGGGAGATTGTTGGATACAATTATTAATTGTGTATTGTCTTTGATGTTACACAAATGTCATATTAGTCATTAGGTAGAGTTTACCAAGCTCAAATGGTCAGCAAAGCAATTTATAGTGACTATTGAGCGTTCGTGAACGTTACATAGAAAGTTAGCTCTTATCGAGCTCACTCAGGCATCAAAGAATTTTGTAGCAGAAAGTTAATGTTAACTGAGCTCCCAAGGTTAACAAAGGGAAAGTCAATGTCTACCGAGTTCACTCAGTAAGTGAAGGAGAATTAGCTTTTACCGAGCTCACTTGGTAAGCGAAGGAAAATTAGCTTTTACGGAGCTCACTCGGTTAGTGAAGGAAAGTTAGCTTATACCGAGCTCACTTGGTAAGCAAAGGAAAGTTAGCTTTTACTGAGTTAACTCAGTCTCCAAAGGAATTTGCAAGGTTTGCAAAGTTTACTAAGCTTCACTTGGTTAACACTGGGAATCCATTCTGGAGCAGTGGTCACTGAGCTGGGTCGAGCAACAAAGAATTTTATGGTTCTAAAGAATTAAGTTTAACTGTTTTGTGCAGTCGATTGATTTATGTTTTTCAGTTGCTGTAACTTGTAATTGAGCCGACTTGACAATTTGTAAGGTATATATGAAAGGTCAAGTTGTGAATTCATAGCGTAAGTGTATGGATGCATAAGAGTGCAAATGTATAAATGGGCAAATGTTGAGGAAGGATTAGATATCCCTATGAAGCTACAAAGTTGTATTTGATCAGTGAGGATCTAGTGAAGCAAAACAGAGATCTGTATTCAACAAAGATAAGTTGCATATATTTCAGATCACTTCATTGTTTCTTTCTAATCATTGTAACAGTGATTCAAAATCTCTTAACAGAGTTGGTTTGATAGCCATTTTGCAAATCCTCTAAAAAGGTGACAATTCAGTTGAATTGTTTTAAAGACCTCTAACAAGGCCACGTCTAACAAGGTGATTAAATCCTATAATAGGGTCACACCTAACAGTGTGTTTTGTAACCTTTAACAGGGTTGGCTCCTAACAAGGCTCACTTCAGAAGAGTGAAAATTGGTAACTAGTTACTTGGTGGTTTTTTCCAAATTGGGTTTCCACATTAAATATGGTGTCTCTTGTGTTCATGTTATTTTCTTTATGCATGCATGTTAATCACTTTAAATGCTTAATAAGTTAACAAAACATCTATCAAGTTTCAGCATTTATTTGTATGTTTACTGAGTGTCAACAACAACTATATTTTAAGACATCTAAGGATCTATGGATTTATTTTTGTGGTAACTGATTCACCCCTCCCCTCTCAGTTACTCCATCTCCATTTCCAATAGAGTTCATGTAGCATAGGAACAAGATGGATGAGGCCATGGGGCTGATTTCTTTTCATGTGTTTGGAAGTTTGTAGTTTCATCTTGATGGGTGCACTACTTGTTGAGATATGTGGACTAAGCTAGAGGGCTTATTTGGTATTGTTAATGAGTTTAGGGAACTTTAGATTGGGGTAGTGCTTACATCACTTGTACCTAATGTTTTTCTATCTATTGAGGACTTTTTGATCAATTTTAAACAATAAAGATATTTTGTTACACGGTAGTGAGAAAGTAAAGACTAATAAGGAATGCATTTATTTGATTTTGTCAAAGCTTCAAGGAAACTTTAAGATTTTCTCTTCTACCTTCCATTCCATTATGGACGCTTTGGGTACTAGATTTACCATGTCCACATTTGAGTTATTCTATGATCATTTGACTAGAGATCAGGCCAAGCTTATACAATTGGACTCTATAATAGGATCAAAGGACCATGCATTGGTTTCTTAGACATCTACATGAAAGCTGAAGTAGAAACTAAAGCCCAAAATAGATTTAGTTGGCATTGAGAGTTCCTCCAAGCCACCTCCTAGATCAGATTCATAGAAATTCACTCCAAAAGATAAACCTTCTAAGTTTGGTGAGTCTTTCTCCTAGACTAATAAGTTTATAGGTGATCCTTACAGTATTTGTGGCAAGTAAGGACATCTAGTTTCTAGGTTTTAGAAATATCTTAAGGATTTAGAGGAGGCCATGCAATAACATAGTATTGCTTCTATGAAGCCACCACCTCCTCCTTCTAGGAAAGGACATGCTTTTTATGCACAAGCTTTTTCTTCTCCTACTACTTGGATCATTGATTCAGGTGCTTCACATCATATGAAACACTCACCTAATTTGGTTACCTCTCTTGCTCATAGTGTTACTACACAAATTATAGTTCATGACTATACAAATTCTAGTTTTGATTTCTAGCACTATTTCTTTGGAGAGTAGTTTTCTATAGGATGTTCTATTGGTTCTGACCATTTCTAGAAACCTCTTGTCTATCGATCATATTTGTCATTTTAACTCTAGTAAGATAGTTGATTTCTCACCACATGATGTGGTTATTTGAGACCTCCATGATCCTAACTTGGTTTTTGCTACTAGGAGTATTGGTTTATAGTGTCACTTATATTAGTTTGATGGCTTTGAGAGCTTCAATTCTATAGGTGCTTCTGTTGTTGCTTATGTAGACACAGTAAGAAATTTTTGCCATGATCATTTTGGCCATGTCAAACGATAGATATCTAAAACAAATGAGTACATAGGAGATAGTGACTCGGGATACCTTAGATCTCTTGTAATGATGGTGTTTATCGAGGTTGTGTACTTGGAAAACATTGCATAGATCCTTTTCTGATAGATATATCCTCTTGTGATAAGGAATCATTGGAGTTGATGCATAATAATCTTATATTATTCCCCACTCCATATTTTTCTAGTTCCCAATATGTACTTACCTTCATAGATGACTTATCTAGATGCACATAGGTGTACTTGTTGAAGTACAAGTTGGATGTCTTTGATTCATTTTGAATTTTTAAGACATTTATGAAGAAGTAGACTAGTCTTTTTATTAGGTGTATGTGAACTGAAAATGTTAGAGAATATGTGAATCACTCTTTCAAATATTTTTACACTAAACATGGTTTATAGCATTAGTTCAAAGTTCCCCATACCACTCAGCAAAATGGGATTGCTGAGAGAAAGAATAGGACATTACAGGAGATGGTCAATTTTATAATACAATCTTGAGCTATGAGTTCTTCATTTTAGGATAAGGATATCAATTGTGCCAACCATATTCAAAATTATATGCCTCACAAGGCATTACAACATTTGACTCCTAAGGAGGCTTCGACTCATGTCAAGCTTGATGTTTCTACATTCTATATTTTTGGTAGTGAGGCTTGGGCATTTATTCTAGATGCTTAGAGGAAAGCCATGGAGAGGAAGAGTTGAATAGTCTTTTTTTTAATGCTATGAGGTTGTGAAGGTGTACAAATTGTTTGATCCTTATTTTAGAGAGGTCTTGTTTTGGTGAGATGTCCAGTTTGATGAGGGTTATCCTCAGATGGAGCCTCCATCACCAGATTCTCCCTCACTACCTAGTACTTCCTCTACAATATTATGTATCCTCTAAGGAATAACTTGATGATGATCCACCTTACCCACCTCCCCAAGATATAATTTAGCAAGTGCCCAAGTGGGCTCATGATATTGTTGATTTAGCTGGACCTATGTCAAGAGATCCTTTAGATTCTTGTTGCACTTGTGCTCAAACATTTGGTACTAGACTATTAAGTCATGCCATTTAGATGATCCATAGAGTTTTTCAAAGGTGACACAACACTTATATTGAGATAGGGCTATACATGAGGAGAAATCTTCTTTGATGAAGAACCACACTTGGGATCTTTGTCATCTTTTGAAAGGAAGAAAGTTGGTTGGGTCTTATTGGGTAAAAGTACAAAGCTATGTCACCTTTTAGGCTAACTTATTAGAATGATTGAATTTGAGTATTTCTATCTAAAATCAATTTAGTTCAAACATATGATCTTGATAAATTTATTCTAGCTAAGTTATATAGGAAATGTGCCTTCTCTTAATTGAAATGTAGCCTTCTTTGTGATATTTTAGAAATGAATGATTGGGAAATTTAGGGGGCAAAATTAATTTTAAAACCATAATGTCTTCCTTGTTATCAAACTAGGCTACCTATCATATGTTTGGGAGCTGTAATTTGAAAACTTTCTTTAGTGTAAATGAAGAAATAAAGACATTATTTGCAGTCTCATATATACTCAAATACAAATCCACTAGAGAGGATTTTATTTCTTTTATACAATCTTTAGTTGTTTTATTTTGCCTGAGATAATTTTGTAACATAGTTGTAGCTATCCTAGGTTGAAAGGCCATGAGTTTTTTGAATTTGAGTAGTAGAATTGGAATCTGTAATTTTAATTTAATCTTTCAATAATTATGCCATCCAATCAATTTTTTTAAAAAAATCTTACAAAATTTTCCTTTAATTTATTTAAGGTTTTGTTTAAATTTTTGATAGCCAAACAAGGCTAATATGCCATCAAATTATGAAGCGAGATTTTTCATAGTTGGGCATTTCTCATCCAAAATACTGCATAGATTCAACACATAAAGTTTTATGTTTTTTTTTTTCCATCTTTTTTCTGAATCAACTTTCTAGCCAAAACTATTTTGGGTTTGTATAGCACGATATTTTGTAGTCTCCAACAAGGCAAAAAAAAAAAAAACTTATTTTTCTTCTTTAATTTTGTTTTTCTTTTCTTTGCATAAATTTTATTTGAGATCTACATTTGAGAAGTAGTTTTTTCAAACCAATTCCATAAGCTAATTTTAGCTAGTGCTGCTCATCAAATCAATTTTTAGAAGCTAGGCATCAACTTTGACTATTCTCTTCTTTGTATATATGTAAATTTAGATTAAATGGTGCCCATTTATAGTGTATAGATTTTTTAAATAATGGATCTGTAGGTGGTTTATCATCTTTTAAATCTTTGAGTGCCTTTTCTATACTCTTTGGGAATATTTTTGTTAGATTGCCAAGGATGTCATGATTAAGTTGTAGTTGACTCCTAAAAAGTTCAATTTTAGGATAGTTATTATTAAATGTGATAATGTAACAAGTTGTGTGATGTGTCACATTTAAAAACATTAGAATAGCTCTAATTAAATGAGATAATGTGACCAATTGTATGATGTTTCACACATTGAAATCTTCTGTAATTATATCAAAATTCAATTCATGTTAAAAAATTCTTATGATATTCCACACAATTGCTAAACATTAGTAAAGTTATCTTTTAGAATTATTGAGCTTGTTTTGATATTTTTATCACATTAATTATTTGATAAACTTTTACTTACTAAGTACAAAATAAAACAATACATTTTTTGAGAAAATACATTGTAGAAGAATAGAAGGCTCCTTAGACACTTTAAAATAGATTCATTTTTTTTTGCTTTGGGATTGGAAAACTAAGAAAACCCTTTTTTAAATATTAATAATGTGAATTTTACTCTATACCAATGAAGTTTAGGGAAGTAACATGTCAGATTTAACTTGGAGATAAAAATAATTCATAAGCATCTTATCGTAAGAAAAATCAAAACCATGATTCCTTATGAGCTTCTCTTAGTTGAATTATGAGTTTTCTTTTTGGAGTCACCATAGATAATGTAGTTGCTAAGTTAATTAAAGAAGTTTGACAACATACATAACCATTATCGCTTCAAGATATAACTTGTGGAGGAGTTGGGTTAGAGAAAGAAGAATTGGATGAAATATAATTTAATACTAGATGAGAAAAATGGGATATCAGTTTGTACTCATTTCCTAAGACCAATGGGGAAATAAAAAAATTGTAATGGAAAATTTCATGGATCTCATGTGAATAAAACATATTGAGTGGAAAAAATAATACTATGCTATATAGTTTGACATAACTTGGGAACATGACTAAATAACATATTTAAGGGTTATCATTAAAGGAAAAGCAAGGTTTTTGATTGCATTGTCAAGGATCAAATTTTATCATCTTAGGTGGGAGATTGATAGTTGGACTATTATTAATGATGTATGGATAGAGACCTTGTATGCTTTCTAATAAGGGGATGGTGAAGATGGAATTCCACTTTATGATGGAATTCATATGTATGAATATCCTTACTTAGTATGAATTTAATTTGATTGGTGGCTTACAAGCTTACACAATTTGGGATAAAAACCCAATTATTGCAACATCTTTAGGATAAATCTCCAATGCATTCTGTCATTGCAAGATTTATCAAATTATAACTTGAACACCAAATCATTATGACCAAATTATTGGGCCAATTCACTTATTCCCATGCCAATATTAAATTATCAGAGATAAGATTACAACCTAAGAAAACCATTTGTTCAAATCAATACATTCATAATAACTTTTACAAAAACTATTGTTATAGATAATTCTTTGGAGGTGATTTCATAATAAATATTAAGTAGGGCAATTAGGTTCTATCCAAAGGCAGTCTTCATTCTTCCATGTTATTAATGACAGGCTCTAAGGATCCTTTCTCCAAAGCCTTCAAATATAAGAGATAAAATTCTTGTTTAGTATATTGTCACATTCAATAAAAATCAACCAAAAGCCTATCAAGACAAGGATTCTATCAGGGGCTACTAAAAGTACATGTTTAAGATCCTCAATAGGTTCTCACAATCTATAAATTGACTAAACTAATAATCAACCATTTTGAGAATGGAATCTTGAAAAATATTTTCCAATATTAGTTGAATGTCATCTTAATAAGATTGTTCACTAAAATCAATAGATCATAAAAATTCTTGAATAGGAGAATGGGCCTGAGGCTTAACAATGGGGTGGAATTTGAAAGTTTTAGAGTTTTGAAATACATCATCTCACTCTATAAATATGGGTAAATAAAAGTGAATTGAATATTTTTACGAGCGAGAATTGTATGTATGAGTAAGTACAATTGAAAATACTTGCTAAAGTATAACATGCTCATTTTGATGGTTTAACACAAACCTCAAAAGATGCCATAAAGGGTATCTAAGAGATTTGAAAGGCTTTATCTTTAGAAGTGAAGAGTTGGGTCCCATTTTATCAAGAGAAAAATAAAATGAGATGTGCTTTGACAAAATATGTTGTAGGAGGATAGAAGAAATCTTACTTATTTTAAAATAGGCACATCTTTTTTCATTAGGATTGGAAAATTGAGAAACCAATTTTTAGTTTATTGGTCATACTAATTGTCCTCTATGATTGTGACATATCAAATTCCACTTGGAGATATGGAGAATCCATTAGGATCTTATTACAAACAAAATCAAAATCAAAACCATGGTTCGTTATGAAATTTTCTTAAATAAATCATGGAATTTTGTGTTGGAGTCATCATAAATAATGTAGTTGTTAAGTTAATAAAAGAATCTCATGACAACATAGATAACTATGACTGCTTCAAAATAGAGCTTGTGTGGGAGTTAGGTTAGAGAAAGCATTGAAATTGGATGAAGTAGAGGAAACAATGGTTGAACAAATGGGGCACCAATTTGTACCAAATTCATAACATTGGCAAGGAAACAATAAAATATGTAATGGGAATATTCATGGTTCTTGTGTGAAAAAAAACATTTTGGGCAGAGAAAAGCATATTGTGTCAAACAGTATAATGCAACTTGGGAGTGTGACTTAAAAATGTATTTAAGGGTTGTCATTGAAGAAAAAATGGGTGGTTGATTGTGTCATTGAGGATTGAATTGCATCATTTTAGGTGTGAGGTCAATGGATGGACTATGCTTAAGTAAATATGGATAGATAATTTTTAATAAGGGGATGGTGGACACAATATGACACTTTATAATGGAATCCACACACATGAATACCCTTCTTTAATATGAAAACAACTTGATTGGTGGTTGACATGAGTTATTTGGAAAAAAGCTAAGATTAGAAAAAATACTACCCTCCTAATTGAAATCCATAGTAAAAGATCTAACACTAAAAATAATTTGAAATTAATTTAAGATTACAATTCTTGATAACTTAGGCAACTCAGATTATAGACCTCACTAAAAATATTCATCACTAACAAAGTACTTTAGTAAAAAAAATTGTCATAGTAATTTTTTCTTATTAGGTATAACCTTTAAGCTAAGACTTGCTGCATACACACTTGTGTTCTCTAACACTTCATACAATTGACATCCATCCCCTTTTTTGGGTAAAATGGCTATCCAACATAAGAATGGTTTTTTAATGTAATTTATTTATCAATTTAAAACTAGCATTTGCACCTAAAAGCGGTGCAATAGTTATGTCGATAGACATATATACAACTTACATTATCTTGTACATTCATGAAATATTATAATAGGTATAGAAAATAGATGTGTAGTTATTTTTTTGGAATGTTAAATGCATAATAAGAGATACATGGAAGGAACAACAACTTTGATTTTGTAGCTTCCAACTAGTGAGCTTCTTTTGGATGATGTAAGTATGAGTAGTCATGTCTTGGTATACAATAGTGTGTGTGCATGTATTGGATTAATTGTACAATTTTTGTGGTAGTCATAGGGAACAGTTAATATGGCAACATGGAATATTATGGAACATCAACTTGAAATAATAACTTTTTGAACCTTTCGTGCATACTAAATCACACAACTCTTATTGCAGTCACCCAAAAGCCAAAGTAACAATTGTAAGTTTTGATGTCACATGCATATATACAATTAATTAGAATGAGTCCCTTACTCCCCTCCATTCTGCTTAAGAAACGTTTAAGCAACAACTAAAGTGCATGCACTACTAAGGAGACCCTAACTTATTTTTTCTTAATCACTTTTATTTAATATTGTTGTTTAACTAATAGCCTCCCCTTAACCTACTCTCACTAACTTTTTTTTCATAATTTCTTTTTAAGCCAACACCCCCCCCCCTTAATCCCACTACCAAGGAGATACTATATATTTTTAAAATTTTGTTTTTTTTAATATAGTTGTTAGCTAATACCCTTCCCTCAATTCCTACAAAAGAGACACAAACTTTTTTTTCTTCAAAATTACTTTTATAATATAATACCCTCCCCTTATCTCTCTCTTATTATACTATGTAAACAAATTAATTAGTTTAAACTTCAAATCACTATTTTATTTTGTTTAACTTGTGACAAATGTTAGATTTATAATTGCAAAATTAAAAGAAGCTAAGAAATGTTTTTCCATATACAAACATATATCTAGATAGTGTCATGGTTATGCTTTGAAAGGTTTATTAAACATTTTTAGTATGCGTGAATCTTCTCATTTTTTAGGTCTTCTATTTCCTTCTCTTGCTTTAAAGGATTTTGGCAATGTAACCAAATGCATGTCTACACTACAACTAGGGTTTTTCCCTTAAGCTTTGTGCTTGAGTAAAAAACATGCATGTATCATGACATGTTTAGTTCCATTTTCTTAGTACATGTCATTTCATCTAGATTTATATGTTTTACCATCCATGTTGTGAGAAATTTTGAAGTCCAATAGTAAGCACCCTATGTTTCCTATGCTCCAAATTTTCTATCCATTTTTTTACAATTTAAAAATTGTGTCACGAACACTCAACAATCTACCTATTGTGTTGGCACTGAAAACTATGAAACATCAGTGTATCTTATGCCAGAATTACATTTGCAAAAACCAATAGATCTTGTCGCCTTTCCATCTTTAAAATACAATACATTATAATTATACTTTAATATTTAATAATAAATAAATATCTGATAATAGACACTTCCCTTTTTGAATTGAGAAGAGAAATTCAAGAGAACATTATCTTACTTTCATAGAATTGGCAATCTACTTAGATGGCTTGCACTTGGAAAGAGCCAACTAAGACAACTGCTTACATGAGGAAAGTGGGGCCAAGTCCCATCACAATCAAACTCTTCATGAAAAATGATTTCAAGCGGGATTTTTTGTTGGGGTTGGATCACATGGATGCCAACTATTCAAAAATGAAGATCTTGATATATATTAATCAATCAATTTTTTGCATTGTTTACTTGCGATTTCATCGAAGCTACCCAATGATATTATCATTTCTTTCAAAGTGCATACCCAACTACTACATAAAGGGGCATCTAATAATAATAATAACTAGCAAACGCATGTTTTTGTACATACAACAAGTGCATTGATAGAAGATAAAATTTAAAAGAAAAATGCAGAATGAACATTAAATAATGTAAACATAAGTTTTTTTAAAAATGAAAATAAAAAAATGAAAATGTTGAAGATTAAAACATAGCTATAAAATTTAGGAAATTTGAATATGGCTTAAGAAACATGTTCATTTTTAAAAAGATTTTACAAGTATTAGTAATTTATAGTCATCTTTTATTGACATTTCAAAGGCAACAAAAAATTCATTTTGCTGCTAAAATAAAATAAATTAACCAATAAACAAGAATTAGGCTTTAATATAATTTACTATTAAATTAATATATTTATTTATTTTTTATAAATTATATATAATTTGATATAAGTATATAAAGTTTGATTTACTTCTCTAAAGTTACACTTAATTATTTGAATATTGATTTAACTTGAAACAAAACATATTAAAATTTAGAAAATCTTATTAATTTTGGTTCATTCTTGAGTTTTACTTTCACTTGAATTAAAGATATTTACTTTTGATGAGAGTTAAATTTAGGTTTATTCTTAGACTTACTATTTAGTTTTATTTAATATATAATTCTATTTGATAAAATCAAAAGCTAATTCTATTTATTTTATATGCAAATTTCATTTTAAATGATTAATATTATGATTAAATTGTGCAAAGATTAAAAATAGAATTTTATATTTATTTTATTCATTTAAAATAACATTTACTAAAACTTATGACATAAATCTAGTTTTGAATTTTTTTTTCCTTACTAAAATCCTTTAATATTTTGTAGTGCAAATAAATTATTGTTCTAAAATCTATGCTATTCTATTTCATTTATTTTTGCATAACAATTACTAGAATTTTAAAGTATAAAATTTTGATTTAAATACTTGAATTTATTAGGAAACTTTGATGTAAATTTATAGAGATATTTTATTTTTAAAACTATATAATGACAACAAACAAAGAACTTATGGGTGAAATATTTATCCATTTTAATCCATAATTTTAAAACACAACAAATTATTTTCTTGATTTATTTAAATAACATAAAAGAAAAACTGAAAAGAAAAGAAAAAAGCAATATATATACATAATATAAAAAAATATTCATAAATCCTAAGAGTTAGAATGACACAAAGTTTAAACTGTATAGTTTGTTTTTTCTCTTCAAAATTTATGTTCAAAAGAATTGCTTAGACAATATTAGACAATATTACTCTAAGAAAAATTTCTTTATTTTGATAGAAAATACGAAAAAGATATGATAAAATAGAATTTGAATAAAAAAGATTTACTTTAATGAGAATTAAATTTAGGTTTATTGTTAGAATTACTATTTAGTTTAATTTAAGATTTAATTTAATTTATTAAAATCAAACATAAAAATTTAAAGGAAAATTTTAAATTTATTTTTCATTTGAAATAATAATTACTAAAACTTTGTAAAAATAAAAATTTAAAAAACATTTTATTCTAAAAAAATATTTATCAATCAATTTTTTTCGTTGTTTCCTGCAATTTCAAGCGCATACCGAACTACACGAAAGGGGCATCTAATAATAATAATAATAATAATATTTGCCCTTTATTACAAGCTTTTCAAGACTCGTTATGGCTTGGCATTTTGTGAGGAGTGTACGCTATATGACATGATTTCGGCGTAGTAGCCCGAATAGCAACTGTTCAAAACGCGGAGTGTTCAAAAAAAAAAATTGTCTTTTAAGTGTTCCTCGTCTACTAATGAAATATAAGTCAACAAATTTGACCAAAAACTACAATATCACAGAATATATATACTTCTCTGTAATTTCGCTGAACATACCAAATCATATTTACCCATTCTTTAAAAGAAGATTCTTGGAGCGCCTAATCTAAAAGAACTACTCTTGTTCATAGTCATACTGCTAATAACAAAGTGCAATACTCTGATCTTTATCGACCACAGATATCTCAGAAAAAATGG
The DNA here is from genome assembly GCA_028749045.1 of Cupressus sempervirens. NCBI lineage: Eukaryota > Viridiplantae > Streptophyta > Pinopsida > Cupressales > Cupressaceae > Cupressus > Cupressus sempervirens. Next base: position 410,656,044 of record CM053785.1, read on the forward strand.
AATCAAATTTATATGCAGCTGTTACATCTGGCGACTTGAAGTTGCTTACGAAGCTGCAGAGTAGCGGAGTCAACATTCTCCAAGAGGCTACGCCCACAGGAAATACAGCAGCACTTCATCTGGCAGCATATCATGGGCATGTAAACATTGTGAAAATGTTGGTCCAGCTGATCAATCGTGATATAGAGGCCGGCAACCACAACAGCGGTCATGAATTTCTAACGGCCAGAAATGAAGAAGGTAACACCGCCTTCCACGAAGCTGCAATTGGTGGTCACTGCAAAGTAATCGAGGTTTTATTGGACCTTGATCGTGATCTCCAAAATATCATCAACGGTGCCGGTGAAACTGCTTTGTTCAAAGCTGCTGAGGAGGGTCATAAGAAAGTCGTTACAAAACTTTTGCCTTCAACACTTTCACAGCACGACAAGAGGACATCCGATGGCCAAACGCACCTTCACTGTGCCGTCTACAATAGACGCAAAGGTACCTCTAAAATATCATTTAATTTTCTTGATATAGTTATCAGGATTTAATTTGTGTAATTTTTGAGTCAAATTTATTAACTTATCAATTATGATAATAAATGGTATACATTTAGCATTCATTAGATCTAGGTATTATCTACAGAAATGAAGCACTGTAAACCCAGTACTACTCCAGCTAGTGTGTGCTTAACTAGAGAGTATCCTCTTGAGTTAAACTCACTCTGTTTGCAATTCTAATTGAAAAATCTTAGTAGACACGAGTAGGAGTAGTACTCCAATAGATGACCTCCCTGAATGTTCCAATGCTTCATCACCTAGATCCAATGAATACTAAATATTTCATGTATTATATTATGAAAAATAGATTCATGTGAATCACTACTCATGAATCATTATCAATTATTAATTTTTATACTCTCCTAAGAACGCTGTCTCCTTTTATGATGGGCTTCTCTGCAATTGTGCAGAGGTGCTTAAGAAGCTAATCACTGCCAAGCCTGAGCTACTTAAACAGGCTGACAATTTAGGCAGAACACCCTTACATTATGCTGCTTATCTTAGCCGAATTACAGAGAAGTATATATATTCTGTGATATTGTAGTTATATCGTGTTTTCTTCCAAATTATGGTGCTTTGTGACGCAGTAGCATTCCGCAGCTCAATTTCATCAGCAATTTTGCTGATGTATGCACTCTATGGTAAACAAGAAGATCCCCTTCTTCTTGACACCTCTCTCATTGGATTATGGACGGCATTAATATCTTTGTTGCTAGCATTTGGGGCAGGCATCTTTGTGGCGGTGGCACCAGACCATAAAATCGTAGCAAAGATTGTTTTAGCCGTGGTGATCATGGTTCCAATTTGGATGAGAGTTATGATCCTTCGTTCCAAGAAATACATCTCGAGAGAAGACGAAAACTACCTGTGGATTTTTTTAATAATTGTTGTCGTTCAAATCATATTGAAGTTTGTGTCAGAATTTTCTATATGGTGCGTAGTCATGATGGTGGGGATTGAACTAGTGTTGATTGGCCGCAGGAGATACTTACGTACAAAAGAAAATATCTGCAGAGGTGATGGGCATTACTTCTGGACTTTTATATGGTACTTCGTTCCAACTTTATTTCCTTTGTTCACCGTGCTAGATGGAATCTGCGGTCTAATATGGCTAATGGTGGGCATAGGTGCATAAATTGGTCGAAAAATATACTTTCGAGCAAAACAAGAAATCTACAAAGATGATGACCATTATGTATGGGTGTTGACATCTATTATTGGTGTAATCATTTATGCTGCAAACCCTTTGTTAGGCCTTTTTTTTTTTTTTTTTCCTTCTAAAGAAAGTTTGAATTCTACACTCTGCTGGTGTCTATAAAATGGCCTCTATGTAAATAAATAGAAGTGGAAAACATTGTTTCATTACCTTGTGGATGTGGTCTATGTCACAATAGATCTAGTTTTTCTAATAAGATACACTTCTTTTGGATATTAGAATGTTTTTATTAAAAAAAAATCATCATATTTGATTCTTATGTGAAAATTTAAATAATTTTTGCAAAGGTCATGATATGTAATCATATTCTTGGTTGAAGAATATAAGATTGATAATAAATATATCAATTGAGAAAGCATATATACATTAATTATGATTCTACATATACATATGACTTATGTTCAAATTAGCAATAAATATGTAAGTTGATATGTATAAGAAATTAAAGTTTTTTTTTACTTCATCTTTTATAGAAGATTCCTTACTAGGTTTATTAATTATTTTAAAATTTTAAAAAAATAATCTCTATGTACATATCACATATTTATTGACATTAATAATAAAAATGTAAATTACGTGCATGTGTTTATTTTTTGGTATGTGTGTACATACATATAAAATGTAAATATATTCATGCACATATGAACATATGCATATATACATGAGGGGTATGTTGACATCAATAATAAATATGTAATTTGACAATTTTGAGAAAAAAACTATTTGTTTTGCTTCATCTTGCATGAAAGCTTCATTATTCTAGTTAGCAATTATTTTACACTATATATATATATATATATATATTGTTGGAAGTCTTATTGAGAAACCAAATACTGAGAGTGGGAGTGAATCAGGATATATAAAAAAATTCACTATTAGAACAATTAATTGTATTGACTCATAACCCATCTCATATCTTAGATCTCATACTATATACTCATAAACATGTAATTTTGAAATGAAATCTATTTAAGCATAACATTCATGAAAACATAAACTCATAAGACAAAGATTTTGGTAATTCAGAAACACTTCAAGATGAAGGTAAAATTAGGGTGGGGATGAAACCCACTAATCTTTGCTGTTGCAACAACAAAGTTCACCTGCTAGAGCTACAATTTGAGCACTTCTGATGATCTACCTTATGAGGGGTTTTCTCTATTAAAAGCCTTAGAACACTATTAGGTCTTACCTTGATTAAAGGATTTTACACTTACAATGAAGTAAGGACTATATTAAGAGATTTTCCTTGACTCAATCTGTCAAAACTAATTCAGTAATTGATCCTTTAGTTTTCTTTGAAAATTGTTTACGAAAATCCTCTCTTCAATATTTCAAACTAGTCTTCATATCTGATATGCTTTGTTTTTTCATTCATTGCTTTGGTTGCTTTGTCTGATCTCTTTATTTGACTTAGCCTTCCTTGCTCTGTTCTAAGCTTGTTCACTCCTTCACACTTTCATTTCACTTCAATTCCATCACACACACTTCTCTTTGATTTAGGGTTAGAACCCTTCTTAAATAGATAATTATATAAAGTTCTATATCTTAATCAATGGTCCATATTTTATTAGTTTGCCAATTTACCCTTCTAATTTTGTAATTGGTTAATCTGGTTTTCTTTGGATTAATGCCTTATGATAAAATGCATAATTTTCTCCTTAACTATCTCTACAATCTTTAACTATCATATAGAAGTTAGCTAAAATGATTGTCATAAGTGTTTGTGCCATTATAAAGTTGTATGTAAAAATGGGCTTACTCGACACTTGAATGTGGTGACACTCGGTTATAACTAACATTCATGTTGTTACTCGACTTCTATATGCTTGACATATACTGACTCACTTGGCATTGATTAACTTTACAAATGCTCAGTCTTCATTATGTTACTCAACATGTATGCTTGCTTGGTCTCTACTGGAATGATTAGAAACCTTTGACTTGCTTGGCATGTATTGACATATAAACAAATCCTTTGTAGCTTGGCCTCCTCTCATAGCCAAACAACTTAAAAAAAACATTTCTCAATCTTCTCAATACCATTTATTACCATCGTCATGAGAAACACAAAATTCTTACATTTTGAAGTTTACCAAGCTAGTCCAGCAAATATATTTTCTTGTACACATTTTTCATAGTCTAAACAAGTTGTTATCATATTAAACAAGTGACATGCAATGTCATAGTTCCTACCATATGTGTCATAGTTGTATTGTTGTAGAGGATGGAGGGAAGGGGTTGGGATTAGGTAATAGTCAGTTAATTGTAAATTGAACATGAGAGAATTAATACTAATTTGTAAATTGATTGACAAATGTTAACAGTTAATAAATGTAAGGGCCCATGTAGAACTAATCATTGCGAATTACTAAAAATTTATGGATTAGCACTTAAATCATTTATCTACTTGGAACAACAAAACACTGAATAACATGATATCAATCATTTTAGTGAATACTGAGGATCAAGAAATGTGTTTCATCATCAATGCCCCAAAATTTGCTGTAGACAAAATAATGGCACATAAAAACATTCTGGCGGAAAATAGCATTTTGAGTTTCTCTAAGAACAAATATTGAACTTTAAACAATAAGGCTAAATGCAAATTACTAAGAAAAAATAAATTCAGAAATCCTTAATCCAGATCAGTAGAATAAGACAAAATAAAATTCAAAAGTTAAACAGTGCTTACCCATCTAAAAGAAAAGAGAATGAATCTTAAGGTTTATTCTATATAAAACAGTAAAATAAGAGCCGTAAGCTATACCAAGGCCAAAGATCATGGGAAGAAAAAAGAAAACATATCTGTAAAATAATAAAGATTGCTTTGGAGGATAAAACATGTACAAGGATCCTTTGGTGAAAGCTTATATTAGAGTGTGTCTAAATATGAAAAAGGGCATTCATTTTCATAAGTACGGGAATATTTATGATACTAGTAATTTTTTTGCTTGTTTACAATGCTGGAAAAACACTTAATCCAGAATAGATACTTCTTTTCATTAACTAGCTTAGAGCTAAAAATCAAATTTAGCTGCCAAAAAATGTCCTCCTAGGTTTTACAAATCAGAAAAAACTAAGCCACGAACATGGACTCATACAATTGTGTCTATTTTAACATGAATTTAGTAGACTTGGAAATAAATTAGTTTGCATCATTATACATAGAGGTTCATTTTAATATGAATATAATCATCAATTTGGAAATAAAATATTTTGCTACATTACATATGCAGGGCATTAGAGTTGATCAATGGCATTATTATTACAACAGAAATAGGACTATAAATCAACTCATTGCAATTAAATAAACAACCCACAGAAACAACTCCGAAAAGCTTGTTAAACTTTACAAAAAGAACTACAAGATTTCCATAGATATCAGTATCCATAGACAATAGAGAATTTAGATTACAATTCAATAAGTTTTTGTTCCTCTAAGAATCATTTCGTCCTACACAAAATTTTCCTAAAAAGCATCTTCCAAACAGGGTTTTCTAGTCTAAGTGACTTAATTCTGATGCATTTTTGTAAATTAGTTTTTTTTTAGTTTTATACTATGATTCTTTTTTTTCTAAAATGGATTGCAAAGGAAAAAATTATTCTATCAAATTTATCCTATAACTGGGTAGATTTCAAGTTTGGCATTTGATTTTTGATAAATTGAGCATTCTGGAACACAAGGAATCTATCTAAAATAATTGGATGGTAGAAAATAAAAGGAAAAAAATCCACATTACTAGGAGGTATAATAGGTGGCTCGAACCAAGTAAAATTCAAAAGCTTGTAATCACCATATAAGGAACTATTGAGGTGCAATTTATGACTAACTAAGGTATAATTGATTCAATGTGCCTCATGGGAAGAAAAACTTAGATCTTGAAGTTAATGGATCTGTTTAAGTTACATTTAGAAAAATTCTTGTAAACTCTTACCTGGTATGCTCATATCTAATTATGCATAAAACACCACTATATTTTGATGAGTTTAAAACAAATCAAATATAACAAAACCTACAATTCACAATCAAGTAAGATTGAAAATAGTTAATAATTAAACTACAGAAGTTATATTGACCAACATTATCATAGAAAAAAAATCATCCATTGTTTTAAAAAAATAGCTTTAGCAAATTCTGTAGGTAGAAAGAAACATTTAGACAAATAAAAGATGAATTTTAGTAACTTTAAATGTCAAGAAAGCATGGTCCAAATGCTTAATTCATAGTCTCTTTAAGTTAGTCTTTAACCAGGTATTTTTTTAAAATACAAAGTTTATTGTCTTGAATCTGTATATACACATATGGTTACTTTAGAAGTAGTTTATATACATATAATTGAGTGAGCTATTTTGACTGCACAAAACTTTAATGTAGTGGAAGATATATATAAGAAACTATTACATTGAATGTAACAGGGGGGTGTATTTTTTTTGCTGCCCAAATGTGATACCTGCAAAATTGGTAACATTATTAGTGCATTTTAAATGACTCTTAATAGGGAAGAAGTAGTTGATTTTTATAATTAAAAATAGACAAGTATAAAAAAAAGTATCTTTGTTGTTTTATGCCTAGTTTATCGATTCATAAGGACTGCACGCGTGATGGTATTGTATTGGTTGAGAGTGTATGTGCTAGTTGCCAAAAAGTCTTGGAGCATAAATATTACTTATGATTTGTCATCAATATATTGTTGATAATTTATGTTTTTAAGAGCAGAAAGTAATTGTTGTACAATATTGTTTTCAACATCATAATGAATTTGTTGTTGGCTATCATTTTTTATACTTTCTTTCAGGTACAATGAATATTTGTATGATACATGTTCATTACATTGGTTGTAATTTCCTTTTTCTCCATTCAATGTTCCATAGCTTTCAAATTTGTAGTTGCATTTTGGGTAGAAAGCATGGAATGGACTTGAATATGCATTTTCTATAGTCAAATTTCTCATGACTTGTTTACAATATGCTTGTATTAGTATGGTTTAAAACATGAAAGATAAAAAGATAAAGTAAAATGAAAAAGGATCTAAAATTACTTACCTCAACTGAAGTCTGTAGCAGTCCATGGAGTGCATCTATTGTTCTTTTGTTATGTAGTTTGTAGATAAATGTCATTGGAGTTGTTTGTAGAGTTGGTTTTTGATATTTTTTTAGCTATGTTTGTAAAGAGCAATGATGATATTTTATTTCTTTCAAGTTGGTGGTGTATCTAAATATATTGGGGCGTGAAAGTTGGATGTATGTATAGCTGAACACAAGTAGTAGAGTTAGTTTTTTAGTTTTAGAAGTTGACATAGTAAAATTGTAAAATGTAATAAAAAGAAGAAAATAAAGAATTATTTTCATAGATTTATCAATGAAGTTGTTTGTATGGGCTTACCAGTGCTTTGCTCATGTCATTGTTTCCATCTTTGATTTCAAGCACATTTTGAGTACCTTTTTTGTATGCTGCCAGAACAATAGCACCAATTGTTCTAGTGGTGTAATCAGCTGTGCTTGTTAGTAACTGCTTTATAGTTGTACCAGGAATGAATTTGTATTCATGCAATATAGCTGGTATTGTCTCAACTATGTTAGACTCTTTTATAATTAGTATGCAATCACTATCTCCTCGATCAAAATCTATTTTTGGTTCTATGTCAAAGTCTATTATTCTTAATGCCATGCCTGAGATTATTTTACTTTTATGACTGTTGAGAAGATTGTTTTCACTGACATATAATGTTATAGTGAACTCTCCTTTGGAATCGGTAAGGTGAGCACGTAGAACTTCATGTGTTCTGGTTGCTTTGTCTAAGAAAGCTTTGTGAACTATCAATACATCACATTTGAAAGTTTGGCCTGCTTTTTTTGCATTTAGATCTTCTATTAATATACATAGTTCATTGTCTTCTTTTGTCTTGTAACAATTAAACATAATTTTTTTCAATTCTCAAATATTTTCAAGCATGAAAAGATTGCAAAAATGAAGAGATTGCAAAGTTTAGATTCAAAATACCTTTTAGTGGGCTCTTGTTGATCTTGTGGTGGTTTACTTGCTAGTCACTTTGGTGGAGTCATTGTTGTTGTAGACATAACCCACGTTAGAATTAAATTGCATATAGTTGAATGAATGCTGCAAGATGGTTTATCTAGTATGTTTTAGTTTTGTAGATGGAGCATGTACTTGCTGGTGAATTTGTCCATACATGGTCAATGAGTGGTTTGTTTATGCTGTGTGTTTGATTTAACATGAATTGAATGCTGTATTTTTGCATATGTTTTGTGAGTGTTGTTGTGGTTATGTTTTGTGCGGACATGTCTATGTTGAAATCTCTAACAATGTAAAACTTATTTTTTGATATGTAGCTTGTAGCTATTTCAAGAATTAGTGTTTTGATTTCAGCAATTATTGTATGTGGTCGTATGTAAACATTAGAAACATTGAGTTGAGAATTTAATAATTTGAAGGTAATTGTTATAGCTTCAATATTTTTTGATCTATGTTCTATTGAATTGGTTACGAGGAGATTGCTTGAAGTAAGTATTGTTATACCATGTATATGATATATTGAATGATTATTATATTTTTCAAAAAAAATATTAGTATTGTGTGGACGAAAAAATAGTTCTTGTAGACATATGATATCAATGGACATGATACCCAAATAATTTAAAATGTCATTTGCATGAGCATGTAGGCTATGTGTGTTCAGTGTGCATAGCAATATGTGTTCATTGTGAGCTATACAATATAGTTGACTTTCAAGTTTCCATGTTGCATATGAGTATACTCAAGACATTTCATAATGAATTTTTTTTGTGGATTTTAAAGTTTGTTGGAATCACAGGTTTTAAGAGGTACAATGAATTAATTGTTCTTGTTCTTGAAAGTGTTGTGCATGTCAAGCCATGTTGTGTTATGCCACTAGGATCAAATGAAAGACCATCCATTGTGAGGCCTTGGGCTCTATGTACTATCTTGGTACATGGTACTTGTATTAGAAATTATTTTCTAATTCAAACTTTTCCAGTAGTTGATATTTTGGGAATGGGTTTTACAATTTGAAGAATTGAAACCCAGTCTTTTTGAATGCCTTCAACGTAATACTGACATAATTTATTTCTTTATTCCTGGCCTATTTTTGCATTGTTGAATTGTATCCAAACTATGTTGAGTTCTCATTGTTTGGTATATGCCTTAAATATTCCGTCTAACCCATTTACTAGTCCATCCTTTGTGTTGTAGTTTCTTACAAAAATTTTGACAAGAATATTTGGCTTTACAACTATTTGAACTGGTAGAATCGTTGTCTATGTATATAGTTGCATTGTGTCAAAATTTTTATCTTCAAAGTCTATTGCATCTAATATTATATAGTCTTTAGGAACTTTGGAAAGCATATTATTGCTGTGTGTAGTCGCATCTTTTTTCTTGTAAAACATATATGGAAATGTGGATTGATAGGTGGGGGTTGAAGATAGGTTTTGTTGAGATAGTCAATATCATAATGTGTATGTTGTCCTAAATGTATATTATTTAGAATCGAAATAAATTTCTCATCTTTTTGATGCATTGTACTAGCTAGTAGATAGCATTTCACATTATTAGTCCAAAAGTTATAAGGCATTAGTTCTATTGTCGATGGTTTCTTATCAAAATTAGCTAAGTCAAGTACTAGAAGTGCTTGATATAAATGTCCACAAAAAATTGTATTTAGATTGCCAAAGTATGCTGTTGGCAATTGCATTATGTCACACAATCATTTGTTAATGTAACGTAAGAAGGTGGAACCTACTAGTGAAATTTTGTCTATGAGAAGTATATGTAGTTGACTATAGTTCTTTGACATTGTATCTAATATTTCTGTACCGAGTGGAATGAAATATGATTTGTTAAAAAGTTTGTGAAAAGCTAAACGCAAATTACTTCCACCTATATTGTATGTCGCTTTTCCTGTATATGCAGTTATTAAGCCTTTAGGTTTTTCTGGATCGTTGTCAATGAGATTACTATAAATGCGAATAAGTGTTTGAAAAATGGTTGTTGTTGTAAATGTTTTTCTAGTTCCAAGTCCTCCAGTTAGGAAAAGATGCAAATGAGTTTTTATTTCCTTAAGTTTTTTCACTACAATATCCTTGACGATTGTTTGTTGCTCTCTATTCAACTTTCTCCTTAAGTTATAGTACTCATTATTGTTCATTATTTGAGGGAGTTGTATGATTTCAAAAGATTTTGGACTTGTATTTTTGGAGTTGTTGAAAAGTTTGGTTTTTATATCTTTATGCATGTCATATTGTTCATCAAGTTTTTCAATTATTGGTTGTTGGCAAATATTGTCTTTGTTTTCTTCACTATCATCTATTTCATTCATAGCACGGTCAATATCACCCCACATTAAATTTGTGTTGTATGAAAACTTTTCTCGATTGTACTAAATTATATTTTCATTATGCATGTAAGCTTTTTCCCATGAGTTGTAATTTTTCTTGAATGCATCTTCAATCATAATGAATAGAACATATAGCAATAATTGTTCTTTATAATAGTTTTCTAGCTGTAAATGTTTATTGAAATTAATGAAATGTATGATGTTTGGTTTAACTTTTGGCTCAAGTTTAGTTCCATCTTTTTTATAACTCGATACAAATTCCGCTAGACATAAATTAGCAATAGCTTGTGGGTGGCATAGGTAATATTCAATTAATGATTTGCACATCACATTTTTTGAGTTGTCCTGTTCTTTATTTAACTACTCTATTGGTTTCAATATAAATGTACGATCATTATGTGACTGTGTATCAATAAACATGCATTTTCTAGAATTGCAGTGTAGTGGTAGTGCTAAAACTAGATGGGTTGCTTGTTGAATGGACATTTTTTGTAAATTTAGAAGAGCATTTCCAAGTTTGCCTATCATTTTGAGTGCATCTATATTGTCTTGTTGATGATCATTATGTATTTTCTTGAAAGAATTTGTTATAGACTTATCAACTTTTGCTATGTATGAACTACAATACATTGTGGCTACATATGCATTAAGAATAAACTGTGCATCTGCATTGACTTTCCATAGAAGAGGTATCTTTTTGCCAAAACTATTATTCCAAATTTGTGAGGGCTTTCTTTGGAGAAAGACTATTGGTCTTTGGATTTTTGACCTTAAAGTAATAATGTAATTTTATTTAGTTATGTCTTTCATTCAGGAAGCTATCAAATGTGAAAGATGTGTCCTACGTTGGAACTTCAAATTTGCACTAAATTTTGTTGGCTATTGAGCTTATGCTTTTATATTTTTTAGGTAAGGACTCAAGTATTGTCATTGTTCTGATTGATGGAAATGGAAAGTTATGTCTACAATGTTTATTTTTGGATCTTTTGCATTGCTTTGTATGATGATGTCTATGGAGAATAGCAATATTTGGATCAAAATTTTCTGTGTCACATGTAAGATATGTATCAATGAAATTTGTAATATTTTCATTTTTTTTCTTTTCATAGATAGGTGCATCCTTCACCCATATGAGAAAGTGATCATGTTCATTTCCGTGATTCTAAAATTTTGTTACTAAAAATAAATCTACTACATTTCTAAAGAAAGATTGGTTTGAAAGTATCATTTTTTTAGGGCATTTATCCGATCTTTATAACACTACACACAAGTTATTGGATCCTTTTAAATTAGTTCATATATGGTAAGTTCTTCTGTCATATTTGATTTATTTTGTGTTGTTGATTGACGATTGTTGTATAATTGTTTGAGTGTTTTCATTAAGGCCTTTCAGTTTTGTTTAGTACTAGTAAATCTGAAAAATTTTTTTGGAGGTCCTAGTTGTCGTATCATAGCAAAGACGTCTTTTTTTTAGTTGATGTGCATAATCTAGAGATATACAAATTCTTTTGAAATCGACATACCCTATATCTAATTTTAGTAGTTTTTCTAAGTTTGGTTTGTGTTTAACATCTCTTGCTAATAGCTTTCTTCCTTTTAGTTGTCCTTTATGAATTCTTATCCACATTGTGGACATGACTTGATCTATGAGTATTTTTATTATTTTGAAAAAAAGATTTGTTGTGTGATATGAAAAATGTCTTTGTGAGTGCAACAATTCCCACTGTGCAATTTTTTGATACAATAGTTTCTAGTCAATCTCATGGTCATGTGGATCACCAAAAAATAGTGTTGGGAAATTCATTTTCTCTACATATTGTCTTTGAATATTTCAATTAGGCATTGGATCTGTGCAGGTGCAATTTCCACTAATTTGTCTTACATTTTATGTATGTTTATATATTCTATGAATCCATGTACCAAAATTTCACAAGGTTCATTCTCAACGTCACTTTCACACTCAATTTCAGTTTTATTTGGGTCATTTTTTTTCAACAACCTCATTATTTGTTTCTAAAATTTGTTTCCAATTTCTATTGAGTTTGACATGATGCATTTTGTATAGTGTTCTTGTTATTAGCTGTTGAAGAGCTTGCATTATAATTTTTGGTTATACCATTCCCTTTTGAAATGCATTTTTGTATTCTAGTCTTCTTTTCAAGGAGACAACAATTTTTGTTGTATTGGTAGTTGATAAAGACAGAGCTCTTTGTGTAACATTAGTGTCTATAGGGACATTGATTATTGAACTAGTTAAGCCAACTTGAGATCTTTTGTGTCCCAATTCTCAAATTTGTGCAAATTCAATTTGTAATGAAACAAGACATTCTTCTAATTGTGTTAGCATTTGTGCATATTGCATTGGCTTGTTCATTTGAATGTTATGCGGTGTAGCATATTGAGGAATTTTGTATTTCTTCAATGCATTATTACATTTGCAACAAATAATATTTGATAATGTGTTGTAATTTGATTTGACTAATCTGGAATAAGTTTTCTTTTGTTCAAGCAAGAATTTTTTTATGTCTTTCTTAAAATGTAATGTTTGAAAAACACTGCACATGTGTATTGGTGTGTGCTCAATTGCATTTTGGAATACTTCAATTGCAGATAATGTTCTACTCCTTTTTTTAAAGAGTTATTCTAGATTATTATTTTGAATGCTCTTTTTTAACTTTTAAAGATAAGTTGTTTGTTTTTTAGGCTATTTTTGTTGATTGTTATTTTGAATGCTAGTTTTTAATTTTTGGAGGCAAGTGTTCTATGTCACAAGCTCCTTTTGGTTATTGTCTGGCAAGTTTATGGCTTTCATTTATCGTGGTCGTAGTTTTCATGTTCACATTTCTTGTTACTTAATTTTGTGTAGTATTTTTGATTGATTTTTTAAATTGAGAAAAACATAGTTGTTGTTGGTTTGACAAACTTGGTGTCACTATTTGTATTAGTGGTTCAAAATGGCCAGAAAGTGGGTTATCATCATGGAAAAGAAGTGAATATGGTTTAGTCATTAAAGATTCGTTGAAATGCAAGTATTTTTTCCCCATTGTAGATGACCAAATACATATTCCTATATTCAACCATTTGGACAACCATCGTATGCAAAATATATCTCCCCAAAGACCTAGTTCATTATTACTTGTTTTAGGATTTGCAATTTTTTGCATTCTTCACAAATATGTCTCACGGTTGCTAACTTTATGTAGTTCGTAAAGTATCTCTAGATATAATTCATGGTTGTAAGAATCAATTGCCTTTGATTCTTTTTTTTAGACTATTCAAAAAGTGCTGAATAGTTCCTTTGCGAAGGTCAGTTGATGTATACTGATTCTCAAGTAGAAGTTGTAATGAATCAAATAGGTAGTCTTCAACATTATATGTAAATGTTGGAATCTTAGACAATCCTTCTTGCTTAAGTACATTGTCAATGTTGAAGAATGACTTTAAGCTTTTGTTTTTATAGTTCTCTACTTCTATAGTTTCAATATTTTCTATTTTCCTTTTTTCTAGTGCCACCATCTTATGTAATTATTTTGGCTATGTTCATAAAATCTAACTATAACTATTATCTTAAGGAAAATAGAACACTATGTTGCTTATATCAGAAAAATATAGATATGACTACTAGATTTCGTAAGCATGACAAATGTTTTTGAAATGGGGAAGTAACAAATAACTTACATGTGTCTCAACTCCTTGTGCAACGTGGTGAAATTGCAATTGATAATTGATATCTATTTTTGACAATGAAAAATATTTAGTTAGTGATAGAGATTAGAAAATTCAGTTAATAATACATTGTAAAAGCTATATTTCTTCAGTACATGTATATGTATGCGTGTGTGTATATATACAAGACTACAGAGAAGATCTAATTATATATGTTTTAAACCAATTTCAAAATAAATGATTTAAAATTTGAAGCAATCAAACATTTCAATTACTACTTTACACATGTGATGAAGAAACCAATAGTTTACTTAGTGCTTGCATATTTGCAATCAACTGTTCTGGATCATTTGAAATCTATTGCAAGGGTAAACAATATCAATTGTTACCTTTATACACTATTAAATATTTAATCAACAACTTGAAACATTCATATTAGTAAAAGAAAAAAATAGAAAAAGAATAGTAATGCGTTCATTAAATTTAAATATTTTACAAAAAATGAACAAATTTAATGTCTCCAGCCATCTAGCCATCCTTTAACATCACAAAGAACCTAACTAAATCCCTTAAATAAAAAATGAAGGTGAATTTCAGAAATAAAAAAACCAAATAACAATACTTAATGGAACTGTCATCTATGGTTAGAATTTTCTTTTAAACTACATTTGTTTTCATACACCTATTAACTCCAAAAATGTACCGGTTCAATTTGAATAGAGTAGCCACATAAGTTTATGAAGCCCTTGCACTGATATTTGAACATTAGCATCACAAAGAACCCAACTGAATCCCTTAAATAAAAAATGAAGGTGAATTTCAGAAGAAAAAAAAAAAGTACTTAATGGAACTGTCATCTATGGTTAGAATTTTCTTTTAAACTACATTTGTTTTCATACACCTATTAACTCAAAAAATCTACCAGTTCAATTTGAACAGAGTAGCCACATAAGTTTAGGAAGCCCTCACACTGATATTTGAACATTGGTTGTTCAGAAACAAATGCTCATATGTTTGCCCTATTGGCACCATTTTACCTATATGTGATGATAATAATGTCACGCTCTTTATGTATACTAATATCTCTTTGACTTATAAGAACAAATGAGAGTTCAAATAATACTTCAAAAGTAAGCAATCTGAACATATTTTAATATGTGAAATTGTCCTTAAATAGTACAAGAGAATAGCAAAAAACCCCATTAAATTTTGGGGAAAAAACACCTTAAAAGATTTTCAAAAAACCCACTCACACTCAATGCAACTCATTAAAAACCTTGCCAAAATGATGTTGATCTAAAAACAAAAATAAACCAAAAAAAAAGAAAGTTCTTCCATCCAACCTGCCTCCTGGTCTCTACTATGGAATGAACTTGTTTCTTCATGTTTAGGTGACAACCTCATGATCAAACTCAAGAGAAAACAAGTCTTGCAAATCCATTTTATATTCCATGTTTTTCACTATGCAGGACAAGAACAAAAGAGTTTATAGATTCTGATGGTGCCGAGGCACATTTCCTATCAGTTGTAATGTAAGCTAAAACCTAAGAAATTGTTTTAGTAAAGTATCCTATACTTCATTAGGTTTTAACATCCCAATTTTAGGAAAATTTCTAAACTGCTAGCCTTGCCTTGTCCACATCTCATAGCTATTATTACTACTCTCCTAGGATCACTTAGTTCAGAATATTATAATATAACGTGTTCAACTGTTTATAGCATACACTAAATATGCATTGCACAAACCTAGGCACAAAATTCTTGTTATCTTAGAAAACAATTCTATAGTGTTAGAGTTTAGCACCTAAATAAAAACTTCAAAAGACTAACTTCTTTTTTTTGAGTTGAAGGAACCAGAATAACTCTGACCGATTAAGAGAACAATTGGAAATTAATTACTAAAAAGTAAGAAAAATAGTCTAAGAATCTAATGCAATGACCTCATGTGGTAAATCACCGAAGCTTTCATAATGGAGAAACGGGAGACATACTATATTTGATATGTTCAATCAAAGCTAAATGTTAAATGTTGAATTGAATAAACTGTCACATTCAAAATCTGAAAGTGTCAAGTTTTCAATCAAGCATATTATCACATCCAATTCTAAAGTTGGCATATCCCCAACCATTGAAGCCAAACGCAAATGCTAGGCCAATTTGAGTGAGCTTGATGAAGATATGCCCTTCCATTGTGGCGCTAGCATCTAAGCCCAATGCAACGAATAAGTCAAATTTACCAATCAAAGTAAAGTAATTCATAGACTAGAAGACTAAGAAATGTCTGAACAAAACTATTCAGCATAGGGATCTGGAGAAGAAAATCAAGAAAACCTATTATAGTTACAAGGTTTTATTGTTATCTATGACAGGCTGCACTTAGAAGCGTCTGCAAACTTTTACAAATTTGTCCATTTTCCGCAATTATTTTTTTTATTAAGAAGAGAATATGTGGGAAACACATTCAATTGACAATTTAATTGTATGAAGAGGGTTTTAATTTAATTGTTCAATGTTTTCCAGCCTTTGAAGCTTTTCAAAGAGGGTTTTAATTTGAAAATGCAAGTGATGTCGGCCTCAAAATTTTAAAGAAATAGAGCCAAATTTAGAGCTTAAATATATGCAACCACTACATACAATGATGAAAGATAAAATTTCCCCAACAAATTTATTTTGAAAAACCCCTAAAGTTGAAGTTGATCATAAGAAGATGAGACATTTTACCTTCTTAAGTATTTGAAAAGCTCCAAATTTGAAGTCATCACTTTTCTAGTTTGAAAAGCTCCAAAGTTGAAGTTGTCAATGTGGAGAGAAATTCTCATAGGGCTATAAAGCTACAAAGAAATACCTCCAACATCGGTGGAACATTAAAGCGTCAGTGTGGAGAGAAATGCTAACAGGGCTTGAAACACTATGAAAGCTATGAATTCTATTGACTAAGTCCCTGTTCCAGCTTTCAAGCGAAATGCACCAAAATGCTAAGGAAATGAAATAGAAATAGCATACACGTAAATGGGAAATAGTTCCTCGTCATTACTTACTTGAGATCTCAATGTCAACCGCAGAAGAAGAACATGATGTTTCTAATTTAATATATCATGCGCAGATGAATGCCACCGACTAGAAGCATTAATGAATGGTTGATCAATTCCCACAAGCATTAATGAATCTTTAATCACTTCCCACCAACCAAATACAAATGAAAAGTTTTAAGTGGCCCAGATATGTAGTTGTATATATGTCAGATATGTATGTCAGCGTATTTATTATTTATTGTTCATAACTATCAATATGCCTTTTACTTTCCTCCTATTTTTCTTTTGGGAAAAATAATTTATTCCTTGCCTAAATTGACCATAGGCAATGAAACATGAAATAAATAAAATTTTCTACATTTGAAAAATTGTTTTAAAAAAAAAAACATTACATTATATTATAGAAGTGGTAAAATATTTTAATTTCATTAGTCAGATTGAAAAACTAAAAACATTTGAATGAATGCATTAGTATTCCTGCCATAGACAGGAACTCTGAAAATTGTACTACTCCCCATATGACTCAATCACCAAAAACCAAATTATACTACTCCCATATCAAATACATAAATAATCATATATAGAAATCATAGCATCAGAAGCGTCTTGAGAGTTTGCTTAAAATCATATGTACAAATTATAGAAAATTGATGGTCTTTTCAATCAAGAATTATAGTGTCCAATATCACAGTGGTGTAACTGTACTAACAGGGCATTAATTAAAAGCAGCCATATAAATAATTTTCCATAGATCTGCCAAATAAAGTACCTGGCTTTTTTAAATACCAACCTCTATACAACCCACAAAGTCGTTTATATTCAAAAGCTTCTTTACCCTTAAATTCTGTACCTTCTTAAGAAGTTTCTTAGCCAGACTGAGCTATAGCTGTCATTCGAATTTTTTATATTTTCTACATTCTGAAAAAATCCAATAACAGTATGATAGTTTCGTCGTTCCTTCACACAACTCCAGTACTCTTAAAGCTACATTCTTGGGCTCATATACTCCTCACACAAATTCAATAGCTCAATACGAGCTAAAATTGGAAGAAACATACAATCCGCCATAAAAAATGCTCCCAATCCGGTTTTCAGTGCCATCAAGAATCTTTTTTAGCTGTTCTTTGGTATTGTTAATCAGATCCTTATCTTTCAGTTGGTCCTCTATTACATAAGCATTTTGAAGCTTCCTCAGTTCTGGTCGTAGCAGGGAGCACTGATATGAGGCTCACCTCCCTCACACTTCACACAAGCATTCATGGATGTAGAGAAATTTGTCAGTCGAAGGCGGTAATTCAGAGAATCTCCGTGGTGGAGACGGGCGTGCCTCTCCAGCAGTCTGCACGGGTGAGAGCTTTGTGGCAGCTCTGTAGTAGAGCCTTACTTATCGGCTAAACAACTAGCTCGCTAGCACTTCAGGGACGTCAGCAGCAGAAGCTCCTCCATCGGACTAGTCAGCGGGACCACATGACAGTCGGACCGGGCTTCGCCCAGGTAATATCCTATTGGCTAATTAACCAGTCAAATTTATTCATTGTTTCCCTGCCATTTCATCTAACCTACCCAATGATATTATCATTTCTTTCAAAGCGCATTCCCAACTATTAACGAAAGCGGCATCTAATAATAATAATAATAATAATAATAACTATCAATCGCACCATCAGTGCGCCTAAGAGTTGTGGAGTCAATTAATAAAAACAATTAGTACATATTTGTGTGATATATGTTTTAAATTGATAGCATAATCATCTCTATATATATATCCAATACATATAATACATTTAATAAATATTTGTTAACATCTTCGCAATATATATCCAAATATTATGAATGAACTTCCTTGCTACAATAAGTAATTCTTGGTAGGGGAGAGGACCCAGTATTTGAATGCGTTCCAATAGTTGTGAATGGAGTTGTTCACTTGATACCTACACTTGTTGACTTAATGTCCAATTTTTTTGACAATATTGTACCAATACTTGTGACTTTAAAGTTGTTAGTACAATGCTAACTGCCTAAAATTGAATAAAATGTACCTTTAGTTATAAAAATTAACCAATGATGTGATGCCACATCAGCTGTTCAACTATGGGTACCCTTTATGCACGACCATTGGTCTCACTTTTTTTTTGGGCTATTTTGGACAACTTGGCAAAAAACATGCTGATGTGGCATCATAACAGGTGATGTGGACTTGAAACCTTAGTTATAAGTAGGTGACTCACCAAGTAAGCTACTGTAAAAAAATTGGGAGCGATTTGAAATTTTTACGTTGGGTTTTGATAAGCGCGAAGTTAGGGTGTTCAAGTACTAGGTCCTCTCCCCTAGAAGAAATTGGAACAAGTGGTTTGTGTTTATTCCTCTTAAACTTTTCAATGATAAAAGTACTTATTAATATATATATATATATATATATATATAGATTTTAATTTTAGTTTTTTTCTTACTATGGTACAATAAATTCAAAGTTTATTAACCTGTGAAAAATAATTATACAATAGTGTGTTTAATTTTGTTTCTTATTATTAAATAAATAATAAATTAATAAAATTATATTACATTGTCTAATAATTAATGTAATATATTCAATGTACACATTATTTGAATGGTGATTATAATTATTTGAATGAATGATATTATATAATTATTATTTAATTTTGGCTTGACTATTTTGAATTAGTTTTAAAACTTTTCGAGGAGCGGATGACCATAGTGTTAACCACATTTGTCCATCTACCATTGCCAATTTTGACATGAGTCAATACACCTATTCACTAGCAGATTATTTGAAGAAGGTAGGACTTGTTGTGATCTAGGTAATGCTCACAGAGGTGAAGCATTGAGATTCCCTGGGAGTTCACCCATCATAGTAGCTCGAACGTGCTTAACTACGAAGATTCCTCTATGGTTGAATCTACTCTACTTGCAACTCCATTTTCAAAATTGAATGTTGTACATTATGAACCATTCATTAGAAAACAAATAGAAAATATTTTAAATTTTTCAATTAAAGGCCCCATTTAGAGCCAATATTTGACCCAAATTGAAATGAAGAATATTTTGAAACTTGATTGGTGGATACTAATGAGAATTTAAAATTCCTCCCAAATAAAAAACAAGACATTCAGTCTTTCATCTTTATTTTGCATTCTTGCCATTGCAAAAAATCCTCCCACTCAAAATAGGTTTGCATGGAGATTTAATGTTTGATAACGTTCTGACCATTATCTTGAATCATGGATTTTTTTTGGAGAAGGGTAACTCATTGTACTCTCTATAGAGCTTTTGATTCATGGGAATACTATCTTTTACCCCAAACTTCATTTTCATTGTCATCTTGTGTTGGACATCTCCTACACTTTTTGTGTATGCTAGGCTCAAGTAGAATGCTATAACTACAATAAATATATTAAACATGTTTTATGGATAGGATTTCATACAACCTTTAAAAATTGCTTGGCAAAAGGCTGTATGAAATGTGGAAGCGAAGACAAGACACCTAGGTAGTTTGATAGAAATGCCTAAAAGAAACATGTTCTTGTGGAATGCCTCAAATTTATTTCACAAATGTAAAATGCAAACTCCACAATATTTTCCAGCATCCTCCCTACCTGTGTGGAAATGGGAGCTTTGGAATAGGGTATGAATAATAGGGAAATTTTGTTAGTTGTAGTTGCCCCTAGCCTGGGATATGAGTATGCACAACTCAAAGCTCATCCAACTCATGCAAAGAAGGAATCTATCAACTTTAATGCCCATCCTACAAAAACAAAATTTGTCACAATAATGATTTAAATATGGAAGAAAGAAAAAGTGGTGGTTTGGAGAAAGGTTAAGATTTGGCCTTGGATTAGAAAGATCATGATTCAAAGGTGAGGATTTTGGTGGATGAAACATATTAGATTCAATAACATTCAATAATAGATTTAATATTGTGGTTTATTTACATTCAATGTTAAGTTCCCTTCTTGCTTATAATTTATAAGGTTCAATGCTAAGGTTTCAATTAGAATTTAATTGGGTTCATTATAAGAGGTAGAGTTTGATTTAGTTCAACCCGATCGTTTTAGTTACTAGTTTCATTTCCTTCAATGATAGAATTTTACTTATGCTAGAAAAACTTTTGTACTATTTTTTGAATCTTTTGATTTTAATCAACTATTTCAAACAGTAGTTTCTAAACTTTTACCTAACAATTTCTAATGATTTATAACAAAAACAAAAACAAAAACAAAAACAAAAAATTTAAATTCTCTAATATTCTCTCTAAACAATTTTCTACATTTAATAAAAATTTTCTACTATTTTATGAACTTTCAAAAGTTTCTAACTATTGTAATATTTTATAAATTTTCTAACTTTTCTAATATTTTCTATATAATTTTCTACTATCTTCTCTAAATAATGTTTTACAATTTATCTAATTTTTCTAATAATGTCTAAACTTTACTAAATTTCAATATTTTTTTCTAAATTATCTAATATTACACTATTTAAAAATTAAGAAACTACTTAAAAATATAGACGTACAATAATAAAAAATATTTGAAGTGTTTAAAACTTTAAACATTAAAAAAAAACACATTAAAAACCATATCTTTACCTAAGGAAACATAAAATAAACTTAAAACATATTAAAAAATTGGGAAAAATTGCTAACATACTTGATCCAGCCAAATTATCCTATAGACCTTCCCACTTCACAATTCCAACAAATTCATTTCATGCAAATGAGCAATAGATTGGATTTTTTCTAGCTTATATAATTTTTTGGGTTCTAACCAAAATCAATATGGCTAGATAAATTTCGACCAAAACCCTACAGAGATGTACACACCATGTGGCATCTACTTAACACCACCTAGATTTAGTTGGAATTGTTTTAGTCCAAAGGTGTCTGATCAGATTTGGTCCTGGTAGATCTATAAAGTTAGCACAAAAAGTGACATAGATCTGTGCTTTCACCCAGAAATGGTAGATGAAGCTCATGAAATGAATTCTTTTCCATCATAATTTGTAGATGAAATGATTCACTCTTTAACTTCTCCTGCAAGGACTTCATCTCCCCATGATCTAAGTGATACTCATAAAATACCATTTATAGAAAATGTAGTTGAAGAGCTTCTCTCACCTATGGTTTCAAATGCTCCTCTAGCAATAGAAGATCATTAGTAACTTTCTCACCCTCTTTGCTGCAATAGAGTTTAGAAAACCCAAAAAAAGAGGGTTATTTAAATGGAAACAATAAGCATAGGTTTAGTTTCCAATTTGGTACACAACAGTGCAAAGATGAAAAAAACTAAAGTGAATTCGAAGTTAGTAGTGGACCCAGCTACATGCAACTTATTTGTTCAAGTTGTACATCCTATTTTTGAAAATGATGTTAATAAAGAAAATCAATTTGATTTTAATATATCTCAAATGGATCTAGATTGGGTTACTTGTGAAGGTAAAATTAATAATTTTCAGATGTCTACATCCATTGTAATCGAACAATCAAACAAAGATAAACATACTAAAGACCAACATAAGCATCAACTCTAGGTTTTGTCTTCATGTTTCTATCAGTAGTAGGTGATTCATTCCCATCTCTTGAGTCATCTTCTACAAAATTAATTGTTGATCCTAAAGGGAAGTTGGATAAGAATACTATTGAGAATATTTAAAAATGACAAATATATGGGAAAATGGTAGATGTAGGGTCAACCATATGAATGAATAAGCATATAATTTTTCCAATGATATGAAAACCATTTATTTGAAGGCAAATTAGATAGAATAGGGAATATGGAAAGGTCTGGAAGCCATCAAAGAACAATAAATGTTTTGGAAAGAAATTTTTGGTAACCTTAAGGAGATAAAAGAAATGGATAGAAGAAGAGTCAAATCTCTCAAATTTTGCCCAAGTGATAAAGATGAACAAAGCAACATATGGCTAGAAAATATTGAACTGAAATGCATAAGCATGGATTAGCTAATAGGTGAATAGGTGAAACTCTTAAACACTTGTAAACAACTTAAAACTAAATCTTTGGGCAATTTTCCAACAACTATTGAGGTTATACCAATTAATTAGCAAATTCAAGATCCCGATGTACTTGCTATTTAAAAAAGTGTAAAATTTATTATCAATTTTGAATATAATGAAAATTTATTTTAAGGTGTCAATATTATGATGGGTTGAAGTGTTCTCTCAATTGCATTAATTAATGCATCTTTTACTTTCCATACTACAACTACTTGGATGAGGTTCAAAGAGAGCATAACAAATGCAAGTTGAAAATGAAAATTTTATTTGTTATAAAAAATAAGTCATTAGCTTGGGTAATTAAGTTATCCAGGGTATATGAATAAGCGATGTCACAACCACAACCTACTAGTCAGAGAGATGCAATAGGAGATACAATTGAAAGATCTTAAAGTTAGTCTTAATAAGTCATCTAAAGTTGTTTTAGGTTTCTACTTATACATTTTGTAAAGTGTAAGCTTTAGAATTGATTTTAGATTTAGTTAAGATTTTAATTTTTCTTTGTTTATGGTTGGGTTTTAAAATTTGGAAATGTATAAGTTAGTTATAAAATGTGATCATAACTTCTAAACTCTTAACTTTTCGTAGTTACCAACCTAGAGTTAGCCATGGAAAAGAAACCTATAAATGCAATGAGATGGTCAGCTAAAAGGACTTTTGGACTTTTATGTTTTGGATATAAAATTTTGTTTTGAAGGAGTATAATTTCATTTTTGAATGAACACAATGCATTTTTGGGAGTAGTACCAATTATGATGTGTATTTTAGGAGTTGAATTAGTCTTTCTCATATGAAAATACTATTATCTTTTTATAATCTTTGTCCAAAGAATAGAGGCTATTGTTATGTCTTTACATGCATTTCTTTGGTATCTTAGTGATGTACATCTCAAAAATCTTTAAGTCAAATTTCACCATTAAAGATCTTCAAGTGTAATCTAAAATCTTTATTGTAAACTTGAATATATTATGTGAGATCCTTGATATTTGTTTGTATAATCAGTATCAAAGATCTCATAATAAAATATGTATTTTAATTTATGTTTTTCATATGAAAATACAAAATTATATCATACAAAGGAGTTTCCCCTCTACACATTGAAAAAGATCATCAAATTGATCTCTCCATATTTTGAAAAATAATTTGTTGCTCTATTTATTGGAATAAAATTTATCCTGACAAATATATTTACCAATAAGTTGAAAAGTTATTAATAGGTTTGATTGTTGATTTTAGAAAAATATCAAACAAGCCCTTTAAATGGGGATAAAAAAATGGTGGGATTAGGATTAGGAGAAGGAGCGGCGAAAAACGGATATCAAACATGTTGATTCATAGAGAAGGTCAGACCATACATATATAAGATCAGTAATGGTAAAGAGGATGTATGACATACCAGATATGGGATCGATCTTGACCCATTTACAGGTGTTTTCTGCAAAAGAGCAATCGTTCAACATGCCAAACCCTTCTTTGTGAATCCGACATGTGATATCTAAGAGTAAAACCAATAAACAAAGCCCATTTGATATCTATAAGAGGACTGCACTAGATGGCCTTGCTGAGTCCATATCCAAGAATCCCAGGATTCTGTCAGAAGGAGCTAAGAGGAGTGATCGAGGGATTAATGATCAAAAGGCATCTACATTCAAAAAGGGGGAAACCTCGACAACTGCTGAGGCCAGGGAAAATGTAGTGCAACCTCCCTTCAATCCAAATATGAAAATCTCCAAGATTCCTAACGTTCTAGAGGCTAAGGATCAGATCAGAGTATACAAAAGGATTATGAGACTCAAAAGAGGAATGTCAAGAAAATTTGGAGAAAGAAAGTACCCACTATTTTGGTTCAAGTACCAATCACGCGCCTGCAGAGCCGGAGAAAGAATGTCTTGCCATCAATATCTCGGAAGGTATGTTCTCTTCTGATATTTCCTTTTTGAGAAAATTGACTCTCATCGCTAAGATTTATTCTCCAAGCATCTTGTGTGAGCATATTAGGTTATGGGTTTCCCAGCACTAGTGTGGATTGAGAGAGGTAATCTTTTCTGACAAGGACCCATCATTTTTCATTATTATATTAAGATCTGTAGTTTTTTGAGATTCAATTCATAAATTTAAGGGCTAGTTTTGTAAGGCTTTTGGGATAGATACTTTTGCATGTGTTCCTAACTTCACTCCAGATCTAAACATCTGCACCTTTAGAACATTATGGTTTGCTTTACCCAATCTCCCTTTAAAAATATAGATCTGAAGATCGTGGAAGTCCTTGCTAATAAAATACGGGTTCTGGTTAAACATGATTTAATTCCATATGAGAATTTGTATCTCCTGATTTGATTTTTCAATCTTATCCGATCATCATCCCCTCCTCCCTCGAAGATTTGAATTCATTCCTGATAGGGAGTGTGGGATCAGTCATTAGAAATCAAGGATGTAGAAATGATTGACAAGCGCTCCCTTTGTCTTGGTTAGTACACTTTAAAATGTCAATCTTCTATCCATGACATAGTAACTGTATGCGTTGATCACAATTCAGATGCATCCACATGTTCCCTTTGGCAATAACCCATTCAGAAATCCCAAGGGGGTCTGCACTTGTAGTCAATCGTATCAGATATAGGTGTTATTGGAAAGGAGATATCTCAGGGATTCCCAATAGTGAGTTGCAGATTCTCCCTAATATCGTCCAAGCTGAAGATTCAATCCAACAAGTTCAGATTTGCAACATGAATTTCAGTAAGGAGATGACACCTAATTTTTCTTCTCGAAACATGGAATGTGGTGCCCCCTCCTCCTCACTTCCTAAAGTTGGAAAGTATCCCTCAATTCATATGGGTTAATTGGGGTTTGAGATAAACCAGAATCACCCTATGATGTTATTTGGATTGGCTCTTGAGGTGACTCAAGATATTGAAGGAAAATGATATATGCTTGAGGAATCTATTCGATGCAATTTTGCTAATCATCTTCCTTTTTATCTATTAAAATTTAGTTTTAAGGATCAAATTATGTTAATGAACGATCTTGATAGGGTATTTGATATTAGGATCAAACACAAGATTGATATATTTTACCCTTTCTATCAATATGAAGTTCAGTGAAGGTCAATGGATTCTTTCAGTTCAGTATCTCCATCTAGTGATTGGTTGGCCAAGAACATAATCACTTACTAGATTATGTTTAATGATTCCCCTTTTAGCAATTTCATGCCTTAATTTCTTTAGAAAGAAGCTCTAGATAGAAAAAAAAAAAGAGGCTCTTGAGGTTCTGGTGAATGAGATAGCTAGGTTTATAGCTTCATTACAATTTTTGCCTTAACTTCTTAGGAAGTTCTTAGTGAGGGTGATGTTAATAACACACAGTCTATCAATTTTCCATGGGTAACTTGATGGAAAAGGTTGTTGAGGTTTTTTTATGAATCTTCCTCTAACTTGGATCAAATTAGTAATATGGAAGATATGCAAATCCTCCCATTTTCACGACTGTAGGACTTTTTAGGATCTCTTCAATTTACCTCTTCGCTAGGTGTAACATCTTTTGCAAGAAAATCAAGAGGATATGAGTACACCAAGAAATCACTTGATAGTAAGGGGAAGTTGTTGGAACTCTTTGGTAATTGAGAAGGGGGGCTGAATAGGTTATCTAAGCTCTAGATATACAAATAAAACTTTTCATAGCTTAGTGAACCCATATCCATAAAATAATTTCATCATGCATGCATCTATTAGATTATGCAATCACTCAAACATGTAGGTTACTATCAAATCAGTTTGTAGAAATATAAGCATGAAACATGACATATTCAATAAAACATTTGACACAATGATTTAATGTAGAAACCTAGTTTGGGAAAAGCCACCAGAAACATGCTATTCATTCTCACTCTTCTAAAGATGCCCAGTAAAAGGAAAACCTTGTTAAAGGTTACAATGCACACTATTAAATGTAACCTAGCTAAAGGATTTCAATCACCCTATTAGGAGTGAGCCTTGTTAGAGGACATTAGATCATTCACTTGGAATGTCACCCAGTTAAAGGATTTATAAATGATTGCTAGGTCAACCTTAATCCAAAAGATTTACCCTAGTCTGATACAATGATTAGAAGGTAAAAATAAGGATTGGTCTAATAATGTAACTTACAACTCCATTTGTAGATTATAGATCTATGTTTCAATCCTCCATTTTGCTTGGCTTTCACACTCTTCAGCTCTGATAGACTTTTCACCCTTCAAGCATCCATACCCTTAAGCCTTCTTTCTTTGCTTGCCAATGCAATCTCTTCTCTTAGGTCACTAAATGAAGAAATATCCTAGACTCCTTGTCTTCTTTAGGTTCTTGCACATGACAACCCTTACACATGACAACACTTGCTTTTAGTTCTAGACATATTTATAAATAGAGAATTTAAGATCTTTTACTGTTCATCCTCCATCGTCCATTTTAGGGTTAGGTCATATTAGGTAGGATTCAATGAGTCTACCCTCATTTCATTTTATTCCCTTCTAGAAAATTCTCCTTCATTTCTCTTTGAATTCACCCTTAAAATAGTTCACCATGAATTCTGTGCCACTGGCTCATTAATCTTATCTTCCACACAGTTCACACAATCAAAGAAATCAAACTTGTTAGCTCAAATTTATCAAATTCTCCATCTTTATCATAATGTTGACACTGGGCATTAACTGGCTTCTGATGCTTGCCATATACTATGTTGCTCAGCATCCACTGTCAAAACACTCGACAACAACTAAAGGTTACTAGTGCTTAGCATCAACTAAACCTTACTTGGCTTACACTATTTCACTCAGCTTACATGAAAATTGACTTTGCTCAGCTCCAACTGATTTTTTGCTTAGGTTGTACTAAATTTACTCAGCACCTATTATCCATTTGGTCAAGCTTGGTAGAAAAAATCTATTTAACTTGTTCTTCTAGACTTAATTAGCATATCAAACCTTTGCAACCTTAAGTAGATTATAAATGCACTATAATATGACTGTCTTAATTAAGTCTTGTACTCCTTTTCATATCATAACTCAACCTTTCCTGTAGGTGCTAGTTACCTCATTTGATCAAATCCTATTCATCAATAAAATAAATGATAGTACTTAACTCATATAAGCAATTGTCTTACTAGCAAGTAGTAGGTTTTAAATTAGTGATAGAAAAATGATTGAAACACATTTATCATAATTATATCCATCTTTTTTCAATAGAAGTTTGATCCATCTTTTGACTTCTTAGAAACTCTTTCATTTGTGCAATATCCAGTGTGTGGGACTTCAAGTACCCCTATTCCCAAACCTAGAAGTCGAAAGAGGAAGAGCATGAAAGCCAAGGAGGAAATTATTGTTGGTATTCAATCTACTTTGGAAGATAGATACATGGAAACCAAATGAGTTATGAGGACTCTAGAGATGTTATCCTCAAGAATTATGAAGATCATAATATGGAATTTTAGAGGTATTAATGCACATGACAAGAGAGGAAGGATCAAATAATTACTTGATTCTACTCATGGGGACATAATTTTTTTACAAGAAACCAAACTATCAAATAATTTTTTTGAAGATATTGTAGTGAAGTGGACTGTTTGGAAATCTTCTCATCTCCCAAGATTTGGTACCTCGGGAGGCATCTCAACCCTTTGGAATCCTAAGACTATTCTTGGAGGCCTTGAAAGAAAGGCTTTGGGTTGGCAACTACTTCATTTTATCTACTTTGATATTTCTTTTTCCATTATCAATGTTTATGCTCCTACTTCAATTGCATACAAGTTAAATTTTTGGGATAATATTTCCAATTTTATTCACCATTGTTCAAATCAGAACATATTATTGGAGGAGATTTCAATGTTGTTAGAAATATTATGGATAAAAAGGGAGGTATCATCTCTCCTCTAGGATCAATGGAGGATTTTGATTCATTTATCAAGAAAAATTATGATCTCCATGATATCTTACTATCCAATAGATTCTTGATTTGGAACAACAAAAGAGATGGTTTTCTTCAAATTACAAAAAGGCCAGATAGATTTATCTTGTCTTAGTTTTGGAAAATTCTAGAACGTATCAATTAAACCAAAGACTCTCACTTTTCTAGGTTTTGATCATTTTCTAGTGCGACTTTCCATAGACAAGTCTCTAGCTCAATCTTTTTCCCAACGCAAATCTTCTTTCAAGTTTGAAATAATGTGGTTTAGGTATCCTCATTTTTAAGCTATAATTTGACAATGGTGGGTTAGTGCTCCATTACTAGAAAGGACTACAATGTTTCAATTCTTTAAAAAAATATAGTTCCTTAAGAAGCAGTTAAAGGTTTGGAACAAATTATTAGTGTTTAAGAACATCTTTTCTCAAAAATAAGTGCTTAAGAAACAAGTAGAGGAAATTAATGAACAAAATCATTTTCCACAGTATGAATCCCCTATCATTTCTAAACAAAAGGAGAAACAAAGGGAATGGGAAGAACTATGTAGCAATGAGGAAGAATATTGAAGACATAAATCAAGAGAACTTTGGCTTAGGGAGGGAGACAAAAATTGTAAGTTTTTTCATGCTTTGATTAAGAAATGTAGGGTTTCTAGTGCTATTTAATTATTATGAATGCTATATCTGGTAACCTCATTATTGATTGTATAGGTATTCAAGAGGAGGAGGTTCAATTTTTCAAAGGGCTCCTTGATCCACCTTCTCCCTCAATTGTTAATGATCTAGAAGAGATCAGGACCTTATTGATGTTTTTCCTAAGCTAATATCCTCTAAGGATAATGTTTTTCTTATGGCTCCATTCTCTCTATAAGAGATTTATAAGGTAGTTTCATCTCTTCCCCTTGATAAAGCTCCTAGCCCAAATGGATTTACCAGTCTTTTCTTCCAAAAGTTTTGGGATGTGATCAGTTGGGACTTGTTGACGGCTATAGTAGAGTCAAGAAGAAATGCTTCAATTCTCAAAAACTTCAATTCTACCAATATAGCTATAATCCAAAAGGTTGGGGATCCTCAAATCTTTGCAAATTTTAGACCCATCTCTTTGTGCAATTGTTTATATAAGATTTTATTGAAAGCAATTTATTTAAGGCTACAACTTGTTCTATCTAGAATTATTTCTTCTAAACAAGGTGGATTCATTATGAGTAAAGAAACCATGAAAAGAGCTTTAGTTACTCATGAGGCTCTTTACTCCATCAATGAAAATAAAATCCTTTCATTTTTTATTAAATTGGACATGATGAAACTATATATAGACTAAACTAGTCATTCATTATGAAAGTCCTTAAAAAATTTGGATTTGCAGATAAATGGTGTAGATGGATTAGGGCTTGCATATCTGGGGATCACCTTCCTCATAGTAACTTAATCAAGAATATTTTTTGATTCATAAATGTATGCTTTAGGATTGTGAGATTTTGATAAATTACAGTAATGATGACCATTATAGGTATAGAAAATCTTTTCTATCTTTAATCAAATAGGTCATGTGAGTTTCACAATTCCAATTATTGCAAATTGTCGAGTTCTCCTAAAAATTAACTATGATTGGTAAGGAAAACATTACCCTATCTAACTATGAGATAGTTTTTGATGAAATGCATACAATTCAAAGAAAGATCCATTATGGCCTTCAAAAGTTAGCTCTTTTATGGTCTTCAATCATTGTTGAAGTTGAGAGAAGTTGTTCATTTCTTTTTACTTCAATGTAATGATAGATGTTTGATTTATTATATTCAGTAATTGTTACCTCACCACACAAAAAATCTAGGAAGTGTTATGCCAGTCCCAAAATTACATAGTACTACTCTATAAACTTGGCTTTTAGTAGAGATATCAAAATCCATTTGACCTTTATTCAAGTTCATTCAGTATTCAAAATTCTATCCATGTAAAGAAACATAGATTAGCTCAAATGACTATTCTGTCTCTAGACAATAGATAAATGACTAAAACAAAAGTTTATTTTTATGGTAGACTTATGGTAGTTTTTTTGAATATTAGGGAATAGCATATTTTTCATTTCATCAAATTTCATGAAATATATTCATCTTGAATTAGCTTAACTCATGCATGTGTTTAGATGTTAATGGTTTCTCGTCAAATATAATCATAGGAAAGAACTAAACCTTGATATAGAAGATTGTGAGTTCACTACCATCCATGGTATGGAATAAAATATTAAAAAAATGAACAAAACATACATGAGAATATATAGTCGATTCATTAAATTAAAATAATAACCCTTTTTATTCAGTTGTATGCTAGTCGTAAATAATATTACACATTAAGGGTTTTAAAGGATGCCCTTTTTAAAAGAAGCAAAAGCTTAAAATTGATCAATAAAATACTTGATTTGTGAGATAATCATCATCCTAAAACCTATTGATGAGTGAAAAGAAAAATATATTATTGAATCAAAGGTGAGAATATCAAAAGGATGAAACTTTCTATGATTTGTACCTTACCAGTTTCTTATTTGAAGATTCAATTTAATGAAAGATAAACACATATCCACATGCATTTGTAGGTTAGTCAAACCATCAAGTATGGCTTATTCTTGTACAAATTTTCAAATATTTTTACGTTCTTAATTTTAGATGATCAGAAACTTACAACGTACAAGACCTATAAAATATCATTGTCACTCTTCTTCTAGATTTCATCCTTGAAAAATCTCCAAATAAAAAAGAGCATCCTCCATTGGCTCTTGTTGATTATTTGAATAGTTGGATGACCTAAGGAGTGTAGAAATTTTTTTTTCTCACAAACTCACCTTAGTCACAAAAAAAAAATCTTAGTTTGATTATAAACTTAACATCTCTCAATCAATCTTATATTGCATGATGGGCAGGAAAGGGAATGGTAATGCTTGTTTGAAACCTAGGGTTTTTGGCACTAGTAGGGGCATTGCAAGGGTTCTTCACCTTGGTAAGGATGAGGATAATGAAGAAGATGATGAAAAGGATGCAGTCGATTGTAGGGGAGGTTTTATTTTCTGGTGTATGGGTTCTCTCTTGTGTAGATTTGGTTTTTCTCTTGTTGGAATTTGATTATATTTCTCGAGCTCATGTATTGGAATCTTTGTGGGGAGTTTGGCGCCCTTATCTCATTTGGATTTTTTGGTCTTTGAGTCCCATTTCTCTATGTGTTTTAAACTAGATTCATGGATCTTATGGCTACATTTTCATGGGATGGTGAGGTGCAGCTTGGTGTGGGGTTTTGCCCATTTGTGTGAGTGCCATGTTGGTCATAGACAACATAACCAAGAAGTGATTTGCAATGGATAGAGTCCTATTTCTTCTTTTGGTTGATTTGATGGTGATATTGTTGATGGGTTATTCGAAGGGGAACCTGAGACACAAGAAAAAGCTAGAGGAGAAAACAACCTTTAAGAAAGGAATAGAGGTATATACCAAGTTTTCTTTTATTCATACTATTCACTAATTTGAATTTTTTAAGTGTGATTAAATGCAAATGATTAGAGTAGGTATACAAGAGATGGTATTTGATTATTAGCATGAGCATTATTGCATTTGAAATGGATGGCAAGTATGAAGCATTGTTTCATCTGGATAAATTGCTCTATAGGTTGTCTATTTTAACCCTCATTAGGACACCTTGGTCATAAGTTTATGTGTTTTCATATACGTGGTATGTTAACACTGGTGGTAAAATCTCACAGTAGTTCCATGGTTTGGATATGTATTAAGATTGAAAAACCTATCTAGTTATAGCACCACATGCTTTTGGAGTGCCCAAATTCTTATGAGGGAGTTATACTTATGAATTCTTGACTCTTCCTTTTCAGAGAGCAGCCAAATCAAGATTATGTACCAGCTAAATGAACCATAAATATAGATCCCAAGTTCATTAATGTGTGATCCCTTGCTATTCTATTTGAAAATTTATTGTGTGTTGCATGAGCATTGTGTTGTAGTGCCATATAATGTTGGGACATGCTAATCACTAGAAAAAATGCACTAAAGAAAATGTAGTGACTTTTTAAATAATTTTGTTGTTGTTTTTTACTATAAACTATGCAGATCAAATGCTGAAATTTTTAGAAAAAATCCACGATGTTTTCAATTTTTTGAAAATTGATCAACTGTACAATTTGTAGAGAAGATAGTCAAGTCCTATAATGTTGGTGTCTCTCCTTTACTCAGATGCATTGTAATTCTAAACACATACATTGCCACCACAACTTGGTGAATATATTCTCCTATCATACTATAATGATTGTAATATAAATATTGTTAATTGGAACTAAGAAAGAGAAAGTCCATTTATAAGAAAACATTTGTTATTATGATTGTTGTGTGCATAAGTTGTCATCCTTTATCATAACTTGATTTGAAGAAGCTCCAAGGATCTTGTGCATTGATTTGTTTTATTTATCATGTTTTGTATATCATGTGGTTGTAAATTTAATAAGCATGTAAACTATTACTTAATTATGTTGATGGAAGCTTAAAAATTATTCTTCACTTTTTTATATTATCACATGTTGTTATTGTGGCGATAGGATAAAATCTCAAAAGGGAATGGATGCTTGATTAGAATAACATATGACTACCTATGTGTAGATAGTGCATATGAATGTTAATGCACATAGAAAATTATGGTTAAACTTTGAAATGCTTTCTATTTCCTTATGGAGAACATTTACTTCCTCATGAAATATATGAATTGCCTTAATTGGGCTTGGAGTATGATCTTTACAAAATTCCTTCTTATGCATACATTGATAGTTCAAATTGGGAAATATTTTAGAAATACCAGTATTCAATATGTCTCTTTCAATATTGTTACTAACCTTGAAACATTCTAGTGATTAAATGTGAATAACCACTACTAGGTGTTAATATTAAATCTTGGCCTTGTGTCTATGAACAATCCTTGTGAGCTAAAGACATTGTGTTTCATTGGCCTTGATAGAGGTTGTTACATGATTATATAAGTAAATGTAGGTATGAGTGGTGTTCACAAATGTATTATTATTTACTACGTTCTTCTCGAATCCATTACCTGGAATGTTGGCAATTGGGAGTAAATTGAGATGGGTCATCTTTTAGTTATAAACTATGACTTTATAATCATAATCATAATTGAATTCTCTAGTGGTGGCAATAAAATGTTCTTATAAATTGGGAATTCCTCAAGGCCCAAGTTGTAATATGTTATTAGTGACACACATCACAATTATTTTCTTGAGACTATTATTGAATTCTTGCATACTCCTTTTGATTTTATTAAGGAAAGTAAATTTAGATTACTTCCTGGTTGTTTGACAATTAAATATGATAGATGAAATTACTTCCTTAAAAATTCTTGTAACCT
Organism: Cupressus sempervirens; assembly: GCA_028749045.1. Lineage (NCBI taxonomy): Eukaryota > Viridiplantae > Streptophyta > Pinopsida > Cupressales > Cupressaceae > Cupressus > Cupressus sempervirens. The sequence goes on from CM053785.1 coordinate 410,690,247, forward strand.
CAGTGGTGTTTGAAGTAATCAATTGTGGACTTTTTAGTCAATGTTTTCCTTTCATACTTTTGATTATGTAATCATTTTATTTTCATCTTACTTAACATATTGATTGGTGTTGTGGTTTCACAATGCACACCCCATTTCTCCTAAAAATGGGGATTTCCTAGTAATTTATTTCCTTATTAGACCCCTAGTCCAGGGTCTAAGTCATTTCTTTTAGGGCTCTACCTAGAGTCTAGGATCTGCCTGGTCCTCTGCATGAAACAACCATGTGTCAGATTTGGAGGACATTGAAAATCAAGGTGATTCTGAGTAAAGGAATGCACTATTACACCTAGCACACATGTGTACCTTGTTAAGGTGCACTAGTGCATTTAGTGCACTAAATGCACTAGTGTGTATGTGCTTCCCTTTGGAGGTGTGCAGCTACTCACATACACAGATGCACACAACCAAAGGGTGCAGATGACCCTAGGTCTGTAAATACTTGGGGCCATCACCCTCCCCTTCACTCATAATATTCCTTCGAGCCTCCATGAGCAGACCTTTGCACATACAGAGGTGTGACAAACATTCTAAACTTGCACACACAACACTTAGTTAATGCACATAAAGGTTTTGAAAGCCAAGTTTAAACCTCACCTAAAAAATAAGGAAAAGGTGCGCATGTGTGCACCTCCTCAAGATGTGCACATTGGAACCTTTATCACTCAAACAAAAGGACCTAATGTGATGGTGCACACATGATCACCTTATCAAATTAGATTTGGTTAATGCAACCTCACATCCCACATTAGTGCAATCTTTAGAGCTTGTCAAGGTCTTGGAAGATAATTATGTGTCAGAACAAAGAGTTATGAAGAGTATAATAGGGGAGATAGTCCTGGACTTAAGAAAGAAATATTGATAAAGTTCACCATCTCCCAAGTGCTGATCAATATGTGAAAATTACTTATCATTGAAAGATGGTATAGGGAGAATGAAAAGGATGCTAAAGATAACATACAATTGCCATTCTTGATTGATAGAAAATAAGTGGGATGAAGAGTAGGCAAGATAGATATGACTAGGGGATACATGAAGGATGACATTGGATGCTCCATTATTCTTCTAAGCAGGGTTATGTGTCTACTAGCAACTGGGCACCTAAATATTTGGAGTGTACATTTCATTGAGACCATCACAACAACTAAAATTCTAATTGATTAGGCCACAATACTAAATGAAAACATAGAAGAGTAGTTGGTAGGAGTCAAAGCTTACTCCAAGTTTTACATCCATGGCATCATACTTGGTGTATTTATTGGCGACAAAGACAACTATCTATCCATGATTGTATAAGAAGGGAAGGATGCAAGATTAATGCTTGGCCTAATGTGGTATATGCCCAACTAGTAAAGAAGAAGCTCTTGGATCAGAGAAAAGAATACAAAACAGTGAATGATAATTTTATTTTTGTAATCATTTGGTTCATTGAGGGTGATTATTCTAAGAGGATGTTAGTAGAGGCAGCAACAAGGATTGTAGAGATAGGAGCATATTACATCTAGTTCAAGACATTCACCTACCTAAGGGTAGTAGGTACAACTATGAATCCAAAGAAACTCCTAAGATATCCATTGGATAGGCTCATTTTACTAGAGATAGCAAGAAAACTCACATTTGCATATGAAAAAGTGATGAAACAACATAAGAAGACTTGGGTATGGCCCACCATTATAGGTCCATTTGAAGTTGAGAGGAAACAAGATATCATGACCTTTGATGTAGAATAGAATTAATATCCCTTGGAAGAATATGACTCTCTTCATTCATTTTTTGATAATATTGGCAGAGTTCAACTTTTGGCAAGAAAACAATTTGTTCATGAAGATGTAGTAGAAGATCATTGGATGAACACAATATATGACTATCATATTTGAATTAGGGATTATTGTAGGATGACTCTACATCTGGCAGGAAGTACCTTGAAGATAAAGATCCCACTAAAGACTATCCAACAAAACACTCAAGAGGTCCTAGATCCCTTGTACAATCATGACAAGATATTTGATAGACCAATTATGAATGCAGAGGTTGATAGGGAAGAGAATGTAGATATCAATAATAGGGTGAGACATGTACTTCAATTGACAAGAGACTAGATCAAGAAGCCCTTTAAGCCTAACCCAGTTCCTTATACAATCACCTTTCAAACCATAGCATGCCTAGTAAAGGGTAAAGGTATAAAACTTATAGTGCCAACATTCCCTTCCGAATCTCCAATTAGGTCAAAAATAGTGTATAAACATGATAGGGATGTTGGGTACTTTAGTGCTGACAAAGAGAAGAATAAGAGGAAAAGAGCTTCTCCAAAGAAATCTAAATTTGAAGCTGAAGAACCTCAACAAGAATAGGTGACTCAAGCCCAAGAGGTAGCTTAAGCACTTGAGAATCAAGAGCCTCAAAATGAAGAAGTAACTCAAACTCGAGATATTCCACAAGTGCCTCTACCATAACAAGAATAGGAACAAGCCCCATAATAGGAAGCATAGGAGGTATCCCTACCTACACAAGAGGAATAAGCCTCTTCTTTAGCTGCTAAGAAAGCTAGAGTTGGACCAACTATTAGAAGGATTAGGAGGCAAAAAATAAAAAGAAAGGTTATACCTATTCCTCTAGTCCAGAAACCATCCTTGAAGAGGTTGAAGAGGATGAAGAATTCAATCTCCCATTGAGTCAAAGGACACACTTGGCAAGGAATAAGAGAGAAGGAGGAGCTCCACCATTACATTGCAATCTATTCCTAGAAAATTGACCAAGGTTACAACTTTAGAGGATGAGCAACAATAGTGGATAGGTCAACAAGAAGGGTAGGGAACACATATTTTCAACATATCTAATTTTGACTTTATGCTAGTAGGGATTGAAATGGTGGGTGATAAAATACAAGATATGCCCACAAACCAACCTTTAGAAGAGGATTGGAATCAAATTCCACCTCTACCACAAGGATCTTTGGGTACCTCACCACCATCATTGTAGGATTTATCATTTTTGGATAAAGGATTAGCCACTCCCTTCCCTCCTATAACTAAAGAAGAGAGAGAGATGTATCAAGAGAAGCTAGAACAAAGGCTAGTCAATGAAGTATCAGAGGAATGCCATATACTTGAAGAACCTTAGAAAAATTCTCAAGATACAGATGCAAAGACTTTCAATACTATAGATGCAGGGACACCAAATTTAGATCTCTCATAGAAGGAGAAGACTCCTAAAAGGAGTGATAAGGGAAAAGGGCCTGCTAGGAAAACCTCCTCTTCAACCAAATACTTGTCTCCTATGGGAGAGTAGAGTATGGATGCACTTATAGAAGCCATCAAGAGGCCTGAGCCACCTATGGGTGATGTGCAAAAATTGACCTTCATAATGAAGAATAGATATTAGGACCTACTTGCTCACATAGCCATTCTTCCTCCACATACTAAGACTGAACATTTGACTCCTAAGGACTATCAAATTACAAAAGTCCTATCAGGAAAGCCCATAGTAGATACAACTAAAATAATGGTCACTATAGGGATTAGGGAGGTGTTCAGGCATTTTGATGTTAGTGAGAATGAATTGATAAAGCTACACAAAGAAAATAAGCTACTAAGAGGATATCTGTATGGAATTGTAGGTCCATGGGCTCAAGACCACGCTGAGGTTACTCTCACTGTGACACTAGAAAGGAGAGATAAGGGAAGTGTCCAAGTTGACTCTTTTTTAGGATCATGTCAGCAATGGCATGACAATTTTGAGCAAAAGGGTGTAGAGGTAATACAAGCTAATTTGAACCTATTGCATAATATTCATTCTAATGTAGAGAAAATGGTATCTATACTAGACCAAGATTTTGGGGTATGGCTGAGGTACATACTTGTGGAAAAGACCTTTAAGAACTCCAAACAATAAAAGGTCAAAGTTATCGTACACTAATGAAAGTGTATACAATGGATGAGATTGATAAACTTGAGGATTGGATTGAGAAGATAGCTATTGGAAGTAAGGTTGTGGAAGAACTTCATGAAGATATTCAAAAGTTAAAAGGCTAGTCTCAAGAGAAAATTTTGGATGCAAATATGTATTATGATGCTATTTCCCTTGAGATTTTTTAAGATGAGATGAAGACAAAGCTCAAGTTAGTACAAGCAATAGTTGAACAATTTTAGAGAAATTTTGAGGGTGCTTCATCTAATGAAGATATTAGGAAAGCATTCAAGGCTGAAGAGGTATTGTTGAGACTTGATGATTTTGCAAAAACTTGAATGGATATTAGTGACTATCGACAAATAGTTAGGCATAAATATGAGGCACTAGATTTATTGGAAGCTTCCCAAGTGACGAAGATTATAGAGAAATTCAAGAGAAAAAATCTAGACATCATTATGGTATAAAGGGGAAGGAAACCCCAAAGCTAGAAATTTATTTTTAACACTTGGGAAAATTTTGGAATTTTTCAACCTACTACACAGGTGCACAAGGTGTGCTATACCAAAGGTGCACCAAATTTTTTGAAGAAGTTAGAGATGTGCTGAAATTTAACTTCCAATTCCAAATAAAGAGTTTTCCATGCATCAAAAATGCATTCTGATGGTAGTTTGACTCCTAGAAACATTTAGAGAAGGCCAAGCTTCCATTTTTAGAGAGCTTCAAGGGACTTTGAGATCCCCTTACAGCTTCCTTCTTCTTACCTACTACTTCTTTCTTTGTTCTAAGACATGTAAAGGCTTATGCACCCATTAATTGATATAAACAAGGGTGGAATCCTATTTTAGTACCATTTAGAGAGTTAGTTTGTACATGATTAGATTTGTTTTATTAGTTTTAAGATATATTTGCATGAAGAGATCTCTCACTCTCAACACAAATTGAGATGATTTCTTATAAATTAAGGAATATAACATGTATTTTAGGCTATTATTTTGATGCAATAATATATGCTTTTAGTGCTCTCATTTTGATTGTAGTTATTGTTGTTGGAGTGTGTTATTTTTGTGGATTATTGAACTCATGATAATAATAGAGCCAATAGTTTTGTTGTTTTAATTTGATTGTGTGATATTTTAGTTTTGGTGTTTGTTGTGTGTTGATGATTTTTGCTGATGTACAAAGTTTGAGAAGAGATCACCCTATTGTTCCTACATAGCTTCTCGTCTCAGATGAGTGCACTTTCTATGGCCTTGCAATTTGATAAGTGAAACATCTTTCATTTTTACTAAATTTCCATCAAAAATTGCATCAGTGGATATATGTAATGATGATTTGATATTTTTTAATACATAATTAAGTATATGTCTTATACTAATTGAGTGATGGTTCTACATGACCTATTATGAATTTCTTATGATGCTCACCTCATATAATTCACATGAAATTATGATGATTATGATGTGAATTGGAAAGTAAGGAGGATAGGATTCCTTAATTGTGATAAGATCGATGTTGACCTAATCATGTGGTTTTGTGAGTGACTGACCTAATTATGTGGTTTTGTGAGTGACTGAGTAGTTGCAAATGGTTTTAGAACATGACTCCTTTTAACTACATGATTCCATTACCACTCTTGGTTTTACCTATTTAGACTTCCTTGATGTTGGGCTAGGTATCTTTCATTTTAGGAAAGATTCTAGGGAAGCTTAATAGCTTTGTGGTAGTGTGGTAAAGGACTCCTACAATATTCTTTCTGTTGTATTCTTAGATAGGTTCTTGAGCTTTTGTCAAAATGGTCAACATAATTGGTATCATCTTGGTATTCTAGTAATGAAATTATGGTTTCTTTATGACTTGACCATATATTTATATGTATCAGTTTAGTTAAATTTAATGATAATTAATCAACTAATATTGACTAGTTAATATTAAAATGAGTTTGACTCTCCTTGACTTTTGCATATTTTGGAGATTGCTGATGTTGCATTGGTTTTGTAGGGGAAATCTTTACATATGGTATTAGAGCTCTTGGTTTCACTCTCAAGCCTTGAGTTCACTATGCTAGACACACAACTATAAGTCAACTAGCTTAATTTATGTTATATGAGTCCATGAAGTGGCTTACATGGTGCGCCTTTTAGTTATGATTACCTTGAAAGAGAAGTATAAGATGCTCCTTATGTATGTCAATATTTTGGGTTGACATTGAATTCTTTTAAATATTGACAAAATGGAAACTTTATGGAATGACTGGCAATTTGCATACCTCAAATGGTTATGATCATATTTTGATTTTGATTATGTGATGGTCTAATATGCACACTGTTGTATTATACTTGAAGTATTATTTCTTTGCATGTGTGATGCAAGAAGGGTGTGAATTTATATAAACTATTGAGATAGTCAAAGGACGGTTGACTTTTACACTAGGCTCTAAGTGCCTACCAAATCAAGACTTGGCTTGTGATAGAAAAGAAAAATTTATTGTTTAATTAGTATGTGATGTACATGTGGTGCAAGAATTGTTTTTTTCATGACAGATTCATGTGGTTCATTGAGTAAACTAGTATGATAAGTTTGAAGAATAGGGATTTCACAAAAGTATTATATGTTCCATTATGCATTTAGAAATGTGTGATTATCAAGATAAATTTCATGTGATTCATGTGAAGTTTGGTTATGTTCTTAGTGGTCCTTGGATGCAAGGTGTCATTAAACATCTACTCCCTCTTGGTGACTAGTGAGAGTCATTGTGCTTTATTTATGTTGGGTTTTCATTTGATTACGTTTAGTTTTCATGAACTTTAATGTGATGAGGGGATAGCTTTATAAAAATTCTTGTGACCACCTAGCCATCGATTTCTCATGTAACCTATTGAGTATGACTCTTGTTTGCTTTTATTATATTTCTCTTGTGCCTCCCTCTTGAACTTTGATTTGAGCATTATGAATATTGATTTTAGGATTTCATTGATCGTGAGGTGGCTGGGATTTGTACTTTTATGATGCCAGTCTTGTGTTTTAAAGTGATGTCATCTATCATGTTCACTATGGAGCAATGATAGGATGTATAAGGGAGTAGATTATGAAGAACATGCCATTGTTCCTTTTTGCATTTATTTTTAATTTATTAGTTTTTAGAAAGCTTACCTTTTGGTGTGGATTCCAAGTGTGAATAGATAGGGAGGGGTAGAAGTGATGCTTTCCTTTTTCACTCTACCTATCAGTGTAACACTGGTACTAAAATAATGCTTTGGCCAAAGCTATGTGCATATGTTTATTTGATATTCTTGCCTATGTTTCATCTCCATACCACATCCTTGATTAGGGCTACTTGGACATATGTGGGAAGTAGTATGTTTCATGTCCATACTAGATACCTCCTACTTTTTACACTATTGGGCATTGCCAGCATGGGAATTCTACTTGTTAGGTAGGATCCAAAAGAAAGTACATTTTGTATTACATTTGCATTTCCAAGTTCGGAATTCTATGTGTTAGGTAGGATCCCAAGGAAGTGCATTTTGAGTTATTCAAGCATTCTAGGGTTGGGCATTCTATGTGTTTGGTAGAGTCCCAAGGAAGTGTAAGGCTTCATGGTTGGATAGGAAATCAACTCAACCATATTTTATGTGATGATCAAATGGCATGAAGGCCATACATCACAACTTGTGAAAGTATACATTGGTTAAGAACACTATGCTGATGAGATGGCCTTGAGGGCCTAGGTGACAAAAATGATAAAATTTGTGTTTGCAAATCATTATAGGTGATTATTGAGCATACCTAGATGATTTACTTAATGTGTAGATCATGTGGTAAATGGTATTGCAGTTGTATGATGTGCTTATTGCTCCATGTCTAACATGCAGGTTAACATTTTGTATGATGCTTGGATAGAGGTATGACACTTTAGATTGTACTTGATGTATTTTTCAAATCATGCATTTTGATGGATGGATGATGTATAGGTCAAAATCCTTGGATAATGTCACGTGTTATGCTTTTAAGTGGATAATTATTTGTTAATCCTTGATTTTGGGTAATGAAATAATTGTTGCCTATTCAAACTAGGGTTTTCCTTGATTATTTTGTATTTCTTACAATTTTTGATGTTGCAATTTTTTAGTAGGACATGGTTCTTACATACTATGAAATAAAGTTTGACATGTAGGTCAAATTCTTCAGTATATTCATGTATGGCATATTCAAGCGATGATATGTTGTGTTTGACAATCTGGTCGATAATTGGCTTATGAAATGTAATTATTATTATACCTATCATTTCAACATGTAATTTGGAAACTAGAATGAAGTTGCATAATTAATTGGAAGGTATTTCATCTACTTGTTGATTCAACTATGTGTGGTCAAATTTTGACTACCCTGACTTTACTTTTGGTCTATGTGGCAAGTGTGTTAAAATGTAGTCTTCCTATAGAATGCAAAAGGGTATGTATAGATCCATCTTTCATGTATTTTTGAAAATATTTTCATTGGTGTTATGAATATGTGATGATCCACCATGCATGTTACTTCTACTTTATAGAAAGTTATCAAATCATTGTATTTAGTCAACTTGGGTGATGAATGATCATCAATGATTTGGTTATCTTGAGTTGTTTTTTTGGATTCCAAGTTGATATGTTGGTCAACATAGACCTAGTAACATAGACTTAGCTATTATTCACTCAACTTAGACCTTTTCATTGACATGTGTGTTTGGGATTTTGTTTGATTATCTATTGATGTAAGAACTTTGGGTCAATGTTGATTGACACATTTGACTATGTGGCTTTTTGTTATTCATCTTCTGATTATATTGGTTAAATATATGCCACTAATTGTAAGCTACATGATGTATTTTGATGTAAAATGTCAACTTTTGTAAACATTTAGATGCATAATGATCATTAAATGTCAATGAGTATATTGATAATGTTATATGTGTATGTCATTATATTTGATGATGAATCAAATGATAATGAAATATGATTACATTAAATTATTTTTTTTTGTGGACATTGACCTATTGATGTGGACACGTACTCCCTTAGTGAGCTCAACATGTAGATGGTAAGTATGGTTGACTTTTTTTGTTACTCTTGATCAAGGTGTGATTAAAGATGAGCTTATGGGAAAACATTGACTCTTGATGTTTATAATTAAATTCTTCTCTTCTTGAAATATTGACATTGGAAATGAGTTAAAGGTGTTGTGAGTGTACATGTATAAGTATGGTAGGAAGTGAATATGAAGTGTTGGCGCTCAAAATTGCCTTCTCGATTTTGATCACCATTGAAAAATCAAGCCCTGTTCGACCAATAATATCTTTAACCCAGTTGACCCAAATGAAAAAATTCTTTTTGCATTGTGTTCTAAGGGTAAGACACTTCATATGTTCCAATTTTGAGATCATGTCAAATCCATTTGATCAGTTTGCTAAACATGATCAAAAACTCAGTTTGATCAGTTTCACTTTCAGTCTGATGTCAGTTATTATGATCACACTGATTCATATTTTCATAGTGAGCAAGGTGTAGAAAGTTTGTCTAATTTTTATATGCACTATGAAGATGGTATTAGCAATTTTGTTTTGCGTAACGAAGTAATTGAAACTGTTGATATGATGGGTGAAAAAAATAAGGATGAGAGTTTCAGTTTTCCTCAGGAGAACGTAAATGAAAATAAGGTGTTTGATAGAGGTAAAAAGTTCTGAAACTTTTCGGTGGCCTGCAGCCATCACTTGTACATAGTTAAGAGTAGTTTCCTGTTTTCAATAAAGCTGTTCGAGAAGAGTTTTGAAGTTTTCAGGAATGGTCTGCTTCCTCCAGAGATCTAAATCCTTTCCATGCTCGCAAGTGACATGCATCCCCAGACAGAGCCACTGTTGGCGCTCAAAATTGCCTTCCCGATTTTGATCACCATTGAAAAAATCAAGCCCTGTTCGACCAATAATATCTTTAACCCAGTTGAACCAAATGAAAAAATTCTTTTTGCATTGTGTTCCAAGGGTAAGACACTTCATATGTTCCAATTTTGAGATCATGTCAAATCCATTTGATCAGTTTGCTAAACATGATCAAAAACTCAGTTTGCATTGTTTTGTTACGGCTAAGGTATCCAGATTGATCCGTACCCCTGTTCGACATGTTATAAATTTGATCCTGTGATTGGCTAGCCTAAATGGATTGTACCATTGTGTTGTGTCCTAGAAATCCTTGAAGTAGACATGTATGCAAAATGTGGAATCTTACACAAGGCAAATGAACTATTTGGCAAAATGCTTCAAAGAGATGTAGGTTCATGGATTGCAATGATTACAGGGTATGCACAAAATGGTTTTTGCAAGGATGCCTTGAAACTCTTTGAACTAATGAAGCACTCTGGAACATATCCTGATCATTTAAGCCACGCTTGTGTTTTATTAGCATGCAACCATGCAGGTCTGGTGGATGAGGGCTGCAAATACTTCAATGGCATATGTGATTCTTATTGCATTGTACCTACAACTGATCACTATGTTTGCATGATCGACCTTCTTAGCCATGCTGGCTATCTTAAGGAAACTCTAAGCTATATCATAAAAATGCCAATAAAGCCTATGGCATTTGTGTGGATGTGTTTGCTTGGTGCATGTAGACCACATGGAAATCTAGGATTAGGAGTATTTTCAGCAACTCATCTTTTTGAGTAGAACCCTAAAAATGCCACGATTTATGTTTTTCTGTTAAGAAATTTGATAAAAGATAAAGGAATCAAAAAGATGCCCAGATGTAGTTGGATTGAAATCGATAAACTAGTACATGCTTTTTGTGTGGGAAAATATAGCACACCCATAGACATTGGAGATCCATGCAAAGTGTGGGCAATCTATATTGGCAGTTTAAGGCACCAAGGCATTTTCCTCTGCATAGGAAAATGAATTATTTTTCTGCCACCATTGGGCCAAGTTGGTGATTGCATTTAGATTTTCAAGCACGCCCTCTGGGAAAACAATTAAGTCATCAAAAATGTCTGAGTATGGGTTTACCAGGACATGCAAAGAAGTTTACGTGAAAGATTGTTCACGGCAAATTTCTAGGAGAGATGTGTACAGATTGCACTATTTGAAACAAAAATAATGCCCTTGCAAAGATGTTTTGAGATCCTGAGTGAAGCAAGATCTAGCAAATGTGTTTGAGAAGGGACTGCGTTTCATTTTTGGTTCGTAGAAGAAAACAAAATTCTGAGTTCATAGAGATCTAGACCATGTAGGCAGATAGAAGAAGTGGCTTAGATAAGGGCAGAGCATCGACTTGAAATAAAGATTCACGCCACCAGTGAAGCAACCTTGCGCAAAGAAAAGACAGAGATAAAATGCAAGCAAAAAAGTTAAAAGCAACAGGCATATTAACACAAGCTCTCATGCATCAAAAGAAAATAGGGGAAGCGATTGGAAGTAGACTCACGTTGAAAGAGATAGACAAGGAAGCCATCCATGTTTCAAAGAACTTGCAGATTCAACGTTAAGGGCAGAAGGAAGCCGCACAGTGCAGAGTATGCGAAAAGCAATAATCCCACATCACTCGCAGGAGGGTACCTTTTAATATTTAAATACAATAGCATGCAAAAGGCATTGCGTCTAAAGACCAAGCACTTTTTGTGGAGGCCGTGAGCAATTAAAGTGGGACCCGACCCGGATGAGGTGGACTGACGTCAGCATGACAAAGAAATATTTTAAACAAACTAACTGGCGTGATGAGGTGGCAGGAAATAGACCGAGGAAGGAGATGGTGACACGTGTCTTGATCGAGTGGGTGTCGCTAACTCGCCAACTGGAAGTGCTCACTAGTTACCATAGCGAGATAGCGACCTCGCGACATGTGGCAGCAGGCCCGGGTCGGGTGATGACATGGTGACTCTGTCAGCGTGCTGAGGTGGCAGTACATGCCAATCAAATCTGGACACGTGGCAGAGAACAGAAGGTCATGCGGCGAGCAGGTCTCAAGATCGCACCAGATCACGCCACGTGGCACAGATCTAATGCTAGGTGCTATGTCACTATCAAAAGTTGCTCACTAGTTACCATAGCGACATAGCATGAGCGAATCAAAGGGTGCCACGTGGCAGAAGTTGGTTGACCCAGATGGAAGGAGAGGGAAATATGAAGGCAAATAAAAATAATAATTTTTATTATTTCCCATTTTTTTTTGAAGTCACGTTCAGGCTTTTGAAATCAAATAAAGGATATATTCTAAAGTTTGGACTTTAGAGTATTTTAATTTTTTTGAAATTTTAAATATGAGTTGCAGACCTAAGCATTTTATAGCGAGAGGGGACATTTTCAAATGGCAATTTCAGGTGCTTCCGGTAACCAAAGTATGAAGTGTTATATATTGTCAGAATCGAGAGAAGATGAACTTTGCGATTCTAGAGTCAGTTTTTGCACAGGTATCAGTCAGTTTGAGCTACATGAGGTTTTCTATCAGGTACCTAAAGTGCAACCATATTCATACCAGGAAGTTCAGATTTTGTTTTTTGTCAAGATAATGACCTGGATATCAGTAGAAGGCAATGGAAATGTAGTTAGGGTCGAATTTGTTCTGATTTACTTAGTAAAAACTCATTTTCACTGGCTTTTTCATGGGGCAATCAAACTTTTTGGCAAGTAAAGGGTTTTCATCATTAGGCAAGGATGTTTTGCAAGTTTGTTACAGATTAATGATGAAACAAAATCAGATCAGAAGGGATGAAAGAAGAAAGAGGTTTTTCAGTTACAGAGGATTGGATTTCAAGTGGACACTTAGCAATTGCATATCAGATCCAGGAATTCATTTCTTGCTATATCTTTCTTTCTTTTTTCATTTGTATGGGTTCCAATTTTTGTCACTGAGAAACCAGTTGGTTCCAGTTTCTGGGAAGAAAAAAGTTCATTGCTGTGATACCATTTGGGATCCCAATTTTTGCACTGTGAGACCATTGGTTCCAGTATTTTGACACGTTTCCATGACTGTGACACCATTTTCTTCAGCAGAACTCTCATGTGAACAGCATTGTAGAGATAATATAGATAGTTTTGAGATATTAGGTTGTTTCATGTTTTAATCTTATGCATCTGAATGTATATTTTCAAGGAAATGAATACATATGAGCAACAATCTCACTAGTTTTGTTCCGGTTCTTGTCTCCTATCTCAACAATCTGTAAGTCTTATGTGGTTTTGGAACAAAGATTTGTGACCCATTTGCATCCCTTTCAGGTTGTATGTTTAATGTATCTTTCTATTGGACCAAAGGGCCAAGTAAATGCTCAATATGTTTAAACAAGGTTACTGGTTGTTTGAGAAGGATATTTTGTGAGAATGAGACCTGAATGAACATTGATGTCTGAATCACAAGGTGGTTGGATAGATCTGATGTCTGGGTATATGAGATACGTCCTGATGTCACAGATGTATGTTTTGAATTCATGGAATTGCCCAATGGATTAGGCACTGATCATTTATAGGATCACTGGTTATACTGTTGCATTTTTGAGGTTTTGTTGAATCAACATCTTTAATCAAATGAATTTCCCTTTCATGTTGAAGAGCTATAAATAGAATGCCCTCACTCAGCTTACAAATTTCATTGTTTTGCATCTAGCTAATGCAGATATATGTTATTTCATAAGTTATCAGGAGAAATAAGGGTTTTATCTGCTTCATATTAGATTCAGTGTATGCTTTGACAACTGGTACCATATAAAGAATCTACAGGTCTACCCACCTAGGTTTTGCAGAGCCTGAAGTAGAAGAAGGGTCATGCCTTATAGTTGGCCTGGTGTCTGAATGGATGTGTTGATAATGGGAGTTAGCTGCCCCTAGATGTGTCATATTCTCATCAGGGTAATTGGAAATGGGTAACATTTTCAAGCTCCAACATGAAGTACCTAATAGTAGGGTCAAATCCAGGTAATACCAAGGTATGATAAGTAAGCACATGTATGTGTGTTATATCATGTGATTTTAAGGTAATATATTACTTAATTTTGAGAATCATTCAGATAAGAAAGTATTTGATTTGATTTATGATATATGATGAACTAACATTTGGTTTTGTTCTTGTAATGCAACAAAGGGAACAAAACATTATTAGAAAGGGGGAATTTATTGTTAAAGAGAGGTAGTCTAATCTTGTAAAATAATGGAATGGTAATGGAATTCACACCCTCATGTAGAAAATGTTCTCAAAAGGATTAATTATTACATGTTCTTATTTCAAATATGTATTTTTCTATCTTTAAAATCTATGTTAGTGCTATCTTTGAAGAGAGGTGTGATAATTTTATCAAAATGCATTCAAATGAATAGTAGTCTTCATTTAAGAATATGAAATTTGACCTTGTTAATTTGATGAAAATCAATATTGCTGGTAGAATTGAATGTAGCTACAAGATTTATTGTGAATAATGAAAGTTAGATTAATAATCTTGACATTTTAAAACTCTTGAATATGATTGTCATTTATTACATATTCACATCAAGCATGATGCACTTTCTAAGGGAAGGAGGATGTCACAATGTACCTTATCATAATTGAATTAATATGTAGTTCATTGCCACTTGGATTTTTGTTAAAAAGAATTATAATCTCTTACAAAATTATTCAATGTAGATAATATAATGGTTTAAAAAAAGAGGATTCACTTATATAACTAAGTAAATGATGCAGGAGCATCCAGAGGTATAAGGGCAACCCTGTGTCACCCAAAAAAATGTACTTAGACTTAGTTTCTGTTTCATGTGTTTTCATTTCTAGATACCCATTTGGGTCAAATAAAGGTTCCAACTCTCACAATTCCACTATTAGTGTTCTAGGATAGAGTATTTAAACACCTTGGGATACATGTAAATGCCAAAAAAATAGGAGTATGTAATTGAGGCATCATTTTGGTGAACTAGGAGGTGTAAATTCGCTAGATGAATGTAATTGTAATTTAGAGCATTCTAGAAAAAGAATCAGGTCAAAAGGCCCCACGGTTTGAAAGTTATTGCAATTTTTCGAGTTTTGGAGACCTCCTAAGAATGCTTCAAAGTCAGGTTAGGGGCATTAGATGACTCAAAAAGGGCCAAAAAATGGGGGACGAGTGAAGCTTGTCCATAGGGCTATAGAGTGCTTTGAGAGCTTTTCGAAAATGTAAACAGTTCGTCAATCGGAGCTACGGTTCAAAAGTTATGCCTCCCGAAAGTTCGGTTATCATTTTTGGATTCTTCTAGATTTGTGTCGACTTCTAGCGCAGCTTTTGGAACCTTCTTTTTGGTCGGTGGATGCCTACTAGCACTTTCTAGAATGTATTCCTAGTCCTTAACCCTCCGGGGTCTATTTAAGGAGATTTCTGGCATTGTAAAAGGCAGTTCGGAGTGGAGTTTGAGAGGAGGTACTGAAAGGAGAAATTATCTCTAGATTTATTCTATTGTAAGCCCTTAGGGCATGTTTTGAAATTTATATTCTCTGTACTGTATGTACTAGCTTATTTTCCTAGTTAATACAATTTCCCCTTTTTTGTTGTGTCCATTATGTGCGTGGGTTGTGTCCCCATCAGTAAATAATCGTAAAACCACTTTGATGGATGGAGAATAACAAGAAGACTTTTCAAGCAATGGAAACAGGTCTCAAATTTTCTCGATTATATGTCCTACACCTTGTATGGGATTCCATTATTAATTGTTGGGTTTGAGGGCACAAAAGACACTACTGTTAATGGTTGTTTGGAAAAAAAATGGGACACAATAGAGAGTTGAAGGGGAACTCAAGGCATAGGAAGGAGCTAGAGGAGAAAACAACATTGAAGAAGGAATAGAGCTATATATCAAGTTTTCATATATTCATACTATAAATTAATTAAAATTCTTTAAGTGTGATTAAATGAAAAAGATTAGAGTAGGTATACAAGAGATAGTCTTTGATTATTGGCATGAGCATTATTGCAATTGAAATGGATGGCTTGTCAAGCATTATTTTATCCAGATAAATTGCTCTATAAATTATCTATTTTAACCCCCACTAGAAACCCTTGGGCATAAGTTTGTACATTTTCATATCTGTAGTATGCTAATAGTGGTTAGTAGCATCTCACAGTAGTTCCATGGTTTGGATATGTATCAAGATCAAAAAACCTATTTGGTTACACCACCGTATGCTTTTGAAGTGCCCAAATTCTTATGAGTGGGGCTATACTTATGAATTCTCAACTCTTCCTTTTAGGAGAGCATCCAAATCAAGATTATGTACTAGCTAAATGAATTACACCTATAGATCCCAAGTTCAGTAATGTGTGATCCCTTGCTATTCTTTTTGAAAAATTATTGTGTATTGCATGAGCATTAGGTTGTAATGACATATAATGTTGGTGTCTCTCCTTTACTCACATGTTTTGTAATTCTAAACCCTTACATTACCACTGCAACTTGGTGAATATCTTCTCCTATAATACTATAAGGATTATGATATAAATGCTACCAATTGGAATGATAAAAGGGAAAGTCCATTTACAAGAAAAAATTTATTATTATGACTGTTGTGCACATAAGTTGTCATCCTTTATCATAATTTGATCTTAAGAAGCTCTAGGGGTCTTTTTCATTGATTTTTTTTATTTAATATGTTTTGTATATCAAGTGGTTGTAAATTTAGTAAACTTGTGAACTAATACTTAATTTAATTGATGGAACCTTAAGGACTGTTCTTCACTTTTTGATATTACCACATGCACTATTATTGTGGCAATAAGATAAAATCTCTAAAGGGAATGGATACTTGATTAGAATAACTTATGAATGCCTATGTGTAGAGAGTGCATATTCAATGCTAATGCACACAGATAACCATCATTGCTTCACGATAGAACTTGTTGAGTTGGATTAGAGAAAGAAAATCTGGATGAAATAGAATGAAATACTATATTCAAATAAATAGGACATCATTTTGTACCAATTTTTCTAACATCAATGAGGAAATAATAAAATTTTAATGGAAAAATTCATGGTTCTTTGATGCATGAGCATCCTAGGGTTTTTAGCAACCTTGCTTGTTGGGGGTATTTTGGCTAGAAGTTGTGGACTCAGTCACTAAACAGTGGTGCTTGGTTACTGAAGGGTGAGGAGCTTAGTCATTAAAGGGGCTTGATCATTGAAGGAGCTCAATAGATTCTAATTGCTCAGCATTCATTGTAGTGCTCAACATGTGTTGGTTTCACAACACTCTCTATGTTCTCAACATGCACTAGGATCTCGATAATGCTTGTGGCTTGGCTTATGCTAAGCTTGGCTTTTAAAATGCTTAGTTTAGTCTTAGTTCATGTTGGTGTTGAGTTGTCTGTGAACTGACTTTGGGTATTTAATTTATTCTATAGCTGACTTGTGTCTCAACATACATTTAATGTAAGAGATTTTATTTAATTTTTAATGAACTAGGCCAACTTGTGGTTTAGTTGGGTATAAGTAGGGGGTCTTGTGGAGTCCTTTTGTAATTATGATCCATCTTGGGAAAGAGGATGTGAAATTTGAAAGAATAGTAGCTATGTCTTGAAAACTAGGAGATTGTTTGGTGGACTTGGGAGAACAAGTTAAGGTTTCCATGGGGTTTTCTTCTAGAGTGTAGATTTGGACTAGCTAGGATTAGTGTTTGGATTGGATATTGTTGGATCCCTTAGAACTATTATTGTAATGGTTGTTGTATTTTTCCCTAACTCAAAAGACCTTACATATGGGCATATTGCATGTAAATAGTTATATTTATGAGTAATGAATTATGATTTGGTATTAGATCTTGCATTATTGTTGCTTTGTTATTGTGTTTCCATTGTGTGGTCATTTATAGGGCTCTAACTTACCTCTAATAGGGGTAACCTCATATTCTCAATGCATCAGGTGGTATCAAAGTGAAGGTTGTTCCTAAGTTTATAGACCAATCACCAAAGTTGAGGTAGTTTGTAGTAGGACTTGGGTGAAGGTTGGAAGAGAAGTTTGATCTAGTGTAGCTAATTGATCTTATAGTTTTGTGGATCTATTGCTTTGGGTTTATGAAGATCTTGGAAGATGCCTCCAAGGATATTAGACCCTAAAAAAATTGACGATCTTAGTGATATCATGGAAGAAAGGATCTGAGAGAAGATTAAAGCAGAATTTAGATATGAGATTGCATTGATGAAGAGTGATGTGATTACTAAAATTGTGAGTGCTTTAGGTGGTGTACCTAGGCATGTGGGTATTGATGATGTTTATGAGGAAGTTGCTAAAGACTTTGAAATTGCTGGATCTAGTGGTGAGGATAGAACTAATTGTGTGGAGAGACCTATTGGAAATAGGGTTTGTCAATTTTCTCAACCCGGATCTCAGTTGAGGTTGAAGCATAAGATGGAGGTTTCTAATTTATCAAGTACTTTGACTCATGAAGACCTGATTGATTGGATTGGTGAATTGGAAGACTACTTTGAGCTTGAGGACATTGAAGATCCATTCAGAGTGAGGTTGGCACAAACTAAGCTGAAGAGACTTGCTACTCTTTGGTGGAAAGAACTACAAAAAGATAGAGAGGAGGAAGGTGAAATGAAGATAACTAGATGGAGGTTGATGGTGACTAAATTGAAGGCTAAGTTCATTCTTATTGATTATGAACTTGAGTTGTTTAGAAGGTTAAAAAATCTATAATAGAAGGATATGACTATGAAAGATTATACCAAGGAGTTCTACAAGTTGACTATTCGGTCTAGACATAGAGAATTGTCAAAGGAAAAGGTAGCTCAGTACATTAATGGTTTGAGATTAAATATTCAAGGTGAGGTTGGTATACTGAATATTTCTTCAGTTGAGGATGCTTATTAGCATGCTCTGAAGGTAGAAGATAAGTTTAAGAGGAAAAGTCAAGGTAATTCCAAAGCGAAGGAGAAGTGGGATAGCTCAAAGAAAGCTAAACAAAGTGATGAAGGTGAACCAAAACTTGTTGATAAGAAGACAAGGATAGGTGGAGATGAGTTTATAGGTAATTATTTTAGATGATGGTAGGAAAGCTACTATTGTGAATGAGGTTGTAGCCCAAGATAGTCAACATGAGCAATGAGAGAGTTTACTATCTTGACAAGTGATGGTTGGTCAAAGGACAATGGAATCTTATCAAAGAACTAGTTTGTTCAGGACTTGTTGTAAGTCTGGTGGTAGATTTTATAAGGTAATTGTGGATGGTGGTATTGCTAATAACCTTTTTTCTAAGGAGATGGTTTAGAAAATTGGTTTGAAGAGAGTGAAACATCCTTATCCTTATAGGATTAGCTAGTTTCAAGGTGAGAATGCTTTGGAGATGAGTGAGTAATGCCTTGTTGATTTCTAGATTGGGTAGTATAAGGATCAAGTGTTGTGCGATATTGTGGATATAAATAGTTTTCATGTGTTGCTTGGTAGACCTTGGCAATATGATTGTAGGGTTGTGCATGATTGTGTCAAGAATGTGTTTACTATTATATGAGGTGGCCAAAATTTTTCTCTTATTCTTTTGCAAATTGATTAGCTCAGTAGGAAGAACCTGAGTATTGGTAGTCAAGTTGAGTTGAGGGATTCTAAGAGGGTTGGAGATCAATATGGAAAGAAGACTTGTGGAACACCTAGGATGGATATGAAGAAGAAGAAGTAGAATAAGGGAAAGAGTGTACAAGTTGATGACTTGGAGGATATTTCTATCAAGAAACAGTTCAAGATTTATGTGTTGAATACCAAAAGATATTCTTCCTTCCATTGAGAACATGTTTTCAAAATTGGGGTATTTGATGTAGGCATACGTTGGGGTTTTTAGTAATCTTGCATGTTGGGGGTATTTTGCAAAAGAGTTGTGGACTTAGTCACCAAATAGTGGTGCTCGGTCACTAAAGGGTGTAGTTGAGACTGAGGAACTTGGTCATTGAAGGGGCTTGATTGTTGAAGGAGCTCGGTAGATTTTGATTGCTCAACATTTACTACAATGCTTGGCATGTGTTGGTTACTGGACACTCTCTATGTGCTTTGCATCCACTGGGAGCTCAAAAATGCTTATGGTTTGGCTAATGCTCAATTTTGTTTTTGTAATGCTTAGTCTAGTCTTGGTTCTTGTTGGTGCCAAGTTGTTTGTGAGCTAACATTGGGTATTTAATTCATGTTGTAGCTGAATTTGGGTATTTAATTTGTCTTGTAACCGACTTGTGGCTCAACATATATTTAATGTAAGGGATTTATTTAATTTATAATGAACTGGGCCAACTTGTGGCTTAGTTGGGTATAATTAGGGGTCTTTGTGGAGTCTTTTGTTAATTATGATCCATCTTGTAGAAGAGGCTATGAAATTTGAATGGCTAGTAGCTATGGCTTGAAAACTAGGAGATTGTTTCATGGGCTTGTGAGCACAAGTTAAGATTTCCATGGGGTTTTCTTCTAGAGTGTAGATCTAGGCTAGATGGAATTAGAGTTTGGATTGGATCTTGTTGGATATTGTAGAACTATTATTCTTTAGCCCAAAAGGCCTTACAGCTAGGGATATTGCATGTAAAAAATTAGGTTTATGAATAAAGAATTACTATTTGGTATTAGATCTTGCATTATTGTTTCTTTATCATTGTGTTTCCATTGTGTGGTCATTTACAAGGATCCATTTTACCTCCAATAGAGGCACCCTCAAATTCTCACTGCATTATTCTCATGCAAACAAAACATATTGGATGGAAAAAATATTATATTATAGAGTTTGGCACAACTTGGGAACATGAATGAATAACATATTTGATAGTTGTTGTTAAAGGAAATATAAGGTTGATTGCATAATTGAGGATCAAATTGCATCATCTTAGGTGTGAGATATTTAGTTAGACTATTCTTAATGAGTATGGATAGGGAACATTTATTTTTTGTAAAAAGGGAATGGTGAAGATGGAATGACACTTTATCATGCAATCCATATAGATGAATATATTTATTTAGTATGAAATTTTTTTTCTTGTTGGCCCACATGCTTACACAATTTGGGGCAAAAACCCAAATATTGCAACATCTTTGGGATATATCTCTAATGCAGGAACTATCATAAGATTTATAAAAGTACAATTTGAACACAAAATCATTTTGATAAGATTGATGGGCCAATTTACTCACTTCCAATGCCAACATTAAATTATCAAAGATAAACCAATGAAACTTATTTGTTCAAATCAATGCGAACAATACCTTTTAAAAAACTTATCCTTGTAGCTAATGCTTTAATGATTATTTTATAATAAACATTAACTAGGGTAATTAGGTTATGAACAAAGGTAGAGTCATTATTCTTCCATTATATTAGTAATAGGCCCTAAGGATCCTTAGTTCAAAGCCTCAAAATATAAGAGATAAAATTTATCTTTGATATATGGCCACATTTGATAGTAATCAATTGAAATCCCATCAAGATAGGGATTCTACTTGGGCATTAAAAATACGCATTTATGATCCTCAATAGACAACTCACAATCTATAAATTGATTAAGCTAATAGTCAATCTTTTTGAGAGTGAGACCTTGGAAAAAACACCTTTCAATACCAATTGAATACCATCATAATAAGAGTCTTTACTAAAATTATTCTCATAGAAATTATTAAAGAGGAGAATGGGATTGAGGCCTAAGAATGGGGTGAGATTTGAAGGTTTTAGAGTTTTGAAATAAATCAGTTCACTCTACAAATGTGGGTAAATTGAATTGAATTGAATGTTTTTACAAGTGAGGATTATATGTATGAGTTTTTAGGGTTGGAAATAATTGCTAGTGCATAACATTTGAATTTTAATGATTTTTAACCAACCTCAAAAGATGACCTTTTCTAGCTTATAGTATTTTATTTATCTAAAGTAAAATCTTAGCCTTTTGGTGAGCCATAAAGTGTATCTAAGAGATTTGGAAGATTTTGTATTTAGCAACTGAGAGTTGGGTCCATTTTACTAGGAGGAAAATAAAATGAGACAAGTTTTGAGAAAACACATTTAAGGAGGATAGAAGGCTTCTTAGCTACTTTAAAATACATGTGATTTTTTTTATTCTTAGGGATTGGAAAATTGAGAAATCTCTTTTTGGTTTATTGGGCATGCTAATTTTCCTTTATGATTGTGAAGTTTAGGAAAGTATCATATCAAATTTCACTTAGAGATATGAAGAATCCAAAAGCATCTTATCAAAAGAAAAATCAAAATCAAAATCATAATTTCTAATGAGATTCTCTTAGTTGAATCATGAACTTTCTTGCTGGAGCCATCATAAATAATGTAGTTTCTATGTTAATAAAATAATTTCAAGACAACATCAATAATTACTAGTACTTTAAAATATAACTTGAGGAGGAGTTAAGTTAGAGAAAGAAAAAATGGATGAAGTAGAACAAAATCTAGTTGAATAAATGGGGCATCAATTTGCACCAATTTCCTAACATTGACGAGGAAATAAAAAACAAGTAATAGAAATACCCATGACTCTCATGTGAACAAAACATATTGGAAAAAGAAAAGATATTGTGCCAAAGATTTTAATGCAACTTGGGACTGTGATTGAAAAACATATTTAAGGGTTTCTATTAAAGAAAAACAAGGTGGTTGATTGTGTAGTTGAGGATTGAATTGCACCATCTTAGATGTGAGATCAATAGATGAACTATGCTTAAGGAAGTATAGATATAGGACTTGTATATTTTATAATAAGGGGTTATAATTGTGACTTGACAACTTCTATTACTTTTTTTTTTTGCATTTTTGCATTTCTTTTTGGCTATTGGCTATGGTGCCCATTATGTTCCAGAAAGAATGTACCAATAGTCAATTTTTTTTTTCTTTTTTTCTTTTTCAGATCTCTTAAAATACTATTTTTTTTCAAATAATTTACTATTTTCAATTACAGAACATATAGATCATGAAGAACAAATGCTGAAATTTTGAATAGAATTTGTTGTGTATTTTATTTTTGCAATTTTGGTCAAAGATGCATTTTGTCATGAGACTGTCCAATAATTAGAATATACAAGAGAAATAAGTAATGTATCTATGTAATTCAAGAAGTGCATTTTTAGGCCCTCTCATAGGTTGTTAGAATAGTTTGTAGTGATAAAAGAAAAGTTATAAGATAGTGTAACCAAATTTTATAGAGAGAAATAGCTATATTTTAAGAGGATCGAAGTAATATTATCTTTATTCAATTAATCTACATCTAAAATTAAATAGAATTCCAAGATCATATAAATTATGATTAACTAACATTTATTTGTGTTTAATTATAAATCATGAAAGTATCTAAATCCCAATCGAATATTTTGTCAAATCTGTTAAAAATAAACATCTATTACATGTTTTGATTTGTATTAGACATGATGTAAAATATGATACTAGCAAATTTTGTGATGTTGAAGAGAGTATTCACATGAACTCTTTAGTGTTTCATTTGTATCATTCACAAATAATTGTTAAAGTGAAATAACTGTTTAAAACTAAAGAAGCAAGAAGACCTCATGAACCTTTGTACTCAACATATCACAAGTTTCCAATATTGGAGGAGATATAACTAAGGTTAAATTATGTGTATAAATAGAATTATACTGTAACATAATTTCTTGTATTTAAAGAATTAATAAAATTAAAAGAGGAAAAAAATGTATGCTCCATTTTTATGTATGATAATATTGACATTGAATATACTTCCAATTTTGATAGCACTAGGTTACACCAATATCTAAATAAATATATTTTGAAGTCTTAATGTTGAAAGTTATGTTTAGTTATGTATATTTATATTATAAGTACTTAAAAATTTTATATTAACAAATATTAAATCCCCTGACCTATCTTTCCTAAGAACTACCTTAGCTTGCATCTTGGAACTGAACCCCCTGACTCTTTTTGGGCCTCTTTAGTGGATAGAGTTCAAGAAAACTTGTAGGTTGGAAAGGCTTGCTTCTTAGTCAAGTTGGTAAATTGCAACTTATATAATTTTGTCTTCAAATCATTCTTGTTTATGCCTTAAGTTTGTTCTAAATTCTAGGTAAGTTCCAAGAATCTATTGAAATAATCCCAAACAATTTTCTCTGGTTGGGAGTGGAAGAAAAGAAAAGATGTGCTCTTGTGGTTTAGGATCTAGCTTGTAAACCCAAGAAGAGTGGTGGTCTAGGTCTTAGATCTATTAAAATTATTAATATAACTCTAATGGACAAGCAAATCTAGAGGATTTATGGTGAGGGAAAATATTGGAATAGTATAATGAGGAGAAAATACTCAAAAGATCTTCTGTCTTTGGATAATCTACTTTCCTATTATGATAGGATGTTGGCTTCAACTTTCAAGATGGGCATTATGCAAGCTAAAGTGATGGCCAATCTTATGGCCAGATGCATGGTCATACTATTGACTTTGGAAATACAATTGGTTGATGGAAAAACCTCTATCATTGATTGTGGATAATGTTCAAGTTAGAGAGAGATGTACTCAACTACTTGGTCCTAAGGTGTTCGACTGTTGGAAAGGTGGTCAGTGGGTTAGAATTTATGATATCAACATAATCATAATTTCTATTCAATGTCATCTCAATGATGCTATCATTTAGCCTAGTACTATCAATTCTTTAATTTGGGATAGAAAATCCTCAGGGGTTTTCTTTATTTCCTTGGGTGTCCAAGCTATGATTGAGACAGATAGTTCACCTCTTGTCTAGCATTCTATATGGAAGGAAAAAACTTATTCAAAAAATAAACATTTTCCAATGTATGACCCTCCAAAATAAAATTCTAACTCTAGACAATCTCAACAAAAGAGGTAAGTGTTTTCTTTGTGTAGCACAAGAAGAATTGACCAACCACATTTTTATAGCTTTCCCTTATTCTTGGAATACATAGATGAAAATATTAAAGGTTTGGAATCTAAAGTAGACCATGCCAAAAAAATCAATGGATATATGGAGGTTGTGGAAGGATTTTAGAGGAAGCATTAAAAGAACTCTATGGATGCTTGTGTTCCTCCATGTCATATGGTTCCTTTGGAAGGAAATGAACAATAGGGGTTTTAGGGATAAGGCTCAACCTTTCTAGATTTTGGGTAAATTGGATTAAGCATAGTGTAACACAAAATTTCAACTCAATGTATAAAGAGAATGTGGATTTTGATGCCGGAGGAGACACTAACTAAAAGAAGGATCTCAAAGATAAGGTCAAAAGAAAAAAAGGGAAAATGCTAGATGAATTTGTCATCCATTAGGATGGATAAGAAAGAACTTTGATGTTATTGCTAAGAGTAATCTAGGACCTATTGGGTGTGGAGCTATAATAAGGGATGAAGAGAGTAACATGATCCAAGTCATGGCTATCCCACTTGGTACACAAACCATCCATGTGGCTGAGGCAATGGGTCTTCTCCATGTGATCAAAATGGTAAGAAATTTAAAACCTAAGGGAATATGGATAGAAGGGGATTCCTTAAATATCTTTAATTTTCTAACCAACTATGTCACCCCATCATGGACCATCGAAAATATTATTAAGGAAACAAAATGCGCTTTTTTTTTCTTTTCTTTCCAAAAAGTGTATATTTCACATCTCTATAGAGAATTAAATAAGGTAGCTAACTCATTTACTAACATGGTGGTTACTAAGGGTACTACCACTTTTGGAGTCACCAAGACAATGGAAATAATGAAAGTAAAGATCTTATTAACCATGACAAGACATCCAATAAAGAAATATTTTATTTAATCATGTACAAAATGAAATATTTTTTTAGAAATGAAGTGTAATTATTTTGAAATATGCTTGAGTTGGAGTTGTGTGGTTATCATTAACTCACACATTTTATGGGTTGTTTTATCTTTCTCTCTTCTCAATTAAGTTTCATTCAAAGTCTATCTCTTTTTATTTTCTCTAAGAATTTAGCTCTATAAATTGTGAGAATGGGTGGCAAGGTTAGGAAAATAGAACCCAACAATTGTGAGAAGTGGAGAAATGAAAAAGAGGTGTGAGATAAATTAGTATATGGAGGGATTATGCCTTTCATGGAAAGGTTGAAACTAGTGAAACTAGACATGAAAGAAGCATTTATCAATGGCTAGGATAATGGTCAACCTTGGAGGGAGAAAGTTGAAGCTTGGCATAGTAGTAATGGTGGAAATTACTAGGTTGAGTATAAAAAGTAAGTTCTTTTTCAGGATCTTAAGTACTTTGAATAAGTTATGAATAAATTCCCTAAGTACATGGATGGTCAAGTTATTAAAGGGGAGGGTGGTATTTTTTGTTACATCTTCCACTAATTTTTTATGGCATCATGTGTTAACTAAGACAATGGAGTACATTAGCATAGATGGGAGATATAATAGGGACTATAGTTATCATTTATGTTATTAAATCATTTTAGAGATAAGAAAAAGACGTGTTTCCCTTTTTATCCACTTCGTTCGTTATCTCTTAGTATCAATGCTTTAAGGGATAACCCTAACAAACCTATTATGCATGAGGTTTTGATGACATTGATTCGCACTTTTGTGAAAAATTTTGTTTATGATCCTATCCAAAATAAAATTGAAGAGAAACATCTCAAAAATTGTAAACTGGGGAGAAAATAATTTTGGAGGAATGAGGGATTGATATCTCTGGTTCCAACAAAAAGAAGAAATATAAGATCAATAAGAAACTAGTGCCATATAATGAGGCTAATAGTAAGAATGAAGAGGTGAATGAGGGTAAAGGGAAAGTGGAGATGGAAATTTTTTTTTTTGAGGAAGAATATAGTTATGAATATGTGGAAAGAATATTTGGTTGTGGCATGGAGTCTCCAACTTTGTTGGTTTCTATGTAGAATGAAATTATTTCCTCAACAGATAAAGGAAAATAAACACAAATAAATCAAGAAGAAATGAGTACCCTAGCTACCCTAATTACAAAAAAATGATAAAGAGTCTCAAATGATCAAGGATGATGAGGAAGAACCAAGAGAAGCCATCAGGCTAGTCAACTATGATGAGTCCATTGATCATGATATGTACATTTCTCTTACTAGTGCTAAAAGAAAGGGCACTAAATTCCAATCTAAGAAATGGGATAAAGAATTCTAGGAAAAGAAAGAATGAGGAAGGCAAGAATTCCTGTGCTCCAAATTATGGATGAGGATGAGCTTAATGTAAAACTAACATAAGATGATATTAGAGACATGGCCTTAGATCCTCTTCAGGGGGTGTTAGAAATGACCAAAGCCACATCGTTGAATTCTCTTAGGCTTGAAAAATGGACTTTCCTCTCTATCAAAGTGCTTAATTTGAAATACAGGGCTTGAGGGGAGAAATGATGAGATGGAGATCAAGAGTGGGAAAAAGGATACTGTAGGAGAGTAGAAAGGGAATCAAGAGGTCATTGAAGAGTTGAATATGAGAATGGAAATAATAGGAAAGAGCACTAATGAAATGTTGTGTAAATGTCACAAATTTATGGGCTTTCAATGGATTTTTTGAAAAGGGCTTTGAACATCATGGGAAAAAAGCAAGGAGGTCAAAGTGGTGCTAGACTTGGGGGAACTGCATAGGAATGAGGAAGAAGATGGCCTTGGTAAATAGACTCACTCCAATACCAAAAAGAAATAGAAGAAGGTTCAGATTGACCAGCACAACATCAAGATGGACACATAGGAGATAAAAGATATTTAGTTGGAGCAAAAAGAAAAAGTTCAAGATTTTTCTTAGGTAGCCTCTTCTTGCTATCTTTTTTGGTCTTGGTTGCCCTAGGTTGGCTCTTTGTTTCTTTTCTTTTTGGTTTTTTGATGTTGGCTTAGCTAGGTTTAGTTGGTATTGGTAGTGGGTGTGTTTGTTGGTTAGTACACTTTCTTGTTTAAGGACTTAATACCCTGTTTATTTTTGTAAAATAATTGGGGTTTTGGGTCACCCATAAAAAAATATAGTTTTAGCCTTATTAAAAAATAAATAAAAAATTAAAGAAATAATCATGTTAATATTTAAACATATTATAATATTTTTTAAAAAAATTATTATCACAATATAAGATACTCTACAATAATTTCATATTCAAATAGTACATACTATGATTTCACTATTTACATGTTGATTATAGATGGTTCGTTTGTGCTGATGACATAAAAATCAAAATACATTAAATTAAACCAATAAAGTGTCATTTATCATACTCTTGCTTCTTCTACACACAAAAATAAATCTTTTTCTAGGAACAATATACATTTATATGTGTAATATCTTGAAAACAACTATTGATGCATCTACAATGTGATACTAATCATGCCTTCTTATCCTTTTGTGTACCAATTTTTGTATACTTAAATATCCTCTTTCTTAATTTTTTGTTTAACTCCTCATTCCCATGTTAGAAAGTGAAGTCCACCAAGATAACTAAGAGTGGGGTAGGGGAGAATCAATTATGCAAGCAAAACAACTTTTTTATCCTTATTAAATTTGAAACATGTAATTAGCAAGTGTGATAACCACAAAAAGATAACCATATACAATAACACCAAATTTGTTAACTAGGGGAACCCTTGATCAGAGGAAAAACCCTGGTGAAGATGGTACCCACAAAATGATGTACTGAACAATACAAATTGATAAAACACCTATATGCAAGAATTTATTAGAGAGAAGCAAAGACAATAGAAGCCATGAGTTTGGCTCTAAAAATTTGCAATATTATATTATCGGACAAAAGGAATGAGTAGAAGAATACAATGGATCAATCCTTATAGAAGGATATTATAAAACCTAAAGGAGAAACCCTAAGAGGTAAATGACATTTTATAATTAAATATTTATTATTAAATAGTAATTCACGTGCATAAAGTGAAATCTTAGGAAGGGAGTAAAGGAAATTTAATAAATGTAATTAAATGAATCCCTTACTCTAACACCCCCAAGTAAGATCTGAGAAACAATAAAGCTACAAAAAATTCATGAAAAATAAAGGAAACTACAATGCTAAAAGAATAAATGGGTCCTAGAAATAGGGCCTAATGAGGTACCTAACACAATTAAATATTTGGAAAATAGAGAAATAAGGAAAACCATGTGCAAAAAACCTTACTCTTAAAAGACATAGAATAATGCTAAAACAAAAAATAAGAAAGGGAGGACTCCATTAAGACTTCCCAAGGATAAATTCCTTCACCCCAAGCATAGAATACAACTGAAGATACTCTGAGGATGCAGAAGGTTTAAAGTAAAGATATTGAAAACTTGACCAACAATTGGAATATACTCCAAGCTAAGAGATTCATCATGAATTAGATTTTGAATGAAGTTCACATGAAGCTCAATGTGCTTGGTCCTCTGATGCTCAATGGGGTTGTGGGATATGTGTATAGAACTCTAATTGTCACACAAAAGAAAGGTGGAACTATTAGGAGGAAATCCAAACTCTATCTTCAACTGCCAAAACCATAAAACCTCTTGACTAGCTAGCACAACTTCCTTGCACTTTGCCTCTATAGATGATAATGTGTGAGCATGCTACTTCTTTCAAGATCATGTGGTAGGACTAGAAAAAAGACATGAAAAAAGGGAAAAAGTAGACCTTTGATCATCAATATCACTAACCCAATATGAGTCTATGTAACCAACAATGTGAGAATCCCCTAATGTATAGTGAATGTTATAACATATAGTACCCCAAATGTACCTCAAAATACATTTGGAAGCTTGCCAATAATCTCTTTAGGATCATGTGAGAATCGAGAGACAAGTCCAACCATAAATGAAAGATCATGATGTGTGTGTGTGTCAAGTACAACAAACTACCCACAAGTTGTCTATATAAAGTGGAATCTACTATAAGAGTAGAGAAAATGGTAGATAAATAAACACTTTATTGAAAAGGTGTGGGAGATGGCTTGCAATCAAGCATGTTGAATATATGAAGTATATCAAGATCATACTTCTGTTGGAGTATAGACCTATGGCTATCCCATCCAAAGACTAAACAACCTATAGGCCCAAAAAATAGTGTAGAAGTCCAATGTTTGTCATCTCAAACTGCTCTCTCAAAGCTCATAGAACACTCTCAATCATAGAGGATGAGCCACATGTAATAATGAGATCATCAACATGTAGCACAAGTATCAACATATCAGCCCCATGACATTGAATGTACACACTAGTACAAAAACAATAATATATGACTAAAAAAATTGATGATTTTTTAATGTATGTGACTAAACTTAGTCACATGACTCATAGTAGTTAATATCCAATCATTTATAACACTACTAAATTTACTACTAAGAAATTTTAGTCATTTATTTGATTAATGATTTTAATCATTGATTTAGTGGTATATTTAGTATATCCAATAATTGATTTACTAATTAATCTAGTAGTATACTTAATCACATATTTGGGTATGTGTAGGATCGTGGTCAACTAGACGATACTCTTAAGTGACAATAAAAAATCAACAAATCAGGGTTATGTCAACTTGACGTACAATTTTCAACTTGTTATAAACTTTATATCAAAAATTTGAGAGAAAAGAATCACTAGGAAATTAAATTTATTTTCTAAACTACTAGGTCTTATCTAAAAAATATATATAATTGGTCAAAAAATTGAAATTTAATGCAATAGTACAAAAAATTCAAGTAAAAAAAAAGAAGTAGATCTATGTATTACTGACTACCTTAATCAAAACCAAATGATAATATTTGTTAATAATATTATAGATATAAGAAGTAGACTCCTGTCTAAATGTGACACATATTTTTGGGTATTTTTATTCTAAATAAATAAATAATTATGAATTTTCTACTATAGAATTTTTGGAATAAATTTTTTGTGTCTAACCACCTTAACTAATTAAAAACCCTTCAAAATTTAATTTCTCTTTGTTTTCCCCTTATAGTAGAAGAAGCATAGAATGTGATGCATCTTTTGGATTTCAAAAATGTTGTACCATTTGAAAGTTATAGTTGTTAATCAATGTGTCAATCAACATTTTATAGATAACTGCATAAAAAAATAAGTAATAATTACTTATTGAACTTGTAATTTAACAAATCTTAGATTTATGGAATTCATTTTCATTCAATCAAATTTAGGTGAAAAAAGTCATCAGCTACATGTTTGAAGTAAGAAACACA
This sequence comes from Cupressus sempervirens, assembly GCA_028749045.1. NCBI lineage: Eukaryota > Viridiplantae > Streptophyta > Pinopsida > Cupressales > Cupressaceae > Cupressus > Cupressus sempervirens. Next base: position 410,721,311 of record CM053785.1, read on the forward strand.
CAAGAATAGGCCAAAACCACATTTTCAGAATATTTTTAAAATTGACCATGTAGGGTTGGTATCCAAAGACATACTAGGCCTCATTAAGATATCAATTTTTTGGTTTGGTATTAGGATGGGTGGGAAAAAAGTTGCAATAGATTTTCAAATACTTCAAAGTATTTCAAAACTACATATTTTTCAGATCGCTACTTTTTGGTACACCATTATTCTACATATACCCATTTAGTTGTGTATTTGATAGTTGATTTAGTGACATATTTAGTAATATATTTAGTAGCATATTTAATCATATATTTGGTTACATATTTAGTATATTTAGTCACATGTTTATGTTGGAATACTTTAGAATAACTTGGGGGGGTGAATTAGTTATCCAAGGTCCATATGTATAAATAATTTTTTTTCATAACTTAGTGAACCCATAAGAAATCTATACTCATGCATGCATCCATATGATTATGCAATCACTTAAAATTTGTAGGTCATTGTCAAATCAACTTGGAAAAATGTAAAACATGAAACATAACAGATTCATCAACAAACTTGACACAATGATCTATATGGAAACCCAATTATGTGCACCTTAGTATTAATGTTGGTTATGTTTACTGCAATTTTTTAATTATGTTTTCAAGAAAAAGTAGGTGTACATCAGCGCACCTGGTAGGTGCATTGATGCACACCATTTTTGGTGTTCATTAATGTGTTTTTTGTTTTTGTTTTTTGTGTTTACAAATGGTGGGTGTAATGCACACTTCAACTCACAATTAAGTAAGCACCTTGTTAGAGGATTTCAATATAGCCTATTAGGACTACTCTATTAAGAGATTTGACTGATTCACCTATTAGAATGATTAAGCAATCTTGCAATTAGCACTTGATTGATTGATAACAAATCACTTCTAAACTAATGTATTCTTGATCCTTCTTGATCAGATGTCTCTTTTTTGTATGCTCTTCCCTTCCTCTATTCTCCTTTAACTAATTCTTCAATGCAATCTCAAATCATAACTCCTTAGCCACCATGAATGCTTTGTTTGCACATGCAAACTTCTCTCTTACTCATTCTTTGCACTTTAGAGAGTTTAGGGTTTTCCTCCTTAAGAAGACTTAGGTGGCTTTGGGTTAGGTATAAATCAATGGTTGTGATTCATCCATTTTGCCATTTAAATCTTCCTTTTTTATGATTGATTGCATGTAATTGCATTGGGAAACCAACATAAGATTCATCCTTATCTCTAAAATATTGTAATTCATCCTTAAGCCAACTAAAAATTGCTTTACATAGTTGTTTGTGCTATTACAAATAATTATAACAAAACTATCTCTGTAAACATCTAAAGTTTTTGATGCTTGACTTATATTATCTTCTATATCGTGACTCGACATCTGTATCACTTAGCATGCACTGCTTGCTCAGCTCTTGAATCACTAAGCATACGCTATCTGCTCGGCACTTGAGTGACTCGACACATGAGTAGCTTGACATTCACTATGGACTCAACATACTCTATAATTAATATGTTATGCTCGACATATACTACTTGTTCGACATGTACTAAGTAAATGACTTAAGTGTGTGGATACTCAATTGTCAAAACCAATTTGAGATCAATAACATCACAAAAGTTCTAATTTAAAACAAGATATTCAATATTGCATGATCAGTGGAAGTATGTATTGACATCTAATGGACAATGGTTTGTTTTTGTGGTGACTAATTCACCTCTCTCCTCTCAATTACTCTCTTACATTTCCAAAAATTGGTATCAGAGTAGTTAGTGCTTGTAGGAAATTTTTGTAAGGACCTAACCTAAAGATCAAGATGTCTTACAAAAGGGATATCCCTAAGCTTAATAGAGAGAAATTTTTAGTATGGTAGGAGTTTATGAAGCTACATATATCAAGCATCAGTGATGTTGGTGTTTTCTAACTTGGAGAACAAATATGTGCCACCACGCAAACCAATGACTATGGAACAAATAAAAGAGGCAAAGGATCACAACATTATGATGATTGATATTGCATCCTCTTTGAACCATTCTAAATTTGATGAAGTCAAATATTGTCCTACTACATTTGATATGTGGGAAAAGCTAAAGAAAGTCTTTGGTGGTGACAAAAATGTGCAAAGAGCCAAGGCAGAAAGTTTAAGAGGCAAGTTTGATTGATTGAAAATGAAAGAAGGTGAGAACATTACCCAATATAGTGAGAGGATCAAAGAAAGGGTACGTGCAATTAGAGTTGTAGGAAGTAAAATTGATGATGAAACAATAATAAAAAAAGTACTAAGATCTCTTTTTCCCATTTTTGCAATTAGAGTTTTAGCTATTCAAGAGATGAGATGCAATCCAACAAATGATTTAACCCTAGATGCTCTTGTGGGAAGATTAACTACTTTTGATTTGGATAACTTTGAAAACTATGCTCCCACTTCAAGAAATTTTAAATCTAAATTCAAAGAAAAAACTAACCCTTGATAGAAAAGGAGGAAACTCAAAAAGGAAACAAGTTGATAGTGAAGAAGAAGAAGAATATGATGAAGATCTTGAAGTCTTGAAGCTCTTATAGAAAAAAGAGTACCAAAAGGGAAAGGAAAATTTAGGGTAAAATTCTATTGATTTGTTTCTCATGTGAAGAAGTTGGTCATATTGCTGCAAAATATCCAAAAAAGGAAGATACATATGAGAAAAGGTTCAATACATTCAAAGGAAAGAAATACTTCAAAAGCTACAAGGATTACAAAGGAAAAGGTAAGCAATCATGTGACATTGCAAAATATTCTAATAGTGATAATGATGAAGATGAAGTAGTTTATGTTGATGTTAAGGATGAAATTGATAATAAGGAAAATTAAAAGATGGTACTTATCTATCATGTTAGAAAAAATGATACATGGATCATAATTAGTGGTTGTTCTCATCACATGACTGGTGATAAAATTTTTTTGAACATTTGGAACACTATGATAGTGGAAGTATTAATTTTGGAAATAATGAACTAGGTTATGTTAAAGGAAAAGGAATCATACCATTAATTGATGAAATCAAATGTGAGAATGTCTTTTGGATTATTGAGACATTATTTACTTAGTGTAGCACAGGTTAAAAAATATAGGATACAAAGTTTAGTTCATTAATGGAAAAGCTAAACTATTGGATGGTAAAGGAAAACTAGTTGGAGCTAGCAATCAAACAAAAGGAATTTTGGTTTAAACCTAATTCTCATTGAAAGTACGTGCATGTTAGCTTAGATAGAAGAAAGTTAGCTATGACATAAAAGAATGTGTCATGTTAACTTTGATAACTCAATCACCATAAGCAAGAACAAAAGAGTAAGAAATAAACCTTATTTTAAGAAACCTAAAATAGGCATGTGCAAACAATGTCAAATTGGTAAATAAGTAAAAGAAGTTTCAGAAATAAGTCCTACAATTTTGAAGAAGTTTTGGAACTAGTTTCCACAGATCTTTGTGGGCCAGAAGGTGTGGAAAGCTACTATGGAGATATTTATTTCATTCTATTTGTTGATGATTATTCTGAGATGATGACTGTAATATTTTTAAAAGGCAAGTTTGGTGCTTTTAAAAAGTTAAAATGGTATTTGACCAAAGTTAAGAAAGAAATAGGGAATAATTCGAAATGCCTGAGATCAGATAGAGGAGGAGAATTCATCTCACAAGAATTCAATGAGTTCTTCAATGAAAGAGGCAAAACATAGCTATCAAAACCTAGAACTCTAGAGAAAAATGGAAAAACAAAAAGAAGAAATAGATCCATCATGGAATGTGCAAGAACACTAATGACAGAAAATAATTTTGAACCAAAATACTAGAGAGAAGCAATCAACACATTAGTTCATATATTGATCAAAGTTCAAATGAAGAAATGTACAAATAAAATTCTTATAAATTATGGTATGTCTACAAATCCAATGTTTGTTATCTCAAAGTATTTAAACGAAAATGTTATATTTCAAAACATGTAAGGAAAGGAAAGATTCATGTAGAAAGTGATGAAGGGATATTTGTAGGGTATTCCAATAGAAGAAAGGCATAGAAATGTTTTAATCTTACTACTCACAAAGTCATAGAAAGTGCCCATGTAATGATTGATGAGTCAATAGAAATAAGTGAAGAATAGAGCAGCAAAGAGCCCAAAGATTACAAAAAGTTTGTCTATTATGAAAAGGAACCTAAAAATTTACCTCAGAAGGTTGAAGCCAATCAACAACCAAGTGTACCTAACAACTCACTAGTAGTTTAGCTTGAGTCATAGACAAAGGTACCCAAGTCACAAATAGTTCAACTCAAGTTGTATCCACAAGTAATGTAACCCAAGTCACAGACAAAAGCACCCACGATACAACCAAATCAGCTAGAGGAACAAGAGAAAAGGGATGACATATTAGAGAACCAAATGAACCAATTTTAGAATCAAGAAACAAAGATCCAAGACTTGCTAAATATTTCAGGAGATATCATACACTCAAATAATTGGACGAGAGATAGAATGCATACTAACAAGGAACAAACTAAAAGGTACATGTTTGCTTAGTAAATTTGAGCCTAGATCTATAAAAGATGCTTTATAAAATAAAAATTAGATAGAAGAAATGAATGAAAAGATTGAGGAAATAAAAAAGAAGAAACTTGGTCTCTTGTTCCTAGACCCAAGGATAAAAACTTGATTGGTAAAAAATGGACATTCAAAGATAAGTTGAATGAGAAAGGAGAAGTGACAAGAAACAAGGAAAAACTTGTATGCAAAGGTTATGCTCAAGAAGAAGATATTGATTATGGAAAAATATTTTCCCCTATTGCAATACTTGAAGGAGTCAGAATACTTCTAGCTTATGCAACACAAAAAGGATTCAAACAATATCACATGGATGTTAAATTGACTTTCTTGAATAGAGTCCTAGAAGAAGAAGTCTACATTGAATAGCCTGAAGGTTTCATTGATCGAAGGAAAAGAAAGATGGTTTTTAAAATTCATAAAGCTTTCTATGGATTAAAGAAATCTCCTATAGCATGGTATGAAATACTACATGGATATTTGATAAAAAATGGTTTTGAGAAGACAAGTGAAAATAGTAATTTGTATATTAAGGAAGGACCATGGGACAAGATATTGCTCACAAACATATTTTTGGATGATATCATATTTAGTGGACATGAGATGTTATTAAAAAAATTCTATAGAAATGAGCAAAGGATTTGAAATATCTATGTTCGGAGAGATTAATTTCTTCATGGGTCTACAAGTTCATTAGATGAAGGATGACATATACATCACTTAATCAAAACACATCAAGGAAGCATAAAAAATATTTGGAAGGGAAAATTCCAACCCAGTTGAGACATCTATTTCTACTAGACATAAGCTCTCAAAGAATGATGATTCAAAAGAGGTTAATCAGACTATTTATATGTCAATGATTAGGAAACTTCACTATGTGGTTTATACCATATCTGATATTACATTGGTAGTTGGCATAGTTACAATATTTCCTACTAATCCTAAATAAAATAACATGATGGAAGTCAATTTTTTTTTGAGATATCTATGAGGAATTGAATAATATGGGTTATGGTAAAAGAAAGGAGGAAATCTTAATTTGAGAGCCTTTATTGATGCAGATTGGGTAGGAAGCATTGATGATAGGAAAAGTACTAGCTAGTGGAGGAGCATTCTTTCTTACAAAGAGGCTAGTGTCTTGGACAAGCAAGAAGTAGAACTGTATTTCTCAATCCACAACAGAGGCACAATATGTTGCTACAATAGTTAATTGTTCTAATGTAATGTGGATTAAGCAATTGATGTTAGGATCAAAGGAAGAAATCAAGGAACTAGTGGTCATCTATTGTGATAACAAAAGTGCAATCAGTATATCCAAAAATCTAGTGATGCACACAAATACAAAACACATTGCAATCAAGTATCATTTCATAAGGGGATTGGTTCAAGACAAAGAGGTGAGATTAGAATATGTGAACACAAAGAAGAAAATATCAAATATATTTACTAAATCTTTACCTAAGGATGCATTTATGTATCTAACAGGTAAACTAGGGGTTATTTCCCTAACTGATTTTCACTAAAGCAAAAGATAGTGCAGCATCAACCAAGCTCCATTTAAGATCAATCAAGTTGATGCAGTTTAATATAGAGCATATTGCATATGAATTAGTACAAAAGGTACATTGTAACTTTAAATTTTATATTCTTTGGAAGTTGATGTCAAAGAGGGAGAATTTAGTGTCAACATGGAAGATTGAGGAAAGTTAAGTATCAATAAGAAAGAGGGAGAGTCTTGATATTTAGATAGTGGAATGTACAACTAAGAGGGAGAAAATTGCAACAAAGTATTGACAAGAAAGCAACAAAGACAAATCCAAGTAGAATCATAGAGGGAGTTGGTATGGATGATAATTAGAATGAAACTAAGGATATTATTCATTTGCTCATACTTCTATTAGTTTATCTTGACATGTTGTGTTGCCATCAATTTCAAAGAGGGAGGTTGTTGGAAATAATTCTTCAATTGTATGTAGTCATTGATGTTACACAAATGTTAGTATTAACCAAACAATGTAGAGTTTGCAATATTATCCGAGTAGTTGGGTAAAGAAGACTTTGTAACTTATTAATCAGGAAGTTAGTTAATAAAAGCATTTCTACTTGCAATATTAACCGAGTGGTTGGGCATCAAAAGGAGGGTAATTTTGACCAAGTGGTCCACCATCAAAGAAGTCATTGTATAAACCATGTGTTCAATCCTAGTATTGATTGAGTGACAACAGAATGAATTTGTTAATTAAATCATCAATTGAGGCTAACTATTTGGATGTTATTAATATTTTATAAGAGTATGCAAGATGACTTGTCCTAGCTTATGATATATAAGAAAGATCAGGTTGTGAAGATAAAATGTAAGTTGTAAGATATGAAATAAGATGGATAAGTAAGTGAAGGAAAAGGTAGAGAAGGAAAGTTTGAAGGATAAGATTCAAAGAAATATTTTGTTAGGAAGGACCCAGAGGTCAAGCTAGAATAATGATCTAAATATGCAAAGGAAGTTGATTCATCAATCAGGTCAAAATTGATGTTACTTTCTAACCATTATAGCAGTAAAGCAATCTCTTAATAGAGTTGGCTTAATAATCACTTTATAAATCCTCTAATAACTAGACATTTCGAGATTGAATTGTTTGAAGACCTCTAACTAGGCCACTCCTAACAAGGTGATCTAAATCCTCTAATAGGATCATACTTAACATTATGTTTTGTAACCTTTAATAGGGTTGGCTCCTAATAGGGCTCATTTCAGAAGAGTAAAAATTATTGTGACTAGTTGCAAGGTGGCTTTTTCCAAATTGGGTTCCCACATTAAATCTTTGTGTCATCTATGTTCATGTTATTTTCTTAAGTATGCTTTATTTTTTTGTAGTTAAGTTGTACTAAAGGTTAAAACATTTTAATAAATTTTAAGATAGTTCTGCTGACTGAGCATTAGTAAGATTCTAATGTTAACTTGGCTATTTAGTATTGCATGATTGGTAGACGTTTACATTGACATCTAAGGGACAAGGATTTGTTCTTGTAGCAATTGATTCACCCATCCCCTCTCATCTACTTGTTGGAAATATAAGAGGAGTAACTAAGAGGGGAGGGGTAAATCAATTAACAAAAAAATAATTCCAAATCTCTTAGATGTTAATACAAATCCAAATCCTTGCACAACTCTGCTAGAACTAGATAAACAATGTAGCTCAATTAACTAAGAAATCTTGTGATATTTATGTGTTTTAACCTTTAGTAACATAGTTGTAGAAAGATAAAGTAGTAAGAAAATAACATGAACACATGAGACATAGAGATTTAATGTGGAAATCCAATTTGGGAAAACCATCAATGCAACTAGTTACAATGTTTCATTGTTTTGAAGTGAGCTCTATTAGGAGCCAACCTTGTTAAAGGTTAAAAAATAAACTATTAGGTTTGACCCTATTAAAGGATTTGAATCACCCTATCAGGAGTGGCCTTGTTAGAGGTGTTATAACACCTCAATTTAGAAATGCCACCTTGTTAGAGGATTTACAAAATGATTGTTAAGTCAACCTTGTTAAGAGATTTTTTCATTGCTACAATTGTTAAAGAGTAACAATGATTGACCTAATTAATGAAGCAACGAATTTGTAGATTCAAGCCACTCTAGATCCTCCTTGATCCAAATATTCTTTGTAGCTCCTTTTATGTTCTACCCTTAATCGGATTTCCTTCTTTAGTTGCATCTTACTCTCTTTTACAACTTCTCCCTTCAATCCAAAACTTGACCTTTCATCTATTTAAAATCTGATGTCAAGTCATCTTGAATACCTTTCAAACAAACAATTAGCATCTACTAGGTTGGCTTGCATAAATCAAATAATAATAAAAAGTATTTTTCCATCACTCGGCTAACACTAAAACTGAGTCAGTAGTTAACACTGAGTTCTTTGGTAACCAAACTGACTCAGTTTATACTAATCTACTTTGGTAACCAATTTGACTCGGTTTATACTAGAATATTTTATTCATCATCTTAACTTAGTTTATACTAGATCTCTAAACTTGGTTTTTCTTAATTTTTGCTTGGTTGACACTAGAGTCTTCCTGGCTTGGTTACTACTAGCAGTTCTCTGTTAGGGTGTGACATTTGTGTACCATCAATGCAAATATACAATTGAATAATTATTTTTAATAATCTTCCTCTTTGGCATTGATGTAAACACAACATGTCATTATGAAAATAAATATTTGGATCAAATATCCTTAGTTTGATTCTAATTCTTCATCCATGAGAAATCCCTCTGAGATTCTCCCTCTAACATCTTATATGTATATTTCTTCCTCTTCAAATTCTTTGACATTGCATCAATCTCTCCCTCTTTTCTTTTGAAATGAACACATGTTTCAATCTCTCCCTCTTTGACATCAAATTCCAAAGAGTTTCGAATGTACCTAATGTATTGATTCATATGCAACGAGTTTCCAATGTACCTGATGTATTGATTCATATGCAATGAGCTCTAAAATTCTTGCATCAACTTGATAGATCTTGAATGTAGTTTGGTTGATGCATCACTAATGTGTATACTAGTGAGCATTAAATAGGGGAATGACCCCTAGGTTACCTCTTAGATAAAAAAGTGCATCCTTAGGTAATAGCTTAGTAAATATGTCAAAAAAATTTCTCCTTTGTGTTTAGATATTTTAATTTGACCTCTTTATCTTGAACTAACTCTCTCAGAAAATGATACTTGATTGCAATGTGTTTTGTCTTGGTGTGTATCACTAGATTCTTGGATATATTGATTGCACTTGTTTTATCAAAATATATAATCACTAGACCCTTGATTTCTTCCTTTATTCCTGACAAAAGTTGCTTGAACTAAATTATGTTGGAGCAATTAATTATTGCAACAACATATTTTGTCTCCTCTGTAGACTAAGAGATGCAATTCTTCTTTTTGCTTGTCTATGATACTAACCTTTTTCTAAGAATGAATTCTCCTCCATAGGTTCATTTCCTATCATCAATGTTTCCTACCCAATCAACATCAATAAAGGATATCAACTCAAATTTTTCTCCTTTCTTGTACCATAGACCATAGTCTTAAGTTCCTCTTAGATATCTCATGATCCTTTTGACTACCATCATATGATTTTCTCTATGATTTTTAGAAAATCTTGCAACTATACCAACTACTAATGAAATATTAGGCCTTGTGTAAGCCATATATTGAAGCTTCCCAATCATGGATCTATAGGTAGTCTAATTTACCTCCTTTGAATCATCATTCTTGGATAGTTTGTGTCCAATAGTCAACAACACTAGTGCCACGTAAGCCAATCTTGAAATGATTGTTTGTAATGGCACAAATATTGAGGCAAATCATTTTTTCCATGCTAGAGAGGCTTTTATATGATCAATGAATTAGTTATGGAGGTGATTACACATTCCAATGAGGATCATTAATTCCTATACAATAAGTTTAACAAATCAAAATATTGTAAGGACTAAATAGAAAAAAAGAATGAATATAAATCATTGATCGTGATCTAGAAGCTTCACCTAATGGATATTTAAGAAGGGTGTATGACATTTTTTTTATGCATAGCACATTTGTGATTAAGTGTTGGACTATATGCAAAGTGTGAAGGTGAATCAAGAAGAATGACTGAGCATTTTAGAGAAGTAATGAACTGTACACTTAGAGATAAATTAGACCAAAGAAGTGATAATTGATTGTACAAAGGAGATTTTTTATTGGCATTGTAGTTCAAACTAAAGGATTAGATAATCATGCATTCTAACAAGTGTTTTAGGGTGTAAATCTCTTAACATAGTGGTTTTAAGAGGCCTTTGTAAATAACTTAACAAAGTACTTTCTTATTGGTGAGGTAAAAACCTTCAAGGTAGATTGAAAAAGTCTTATAAGCCTTACATGGTAGATCATTAGAAGTGATGAAAATTGTAGCACTAATAGGCAAACTTATTTTGTATAGTAGTAAAGACTTTGTGGGTGTCATCCCCACTACAATTTTACCATCACCTTGGAGGGTTTTTGTGTAACCAAATATTTGTGTCATGTGTTATGAGTTATCTATGTTGTGAGTGTTATTCATGCAAGTATATATTGGATCTAATAATATATTGTAGTGAATGTTTGATTTGGTTTATGTTTATATTGAGAAAAGGGATAATGGTGAAGTTATGAGATATGGTTAATGTTTGAAAGTTTTAATAGACCATGATTCACTCCCCCCTCTTAGTATCTTACTTTCACATTAGATTTCCAACAAAATGTAGCCTTATTTTGTGATATTATAGAAATAAGTGATTAAGAAATTTAGGGGGCAAAATTGGTTTTAAAGTCATAACATCTTCCTTGTTATTAAACCATGATACAAAGCATATGTTCTAGAGCTTTAATTTGAAAACTTTATCAAGTGTAAATAAAGGCATAAACACATAATATTTGCAATATTGTATATACTCAAATTCAATTCCATAGGAGAGGATTTTACTTTTCTAAATTATATAATCTTTACTTGTTTTATTTTTCTTGACAAAATTTTGCATCATAATTGTAGCTATCCTAGGTTGAAAGGTCATGATGTGTTTGAATTTGAGTAGTAGAGTTTGTAATCTATGATTTTAATTTAGTCTTTCAATACTTATGCTATCCATTTTATTTATTTTTAAAAAATCTTATAAAAATTTTCTTTGTCTTATTCAAGCTTTTGTTTAAATTTTTGATGGTCAGCCAAAGTTGATATGCCATCAAATTGTGAAGCGACATTTTTCGCAATAGGGCATGTTTTATCCAAAATAGTGCGAAGGACCAACACATATGGTTTAATTTATTTTGTTCATCTTAGTTATGAATCAACTTTCTAGTCAAAACTATTTTGAGTTTGTATAACATGATATTTTATAGTCTTCAACTAAGGCAAAAAACAACTTATTTTTCTTGTTTTTTTTCCTATTCTCTACATAAAGTTTGGATGAGATCTACATTTGAGAAGTAGTATTATTAAACTGATTTTACAAGCTAATTCACCTAGCAATGCTTGTTAAAATATTTGTTAGAAGCTAGGCATCAAGTTCGACTATTCCCTCCTTTGCATAGATGTAAATATAGATTAAATGGTACCCATTTATAGTTTATAGATTTTTTAAATAATAGATCTGTAGGTGGTTTTTATCTTTTAAATCTTTGAGTGACTTTGCTAAACTATTTGGGAATATTTTTGTTAAGTTTCTAAGGAAATCATGATTAAGTTGTAGTTTACTCCTAAAAAGTTCAATTTTAGAATAGTTGTTATTAAATGAGATAGTGTAACAAGTTGTGTGATGTGTAACATCTAAAAATCTTAGAATACTTTTTATTAGATGAGATAATGTGACTAATTTTTATGATGTTTCACATTTTGAAATCTTTTGTAAATATATTAAAATTTAAATTTTTTCTAAAAAATCTTATGATATTCCACACAATTGATAAACATTATTAAAGTTATCTTAATTACATTATAAAGTTTGTTTCGATATGTTTCTCACATTAATTATTTGATAAATTCTTACTTATGAAGAACATAATAATAACAAGAGATCTTTTGAGAAAACATATTGTAGGAGGATAAAAGGCTCCTTACCCCTTTTAAAATAGATTCTTTTTTTTTTTTTGCTTTGGGATTGGGACATTAAGAAAACCCTTTTTGATTTATTGATAATGTGAATTGTACTATATAATTGTGAAGTTTAGGGAAGTAGAATATTAGGTTGGACTTGGAGATATAAATAATTCATAAGCATCTTATCATAATAAAAATCAAAACCATGACTCCTTATGAGCTTCTCTTAGTTGAATCATGAATTTTGTTGTTGGGGTCATCATAGATAATGTAGTTCCAAAGTTAATTAAAGAAGTTTGACAACATAGATAACCATCATTGCTTTGAGATAGAACTTGTGGAGGAGTTAGGTTAGAGAAAGAAAAACTGGACGAAATATAATCTGATACTAGATGACAAAATGGGACATCAATTTGTACTGATTTCATAAGACCAATGAGGAAATAAAAAAATTGTAACATGGAAAAATTCATAGATCTCATGTGAAGAAGAAATATTGGGTGGAAAAAATAATAATATGCTACACAATTTCACACAACTTGGGAACATGATTGAATAAAATATTTAAGGGTTATCATTAAAGGAAAAATAAGGCCGTCGATTGCATAGTTGAGGACTAAATTTCATCATTTTAGGTGCGAGATTGATAGTTGGACTACTATTAACAATGTACAGATAAAGAATTTGTATATTTTCTTATGAGGGAATGGTGAAAATGGAATGACACTTGTGATGGAATCCACATGTATGAATATCATTACTTAGTATGATATAATTTGATTGGTGGCCTACCTGCTTACACAATTTGGGATAAAAACACAACTATTATATTATCTTTAGGATAAATCTCCAATGCATTCTATTATTATAAGAATTTATCAAAGAACAACTTGAACAACAAATCATTTTGACCAAATTATTGGCCCAATTCACTCATTTCTCATCCCAATATTAAATTACCAAAGATCTAATATTGCAACCAAAGAAACCTATTTTTTCAAGTTAATATGAATTATACCTTTTATGAAAACTATCCATACATATAATCTTTAGACGTGATTTTAAAATAAATATTAAGTATGGTAATTAGGTTTTGTCCAAAGGTAGAGTCTTAATTCTTTCATGTTTTTAATGATAGGCCCTAAGGATCCTTGCTCCAAAGCCTTCAAATTTAAAAGATAAAATTCCTCATTAATACATGGACACATTTGATAGCAATCAATCAAAAGCTTATTGAGATAGGGCTTCTATTAGGGGCCATTAAAAAAATACATGTTTAAGATGCTAAATAGATAAATCACAATGTATAAATTGATTACACTAATAATTAGTCATTTTAAGAATGAGATATATTGAAAAATATATTCCAAATATTAGTTGAATGTTATCATAATAAGACTCTTACTACAATGATTCTCATAGAAATTCTTGAAGAGGAGAATGAGACCGAGGCTTAACAATGGGGGTGAGATTTAATTTTTTTGGAGTTTCAAATTACATCAGCTCACTCTACAAATGTGGGTAAATCAAATAGATTTAAAAATTTTTATAAATGAGAATTTTGTGTATGAGTAGTTATAGTTGAAAATACTTGCTAAAGCATAACATGCTCATTTCAATGGTTTAACACAAACCTCAAAAGATGTCATAAAGGGTATCTAAGAGATTTGAAAGGCTTTATCTTTAGAAGTGAAGAGTTGGCTCCTATTTTCCCAAGAGAAAAATAAAATGAGATGTGCTATAAGAAAATATGTTGTAGGAGGATGGAAAGCTTCTAAATTATTTTAAAATAGGTGTAGTTTTTTTGGTCGGGATTAGAAAATTGAGAAACCTATTTTAGTTTATTGGTCATGCTAATTGTCCTCTATGATTGTGAAGTTTAGAGAAGTAGCATCTCAAATTTCACTTGGAGATATAAAGAATCCACTAGCATCTTATCACAAGCAAATTCAAAATCAAAACCATGATTCCTTATGAAATTCTCTTAGATGAATCATGGATTTTCTTGTTGGAGCTATCATAAATAATGTAGTGCTAACCGAATAAAATAATTTTAAGACAACATAGATAACTATCACTACTTCAAAATAGAAAACATGTTGATAGTTAGGTTAGATAAAGGAAAAATGGATGAAGTAGAGAAAAAAATGGTTGAACAAATGGGGCATCAATTTCTACCAATTTCATAACATTGATAAAGAAAAATAAAATGTAATGGAAATATTCATGACTCTCATGTGAACAAAAATATTGGGAAAGAAAATAATGTTTTGTCAAATTATTTAATGTAACCTAGGAGTGTGTTTGAAAAAAATATTTAAGGGTTTTCATTAAAGAAAAACAAGGTGGTTGATTGTGTAGTTGAGGATTGAATTGCATCATCTTAGGTGTGAGAGCAATAGATGGACTATGCTTAAGGAATTATGGATATACAATTTGTAGTAAGGTGACAGTGGAGATGGAATGACACTTTATCATAGAATCCACATGCATGAATATGGGTAAAAGCAAAAACCTATGTAACCCTGTTGTAAAGGAAAAGGCTAACAAAAGTACATTTGTTCACCTTCACTGGCATACAATAGGTATTATTATTTAAAATTTGAAAATAAAGTAAACTAATGAAATCTATAGAAATGGATGAAGTTTAGAATTATAATTTTTAATAATTATTTTGAATAAGAATTGATATATTTTCCTATTTTTTATTGATAATTTTTTAGTTGTTGAAAAATGCTAAAAATTAGGGGTTTAGTTCCCACCAGAAATATATTTGAAAATAAACTTATTTCCATTTGACCTTAGACTATGTTATAGATAACATATATAGCTAGAACAATCAAAAATAAAATTTGACTTTAGAACTATATTTTCTCTTTTATAACAATTCAAATTTCAACTCACCTAAAATCGATAATTTTCATCTCCCACCACATTTTTCAAAACAAATCTATTATAACAAGAAGAAAACTTACGCATTCTAGAACATGATTCTCTCCTCTAGAAAATCATATAATTTTTATATTTTTTTGATAAATTTTACTATTTTTCCCTGTCTCAAAATTGACATTTTCTTTAGTGTTAAAATATGTGCTTGTAGAATTTTTTAATTGCAATATATAATATCTAATTAAAACACTATAAAATCTATATGTAAATATTCTTGACTTGGAATTCTATAAAATGGTGTTTATATGTTACTAAAAAAACATAATAAAAAATTATAGTAAGAGTTATTGAAACATCAGTTTTCTAAAATAATTTTATTTCTTTAGTAATTTCATACAAATTAGTATACAAGATGCATTTAATAGATATTTCAAATTGAAAAAGTGTTAGACCATATATAACTTAACTAAAATGAATTTATCTAGATCATATGTTTAGAGAAAATTAATTTTTGGATAGAAATACTCAAATTTAGTCATTTTGATAACTTAACCTCAAAGGTGACACAACTTTGTACTTTTATCCATATCCATCTTTAGTATGAAAACAACTTGATTGGTAGTCTACATGAGTTATTCAAAAAAAATCCAAATTAGTAAAATTGCTATCTCCTAATCAAAATCCATAGTAAAAGATCTAACATTGAAAATAATTTCAAGCTAGTTTAATATTACAATTCATGACAACCTAGGCAACTCATATTATAGACCTCATGCTAAAAATATTTATCACTAGCAACATACTTTAGCAAAAACATTTGTTATAGTAATTTTTCTTATCACATATATAACCTTTAAGCTAAGATGTGTTGCATACATATGCACTTGTGTTCTCTAACACTTCATAAATTTGACATCCATCCCTTTTTTGGGAAAAAATAGCTATCCAATCTAAGAATGGTTGTTTATTGCAATTTATAAAAAGCTAGCATTTGTACCTAAACAAGGTGCAATAGTCATGCTAATAGACATATATCTATAACTTACATTGTCTTATACATTCATGAAATATTATAATCAATATAGACAATAAATGTGTAGTTATCTTTTTGCAATGTTCAATGCATATTAAGAGATATATGGAAGGAACATCAACTTTGGTTTTGTAGCCTCCACTTAGTGAACTTCTTCTAGATGGTGTATGTGTGAGTAGTAATGTCTTGGCATACAAGAGTGTGTAAGCATGTAATGGATCAATTATACAATTTATGCGTGTTAAAAATAATAGTCCACCACGATAACTAAGAGGGGGGGGGGGGGGGGCGGGGGGGCGGGTGGGTGAATCAATTATCCAATGATTAAAACATTTATCCACCTTAAATAAACTTAACCATTCAACCAAAGTAAGAAACAACCATACAAAGATGCACATGCACAATTACACCATATATGTTAACTAGGGAAACCCTTGATTAGAAGGATAACCCCGTTGGGGATGATACCAAGAAGATGATGTACTAATATAAATATTCCTTGTTAGAGGATGGACCTTATTAGGAGTCTATTATAGCATTTAGTACAAATGAGTCCCTATTAGGAGACTTTGAATCCTTGTTAGTAGATTCCAACCCTATTAGGAGTTGCGCCAATCCTGTTAGGAGTTTTAGAAGACATAAGGACCCACTGTCCAAATAGCTTTTGGGGCAAAATCAATGAACTCATTGTCTAACTGATCTCTCAACTATTCCTTGCTAAATAATCATGTGCACTATACTTTAACTTCTTTCCTGTATCTTGTCAATAGGACCAATCATTGTCAGATCTTGTAGACCAAGTCACAAACCATAGATCCAAGTATCCAACTTCAAATCAAACAATAAAACCTCAACAACAATGTTTCCTTCACTTTCACTTTGTTGTGCTTATCTTCACATTTTGCTCTTTTTGTTGCTTACAATCAGTTCAATCATTTCATATATTCATCAACCATGAGAAAGGAAAGTATCCTTCCTTTATAATGAATCCATGAACCAATTCCTTAAGTTAGCTATTACACCTTCTCAATTAATTATTATAAGACCACATTAAGAACACGTTACACTTAGTGATAACAGTAATCTTTTGCCTTGCAACTTAAATAAATTTTCATACACATAACATTATGATGAGAAAGCTTGGCCACATCATCACCAACATGTCTTATTAAACATCTTTAACTTCGACTTTTCATAATAACAACTTTGCTAAGAGATATAACAAGTTTACTTGAACATACCTTTGTAACTCTATCTTAGAATAGTCTTCTTTGAAACTTGCATAACTTCTTCCAGACTTAATATTTTATGCTTTCGAGGTTAGCTATGTATACTACAGACATGGTATAATCTCCCTTTAACCTCACCGCTGAAAGTATTTAACAATTTGTCTATACCAACTTAATCTTTCCATTGTTCTTCTATTAGATACCACAAAAAACTGCTATGTTGACATCAATGACAAACATAGTCATCAATGTAACATATCAAATACTTCCCCATAGGAATACCATCAGCATTCATGCTTCTAATAATCTCCCCCTTTGGAAATGATGCCAACATAGATGAAAAACATCTAGTTCCAAGAATACCAACTACAAAAGACTGTTAATCTTTCTTTTCAAATCCTCTTCATCAATCATTCTTCCATGCTGCACTTTTCATGCTTTTTGAACTATTTTCCATGCTATATAGTTCTCCCCCATTGACATCAATGTCAAAGATTTTAAAAACCATTAGCCTCTGTAACAATTGTTTCTAACTAGCTCAAGTGTCTAAAGACACTATTCAAAACAACATCTAACAAGAGTCCTAGATGAATCTATCCATCATAGATACTCCCCCATATAGAGAGAATCAACATTCAATCTAGACAAATAATAGTACTTTGTTACACTAGACTAATGCACTCTTGCATCATATACTCTAATGTAGGAAGGGGCATAACCCCTAACATACCTCACAAATACTCAAAAGTCTCTTTGGGAAGAGGTTTAGTGAAAATATTTGCAATCTTCTCTTCAGTGCTTACATACTCCAATCTAATTTCCTTATATGCAACTTTCCCTCTCAGTGTGTGATACTTGATAGAAATGTGCTTAGTCTTAGAATGTAACACTGGATTCTTAGACATATTTATTATTCTTTTGTTGTTGCAATATATGACAATAGGTTCACTGAATTCTATCCTTATATCCTTCAGCATTTGCTTCATCCAAACAACTTGATTACAATTTTTTTTTGTTGCAATATATTTTGATTTTGTTATACTTTGTGAGGTACAATCCTACTTCTTTCTTAGCCAAGAAATTAATCTTCCTCCAAGAGAGAAGGGTCCACCACTGGTGCTCTTTCTACCATCCATACTACCTACCCAATCAGCATTAGTTTAAGGATATAGAGTGAAATCATTAGATCTATCATATCATAATCAAAACTCTAGTGTTCCTTTCAGGCATCTAAATATCCTTTTGACTACTACATAATGTCCTTCTCTAGGATCAGCTTGAAATCTTTCAACAATTCCAACTACATTTTCTATATTTGCCCTTGTGTGGGTCAGATATTACAATCCTCCAATCATAGATCTATACTTATTCTACTCAACAATAGGTGTCTCATCCTTTGTATATAACTTGTGTCTAGTTACCATAGGTGTTCCAATGGGTTTATATGTTTCCAAACCAAACCTTTTCAGTAAATATTTCTAATACTTAGTTTGAGAAATAAAGATTACTTCTTTGTCCTACACAATTTGTAATCCTAGAAAATATTTCATTTCTTCTATCATGCTTATTTCAAATTCTTTCTTCATTTCTTCTACAAACTTGTCACTTTTATTATCATTTCCTCCAAATATGATATCATCAAAAAATATTACCAAAATCATCAATCCATCATCAGTTTCTTTCCAATAGAGATTACTATCTACCATACCTTTGCTATATCCAAGCTTTGTCAAATGCTTGTCCAACCTTGCATACTGAGTTTTGGGTCCTTACTTCAAGCCATACAATGCTTTCTTCAGTCTGCATACTATGTCCTTATCATTTGTCAAAGGACAACCTTCAGGCTATTCTATGTATACCTCTTCCTCAAGTTCTTCATTCAAAAATGCCAACTTGACATCCACCTAATATACTTTTAATTTCTTATGTGCTATATATGCTAAGAATAACTTTACTACTTCTATTCTTGCCATAGGAGCATAGGTCTCATCATAGTCTATTCCTTCTTGTTGTGAGTAACTTTACATACCAATATTGCTTTGTTCCTTACAACTTCACCTTGTTCATTTATCTTGTTTTTGAATACCCATTTAGTTCCTAGATCACATTCTTGTCTATTGGTCTGAGAACTTATTCCCTTGTCTCATTCTTTACCATCTGATCCAATTCCTCTTTCATAGCTTGTCTCCAATAGTCATCTTTGCATGCTTCATCTACATTCTTTGGTTTAACCTAAGATATCAAACATAGTTCTTCATTAATTATGTTTCTTTTCATCACATCTTTATATCTACTTCCGATGATATGCTCGGGTGGATGATTCTTTGTCATACTCTTACCCAAAGTAGGAGTTGTTATCTCAACTCTTAGCTCTATTGAAGGTTTTGAGCTTTGTTCTTTCCTTGGCTCTTCTTCATTTTGAAAATCATTGTTAGTCTCAAA
Source organism: Cupressus sempervirens (assembly GCA_028749045.1). Lineage (NCBI taxonomy): Eukaryota > Viridiplantae > Streptophyta > Pinopsida > Cupressales > Cupressaceae > Cupressus > Cupressus sempervirens. Next base: position 410,741,092 of record CM053785.1, read on the forward strand.
AAATACTTCATAATTCCTTGGTTTAGTAATGACATTCTTATCATCTAAATTGTAATCAACTATTCTTTCTTGTATCCTAAATTTCTCATCAACTCTCACATTTGCATTTTCTATAATAGTCTTAGTCCTTAGATTATAACATCTATAAGCCTTGATTTTCAATGACTAACCAAGAAACATACCTTCATCACTTCTAGCATTGAAAACTTATCAATATCATCATCTCTTTTGATATAACACTTAATACAATTTTTTTAGAAATTTACTTAATTATAGGTGAGTGACCAAACCATAGTTCATAAGGGGGCTTATTTGTGTCTTTCTTGACTTGCAATCTGTTCATAGTGTAGACTATTGTATTCACAACTTCTCTCCAAAACATCTTGGATACATCATTCTCAACTAACATAGCTCTTGCTACTTCTGTTACTGATTTGTGTCTTCTCTTTGCTATACCATTCTGTTCAGCGGTCTTCAACACTGATAACTATCTTTTGATTCCATTAGCTTTAGAGAAGATGTTAAACTCATTTGAAGTAAATTCTCCTCCTCAATCTGATCTTAAACATTTAATCTTCATGCCTAATTCATTCTCAACTCTATTATTGAATATTTTGAACTTATCAAATGCCTTATATTTTTCTTTAAAAAATGTAACCCACATCATTCTACAGAAGTCATCAACTAAAATCATGAAATATCTTTCACCATAAAATCATTTAGTCTTCGTAGGACTGCTAAGATCTATATGTAAAATATCCAATTTTGCTATTGTAGTAAACTTCTTGCTGGGAAAAAGAAGTTATGTTATGCTTTGCCAATACATAGTCCTTGTAAATTGTGTTAGTAGGCTTTACAATCCTAGGAAAATATCTAATGGCAAACATACTACTAGTCTTCAAAATGTTGTCAAAGTTTATATGAAAAAATATCTTATGCCATAACCAACTGTCATCTACCTTTGACACCAAACATGTCATTTCAATAGGATTCAACTGAAATACATTACCTATAGATTTGGTTCCTATTTCAATTACCTTTCCATCTTTGTCTTTGATCATACATGTTTTCTCTATGAACTGCAATTGATAACCTTTATCCACTAATTGTCCAACACTCAAAAGATTTTGCTTCAAACCATCAACAAAATATACATCCTCAGTGTTAGACTTACCATCAAGACTTATAGATCCAATACCTTTAACTTGGCATGCTACATTGTTTCCTACTCTAACAATGCCTCCATCATGACTTTTAAAGTCAACAAACTTGTTCATATCACTACTCATATGATGTGAACAACCATTGTCAATTATCCAATCAAATTTCTTTTCAACCTGTGACACCAAAACCATTTTTTCTAGACTTTCTTCTTTAATAGCTACAAATCCAATTTCATCATCACTAGCACTTATTGCTTGTTCATTAGAATCCTCTTCTTCACTTGCATACACACATTCTCTATCTCTTCTAGGTTTGAAATTACCTCTATACTTTTTCTCTCTTTTAGGACACTCAGATGCATAATGACCAAATTCATTACATGTCCAATATTTAAAGATTTTCTTACCATCTTTTTCTCTTCTTACCAGAAGGGCTACTCCTTCTTCAATCTTTTTGTCCTCATCAAATCTGTTTCTGCTATCAAAATCTCCTTTAGCACTTGTGCTCCTTGATAAACTAGGTCAAATATTCAAGCCACTAAAAGTTGTTTCTGTTATGGTCAATTCTCCGAATTGTCTAAGCTCATTCTCAACTACTTCAAGTCTTCCAAATAATGTTTCTTTTGTGAAATATTTGGTACAAGATATCAACAACTATATCATTTGAACTATTGCCTTAAATGGTGGTGTTAGACTCTTCAATATCTTCCATATCACCTCATTAGCTTGCTTGGTTCCATCTTGAGATCTAATACCTGCAACAATTTATGATATTTTGCCTACAAATGTTCTTATAGATTCATCTTCCATCATCTTAACATCTTGAAATGCACAAATCCAAATTTGTAACCTCAATTTCTTAGAATGTTCATCTCCTTCAAAATTATTTTCCAAAGCTTTCCAAATCATATGAGAGGTAACAAGTGACTTTGCCTGGTTGTACTCTATTTCAAGAAGTGTAGATAATAATGCTTCTCTAGCTCTCATGTCACACATGAAGAGTTCTCTTTCTTCCTCAATACAAGTTTCCAAATCTTTTTCAGCAATTATTCTCTTTTCTAATTTTGTCAAGATCCAATATCCTAGACCCATAACAATAAATGTGTCTTCATCTTTTCCTTCCAACTATCATAATTTGTTCCATCGAACTTCAAACTATCCTTTCTAAATATGTTCACCATGGATTTTCCAAAATTGTTAAACTTTATCTTCAAGGACTTGAAGCTTTGATACTAATTGTTAGAAACAATAGTCTACCAAGATAACTGAGGTGTGGGGGGTGGTGAATCAGTTATCCAATGATTAAAACATTTATCCACCTTAAATAAAATTAACCATTCAATCAAAAAAACCAACAACCATACAAATATGGACATACAAAATTACACCACATATGTTAACTAAGGAAACCCTTGATTAGAGGAAAAACTTCGATGGGAATGTTGCCCACAAGATGATGTACTAATATAAATATTCCTTGTTAGAGGATGGACTATTAGGAGCCTATTACAACATCTAGTACATATGAATCCCTGTTAGGAGACTTTGAATCCTTGTTAGAAGATTCTAAACATGTTAGGAGTTGTGCTAACCCTATTAGGAGTTGTAGAAGACATAAGGGCTCACTGTCCAAACAACTTCTAAGGCAAGATCACCGAACTCACTTTCCAATTGATCTCTTTACTATTCCTTGCTAAATAATTGTATGCATTATACTTTAACTTCTTTCCTCTATCTTGTCAACCAAACCAATCACTATTAGATCTTGTAGATTAGGCCACAAACCTTAGATCCAAGTATCCAACTTGGGATCATACAATAAAGCCTTAGCAACGAGGTTTTCATCACTTTCGCTCTACTTTGCTTATCTTTGCATTCTGCTCTTTTTTTTGCTTACAATCACTTCATTCATTACATATATTCATCAACCATGATAAAGGAAAATGTCCTTCCTTTATACCAAATTAAAACAATTCCCTGAGTTGGTTATTACACCTTCACAATTAATTATTATAAGACCACATTAAGAACATGTAACACTTAGTGATAACATTAATCTTTTGCCTTGCAACTTAAATAACTTTCTGTATACGTAACATTATGATGAACAAGTTTTGCCACATCATCACCAACATGTCTTCTTCACATCTTTAACTTCAACTCTTCAGAATAACAACTCTGCTAAGAGATATAACAAGTTTACCAGAACATGCCTCTGTAAATTCTATCTTAGAACAGTCTTCTCTGAAACTTGCATAACTTCCCCCAGACTTCATATCTTATGCTTTTGAGGTTAGCTATGTATAGTAGACACATAGTATAATCTCCCTTTAACCTTGCTACTAAAAGTGCTCAACAATTTGTCCATACCAACTTGATCTTTCCGCTATTCTTCTATCAGATACCACAAAAAACTACTATGTTGACATCAATGACAAAAACAGCCAAGAATGTAACATATCAAATACTACCCCATAGGAATATCATCAACATTCATGCTTCCAACAATGTGGTGGTCACAGAGAACAATTAATAGGGCAACATGGAATATATGGCACATCAACTTGAAAATAATAGCTTTTTAACCCCTGTGTGCATACTAAATCATACAACTCTTATTGTAGTTGCCCAAAAGCCAAAATAACAACTATAAGTTTTGATGTCACATGCATACACACAATTAATTAGAATAAGTCCCCTACATCCCCTCCATTGTGCTCAATCTAAACATTTAAGCAACAAACTAAAATGCATGCACTATTAAGGAGACCCTAACTCTTTTTTTAATATTATTTTTATATTATAGTTGTTTAACCAATAGCATCCGCTTAACATGCTCTCACTAACCTTCTTTTTCATAATTTCTTTTTTAACCAATACCCTTTCCTTAACCCTGCTACCAAAAAGATGCTCTATTTTTTTTTCATAATTTTTAAAAATATATAGTTGTTTAGCCAATGCCATTCCCTTAACTCCTACAAAAGAGACACTAACTTTTTTTTCTTCAAAATTACTTGTATAATAAAATACCCTCCCCTTATCTCTCACCAATTACACTATGTGAAAAGTTTAATTAGTTTAAACTTTGAATCATTATTTTATTTAGTTTAGCATGTGACAAATGTTAGATTTGTAGATGTAAAACTAAAAGAAGCTAAGTAACGTTTTACCATATACAAACATATTTTGAGATAGTGTCACAATTATGCTTTGAAATGTTTATTAAACATTTTTAGTATGCACGAATCTTCTCACTTTTTTAGGTCTTCTTTTTCCCTCTCTTGCTTTAAAGGATTTTGACAATGTAACCAAATGCATATCTACACTACAATCGAGTTTTTTTTCTTGAAGCCTTGTGTTGAAGTTAAAAAAACACGCATGTTTCATGATATTTTTAGTTCCATTTTCTAAGTACACGCCATTTTATCTAGATTTATATGTTTTACCATCCATGTTGTAGAATTTTTTAAAGTCAAACAACAAGCACCCTAAGTTTCGTTTTTCTTTTGCCTTCACATTCATCTTATTTCCAAATTTTGCATTTGCAATTACATACACAACAACTTTTCTATCCATTTTTACAATTTAAAAATAGTATCACAGCCACTCAACAAGATGCCTAATGTGTTGGCACAAACTACGAAACATTAGTGTCTTACGCCAGAATTACAGCTGTGAAGACAGATCTAGTCACCTTTTCTATCTTTAAAATATAATATATTATTATTATAATTAAATATTAAATATTAAATAAATGTCTAATCATAAAATAGACACACTTCTCTTTTGGAATGGGGAAGACAAATTCAAGAGAACATTTTCTTACTTTGATAGAATTAACAATCTACTTAGATGGCTCGCACTCGGAAATAACCAGCCGACGCCACTGCTTACGTCAAGAAAGCGGGGCCGAGTCTCGTCACGATCGATCACATGTACGCCAAATATTGAAACGCGGAGATCTTTATACGGACCGCTTCTGGACTTCATATATATTAATCAATCAAATTTCTTCGTTGTTTCCCTGCAATTTCAATATTAATCAATCGAATTTCTTCGTTGTTTCCCTGCAATTTCATCGAACCTACCCAACTAGTACAAGAAAGCGGCATCTAACAATAATAATAATTATATTTGTCCTTTTCTACAAGGTCCTCAAGACTGGCTATGACTCGGCATTAAATTCTTACTTTTTGCGCCGAGGAGTGTACGCTATATGACATAAACTACATTATTAAATTATAATAACAGATATCACAAAATTTTGTTTCTTATATACTTCTCTGTAATTTCGCGGAACCAACCAAATCATATTTTACCCATTCTATAAAAGCAGATTCTTGGAGCGCCTCCCCTAAACGAACTACTCTTGTTCATTGTCATACTGCTAATAACAAAGTGGAATACTCTGATCTTTATCGACCACAGATATCTCAGAAAAAATGGAATCAAAAATATATGCAGCTGTTACATCTGGCGACTTGAAGTTGCTTACAAAGCTGCATAGTAGCGGAATCAACATTCTCCAAGAGGCTACGCCCACAGGAAATACAGCACTTCATCTGGCAGCATATCATGGGCATGTAAACATTGTGAAAATGTTGCTCCAGCTGAGGAATCGTGATATAGAGGCCGGCAACCACAACAGCGGTCATGAATTTCTAACGGCCAGAAATGAAGAAGGAAACACCGCCTTCCACGAAGCTGCAATTGGTGGTCACTGCAAAGTAATCGAGGTTTTATTGGACCTTGATCGTGATCTCCAAAATATCATCAACGGTGCCGGTGAAACTGCTTTGTTCAAAGCTGCTGAGGAGGGTCATGAGAAAGTCGTTACAAAACTTTTGCCTTCTGCACTTCCACAGCACGACAAGAGGACATCCGATGGCCAAACGCTCGTTCAGTGTGCCGTCTACAATAGACGCAAAGGTACCTCTAAAATATTATTTAATTTTTCTGATATAGTTATCAGGATTTAACTTATGTAATTTTTGAGTCAAATTAATGGACTCATTTCTCTTGATAATAAATGGTACACTTAGCAATCATTAGATCTAGATGATGTTCACAGAGATGAAGCACTAGGAATCCCAGTACTATTTCAGCTAGTGAGTGAGTGCTTAACTATGGAGTGTCCTCTGGTGTAAAACCCACTCTGCTTGAAACCCTAATTGAAAAACCTTAGTACAGTCCAGCTGGAGTATAAGTACTCAGATGTGAAACCTCCCTGAAAGTTCCAGTGCTTCACCTCTATGAACACCGCCATCATCTAGATCCAATGAATGCTAAATATTCCATTTATTATCATAAAAAATAGATTCATGTATATCACTTCTCATGAATCATATCAAACATTAATTTTTGTACTCTCCTAAGAACACTGTCTCCTTTATAATGGGCATCTCTCCGATTGTGCAGAGGTGCTTAAGAAGCTAATCGCTGCCAAGCCTGAGCTACTTAAACAGGCTGACAATTTAGGCAGAACACCCTTACATTATGCTGCCTATCTTAACCGAATATCAGACATTGCGAAAATTCTTTTAGAGAAGGATCAGTCTCTGTGCTATAAAGTGGACAGGAATAAGCAATCAGCGCTTCATATAGCCGCGAAAGAAGGGAACCTTGACTTAGTCACAGAAATTCTAAAATATGCTAAAGACTGTATAGAAATTAGAGATAATGAGGAAAAAATTGCTTTGCACTTGGTGATTGAAAATGCAGTACAGATTTTTGACAAAATTTCAAGATGCATAAAAACCTTGGTGTTGTTGGTGATATCAAAGAGAGTGATCAATAAAGTTGACAACCGAGGGAAGACGCCATTGGACATAGCGTTGGACAACATGCACACAGACGAACGCCTTTTCAATGCAGTAAGTGACTCATTTATTCCCCTCTCCATTTAGTTATTGCAGATAAAATAAAATAAAAGGCTTTTAGAATTCACTTGTCATCTAGTTTACGAATTAGGTGTTAATGTGATGTTTAAATTGTTTCAAAAAATTTAATTGCAACATTTAATAGTCCAAACATTAAGCAGGCTTTGGCTTTAACATGAACGATGTTGTAAAAATTAATTGTCATTATGCTATAACATTTTAGTTACCTTACACTGAAAATTATTGTTCAATAATGTTCCCGGGCCAGGATAAAATTGAGTCTATGCGTACTGCCATCTGAGTCAATTTTTAGGAAATATAAATTTCCAACCTTCTACTTTCATTGGAGCATAAAATAATCTCGATTTAAAGCTAGTTTCACAAATTTTCTAGTCTTTAGGGAAACCTTGAAAGGTAATGAAATAATTTTTTGACCTAAAAGATGTGTGTGTTAATGTAGATTAAGTGGTTGCTAGAAATAAATGGTGCACGGAGGACTCTAGAAGAGACACATAACATAACAGAGTACTCAGTCGCCACTAAAAAATCAACTTGGAAAGTTCAGATTATTTCAGTAAATGCAGTGTTGATTGCAACAGTGGCATTTGCAGCAGCTTTCACTCTCCCAGAGGAAGACAAATCCGATAAGTCATATCGTGTTTTCTTCCAAATTATGGTGGTTTGTGACGCAGTAGCATTCTGCAGCTCGATTTCATCAGCAATTTTGCTGATGTATGCACTCTATGGTAAACAAGAGGATCCCCTTCTTCTTGACACCTCTCTCACTGGATTATGGACGGCATTAATATCTTTGTTGCTAGCATTTGGGGCAGGCATCTTTGTGGCGGTGGCACCAGACCATAAAATCGTAGCAAAGATTGTTTTGGCCGTGGTGATCATGGTTCCAATTTTGATAAGAATTATGATCCTTCGTTCCAAGAAATACATCTTGAGAGAAGACGAAAACTACCTGTGGTTTTTTTCAATAACTGTTGTCGTTCAAATCATATTGGACTTTGTTTTCGCATTGTCTTCTGTGTCCGTGATTGGACTAGTGTTGATTGGACTAGTGTTGATTGGACTAACGTTGACTGGCCGCAGGAGATACTCACGTTCAAAAGAAACTATTTACAGAGGTGATGGGCATTACTTCTGGATTTTTGTATGGTACTTCGTTCCGACTTTTTTTCCTTTCGACCGAGTGCTATATGGAAACTGCGGTATAATATGGCTAATAGTGGGCATAGGTGCATATATTGGTCGAAAAATATACTCTCGAGCAAAACAAGAAATATACAAAGATGATGACCATTATCTATGGGTGTTGACATTTCTTATAGCTGTAATCATTTATGCTGCATACCCTTTGGTAAGCCTTTTTCTTGTTCCCTTCTAAAGAAAGCTTGAATTCTGCAGTGTAGGTGTCTATAAAATGACCTCTATATAAATAAATAGAAGTGGAAAACATTGTTTCATTACCTTGTGGATGTCGTGTGTGTGACAATAAATTTAGTTTTTCTAATAAGGTACACTTCTTTTGGATATTAGAATGTTTTTATTTAAAAAAATCAGTATATTTGATTCTCGTGTGAAAACTTACATAATTTTTGTAAATGTCATGATATGTAATCATATTTTTGGTTGAAGAATATAGAATTAATAATAAATATATAAATTGAGAGAGCATATGTACATTAATTATGATTCTACATATCCATATGAGTTATGTTGAAATTAGCAATAAATATGTAAGTTGATATATATAAGAAACTAAAGTTTTCTTTACTTCATCTTTTATAGAAAATTCCTTACTAGGTTTATCAATTATTTTGCAATTAAAAAAATGAATTTCTATGTACATATCATATATTTATTGACATTAATAATAAAAATGTAAATTATGTGCATGTGTTTTTTTTTTGGTATGTGTGCACATACATATATTCATGCACATATGAACATATGCATATATACATTAGGGGTATGTTGACATCAATAATAAATATGTAATTTGACAATTTTGAGAAAAAACTATTTGCTTTGCTTCATCTTGCGTGAAAGCTTCAATATTCTATTTAGCAATTATTTTAAACATACAAATATGAATATTCATGTACATATGACACATGAGTTGACATTGATAATAAATTTGTGTGTGTGTGTGTGTGTGTGTTGTTGGAAGTCTTATTGGGAAACAAGATACTAAGAGGGGGGGTGAATTAGGATCTATAAAAAAGTTTGACCGTTAGAACAATTAATTGTATTCACTCCTAATCCATCTCATATCTTAGATCACATACCATATACTCATAAACATATAATGCTGAAATGAAGCACAACATTCATGAAAACATAAACTCGTAACACAAAGATTTTGGTAATTCAGAAACACTTTAAGATGAAGGTAAAACTGGGGTAGGGATAAAATCCACAAATCTTTACTACTGCAACAACAAAGTTTACTTGCTAAAGCTACAATTTGAGCACTTCTGATGATCTACCTTAGGAGGGATTTTCTCTATTAAAAGATTTACAAGACTGTTAGGTCTTACCTTGATAAAAAGATTTTACACTTACAATGAAGTAATGACTTTGTTAAGAAATTTTCCTTGACTCAATTTGTCAAAACTAATTCAGTACCTAATCCTTTAGTTTTCTCTTAAAGTTGTTTACGGATCTCCTCTCTTCAATATTTCAAATTGATCTCCATATTTGATATGCTTTGTTTTGTCATTCACTCCTCTAGTTGCTCTATCTGATCTCCTTATCTAACTTAGCTTTCCTTGCTCTGTTCTAAGCTTGTTCACTCCTTCATGCTTTCATTTCACTTCAACTCGATCACACACACACACACTTCTCTCTGATTTAGGGTTAGAACCCTTCTTAAATAGATAATCATAGAAAGTTCTATATCTTAATCAATGGTCCATATTTTATTAGTCTATCAATTTACCCTTCTAATTTTTTGATTTGTTAATCTTCTTTTCTTGGGATTAATGTCTTATGACAAAATGTGTAATTTTCTCTTTAATTGTCTATGCAACCTTTAATGGTCATGTAAAAGTTAGTTAAAATGATTTACATAAGTGTTTGTACCATTACAAACTTATATATAAAAATGGGCTTAGTCGACACTTGAATGTTCCGATGCTCGGTCATAACTAACATTCATGTTATTACTTGAGTTCTATTATGCTTGGCATATACTGCCTCACTTGGTATTGATTAACTTTACAAATGCTCGGTCTTTACTATCTTACTCGGCATGTATGCTTGCTTGGTCTCTACTGGAATGCTTGGAAACCTTTGACTTGCTGGGCACGTATTGACATATAAACAAATACTTTGTAGCTCGGGCTTCTCTCATAGCCAAATAATTTTAAAAAATCTTTCTCAAACTTATCAATGCCTTTTATTACGATCATCATGAGAAATAGAAACTTGTTACATTTTGAAGTTCACCAATCTAGTCCGGCAAATATATTTCCTTGTACACATTTTTCATAGTCTAAACAACTTGTTTTCATATTAAAATATCGTACAGAATGATTAAATTATTCTCGTAAGAAAGATTTATGTATTTTATCAATTTGTTTCAAAATGGCATTTAGGTCTAATTTATGAGGTTTCAAGCATTGACTGGAATGTCCACATGATTTTTTAGCTCTAATCTTGTATCATTTACCCAGATGATGAATTTGGGTGCTATGAATGAGAACACCCTGTCTGGCCTAATTTTGCTGCAGGTGCTCCGACACCTGGTGTAAGTAGCTGCAAATTGAATCTCACAAGAGGTTTCCTACTTTGTATTCCCTTCAGGAACTCCAACCCCATATGACTCAATCACCAACAACCAAATTATACTACTCCCATATCAAATATACAAATAATCATATATACAAATCATAGCATCAGAAGCGTCTTGAGGGTTTGCTTAAAGTCATATATACAAATTATAGAAAATTTATTGTCTTTTCAATCAAGAATTATAGTGTCCAATATCACACTGGTGTAACTGTACTAACAGGGCATAAATTACAAGCACCCATATAAATAATTTGCCATAGATCTGCCAAATAAGGTACATGGCTTTTTGTAATACCAACCATCTACACAACCCGCAAAGTCATTTATATTCGAAAGCTTCTTTGCCCTTAAATTCTGTACCTTCTTAAGAAGTTTCTTAGCCAGACTGAGCTATAGCTGTCATATGAAGTTTTTATATTTTCTACATTCTGAAAAATTCCAATGACAGTATGGTAGTTTCGTTGTTCCTTCACACGACTCCAGTACTCTTAAAGCTACATTCTTGGGCTAATATACTCCTCAAACAAATTCAATAGCTCAATACGAGCTAAAATTGGAACAAACATACAATCCGCCATTGAAAATGCTCCCAATCCGGTTTTCAGCGCCATCAAGAATCTTTGTAAGATGTTCTTCGGTATTGTTAATCAGATCCTTATCTTTCAGTTGTTCCTCTATTACATAAGCATTTCAAGCTTCCTCAGCACTGGTCATAGAAGGGAGCACTGATATGAGGCTCACCTCCCTCGCACTTCCCACAAAAATTCATGGATGTAGAAAAATTTGTCAGTCGAAGGCGGTAATTCAGAGAATCTCCGTGTTGGAGACTTATCGGCTAAACAAGCATCTCGCTAGCACTTCAGGGACGTCAGCGGAAGCTCCTCCATCGGACTAGTTAGCGGGACTACATGACAGTCGGACCGGGCTTCACCCGGGTAATAGCCTATTGGCTAATTAATCAGTCAAATTTATTCCTTGTTTCCCTGCCATTTCATCTAACCTACCCAATGATATTATCATTTCTTTAAAAGCCCATACCCAACTACTGACGAAAGTGGCATCTAATAATAATAATAACTGCAGCATCTAAAAATAATATTAGGAAAATCTATAATGGTGCTGTTAATTATTGTTAGTTGGACAGCTGTTATTTCTGACCCGGAAATAGCAGCACTATTTATGGGTAGCTTGGACAGCTGTTCGTCCTTATCTATGAATAGCGGTTGTATTTATGGGTGGTTTGGACAACTGTTTGTCCACTTGCCAAAAATTAGTAAATGGTTATTATTTACTAATTTTAGAGATTCCCTTTTGGACACCTTGCAACCAATTCTATTATTGGCTGTTGAGTTGTCTTAATCTTAGCCGTTGGTTTGATTTAATCTCGGTCGTTGGTTTACCAACGAGAGTAGTATAAAAAGGGGTCTAGGGGGCATTTGGAGGGGTAAGCAGGAAGAAGCTTTGCAGGGTTAGCAAGGAAGTTTTTGGAGAAGCAGTTTGCAGTGTTAGCAAACAGTCTTGCAGGAAGCTTTGGATGTGAAGAAGCTTTTGTGAAGCAGTTTGCAGTGTTAGCAAACAGTCTTGCAGTGTTGGCAAGGGCACAAGAAAGAAGCATTTTGGAGAAGGAGTTTGCAGTGTTAGCAAACAGTCTTGCAGTGTTAGCAAGGGCGCAGTGTTAGCGCAGGGATAGCAGTGAGAAATATCAGAGGGAGAAATTAGGAGGTTGTCGGAGTTCTGCCAGTGTGAGGCAAGGAATTTTGTATCTCTTGATTTGCTGAAGTTTAATATAATTTCTCATCTGTAGAACTGGTTTTCCCTTAGGGGTTTTTCTAGGGACAATTTATCCGAAAATATTGTGTTGATTTTGTTGCGCATTTCTTTCCGTATTTTAAGTGAAGTTGCAGTTGTGTTACTTTTCGATATTAGCTGGGAATTTATTTTCAGCAATTTAATAATCATTTGTGATAGGAGATTAATAATCAGTGACTGCAATAGTTTGATTTTTTACATGGTATCAGAGCATTGTTAAGGGTAGAAGAGTTTTGCCCTAGGAAAGAAATTTTGATCTCTTTAGATTTATTATTGCTTTAAACCCTTTAGATGGCTTCAGCTGGTTTGAGAGATCAGGATAGATTGGATGGTGCCTCAAATTTTGGTGTCTGGAAGGCCAGAATTTCTTTATTGTTGGAAGAGAATGGTATCAAGGATTATGCTACCAGTGGTGTACCTGTACCAACGGATGCAACACAGCTTGCAGCATATAGGAAGGACGATGCCAAAGCGAGGAGGATTATCCTTGATGGTGTCGAGGATCATATTGTTCCACATATCTCGGAGCTAGATACAGCAAAGAAGATGTGGGACGCCATTCTAAATCTGTACCAGAATGCTACCACTAACAGAAAGTTGATTCTCAGAGAGAAGCTAAAGAATACCCGGATGAATCAGGGAGAAGACGTCACAAGTTACCTCACCAGGCTCAGACTTGTCAAGGATGAGTTAGCAGCTATTGGAGATAGCCCTAGTGATGATGAGCTAGTGAGAATAGCCCTAAATGGGTTTACTAAACAATGGAGTGTCTTTGTTCAAGTTGTCAGTGGACGAGATACTTTACCAAGTTGGGATCGAATATGGACTGATTTCACTCAGGAGGAGTTTAGACTAAGTCTTGTCAATGGGGCCAACAAGAGTCAGAAAAATGAGGTGGAACAAGAGAACGTTGCCTTAGCGGGTAAAGGGAAAGCAAAGAAGGGATCTAGCAAAGGATCAAATTCACAAAGTGAAAAGAAGAAGAAGGACCTTTCTAAGGTTAAGTGCTTTGGATGTCACGAGTTTGGCCACTATGTCAGTGATTGCCCAGAGAGGAAAAAGGGTAAGAAGCAGGTGGCAGCTTCAGCAAGTGCAGAAGAACTCTCCAGCAGAATGGAAGATGAGTTTGCACTCATAGCTTGTATGGTTAGCTCAACCTCACAGTGTGTTTGGTATATAGATAGTGGGGCATCATTTCATATGACAGGAGTTAGAGAGTACTTCTCCAATTACAAGGAGGAGGACACCAACATCCAGATTTCTATGGGAAACTTGTCCAAACTCAACCCTGTTGGGAAAGGGACTGTTCAGTTTCAGAGGGAGAATGGAAAGATAATTCCTCTTCATGATGTGTTATATGTGTCGGGCTTAGGTATGAATTTGATTTCTGTATCTGTTCTTCAGGATAGGGGGTATAATGTACTCTTTAGAGGGACACATGTGTTGATTAAGCACAAGGATTGGAAATCACCCATAACTATTGGAGTTAGGAGTGGTCGTCTTTATAGATTGCAGTTTGATACTCCTAAGGCACTTATGAGCAACAATAATCCTAGAGATCTTGGAGAGCTATGGCATAGGAGGTTGGGCCATATTCATCATGGAGCACTTAGATTGCTTCGTGAGACCATGACAGGTGTTCCAGAGGTGAGCACAGAGCATGATGATGTATATAAGGGATGTGTGTTGGGGAAGTTTGCGAAAGCATCTTTTCCAAGGAGTGACACCAGATCTAAGGGTGTTCTTGATCTAGTACATTCAGATGTTTGTGGACCAATGTCAACGAAATCTCTCAGAGGATATGAGTACTATGTTACTTTTATTGATGAATTCTCTAGAAAGACCTGGATATACTTCTTGAAGACTAAAGATGAGGTTTTCAGTCGATTCCAAGAGTTCAAGGCTCTTGTGGAGAACTCGACAGGAAAGAAGATAAAGGTTCTTCGGTCAGACAATGGAGGTGAGTACAAAAGAAATGTCTTCCAGGAGTTTTGCACCAGAGAAGGAATCAAGAGAGAATGGACTGTTCCTTACAATCCACAGCAGAATGGAGTTGCTGAGAGGAAGAACCGTTCTATATCGAAGGCAGCAAGAGCTATGCTACATGACCAGGACATGCCCCGTTACTTATGGGCAGAGGCGTGTAATACAGCAGTCTACATTCAGAATAGAGTTCCACACAAGGTGTTAGGGAAGACGACACCAGAGGAGGCTTTCACAGGGAAGAAGCCAGATGTTAGTCACTTCAGGATATTCGAGAGTTTGGCATATTGTCATATTCCTGGAGATACACGTACAAAGTTAGATCAGACTGCAGAGAGGGGGTACTTTGTTGGGTACAGTGAGACCTCAAAGGCATACAGGGTTTTCATTCCGGGGACTAAAAGAGTTATTGTCAGATGGGATGTCAAGTTCTTGGAGGACAAGGCATTCAAGAGATCCAGAGATTTGCCAGCAGATGATCAGAGTGAGCAGCCAACAGAAGCTCCAAGACCAAGTCAAGGGCATCAAAGCTCAAGTACAGTTACCAGTACGAGTGTAGACTCAGTTAGTGAAGATTCACAGAGTATGGAGCAACAGGTGCAACAGGAAATGCATTTGGAAGATTTAGAGGTTGACATTTCATCCTCTACAGTTGGCAGCAGGAACCATATGGTTCCAGATACACAAAGGGATACTCAGGAGTTTGTGGGAGCTCCTAAGAAGAGTACTAGACAGCAAAGACAACCAGCCAAGTTCAATGACTATGTGGCATTAGTTAGTCAGTTGGTAGATAGTGAGCCTTCTAGCTATCAGAAAGCTGCAGAACATCAGGTATGGCGAGATGCTATGGTTGAGGAATATTCTTCAATAATGCAGAATGATGTGTGGGAGGTAGTACCTAGACCAACAGATAGGGTTGTAGTTGGATCACGCTGGATTTATAAGATAAAGCACGGTGCAGATGGTAGCATCGAGAAATACAAGGCTAGGTTTGTGGCAAAGGGGTTCTCTCAGAAGGAGGGAATAGACTATGAGGAGAAATTTGCTCCAGTTGCCAGGTATACTTCTATACGAGCTGTAATCTCACTTGCAGCACAGATGGGATGGCAGATCCATCAAATGGATGTCAAGACAACATTCCTCAATGGTGAGTTGAAGGAGGAGGTATACATAGAACAACCAGAAGGCTTTGTAGCACACAACAAAGAGACCCACGTGTGCAGATTGAAGAAAGTTGTTCGACTACAATACATACCTACAGATGAGCAGGTAGCAGACATTCTGACGAAGGCTTTGAGAAAGGCCAAATTTATCTTCTTCAGAGATAAGATGGGTGTCATGCAGAACAGCTTCCTCGCTAAGAGGGAGTGTTAATTATTGTTAGTTGGACAGCTGTTATTTCTGACCCGGAAATAGCAGCACTATTTATGGGTAGCTTGGACAGCTGTTCGTCCTTATCTATGAATAGCGGTTGTATTTATGGGTGGTTTGGACAGCTGTTTGTCCACTTGCCAAAAATTAGTAAATGGTTATTATTTACTAATTTTAGAGATTCCCTTTTGGACACCTTGCAACCAATTCTATTATTGGCTGTTGAGTTGTCTTAATCTTAGCCGTTGGTTTGATTTAATCTCGGTCGTTGGTTTACCAACGAGAGTAGTATAGAAAGGGGTCTAGGGGGCATTTGGAGGGGTAAGCAGGAAGAAGCTTTGCAGGGTTAGGAAGGAAGTTTTTGGAGAAGCAGTTTGCAGTGTTAGCAAACAGTCTTGCAGGAAGCTTTGGATGTGAAGAAGCTTTTGTGAAGCAGTTTGCAGTGTTAGCAAACAGTCTTGCAGTGTTAGCAAGGGCGCAGTGTTAGCGCAGGGATAGCAGTGAGAAATATTAGAGGGAGAAATTAGGAGGTTGTCGGAGTTCTGCCAGTGTGAGGCAAGGAATTTTGTATCTCTTGATTTGCTGAAGTTTAATATAATTTCTCATCTGTAGAACTGGTTTTCCCTTAGGGGTTTTTCCAGGGACAATTTGTCCGAAAATATTGTGTTGATTCTGTTGCGCATTTCTTTCCGTATTTTAAGTGAAGTTGCAGTTGTGTTATTTTTCGATATTTGCTGAGAATTTATTTTCAGCAGTTTAATAATCATTTGTGATAGGAGATTAATAATCAGTGACTGCAATAGTTTGATTTTTTACAGGTGCCTTACCTTGCATGATTGGTTCTAAGATTACCTTGCATGACTGGTTCTAAGAGAAATAATGAATTCTTCTTCCTTCATCTCAAATGAGAAGAAAATTTGGCAACAAGAACAAATGGGACTTCAAACTTTCGATGTGCCTCTACAGGAAGCACCAATTCATTTGGTAGAAGTTACTTACATGCAGCCTAACACGAATGCATTTTAATTTAGACTGCTGAAATGCAAACAAACTTTATGTGATATATGTCAATTTAATGAATGATGCATCTACTTTTCCTAATTTTCTCGCCAAAAAATAATAAGACTACCGGCAATGCGCACAACCAATCATAAAACAAATATTAAAATTCAAATATTCATTTTAATAGAAAGCATTCACAATGACCATAGGATAAGTGAAGTTGTTTGATGTTTTTACAATTTCCAAGAAATGGATTAATAGAAAAGAGCAACTTGAAAACTTTAGTCTCCTGCTTAACAACGGGACTAATAATAACTACCAATCGCACCTTAATATGCAATCAGTGCACTCAAGAGTTTTGGAGTCAATTAATAAAAAAATTAGTCTTTTTTTTTGTACATATTTGTGTGATATATGTTGTAAAATGATATCATAACCATCTCTTTCACTATATATATCCAATACATATAATAGAATTAGAAAAGAAGTATTCTAATAAATATTTGTTAACAACTTCTATATTATGAATGAACTTGCTACAATAAGAAATTCTTGGCAGGAGAAATTGGAACAAGTGTTTTGTGTTTATTTCTGTTAAACTTTTCAACAATTTTTTTTTTTTTTTTGTAAAAGTAGTTATTAATTTTTATATATTGCTTTTAATTTTAATTTTTTTCCTATTATGGTACAAAAATTCAAAGTTTATTAACATATAAAAAGTAATTATACAATAGTGTGTTTAATTTTGTTCCTTATTATTAAATAAATAATAAGTAAATAAAATTATATTATATTGTGTAATAATTGTTGGTGTAAATACGTATTTTACTATTTACACTTACTTAAGTTTACTTAGGTTAATGCATTATTTAACTATATTGCATTATTTTATTATTTTTTATTTGTGAGACACTTGAGAGTTTGCACACCTTTTGAGTTGTCATGTAGACAACACAGGAGTACGCAACTCTATTTGAGCACATGGTGTCTACAATATTGTTTTGCGTGTCCCTCCCTTGTAGACTTATCCTCGCATCACTGCACTTACTTCGATGCTTAATGGAGGATAATCCATATCTCGTGGACATGTGCTTGGTTGTATGACACTTCATGGTGCTAACTTCTATGCATTCTAGAAGCTCTCTTGAGGCCTTTATATTTAGGCACTCCTAATGTACTCTTGTACAAAGTTATTGAATAAATTGTTATTCTGATCATACTCTCTCCATTTTTGGTCTACAGTTGTGCTTGTGTTTGAGTTCTTAGTTCTTAGGTGAATTTTTCTCTTAGGCAAATTTTTACATGGTATCAGAGCTTGGAGACTTTCTCATCACAAAGCGTTCGATATCTCTTGCTTGCTTTATCACCTCAGCCTGAATCTAGAGTGCTGTAGAAATTGGGAGCATCCAGCACCAGATCTGACCTCTCCATTGCGTCCGGAATGCTGAACCGGTGAAAATCGACTATAAGCATGCCTACCTTGGCCCATAATCGACCGTTGGGCAAAATTTTTTTGCAAATCGGAATGCGGAGGCCCGATTTGCAGTATGAGTATGATTTTATTTTCAGATCTGTAATTTCATTTATCTGGATTTGCATTTTCCCTGTTATTTTTTCGTCAAATTTTTTGCGAAATTGTTGGCCCTTCGTGCACCCGACAGAGATTTTTTTTTTTTTTGACAGACCCGGGCAGTATCACCCCAGATCTGCCAATTTGGAGATATATTTTATTTAATTCGCAGGAGAATCCAATTGATCGTACTGCAGATTCCACATCCCAGAGGCCGTACTGCAATATCCGCTCGAACCAAATCCAGCATCAGCCGGGCTAGCAACATCCATGCAACAGGTGACTTAAGCCCCTCTACCGGCGATCAGAACATCTTTGGTAACGGACTTGTGGTGGTTTGTTTTTAACTAGCGTAGAGTACCATGGCACAATAGATGTGGGATTTTTGTTAATAAAAACCCGACCGTTTGTAGAAATTCGGCACCCATAGATTCCAATTTTTTGGCTTCACTGCAACAACTTCCTTCCGCAAGGCAGCGTCATCAACGCGATTCCTTTGGATTTCTCGGCACTGCTGCTCTTTTCTCATCCTCCGGTGAAGCAAATCTGGTGTGAGGGCATTTTTTTAATCCAGCGACAGCACTGCAGACTCTTTTTAAAACCCCCGATCCTCACTATTTCGGCATTTCTCTGGCATCACTGTCTCGCACACTATTTTTTGTTTCTGATTACCACAGGACAGAGGTTTTCGGTTAACTATTCTCGACAGCGTAGGTATTGGCGATAATAGTTTGGCGGTCTTTGCAAACTCTAGCAAAGATAGGTTAAAATTTGGGGCCTGTTTCCCACCTCAGCAGCCTGTTCTCATCCCACCACGCGACGGATTTCAAATTGCTGAGTTAGTTGACACGACTGCCCAATCCGATTTGTCACCATGTCACACCAGTGCCAACCGAAATTTCCACATCACTTGTGGATAGTTGGTATTGTACCACGTCAACAAATCCATACGTTTCGTACAGTATAGACATGACAGCTCTGCGTGCCACATCAGCACAAGCGACCAATTTGGCTGATGTCATCATTTTTGAAGGTTAAATTTGACGCCCATCTAGATGTTATTCTAGAGCATTTTTCAACTGCTTTGATGGTCATTTGATCGCCAAATTTAGACTCGCAGTTTCTCCTCCATACCCCTCTCTAGATTGCTTTTCAGTTTGGCAGCCTGACTTTGCGAGCTCATAACTTGGACATCCGGACTCCGATTTAGGTGCAATTTTTTTCAAATCAAGTAGAATATCTTAAATGTTCTAGTGGTGGTGTTGTTTTTTTATTTTGGTGCACATATTTTGTAGAATTTGCATTTTTTGGCTACTGTACTTGCATAATCTTGCATTTTGCAACTTCAGAAGCTCCGTTTGGGCACATCTTGTCACTTTTTCAGGTTTCATTTTTTTTGAAAGTGCGTATTTTTTTGTCTACTTTCCAGATCTAAAGCCAGATTCTAGGGTTGTGTGGACAAATTTATCACTTTCAGAATTAGGCCTTCTTTGGCATTGTAAAGCTTTGATTCTTTTTCAGAATTGTTGTAAATATGAGCTACAGTGCTTAAGTGATAGAATTCAACCTTATAAGGCAATTGTAAAAGAAAAATCAAAAAGTCCACTTTGTTCTTTTTGACAAGTGGCTCATTGTAAACGCACTACTTATAAAGTGCCAAAGCATCTCTTTTCGGTGAGTCTTCTAATTGAGTGGAAAGGGGGGGGGGGGGGTGTACTATGTTTTTTGTGTCTCTATTTTGTGCTCTTTTATTTTTGCATCATGGGTTTTAAATGTCCTCCTCTAACTTCACACAACTATTCTACATGGAAAGATATTGCATGGAGTAGATTAATGGAAAAAGGATATAGTTTATATGTTGATGGTACAATTACCAAACCTACTGATGCTAAAGAACTCATTGATTGGAAAAAACAAGACCAACAAGCTTTAGGTGTTATCAGAAGTTGTGTACATAGCGATCTTCTCTTTCACATTAAAAATTGTTTAGAATCTAAGGAAGCTTGGGATAAACTTGAATAGTTGTATGGTAAAGTGGATGAAGAAAAGAGATTTCAGATTGAGGATGATCTACTTCTCTTAGATCCTAAAAATTATGACACAATTCAGGATTATCTCATCAAAGTCAATGAGTATAGGGCACTTCTAAAAGATTGTGGAAATCCCATTAAGGATGATAGGTTGATTCATCACATCCTGAAGAAACTACCTTTTGAGTATGCCAACTTTGTTTCAAGTTTTAATACTCATAGGTTAACAATGGGATCTACTTACCAGAAGCCTTCCTTTGGTGGATTTGCTGACATGTTGATTGTTGAACAATCTCACTTGGTCGATTTTGGCCTTCTCAAGTCATCTAAGACCAAAGCCTTAGTAGCTCGTCATGATCACCAATCTAGTCAATAGGGAAAAAGTAACAACAAGAAGAAGCGGTGGAAGCAGAAAACAAAATCTGAGACACAACATGACTCCTCTCAACAAGGCAGTTCTTCTTCAAACAAGAAAGGAAGTAATGACAAGAAGGACAAACTCTTTTGTGCATATTACAAAAAGCCAAATCATGACGAGCATAATTGCAAGACAAAAAGAATCGATGAGTTAGAAAATCTACTCAAGAATAACAAGATTCAAGTGCCAGGTACTTCCAAGGATTCTACTCCAACCTCTTCGAAGGGTAAAGGTCAAGCACTTATGGCCAACACAAGTTCTTCTTCGGAATGGATACTTGACTCAGGTGCCTCTTACCACATGGGTTCTTCAAGGGAAAACTTTTCTTCATTGAAGCAGTCAAAGGTACCACACATCTTCGTGGGAGATGATGCTAAAATGGAAGTTGAAGGGAAAGGACATGTAGAAATGCAAGATGGGGAATTCAAAGATGTTCTCTATGTTCCCAATCTAAGCTCTAATCTCCTATTAGTTTACCAAATCACTCACCTTGGAAATGGTCATAAGGTTGAGTTCCTTCCTGATTCAGTGATGGTGCGAAGTCTCAAAGATGATTCATTGGTAGCAATTGGGAAAGTCAATGATGACAGGAGGCTTTATTCCTTCTCCCATTTTGTACCTAAGAGTTCTTCTCAAGCCTTGTTAACTCACTCTACTTCAAACAACTTATGGCATGAGCAATTTGGTCACCTTGACTTCCGTTCTCTTCAGCAACATTGCTCAAAACACATGGTCAAAAGTCTACCCAATATCAACTTTTCTAAGGGGGAGTATTCATCTTGTTCAGTGGATATGCATCTCAAGGAGAAGTATGATAAAGGGAAGTCTTCTCACACTCCAGTTGTTCTTCAGCTAGTTCACATGGTGTTAGCAGGACCCTTTGCAAGGACTTCAGTCAGCCAAGGCCGCTACATACTCACATTTGTTGATGACTTTTCGAGATTCACTTGGGTCTTCTTCCTTCATCACAAGAATGACGTGGTTCATAAGTTTCAAGACTTCAAGGCTCATGTTGAACACAAGTCAAGGAAAGTCATCAAGGTATTAAGAGTGGACAATGAGAATAGATATGTTGACAGAAGACTTAAGAACTTTTGCAAAGTTGAGGGGATTGATCTTTAGAACTCACCAACATTCAGTCCGCACAAGATAGATGTTGCAACTATGAGGATTAGGGCTTTCAAGACCATGGCAAGTTGCATGATAAAGGCCAAGTCTCTCGATCCTACACTTGAAGTTGAAGCCATTAGTAGTGCTACTCACATACTTAACAGGTCTCCTCATCTAGCCTTAGATGGCAAGACTCCTTTTGAGGCATGGTGCTGTAGAAAACCAGTTGTGAGTCACCTTAGAGTCTTCGGTTGTCCAACATTGGCAAACCTTTCTTCCAGAATATGCAAGGCACCGACTCCTAGGCCTTGTACCTTTATCGGCTATGAAAAAAATGCAAAAGCTAACAGACTTATGGATCCTAAGACACATGAGATTTTTGTGGAGAAGGCTTTTCACTTTGAGGAAAGTTCTCTGATCTTGTCCTCTACTCCTCTCTACACATCATACACAGTGGAAACTGATAGTGACACCAGCGATAGTGTTTCAATAGGTTCAGATATGTGGGGTTCTATCGACAGTTGCAGTGAGAGTCACATCAGTCCAGTCCATGTGCTTACATTGCCACAGTGAAAGGTCCAACATAGCATGGTACATCTAGTCTTCCAGCTCCACCTTCAGTTGACTTGGGAGACAAACTTGAGGACATACATCTTCTCATTGATGACGACTCTTCTATAGTTGTTGTGAGGGCTCACTCTGACCCTCATGTCCATTCTCTACATAATCAATCTGAATAGGTTGGTGTGATTGTGGATCCTTATGAATAGCAATTAGTGGAGGTCTCTTTGTCAGTAGAGGAGATAGATGGTTCAGTGGAACAGGTTCAACAGACATCCTTGCCAGATCTGCATTCATTCTTTTCAGCACAGTTGGAAGGGGTGAACTTCAACATCAGTACAGGGATACTTGAGCAGGTTTTCAGGCCAGCACACATCTTCAAGACTTCTTTTGGGGGGGGGGGGGGGGGGGAGCCTCTTCTGTCTCTCTTCCTTCTCTTATTCTCTTATGTATATACTGGGTGTCTGTCATCATGGGGGGGTCTTGATTACTCCATCCATCGATGCATCCTTCTCTATCTCTCTTTTTGGGGGAGGGTTTTTCCCATGAGGTTTTCCCTCTTTCCCCACTTTATGGGAGATATCATTTCATTATGTACATGGGTACCTTACATGGCCTAGTAGCTGGGACCCATTATGCTTCTTCATCCTAGTTCGTAAGCTTAAGGGCATTCCCCTAACTTGCACTTAAGGGGGGGGTGTTGGTGTAAATACGTACTTTACTATTTACACTTACTTCAGTTAACTTAGGTTAATAAATTATTTAATTATATTGCATTATTTTATTATTTTTTATTTATGAGACACGTGGGAGTTCGCACACCTTTTGAGTTGTCATGTAGATAACACAGGAGTACGCAACTCTATTTGAGCACATGGTGTCTACAACACTGTTTTGCGTGTCCCACCTTTGTAGACTTATCCTCACATCACCGCACTTACTTTCGTGCTTAATGGAGGATAATCCATATCTGGTGTACATGTGCTTGGTTGTATGACACTTCATGGTGCTAACTTCTATGCATTCTAGAAGCTCTCTTGAGGCCTTTATATTCAGGCACTCCTAGTGTACTCTTGTACAAAGTTATTGAATACTTTGTTATTCTGATCATACTCTCTCCATTTTTGGTCTACTGTTGTGCTTGTGTTTGAGTTCTTAGTTCTTGGGTGAATTTTTCTCTTAGGAAATTTTTTACAATAATTAATGTAATATATTCAATATACGCATTATTTGAATGGTGATTATAATTATTTGAATAAATGTTATTATAATTATTATTTTATTTTGGCTTGACTATTTTGAATTATTTTTAAAACTTTTCGAGAAGAAATGGATGACCATAGTGTTAACCACGTTTGTCCATCTACCATTGCCAAATTTTTGACACGAATCAATACACCTATTCACTAGCAAATTATTTGAAGAAGGTAAGACTTGTGATCTAGGTGATGCTTGCAGAAGTGAAGCATCAAGATTCTCTGGGAGGTCACCCATCTCAGTAGCTTGAATGTGCTTAGCTACAAAGATTCCTCTATGGTTGAGTCCACTCTACTTCCAACTCCATTTACAAAACCAAATGTTTTACCTTATGAACCATTTATTAGAAAACAAATAGAAAATATTTTAATTTTTCAATTAAAGGCCCCATTCAGAGCCAAGAATTTGACCCAAATTGAAATGAAGAATATTCTAAAACTTGATTGGTGGATACTGATGAGAATTTAAAATTACTACCAAATAAAATGTAAGACATTCAGTCTTTCATCTTTATTCTGCATTCTTTCCATTGCAAAAAAATCCTCCCACTCAAAACAAGCTTGCATGGAGATTTAATGTTTGATAACACTTTGATCATTATCTAGAAACATGGATATTTTTGTTGGAGAAAGGTAACTCATTGTACTCTTTATAGAGATTTTGATTCATGGGAATACTATCTTTTACCCCAAACTTCACTTTCATTGTCATCTTGTGTTGGACATCTACACTTTTTGCGTATGCTATGCTCAAGTAGAATGCTCTAACTACAATAAATATATTAAACATGTTTTATGGATAGGATTTCATACAACCTTAAAAAATTTGTTGGCAAAAGGTTGTATGAAATGTGGAAGCATAGACAAGACACCTAGGTTGTTTGACAGAAACGCCTCAAAGAAACATGTTCTTGTGGAATGCCTCAAATTTAATTCACAAGTGTAAATGCAGACTCCACAATATTTTCTAGCATCCTCCCTACCTATGTGGCAATGGGAACTTTGGAATAGGGTATGAATAATAGGGAAATTTTATTAGTTGTAGTTGCCCCTAGCCTAGTATATGGGTATGCACAACTCAAAGCTCATCCAACTCTTGCAAAGAAGGAATCTATCGGCTTTAATGCCCCTCCTACAAGAAATGAAATTTGTCACAATAATGATTTAATTATGGAAGAAAAATAAAGTAGTGGTTTGGGGAAAGGTTAAGGTTTGGCCTTGGACTAGAAAGATCATGATTCAAAGGTGAGGATTTTGGTGGATGAAACATAATAGATTCAATAAAATTCAATAAAAAATTCAATAATAGATTTAATATTGTGATTTAATTATAGATTCAATAACAGATTTAATATTGTGATTTAATTACATTCAATGTTAAGTTCCCTTCCTGCCTATAATTTATAAGGTTCAATGCTAAGGTTTCAATTAGAATTTAATTGGGTTCATTGTAAGAGGTAGAGTCTGATTTAGTTCAATCTGATAGTATTAGTTACCAATTTCATTTGCTTCAATTATAGAATTTTACTTATGCTAGAAAAACTGTTGTACTATTTTCTAATTTTTTTAAAATTTTAATCAAATATTTCAAATAGTAGTTTCTAAACTTTTATCTAACAATTTCTAATGATTTATAACAAAAACAAAAACAAAATATTTAAATTCTCTAATATTCTGTCTAAACAATTTTCTACAATTAATAAAAAATTTCTACTATTTTCTAAACTTTCAAAAGTTTCTAACTATTCTATTTTTTTTCTAAATTCTTTAAGTTTTCTAATATTTTCTATATAATTTTTTACTATTTTCTCTAAATAATGTTTTACAATTTATCTAATTTTTCTAATAATGTCTAAACTTTACTAAATTTCAACATTTTTTTCTAAGTTATCTAATATTACACTATTTAAAAATTAAAACATTAGTTAAAAATATAGATGTATAATAATAAAAAATATTTGAAGTGTTTAAAACTTTAAACTTAAAAAAAAAAAAACACATTCGAAACCATATTTTTACCTAAGGAAATATAAAATAAACTTAAAACATATAAAAATTTGGGAAAATTTGCTGACATACCTGATCCAACCAAATTATTCCTGTAGACCTTCCAGCTCCACAATTCTAGCAAATTCGTTTCATGGAAATGAGCGACGGATTGGATTTTTTCTAGCTTATATAATTTT
The DNA here is from genome assembly GCA_028749045.1 of Cupressus sempervirens. NCBI lineage: Eukaryota > Viridiplantae > Streptophyta > Pinopsida > Cupressales > Cupressaceae > Cupressus > Cupressus sempervirens. The sequence goes on from CM053785.1 coordinate 410,767,237, forward strand.
TTGGGTTCTGACCGAAATCAATATAGCCAGATCAATTTCAACCGAAACCCTTCAGAGATGTATACAGCATGTGGCATGTACTTAGCACCACCCAGGTTCAGCTGGAATTGTTCCAACCCAAAGGTGTCTGACTGAATTTGGTCCTACTGGATCTATAATGTTAGCACAAAAAGTGACACAGATTTGTGCTTTCATCCAAAAATGGTAGATGAAGCTCATGAAATGAATGTTAGAGTAAAGCGTTGATTTAATTTAATTTATTAAATTCGCTTTACTCCCTTCTTAAGATTTTACTTTATGCACCTTTTGCATCTTTATTTAATAATTAATTAGTAATTATTAAATAGCTTTTCCTTTTTAGGTTACCCTTTTTCGGGTTTTGATCTCCTTTTATAAGGATTGATCTCCTTTGTATTTGGTTATCTTTTTCATTTTTGAAAATACATTAGCACATTTTTCAAAGCAAAACCCTTTGCCTCCTCTTGTCTTTTTCTTCTATGATAGGTTTTTGCATATAGGTATTCAAAGGCTTTGTGGATTTGTGTTGATCAAATCCTTCATGGTATCAGAGCCAGATTTGCTGCAGCTTGTTCGTTATTTGGAGAAAAAGGAGAATGAGGGTTTGACAGAACAGATCTAGAATTTTTGGGGTATTTTTTGAGAAAATAGCGGGGTTACTAATTTTTGGAGTAGGTTGAGGCCAAACGGACATTATGGATGGATTCAGAAGGTGTCAAAACCCTTGTTTCCATATAAAATTTGTCTGATTTAGACAACGTTACTTCGGGAGGAAAATTTTTTTAGCCCAGCAGGACTGTACGGCCTCCTACATGTAGACTGAGGCATTTTTATTCAAAAAATAATAATTTAAAAGCCCTTTTTTGGGCCGCTCAGCCTTCTGGCCACCCAAGCGCCACCTCGCAGCCACTGGAGCGCCGCCTACTCTTGGCCGGCACTCAGCCTCAGTTAGTGAACCACCAGTGAGCAACCCCAGCCGATGCTTAGCCCTGCCGCCACTGACAGGCCGCCCACCATCCACCAATGCCAGCAACGCCACCAGTGTTCACCGCCCTAGCCTCGTCTCCATCAGCGATGCAACTTCCTGCAACAATTGATGAAAATGTCACATTTTGATGATGTGACATCGCTTTTACGAAATCTGACGTCAACATTTTTTGGCATGACCTCATTTTCAGGCATAGTGACATCATCCAGTCCTTAGCTCGCTGATGTCATTTCCCGCCAGTGTGATGTCATCAAATCGGCTACCAAATTTTTTTCTTGCGACAAGCTGTTAACGACCATATGGCCATCAATTTTTTTCCCTGCTCTATAATTTTCCAGAGAGTTTATTTTTTGACCTACAATTGGTTTTTTTGCAATAACTCTCACATACGAGGGTCTTTTTCAGTTATGAAAAAAAGTGTTGGAAAGCTGATTCCGAGATGGAGATGATGGAGAAGGAATTTTTGGATTTTTTTTCCAGATTGATACTTGTTGTGGTGTTTGAAGTTTGTTGATGACTTCTATCTTCCGGGGGGCATAACTTCTTCGTTATAGCTCCATTTTTTTATTCGAAAAAAGCGCTTGAAAGCTCTTTTTGAGCACTTTCTAGATTCTCAGTCTTTTCACCAGTATTTGGTACCAGGTATTTTTGATTCATATCTGAAGCTTTTTTCCTCTTATTTCATTTACACAATCTATTTGTAAGTTGGGATTCTGTTTATTGCATTGTGGGGGGCATTTTTATATTATTTTTTGTTATTATATCAGTATATCAAAAAACAAAAAAAATCCCTTTCTAAAACAATGGATGAGACCACTTCTTCTCTAGAACTTCTGACCCTTCATAATTATCGCACCTGGAAGACCTCAATGACTCGGCTTCTTTGGTGAAAAGGGTTGTGGTCATGTTTAGATGGAGTTTAGCCTATTTTTTAGAGGCCTTTTGAGATTATGCAGCATGGAAACAAAATGGATCAGGCAATCGGATTGATTGCATTACATGTATCAGATAGTTTACAGTTTTATCTAGAAGGGTGTAATACTCCTCTGGCTATGTGGACCAAACTTTAGGGCTTGTTTGGTACTGTAAATGAGTTCAGGGCACTTCAAATAGATACAAAAGTTACATCACTTGCACCGGATTCCTTTCCAACTATTGATGACTTCTTGATGAAGTTTACTCAATAGAGATCCTTGTTGCAGAGTTATGGAAAGATGAAGACTGATACTGAGTGCATCTATTTAATTCTCTCAAAGCTTTGAGGGAATTTTTAGATATTTGCTTCCACATTCTATTCCACCAAAGATGCTTTGGGGAATTGATTTTTTATGCCTTCTTTTGAGGTCTTTTGCGATTGCTTGACTAGAGAGCAGTCAAAACTCACACAATTGGATACTATGACTGGTTCTAAGACAAAGGCATTGGTAGCTCAGACATCTATAGGAAAGCCGAAGCTGAAACCAAAGCATAAGATAGATTTAGTAGGCAGTGAGAGTTCCTCCAAGCCTCTTCCCAAATCAGATGCTTAGAAACCCTCTCAAAAGGGTAATACTTCTAAGTCTGGTGAGTCTTCCTCCAAGACTAAGAAGTATACAGGTGAACCTTGTAGTTTTTGTGGCAAGGAAGGACATCCAATTTTCAGGTGGTGGAAATGTCTTGACGCATTAGAGGAGGCTATGTAGTAGTCTAGTATTGCTTCTCCCAAGCCTCCACCTCCACCTATAGGGAAAGGACATGCTCTTTCTGCACGCGCATTGTCTTCTCCAGCTTCTTGGATTCTTGATTTTGGAGCTTCCCATCATATGACACACTCACCTGATTTGGTTACCTCACTTGCTTAGAGTGTTACTACACAGATTGCAGTTGGTGACTCTTCTCAGCTTTCAGTCATAGGTTCAAGAACTATCTCTTTAGAGGGTGGTTCACTATAGGATGTTCTCTTGGTTCCATCCATTTCTACGAACCTCCTGCTTGTCTGTCAGATTTTTCATTTAGGCTCTGGAAAGACAGTTGAGTTCTCACCACATGATGTGGTTATTCAAGACCTCCATGATCCTGATTTAGTTATTTCTACAGGGAGTGTTGATCTTCAGTCTCACTTATATTAGTTTGATGGCTTTGAGAGCTTCGATTCTATAAGTGTTTCTCTTATTGCTCATGCAGACATAGTGAGCAAACTTTGTAAGAGCATTTTGGCCATGTCAACTATAGATATTTACAACAAATGAGTACACAGGAGCTAGTGATTGGATTACCTCAAATCTCTTATACTGATGGTGTGTGTCACTGTTGTGCACTTGGCAAACATCACAGAGATCCTTTTCCAGCAAGTTGATCCACACGTGCTAAGACACCATTGGAGTTGATACATAGTGATCTTACGTCATTTCCCACTCCATCTTTTTTAGGTGCTTGATATGTGCTCACCTTCATTGATGACTTCTCGAGACGCACTTGGGTGTACCTTTTGAAGTACAAGTCTGATGTCTTTGATTCATTTTGAATCTTTAAGACATTTGTGGAGAAGAAATCTAGTCTTTTAGTCAGGCGTATCCACACTGACAATGGGGAGGAATATGTGAATCAGTCTTTTAGAGATTTTTGCATTGAGCATGGTTTACAACATTAGTTCTTTGTTCCCCATACACCTCAGCAGAATGGGGTTGCTGAGAGAAAGAATAGGACATTACGAGAGATGGCCAATTATATGATACAGTCTTGTGCTATGAGTTCTTCATTTTGGGCTGAGGCTATCAATTGTGCCAACTATATTCAGAATTGGATGCCTCATAAAGCATTATGACACATGACTCCTAAGGAGGCTTGGACACATGTCAAGCCTAATGTTTCTACATTCCACATTTTTGGTAGTGAGGCTTGGGCATTTATTCTAGATGCTCATTGAAAAGCCATGGAGAAGAAGAGCTGACCGCTCATTTTTGTTGGCTACTGTGAGGATGTGAAAGCATACAAGTTGTTTGATCCTGATTCTTGAGATGTCTTCTTTTGACGAGATGTTTAGTTTGATGAGCATTATCCTTCTATGGATCCTCCATCTTTAGCTTCTTCTTTACTACCCAATTCTTCATCTACTTCTCTATAGGATTATGTCTCCTCTAAGGAAGATCTTGAGATTGATCCCCCTTTGCCTCCTCCACCAGATGTTCCGCGAGTGCCCAAGTGGGCTTGTGATACTATTGATGTAGTTGGACCTTTGGCAGGTGATCCTACAGATGTTCGTCGTACTCATTCTCAGATTGTAGGTAGTGGCCTTTTGAGTCATGAAATTTCTTATGATCCTCAAAATTTTTCACAGGCAACAAAAGACTCAGAGTGGGATAGGGCTATGGATGAGGAGTACTTTTCTATGATGAAGAACCACACATGGGATCTATGTCCTCTTCCAAAAGGAAGAAAGTTGGTTTGGTGCCATTGGGTGGACCGTACCAAGTATGCTACAGATGGTTCTATTGATAGGCACAAGGCATGTCTTGTTGCAAAGGGTTTCACATAGGTTGAGGGTATTGATTACTCTGAAACCTTTCCCCCTGTTGCCAAGATGAACTCTATTCACCTTGTACTCTCTCTAGCAGCTTCACAGAAATGGATAGTTTTTCAGATGGATGTGAAGAGTGCCTTTTTGCATGGACACCTACATGAGGAGATCTATATGGAGTAGCCTCATGGTTTTGTACAGGACTCTTCATTGGTATGCTGGCTTTGGAGGTCTTTATATGGTCTTAAACAGGCCCCTAGGGCTTGGTATGAGAAGATGGATTCCTTCTTGCTTGCTTCCCACTTCACACGGTGTCATTCTAATCCTACAGTTTACATTCAGCATCATGGGGCTGACTTATTGATACTTGTGCTTTATGTTGATGACCTCATCATCATAGGAAGCTCAGTCTCCATGATACAGGGTGTTCAACAAGCATTGAGAGAGCAGTTTGAGATGACAGATCTTGGCCTTCTGCACTATTTTTTGGGCCTGTAGATTGTTCAGTCTTTAGACAGGATAGCCATACTCCAATAGAAGTATGCTCATGATAAGCTTCAGAGATTCAGCATGCTTGATTGCAAGCCTACCCCCACACCTTTTTAGTTAGGTGTTGTTTTATCTACCACTTGTTCTACTCCTACAGTGGATTCCACTCTATATAGATAGCTTGTGGGTAGTTTGTTGTACTTGACACACACACGTCCTAATATTTCCTTTGCAGTTGGACTTGTCTCTCAATTCTCCCATGATCCTCATGAGAATCATTGGCGAGCATCCAAACATATCTTAAGGTATATTAGAGGTACAACATGTTATGGCATTCACTACACATTAGGGGATCCTCACATTGTTGGTTTCACAGATTCAGACTTGGCTGGTGACATTGATGATCGCAAGTCTACTTCTGGTTTTGTATTTTGTCTTGGTTCTAGTCCTATCACATCGTCTTGCAAAAAGTAGCATGCTCATGCATTATCATCTATAGAGACAGAATACAGGGCACCTGTATTAGCTAGTCAGGAGGTTTTGTGGCTTCGACAGTTGATGACGAGTTTGGATCTCCTCCTGATAGTCCCACCTTTCTATGGTGTGACAGTCAGAGTGCTATACACATTTCACACAACCCTATTGAGCATCAGTGGACCAAGCACATTGAGCTTCACATGCACTTCATCAAGCATCTCATTCAGGATGGTGCTTTGAGCTTGGAGTACATTCCTACTGCTGAGCAAGTTGCAGACATCTTCACTAAACCTTTTGCATCCCCGCGGTATCTTCAGCTACGTTCTATGCTTGGGGTGAAGGAAGTTGTCCTTGGGGGGTCTCAGTGATGAGTCCTTCCTTCTTTTTACTGCTATCTCTTTTTGGAGTAGAGTTTTTCCCACTGGATTTTCTCTATTTCTTCGTTTCATAGAGATTTAGTTGTTATTGGGTACCTCATCAGGCCTTGTTCTCGGAACCCAATTTTTCTTTAAGCTTTGCATTATAGTTTCCTTTCTCTTTTTGCATTGTTTGTAGCTGCATTGTTGCTCATCTTAAGGGGGGGTGTTAGAGTAAAGCGTTGATTTAATTTCATTTATTAATTTCGCTTTACTCCCTTCTTAAGATTTTACTTTATGCACCTTTTGCATCTCTATTTAATAATTAATTGGTAATTATTAAATAGCTTTTCCTTTTTAGGTTACCCTTTTTTGGGTTTTGATCACCTTTTATAAGGATTGATCTCCTTTGTATTTGGTTATCTTTTTCATTTCTGAAAATACATTAGCACATTTTTCAGAGCAAAACCCTTTGCCTCCTCTTGTCTTTTTCTTTTGTGACTGGTATTTGAAGGCTTTGTGGATTTGTGTTGATCAAATCCTTCAATGAATTCTTTTCCATCATAATTTTTAGATGAAATGATTCACTCTTCAACTTCTCCTGCAAGCACTTAATCTCCCCATGATCTAAGTGATACTCATAAAATACCATTTATAGATAATGCAGTTGAAGAGCTTCTCTCACCTATGATTTCAAATGCTCCTCTAGCAATAGAAGATCATTAGTAACTTTCTTACCCTCTTTGCTACAATAGATTTTAGAAAGCCAAAAAAAAGAGGGTTATTCAAATGGAAACAATAAGCATAGATGTAGTTTCCAATTTGGTACACAAAGGTGCAAAGATGAAAAAATCTAAAGTGTATTCAAAGCAAGTAGTGGACCCAGCTATATGCAACTTATTTCTTGAAGTTGCACATCCTATTTTTGAAAAAGATGTTAAGGAAGAAAATTAATTTGATTTTTAATACATCTCAAATGAATCTAGGTTAGGTTACTTGTGAAGGTAAAATTAATAATTTTCAGGTGTCTACATCCATTCTAATTGAACAATCAAACAAAGATAAACAAACTAAAGACCAACTTAAGCATTAAATCTAGGTTTTTCCTTCATGTTTCCTATTAGTAGTAGGTGATTCATTCCCATCTCTTGAGTCATCTTCTATAAAAGTAATTGCTAATCCTAAAGGGAAGTTGGATAAGAATACTATTGAGAATATTTTAAAATGACAAATATATGGGAAAATGGTAGATGATTGGGTCACCCATATGAATGAATAAGCATTTAATTTTTCCAATGATATGAAAACCATGTATTTAAAGGCAAATCAAATAGAACAGGGAATATGGAAAGGCTTGAAAGCCATCAAAGAACAATAAATGTTTTGGAAATAAATTTTTGGTAACCTTAAGGAGATAAAAGAAATGGATAGAAGAATAGTCAAATCTCTCAAAATTTTCCCAAGTGATAAAGATGAAGAAAGCAACATGTGGCTAGAAAATATTGAATGGAAATGCACAAGCATGGATTAGCTAATAGGTGAATAGGTGAAACTCTTAAACACTTGTAAACAATTTAAAACTAAATCTTTGGGTAATTTTCCAACAACTATTGAGGTTATACCAATTAATTAGAAAACTCGAGATCCTAATGTACTTGCTATTTTAAAAAGTGTAAAATAAAATATCAATTTTGAACATAATTAAAAATAATTTTAAGGTGTCAATATTATGATGAGTTGAAGTATTCTCTTAGTTGTATTAGATTAATGTATCTTTTACTTTCCATACTGCAACTACTTGGATGAGGTTCAAAGAGAGCATGACAAATACAAGTTGAAAATGAAGAGTTTATTTCTTATAAAAAATGAGTCATCAACTTCAGTAATTAAGTTATCTAGGGAATACAAATAAGCAATGTCACAACCACAACTTACTAGTTAGAGAGATGCAATAGGAGATACTAGTGAAAGATTTTAAAGTTAGTCTTAATAAGTCATCAAAAGTTGTTGTTTTGGGTTTCTACTTGTACATTTTGTAATGTGTAAGTTTTAGAATTGATTTTAGTTTTAATTAGGATCTTAATTTTTCGTTGTTTATGGTTGGGTTTTACAATTTGGAAATGTATAAGTTAGTTATAAAATGTGTTCATAACTTCTAGACTCTAACTTTTCATAGTTACTAACCTAGAGTTAGCCATGGAAAAGAAACCTATAAATGCAATGAGATGGTCACCTAAAAGGACTTTTGGACTTTTATGTTTTGGATATAAAATTTTGTTTTGAAGGAGTATAACTTCATTTTTGAATGAACATAATGCATTTTTGGGAGTAGTACCAATTATGTTGTGTATTTAGGAGTTGAATTAGTCTTTCTCATATGAAAGTACTACTATCTTTTTATAATCTTTATCCAAAGAATAGAGGCTATTGTTATATCTTCACATGTGTTTCTTTGTTATCTTAGTGATGTACATTTCAAAAATCTCTAAGTCAAATTTCACCATTAAAGATATTCAAGCATAATCTAAAATCTTTATTGTAAAATTGAATATATTATGTGAGATCCTTGATATTTGTTTGTATATTCAATATCAAAGATCTCATAATAAAATACCTATTTTACTTTATGTTGTTCATTTGAAAATACAAAATTATATCATACAAAGGAGTTTCCCCTCTACACATTGAGAATGATCATTGAAGTGGTCTCTCCAAATTTTGAAAAATAATTTGTTGCTTAATTTATAGGGATAAAATTTATTGTGACAAATATATTTACCAATAAGTTGAAAAGTTATTAATAGGTTTGACTGTTGATTTTAGAAAATATCAAACAATCCATTTTAATAGGGATAAAAAAATGGTAGGATTAGGATTAGGAGAAGGAGCAACAAGAAAAAGATATCAAACATGTTGATTCGTAGAGAAGGTCAAACCACACATATATAAGATCAATAATGGTAGAGAGGATGTATGACATACCAAATATGGAATTGATCTTGACCCATTTGTAGTTATTTTCTACAAAAGAGAAATCCTTCAACATGCTAGACCCTTCTTTGTGAATCCACGATTTCATGTGAGATCTAAGAGTAAAACCAATAAACAAAGCCCATTTGATATCTATAAGAGGATTCTATCAGAAAGAGCTAAGAGGAGTGATTGAGGGATTAATGATCAAAAGGCATCTACATTCAAAAAGGGGGAAACCTTGACAACTACTAAGGCTAGGGAAAATGTAGTGCAACCTCCCTTCAATCCAAATATGAAAATCTCCAAGATTCCCAATGTTCTAGAGGCTAAAGGATCATATCAAAGAATACAAAAGGATTATGAGGTGCAAAAGAGGAATGTTAAGAAAATTTGGAGAAAGAAAGTACCCACTATTTTGGTTGCTACCAATCAGGTGCCTTCGAAGCTAGAGAAAGAATGTATTTCCATAAATATCTCAGAAGGTATGTTCTCTTCTAATATTTCCTTTTTGATAAAATTGACTCTCATCACTAAGATTTATTCTCCAAGCATCTTGTGTGAGCATATTAGGTTATCGGTTTCCCAACACTAGCATGGATTGAGAGAGGTAATCTTTTCTGACAAGGACCCATCATTTTTCATTATTATATTAAGATCTATAGTTTTTTGAGATTCAATTCATAAATTTAAGGGCTATTTTTGTAAGGTTTTTGGGATAGATACTTTTGCATGTGTTCCTAACTTCACTCTAGATCAAAACATCTGCACCTCTAGACCATTATGGTTTGTTTTACCTATTAGTTTTAGGTAGCTTGGATAGTTGTTCATCCTCATGTGATTAATTGGAAAATAATTTTTAAGAGTTACAATAATTATTTATTAATTAATTGACTCTTTCTAGAAGCCACTAGTAACCTATTGGTTAGGTTGTTTTAATCGAGAAGCAACTAGAAACTTCTTGGTTGAGTTGTCTTGATCAAGAAGCAACTAGAAACCTCTTGGTTAAGTAGTATAAAAGGGGGTCAAGGGAGGAATTTGGAGAAGAGAAAAAAATAGAGAACAACAAGAGTTATAGAAGTATTTGTAGTGTTAGCAAATGAATTTGCAATGATAGTAAATAGTCTTGTAGTGTTAGCAGGGCAGAGTGATAGCATTGCGGATAGCAGTGGAGAATATCAAAAGGAGAAATTAGGAGGTTGTCTGAATTCTACCTGTGAGAGGCAAGGAATTTTGTATCTCTTGATTTACTAAAGTTAACATATTTTCCATTTGCAGAACTGGCTTTCCCTTAGGGGTTTTTTTCAGGGACAATTTGTCTAAAAATATTGCGTTCTCTCTATTCTAAATTTCTTTCTGTATTTTTATTGGGGAATTTTTAGTTGTGTTATTTTTTGATATTAGTTGGGAATTTATTTCTAGTAGTTTAATAATCATTTGTGATAGGAGATTAATAATCAGTGACTACAACAGTGTTAATTTTCACATGGTATTAGAGCAGTGTTGAGGGTAGAAGAGTTTTGCCTTAGGAAAGAAATTTTGATCTCTTCAGATTTATTATTGCTTTAATCCCTTGAGATGGCTTCATCTAGTTTGAGAGATTAGGATAGATTGGATGGTGCCTCAAATTTTGTTGTTTGGAAGGCCAAAATTTCTTTATTGTTGGAGGAGAATAGTATCAAGGATTATGTTACCAGTGTTGTACCTATACCAATAGATGTGACACAACTTGCAACATATAAGAAGGATGATGCCAAGGTGAGGAGGATTATCCTTGATGGTGTCAAGGATCATATTGTTCCCATATATCATCTAGCTAGATATGGAAAATAAGATGTGGGATGCCATTTAAAAATCTATCCCAGAGTGCTACCACAAATAGGAAGATGATTCTCAGAGAGAAGCTAAAGAATACCTAGATGAACCAAGGAGAAGATGTCACAAGTTACCTCACCAAGCTTAGACTTGTCAAGGATTAGTTAACAACTATTGGAGATAGTCCTAGTGATGACGAGTTAGTGAGAATAGCCCTAAATGGGTTTTCTAAATAGTGGACTGTCTTTCTTCAAGTTGTCAGTAGATAAGATACCTTACTGAGTTAGGATTTACTATGGATTGATTTCACTCAGGAGGAGTTTATACTAAGTCTTGTCAATGGGGCCAACAAGAGTCAGAAAAGTGAGGTGGAATAGGAGAACATTTTCCTAGCAAGAAAAGGAAAAGAAAAGAAGGGATCTACCAAAGGATTGAACTCACAAAGTGAGAAGAAGAAGGACCTTTCTAAGGTCAAGTGCTTTGGATTTCACGAGTATGGTTACTATTTCAGTGATTTCCCATAAAGGAAGAGGGCAAAGAAGTAGGTGGCAACTTCAACAAGTGTAGATGAACTCTCCAGAAGAATGGAAGATGAGTTTGCACTTATAGCTTGAATGGTGAGCTCAACCTCACAGAATGTGTGGTATATAGATAGTGGGGCATCATTTCATATGCTAGGAGTTAGAGAGTACTTCTCTAGTTATAAGGAGAATACCAATATCCATATTTCTACAGGAAACTTTTCCAAACTCAACTCAGTTGGGAAAGAGACTCTTCCGTTTTAGAGGGAGAATGGAAAGATAATTCTAGTTCATGATGTGTTGCATGTGCCAGGATTAGGTATGAATTTGATTTTCGTATCTATTCTTCATGATAGGGGATATAATGTACTCTTTAGAGGGACAAGTGTTGATTAAGCCCAAGGATTTGAAATCACCCTTAACTATTGGAGTTAGGAGTGGTTGCCTTTACAGGTTGTAGTTTGATACTCCTAAGGCACTTATGAGCATCACTAATCCTAAAGATCTTGGAGAGCTATGGCATAGTAGGATGGATCATATTCATCATGGAGCACTAAAATTGCTTCATGAGACCATTATAGGTGTTCTAGAGGTGAGCACAAAGCATGATGATGTATGCAAAGGATGCATGTTGGAGAAGTTTGCAAAAGCATCTTTTCCAAGGAGTGATACTAGATCTAAAGGTGTTCTTGATCTAGTACATTCAGATGTATGTGGACCAATGTTGACAAATTCTATCAAAGGATATGAGTACTATGTTACTTTTATCGATGATTTCTCTAGGAAGACTTGGATATACTTCTTGAAGACCAAGGATGAGGTTTTCAGTCAATTTAAGAGTTCAAGGCTCTAGTGGAGAACTCAATAGGAAGGAAGATAAAGGTTCTTTAGTCAGATAATGGAGTCAAGTACAAAGGAAATAACTTCCAAGAGTTCTGTACCAGGGAAGGAATCAAGAGATAGTGGATTGTTCCTTATAATCCATAGCAGAATGGAGTTGTTGAGAGGAAGAACTATTCTATATCAGAGGCGGTAAGAGCCATGATACAAGACCAAGATATTCCCTGCTACTTATGGGCATAAGTGTGTAGTACAATAGTCTACATTTAGAATAGGGTTCCACACAAGGTGTTGGGGAGGATGACACTAGAGGAAGCTTTCATAGGTAAAAAACCTAATGTTAGCCATTTTAGAATATTTGGGAGTTTGGCATATTGTCATATTCCAGGTGATATAGATACCAAGTTAGATCAGACTACAGAGAGGGGGTACTTTTTTGGGTATAGTGAAACCTCAAAGACCTATAGGATTTTTATCCCTAGGACTAGAAGAATTATTGTTAGACATGATGTTAAATTCATGGATGAAAAGGCATTTAGAAGGTTCAAATATTTTCCATCAAATGATTAGAGTGAGCAGCCAACAGAAGCTCTAAGGCCTAGTCAAGGGCAACAAAGCACAAGTATAGTTACCAGTACAAGTGTAGATTCAGGTGGTGAAGATTCACAGAGCATGGAGAAATAGGTGCAAAATGAAATGCATCTAGAAGACTTAGAAGTTGATATCACATCCTCTACAATTGGCAGTAGGAATCACAAGGTTTAAGAGACACAAAGGGATGCTCAGGAGATTGTTGGAGCTCCTAGGAAGAGTACTACACAGTGAAGATAACTAGCCAAGTTCAATGACTATGTCGCATTAGTTAGTTAGTTGGTAGATAGTGAACCTTTTAGCTATCAAGAGGCTATAGAGCATTAGGTATGGTGGGATGCTATGGTTGAGAAGTATTCCTCAATAATGCAGAATTGTGTGGGAGGTAGTTCCTAGACCAACAGATAGGGAAGTTGTTGGATCATGCTCGATCTATAAGATAAAGCATGGTGCAAATGGTAGAATCAAGAAATAAAAGGGAAGGTTCATCGCCAAGGGGTTCTCTCAGAAGGAGGGAATAGACTACAAGGAGACACTTGCTATAGTGGCCGGGTATACTTCTAGATACAAGTTGTGATCTCGTTTGCAACATAGATGGGATGGCAGATCCATCAAATGAATGTCAAGACAATATTCTTTAATGGTGAGTTAAAAGAGGAGGTATACATAGAGCAACCAGAAGGCTTTGTAGCGCACAAAAAAGGAACCCATGAGTGAAAATTGAAGAAAGTGTTGTATGGACTTAAGCAAGCTCCCAGAGCATGGTATGAGCATATTGATACTTTCTTGTAGGAAATGGGTTTTGTGAAGAGTGAAGTGGATGCTAACCTCTATTATTGGTGGTTGGGGTTGAGATTCTCATTCTTGTTCTTTATGTGGATGACTTGTTTCTTATAAGATCACTAGAAGATTGCAAGGTAATTATTGCAATGAAATCTTGAAGAGATTTAGGATGGAGGATTGCAAAGCCATGTCTACACCCATGATCATGAATTGGAGGAAGGTAGATATATCTAAGGAGAAGGATGTAGATCACACCTTATACAGACAGTTGATTGGTTCTGTTATGTATTTGGTCAACACTAGGCTAGATATAGCATTTGCAATAAACTCTCTTAGTTAGTTCATGGTTGAACCAAAGAGAATGCATTGGACAATGGCCAAGCATGTATTGCATTACTTGCACGGTATAGTTGAGTATGGGATCAAATTTTTCTGAGGTGAAGGTATCAGGTTGATGGGCTAGAGTAATACAAATTGGGTAGGAAGTACAATGGACAAAAGGAGCAGTTTGAGGTGTTGCTTCAATTTGGGAGGAGTTGTATCTTGGTTTAGTAGGAAGCAAAAATCCATGGCTCTACATTCAGTAGAAGCATAATACATAGCAGCTAGCATGGTGACATGTGAAGCTATATGGCTTCAGAAGTTGGTAGTAGTCTTGTTTGGTCAGAAGGTTGAGACTATTGTGATACATTGTGACAATTAGAGTTGCATCAAGTTGTCTATGAATCCAGTATTTTATTATAGGTCTAAACATATAGACATTAGATGTCACTTCATCAGAGATTGTGTACAATGGTGGGTTATTTAGCCATAGGCATTGGGTAAGGAAAAATTCAACTTCTTCAGAGATAAGTTGGGTGTCATGCAACAAAACTTTCTCACTAAGAGGGACTGTTAGTTTTAGGTAGCATGGACAACTATTTGTCCTCATGTGATTAATTGGAAAATAATTGTTAAGAGTTATGATAATTATTTGTTAATTAATTGACTCCTTCTAGAAGCCACTAGAAACTTCTTAGTTAGGACCACATAGCAGACACTCTAACAAAGGCATTGGGTAAGGCAAAATTCAACTTCTTCAGAGATAAGTTGGGTGTCATGCAACACAACTTTCTCACTAAGAGGGACTGTTAGTTTTAGGTAGCTTGGACAACTATTTGTCCTCGTGTGATTAATTGGAAAATAATTGTTAATAGTTATGATAATTATTTGTTACATTAATTGACTCCTTCTAGAAGCCACTAGAAACTTCTTAGTTAGGAAACAACTAGAAACTTCTTGGTTGAGTTGTCTTGATCAAGAAGCAACTAGAAACCTCTTGGTTAAGTAATATAAAGGAGATCAAGGGAGACATTTGGAGAACATAACAGGATACAGAACAACAAGAGTTGTAGAAACATTTGCAGTGTTAGAAAATGGGTTTGTAGTGATAGTAAATAGTCTTGCAATGAACTAGCAAGGGCATAGTGATAGCGTTGGGGGTAGCAGTGGAGAATATCAGCAAGAAAAATTAGAAGATTGTCTAAATTCTGTTAGTGACAGGCAAGGAATTTTGTATCTCTTGATTCACTGAAGTTAATATATTTTCCATCTATAGAACTGGCTTTCTCTTGGGGGTTTTTTTCAGGGACATTTTGTCCAGAAATATTGTGTTCTCTATGTTTTGAATTTCTTTCCGTATTTTTATTGTTGAAGTTGTAGTTGTGTTATTTTCTGATATTAGGTTGGAATTTATTTCCAATAGTTTAAGAATTGTTTGTGATAGGAGATTAATAATCAATGATTGCAATAGTGTTCTCTTCTAATATTTCCTTTTTGAGAAATTTGACTCTCATCGCTAAGATTTATTCTCCAAGCATCTTGCATGAGCATATTAGGTTATGGGTTTTCCAACACTAGTGTGGATTGAGAGAGGCAATCTTTTCTGACAAGGACCCATCATTTTTCATTATTATATTAAGATTTGTAGTTTTTTAAGATTCAATTCATAAGTTTAAGGGTTAGTTTTGTAAGGGTTTTGGGATAGATTCTTTTACATGTGTTCCTAAGTTCACTCCACATCCAAACATCTTTACCTTTAGACTATTATGGTTTGCTTTTCCCAATCTCCCTTTAGAATATAATGATATGAAGATCGTGGAAGTCCTTACTAATAAAATACAAGTTCTTGTTAAACATGATTTAATTCCATATGAGAATTTGCATCTCCTAATTTGATTTTCATTCTTACCATCCCCTCCTCCCTCGAGGATTTGAATTCATTCTTAATGGGGAGAGTGGGATCAATCATTAGAAATCAAGGATGTAGAAGTGATTGACAAGCACTCCCTTTTTCTTGGTTAGTAAAGTTTAAAATTTTGCTCTTCTATCCATCACTTAGTAACTATATGTGTTGATCACAATTCAGATGCATCGACATGTTCCCTTTATCAATAACCCATTCATAAATCCCAAGGGGGTCTCCACTTGTAGTCAATCATATCAGATATAGGGGTTATTGGAAAAGAGATATCTCAAGGGTTCCCCATAGTGAGTTGCAGACTCTCTAATATCATCCAAGCTAAAGATTCAATCCAACAAGTTCAGATTAGCAACATGAATTTTAGTAAGGAGATGACACCTAATTTTTCTTCTGGAAACATGGAATGTGGTGCCCCCTCCTCTTCACTTCCTAAAGTTGGAAAGCATCCCTCCATTCATATGGGTTAATTGGGGTTTGAGATCAACCAAAATCACCCTATGATGTTATTTGGATTGGCACTTGAAGTGACTCAAGACATTGAAGGAAAATGATATATGCTTGAGGAATCTATTCGATCTAATTTTTCTAATAATCTTCCTTTTTATCCATTAAAATTTAGTTTTAAGGATCAAATTGTATTAATGGCTGATCTTGACAGGGTATTTGATATTAGGATCAACCACATGATTGATATATTTTATCCTTTCTATCAATGTAAGTTCAGTGAAGGTAAATGAATTCTTTTAATTCAGTATCTCTATCTGGTGATTGGCCAACCAAGAACATCATCACTTACCAAATTATGTTTAATGATTCCCCTTTTAGAAATTTCATTCCTTGATTCCTTTAGAAAGAAGCTCCATGTAGAAAAACAAAGGAGGATCTTGAGGTTTTGGTGAATGAGATAGCTAGGTTTGTAGCTTCATAAGAATTTGACTTGACTTCTCAAGAAGTTCTCAGTGAGGGGGATGTTAATAACACACAGTCTATCAATTTTCCATGGGTAACTTGATGGAAAATATTGTTGAGGTTTTTTATGAACCTTCCTCTGACTTGGATCAGATTATTGATATGGAAGATATGCAAATCCCCCCATTTTCATGACTGTGGGACTTTTTAGGATCTCTTCAATTTACATCTTCCCTAGGTGGCATCTCTTTGGCAAGAAGATCAAGAGGATATGAGTACACCTAAGAAATCACTTGATAGTAAGTGGTTGTTAGAATTCTTTAGAATAACTAAGAGGGGGGGGATTAGTTATCCAAGGTCTAGATGCACAAATGGGTGAACCCACAATACTGGGTACCACTTTTACGGGACAAAGGAAATCGTGAAATGATGAAAAATTCTCACATTTCATTTTATGTATGTTTGCGCGAACATAAAAAAATTATTTGTTCGCACGAACATATTGAGTTTAAATAAGGTATGTTCACACAAACACACCTACTTAATATGTTCACGTGAACATATTTAAATGACAATTTTCCAATTAAAATTTTGTTTTCCCGTTTGAGAACATGATAAATTTGGCCTTTTTTATGTTTGCACGAACACAAATTAGTTTATATGTTTGTGCAAACACATTAACTTAAATTTTAATCCATCAAATTTTCTACATGTTAGTCATGTTCGTGTGAACATGGTGTTTGTGCAAACATGTCAATATACAAATTTTTGGTGTTATTTTTTGAAAAAAAATTGAAATTGGCTCTTTTGACCCCCAAAATTGAGATTGAATGATCTCCTACTATAAAATAAAAAATGTCAAAATGTGATGCTCAGAGCAAGCTTTCCAACAACTATAATTGTGATACATATTTTAGTCATTAAGAATTTCAAATATGAGTTTAACTCATTATAGGTTCATTACCGATTGAACATCAACTGACTTCGACACCTCGAGAAAATTAGTAAATTGGGTCAATTTTTTTTTGAAAAATATGTAGGAACTAGCTTGTTGAGATACCTTTCTATTCAAGAAAAAAAAATTAGGTTTATGATAAATTGACTTCAAATTATCTATGTCAAATGGAATGTATGTCTAAATTACGATTCGTGTCAGTTCAAAACTTCATAAACTATACATTATTCAACCAAAATGAATCAAACCAAATGCATCCTCTGAATAATGATGTTACAAATCTAACACTAAAAGAATTACTTCATTATCAGTTCTAGAAAAAAAGTTATGTGTGTCAAACGGACTGTCACTCTTTAAAAATATTGAATTTTATTATGTACCACTTTTCGGAGGAGATGAAAAATTTGACATAATTTTTTTTTTTTTAAGATTAAAAAATATGATTAAAAAGTAGGAACAAAGTACTCAAAATCACTAATTTATGTCATCTTTAAATTATTTATAGTTTTGGAGATATAGTCACTTGAACATGACGTCTATTGCAAAAATATTGATTTCAGTGTCAAAATTGGTCAAAAAGTGGAACCCATTATTGTGGGGTCACCCAAATAAAACTTTTTACAACTTAGTGAACCCATATCCATAAAATAATTTCATCATGTATGCATCCATTAGATTATGCAATCTCTCAAACTTGTAGGTTACTGTCAAATCAATTTGTAGAAATATAAACTTCAAACATAACATATTCAATAACACATTTGACATAATGATTTAATGTAGAAACCCAATTTGGGAAAAACTGCCAATAACATGCTACTCATTCTCACTCTTCTAAAGTGATGCCCTCTAAAAGGCCAACCTTGTTCAAGGTTACAATGCACAATGTTAAATGTGACCTAGTTAGAAGATTTCAATCACCCTATTAGGAGTGAGCCTTGTTAGAGGACTTTAGATCATTCACTTGGAATGTCACTTGGTTAAAGGATTTACAAATTATTGTTAGGTCAACCTTAATTTGAATGATTTATACTAGACTAATACAATGATTATAAGGTAACAATAAGGATTGGTTTGATAATGTAACTTTCAACTCCATTTGCAGATTACAGATCTATGTTTCAATCCTCCATTTTTCTTGGCTTTCACACTCTTAAGCTCTAATAACTTGTTCACCCTTCAAGCATCCATACCCTTAAGCCATCTTTCTTTTCTTGCCGATGCAGTCTCTTCTCTTAGGTCACTAAATGAAGCAATACCCTAGACTCCTTGTCTTCTTTAGGTTCTGACACATGAAAACCCTTGCTTCTAGTTCTAGACATCTCTATAAATAGAGAATTAAGATCTTTTTCCATTCATCCTCCGTCATCCATTTTAGGGTTAGGTCAAATTAGGTAGGATTCAATGAATCTACCCCTCATTTCATTTGATTCTTTTCTAGAAACTTCTCCTTTAAATCTCTTTGAATTTGACCTTAAAATAGTTCACCATGAATTATGTGCCACTAGCTCATTAATCTTATCTTGGACATGGTTCACACAATCTAAGAAATCAAAATTGTCAGCTCAGATTTATCAAATTCTTGATCATTATCATAATGTTGACACTGGGCATTAACTAGCTTCTAATGCTCAACACATAATTCATTGCTCGGAATCCACTGTCAAAACACTCAGTAGGAACTAAAGTTTACTGGTGCTTGGCATCAACTAAACTTTACTTGGCCTACACTAAAATTGACTTTTCTTGACTCCAACTAATTTTTTTCTCAGCTTGTACTAACTTTTCTCGACAACTACTATCCATTTGGTCAAGCTTGGCAGAAAAACTCTATTTAACTTGTTCTTCTAAACTTAATCAATGTATCCAACCTTTCCACCTTAATTAGATAATCAATGCACTATAATATCATTGTCTTAATTAAGCCTTGTACTCCTTTTCATATCATAACTCAACCTTTCCTCTAGGTGCTATTGTTAACTTATTTGATCAAATCCTCTTCATTAATAAAATAAATGATAGTACTTAACTCATATAAGAAATTGTCTTACTAGCAAGCAGTACGTTTGGCATCAATGATAAAACAATGATTGAAACACATTTATCATTATTATATCAATCTATTTTCAATAGAAGTATGATCCATCTTTTGACTTCTCACAAACTCTTTCATTTTTGCAATATCCAATGTGTGGGACTTCAAAGACCCCTATTCCCAAACCTAAAAGTAGAAAGATTAAAAGCATGAAAGCCAAGGAGGAAATTATTGTTGCTATTCAATCTACTTTGGAACATAGATTCATGGAAACCAAATGAGTTATGAGGAGGACCAAACGTTTTCAAGAATTATGAAGATCATAATATGGAATTTTAGAGGTATTAATGCATATGACAAGAGAGGAATGATCAAATAATTACTTGATTCTTCTCATGGGGACATAATTTTTTTACATGAAATTAAACTATCAAATGCAACATTTGAAGATATTGTAGTGAAGTGGAGTAGTTGGAAATCTTCTCATCTCCCAAGCTCCAATACCTCAGGAAGCATCACAACCCTTTGGAATCCTAAGACTATTTTTTGGAGGCCTTGAAAGAAAGGGCTTGGGTTGGCAACTACTTCATTTTATCCACTTTTATATTTCTTTGTCCATTATCAATGTTTATGTTCCTACTTCAATTGCAAACAAATTAAATTTTTGGGATAATATATCCAATATTATTTACCATTTTTCAAATTAGAACATTATTATTGGGGGAAATTTCAATGTCATTAGAATATTATGGATAAAAAGGGAGGTATCATCTCTCCTCTAGGATCAATGGAGGATTTTGATTCATTTATCAAGAAAAATCATGATCTCCATGATATCTTACCATCCAATGGATTCTTTACTTGGAACAGCAAAAGAGATGGTTTTCTTCAAATTGCAAAAAGGCCAAATAGATTTATCTTGTCTTAGTTTTGGAAATTCCAGATTGTATAAATTAAACCTGAGATTCTGACTTTTCTAGTTCCGATCATTTTCTAGTGCATCTTTCCATAGACAAGTCTCTAGCTCATTCTTTTCCCCAATGCAAATCTTCTTTCATGTTTGAAATAATGTGGTTCAGGTATCCTCATTTTTTAGCTCTAATTTGACAATGGTGGGTTAGTGTTCCATTACTAGAAAGGACTAAAATGTTTCAGTCCTAAAAAAAAATATAGTTCCTTAAGAAGTAGTTAAAGGTTTGGAACAAATTATTAGTGTTTAAGAACATTTTTTCTCAAAAATAAGTGGTTAAGAAAAAATTAGAGGAAATTAATGAACAAAGCATTGTCCATGGTATGAATCCCCTATCATTGCTAAACAAAAGGAGAAACAAGGGGAATGTGAAGAAATATTTAGCAATGAGGAAGAATATTGAGACATAAATCAAGAGAACTTTGGCTTAGGGGGGGAGACAAGAATAGTAAGTTTTTTCATGCTTCGATTAAGCAATGTAGGGCTACTAGTGCTATTTTATTAAGGATGCTATATCTGGTAACATCATTTTTTATTGTATAGGTATTTAAGAGGAGGGGTTAAATTTTTGAAAGGCCTCCTTGATCCACCTTCTCCCTCAATTGTTAATGATCCAAAAGAGATCAAGACCTTATTGAAGTTATTCCTAAGCTAATATCCTCTCAAGATAATGTTTTTCTTATGGCTCCATTCTCTCTACGAGAGATTCATAAGGTAGTTTCATCTCTTTCCCTAGATAAAGCTCCTAGCACAAATGAATTTACTGGTCTTTTCTTCCAAAATTATTGGGATGTGATCAGTTGGGACTTATTGATGGCTATAGAAGAGTCAAGAAGGAATGCTTCAATTCTCATCAACTTCAATTCTACCAATATAGCTATAATCCCAAAGGTTGGGGATCCTCAAATATTTGCAAATTTTAGACCCATCTCTTTATACAATACTTTATATAAGATTTTAATGAAATAAATTTATTTAAAGCTACAACCTACTCTGTCTAGAATTATTTCTTCTAAACAAGGTGGATTCATTATGAGTAAAGAAACCATGGAAAGAGCTTTAGTTACCCATGAGGCTCTTTACTCCATTAACGAAAATAAAATCCTATCATTTTTTATTAAATTGGACATGATGAAACCATATGTAGACTAAACTTGTCATTCATTATGAAATTCCTTAAAAGAATTGGATTTGTAAATAAATGGTGTAGATGGATTAGGGTTTTCATATCTAGGGATCACCTTCCTCATAGTAACTTAATCAAGAATAATTTTTTGAGATAGCTTTTGATGAAATGCATACAATTCAAAGAAAGATCCATTATGGCCTTTGAAACTTAGCTCTCCCATGGTCTTCAATCATTGTTGAGGTTGAGAGAAGTTGTTCATTTCTTGTTACTTCAATGTAATAATAGATGTTTGATTTATTATATTCAATAGTTGTTACCTCACCACACAAAAAATCTAGGAAGTGTTATGCCATTCCCAAAATTGCATATTACTACTCTATAATCTTGGCTTTTAGTAGACATATCCCAATCCATTTGACCTTTATTCAAGTTCATTCAGTATTCAAAATTCTATCCTTGTAAAGAAACATAGATTGGCTCAAACAACTATTATGTCTCTAGACAATAGATAAATGACTAAAATGGAAGGTTTTTATAGTAGACGTATGGTAGTTTTTTTTAATATCAGGAAATAGCATATTTTGTATTTTATCAAATTCCATGATATATATTCATCTTGAATTATCTTAACTTGTGCATATATTTAGACATCAATGGTTTCTCATCAAATATAATATTAGGAAAGAACTAAACCTTGATAAAGAAGATTGTGAGTTCGCTACCATCCATGGTATCGAATAAAATATTCAAAAAATGAACAAAACATACATGAGAATATCTTGTCGATATATTAAATTAAAATAATCACCCTTTTTATTTAGTTGTATGCTAGTCATAAAGAATATTGCACATTAAGGGTTTTAAAGAATGTCCTTTTGTAAAGAAGCAAAAGCTTAAAATTAATCAATAAAGTACTTGATTCATGAGATACTCATCATCCTAAAACCTATTGATGATTGAAAAGAAAAGAAATACTGTTGAATCAAAGGTGAGAATATCAAAAGGATGAAACTTTGTATGATTTTTAACCTACTTGTTCCTTATTTGAAGATAAAATCCTTTCATTTTTAATTAAATTGGACATGATGAAATCATATGTAGACTAAACGAGTCATTCATTATGAAAGTCTCTATAAAAAATTGATTTTCAAATAAATGGTGTAGATGGATTAGGGCTTGCATATCTACAGATCACCTTCCTCATTGTAACTTAATCAAGAATAATTTTTGATTCATAAATGTATTCTTTAAGCTTGTGTGACTTTGATAAATTATGGTAATGATGACCACTATAGCTGTAGAAAAGCCTTTCGAGTTCTGATCAAATAGGTCATGCGAGTTTCACAATTCCAATTATTGCAAATGATGGATTTCTTCTACTAATTAACTATGATTGGTAAGGAAAATATTAACCTATCTAACTATGAGATAGCTTTTGATGAAATTCATACAATTCAAAGAAAGATCCATTATGGCCTTTAAAACTGAGCTCTCCTATTGTCTTCAATCATCGTTGATGTTGAGAGAAGTTGTTCATTTCTTTTTACTTGAATATAATGATAGATGTATGATTTATTATATTTAGTAGTTGTTACCTCACCACACAAAAAATCTAGGAAGTGTTATGCCATTCCCAAAATTGTAGAGTACAACTCTATAAACTTGGCTTTTAGTAGACACATCCCAATCCATTTGACCTTTATTCAAGTTCATTTAGTATTCAAAATTCTATCCTTGTAAAGAAACATACATTAGCTCAAACGACTATTATGTCTCTAGAGAATAGATAAATGACAAAAATGGAAGTTTTTTTATAGTAGACTTATGGTAGCTTTTTTGAATATTAGGGAATAGAATATTTTTCATTTCATCAAATTCCATGAAATATATTCATCTTGAATTAGCTTAACTCATGCATGTGTTTAGACGTCAATGGTTTCTCATCAAATATAATCTTAGGAAAGAACTAAACCATGATATAGAAGATTGTGAGTAAGCTACCATTCATGGTATGCAATAAAGTATTCAAAAAATGAAAAAAACATACATGAGCATATCTTGTCAATATATTAAATTAAAATAATAACCCTTTTTATCCAGTTGTATGCTAGTCGTAAAGAATATTGCAAATTAAGGGTTTTAAAGTATGGCCTTTTTAAAGAAGCAAAAGCTTAAAATTGATCAATAAAATACTTGATTTGTGAGATACTCATCATCCTAAAACCTATTGATGAGTGAAAAGAAAAATATATTGTTGAATCAAAGGTGAGAATATTAAAAGGATGAAACTTTCTATGATTTGTACCCTACCAGGTCCTTATTTGAAGATTCAATTTAGTGAAAGATAAACACATATCCACATGCATTTGCACGTTAGTCAAACCATCAACTATGGCTTATCCTTGTACAAAAGTTTCAAATATTTTTACGTTCTTAATTTTAGATGATTTGAAACTTACAACACACAAGATCTATGAAATATCATTGTCACTCTTCTTCTAGATTTCATCCTTGAGAAATTTCCAAATAAAAAAGAACATCCTCCATTGGCTCTTGTTGATTATTTGAATAGTTGGATGACCTAAGGAGTGTAGAACATTTTTTTGTCACAAACTTTCCTTAGTCACAAAACAAATATCTTAGTTTGATTATAAAATCAACATCTCTTAATCTATCTTATATTACATGATGAGGGGGAAAGGGAGCGGTAATGCCTATTTGAAACCTAGGATTTTGGGTAGCACTAGCGGCATTACAAGGGTGCCTCACCTTGGTAACTATGAAGATAATGAAGAAGATGATGATGAGGATGCAACTGACTATTGGGGAGGTTTTATTTTCTGGCATATGGGTTCTCTCTTGCCCAAATTTGGCTTTTTTTTTTCTTGGAATTTGATCAGATTTCTCTAGCTCATGTATTGGACTCTTTATTGGAAGTTTGGGGCCCTTATATCCTTCGGATTTGGTGGTCTTTGAGTCCCCTTTCTCTATTTGTTTTGAATTGGATTCATGGGTATTATGGCTGCATTTTCATGGGACGGTGAGGTGCAACTTGGTGTGGGGTTTTCCCCATTTGCATGAGTGCCATGTTGGTCATAGACAACATAACTAAGGAGGGATTTGCAATGGATAGGGTCATGTTTCCTCTTTTGGTTGACCTGATGGTGATATTGTTGATGGGGTTTTTGATACAGTTATAATAGTTTTAGGGTTTTTTGTTGCTCTTGCACATTTGGTGGGGAAAATCTCTGATTGGGGGTCCTATTTTTTGGGTATCTCATTCGAGCCTTTCTCTAGGTATGTTAAGTTTCCCAACATATTGTTGTGTTTGGGTATTGGATATTCTTGTGGCTTTATTCTTGTTGCTCAAGTTTGGTTTACCCATTTAATGGTTGGTTGGTTCCTTGTTGGGAGGTCTCTCTAGAGCAGCTCTATTTATGAGAAATGTGTAGTTATATAGGTGGTGGTATTGGATATTTGTGTTCACTTCTTCTTGCATGGCTTCTATGGAGTTGAAGCTTTCTCCTATCGAGGTGGAGAGCAGGTGCGAGATTTTGGAAGTGGAGGAGACTCCTATTGAGGGGGATATTTTTAGGGCTACCAATTCTGGAGGGGCTGGGAGATGGTGGCATCACTACCTCAGCCATGGTATTTTGATCTTTCTTCCCCCTGTTTCTATTGAGGTGGACCCTTTTGCTATTGAGGTACTTGTCAGTCCACATTAAGAAAGAATAAAATAAGTACTACAATACTGTCATCCATTTCATATACATATAATAAAGTTTAAACAAATATTATCCATATACTAATCCTCCAATGTTAGGGTTAGTATATGGATGTCAAATCTCCTAGTATGTCATTGATCTTCTCATTCTCAGAATAAATTGTGAAAACCCCCCCAAAAAAATAATACAAATCATCACTAGCTAAAAACTTGAGTTCGTGAAATCCTTAGTACTAGGTGTTTATTCTTGAGAAAAAAAATCTTACTTGATGGTCCCCATTGAGATAGAATAGAATACTTATACTACATCAGTGCCATTCATTTCATATAAATATCAATAAAAAAATTTCATCAATATACTAACCCTTTCCATCATGTTCCATGTTCTCTATCTCATATCTAGAAGAAGTCCAATCATGACCTCGTTTGCTCCTTTCACCGCTAATATTTGCAACTTTACTCAATTCAATTTGTATGGATTCTACATGTGTTGCAACATCTAAATTTTTGGCTTCATCTCATGAAATATCTAATAAGCATTTTCTTCCATTAGTTTAAAGGTGTCAATTGAAACCCATTAAAATCTAAAGCCATACCAAAAGAGAAAATAAATTCCCTATGATTTAAATTACTTTCAATGATAACAAATTACCATCTTCGTATAACTCGAGACATGTAAAAAACTACTTTTATCTCATAGATATGATTGATGTCTATGTGCATTGCAAACATAATTAATCTAATAAAATTTCAAAGGTAGCCTAAAATTCACGGTCATGATCATGTGAGTTTGAGGATATAGGCTTTAAAGTATCTTGTAGAGGCCTATAGGCATTTAGGGTGCATCAATAATTATTTGAATCAATTTGAGCTTATGTTGTATAGTATATATAGACATACATACACATATATAATACATTTCTGAAATTATGATACACAAATACTTGCATATAAAACAAAATTCCAGAATTTTAAGAGCATTGAGAAGTACTCAAGGAACTTTTATTTCATAACATTAGAAAGTAATATATGGTAGATGGAAATTTTATCACACTTTTTATACTTTAGAATGCCATGCCCAATGTATGACTAGACAATGTGTAAATTGGCTACTAATTTCAGTCAATCAATATTCATTAATATTTTAATTTGAAAAAAAACATAGAGAAATTTAGGAAAAGCAATGATGAGGGGCCCTTGATTGATTCCACTGTCTAAGCACAACAAATTGAAACATATGGTTGACTAAAGTTTGATGAAAGATCAATGTGTCATTAGAATGTTTCCTTTTCTATTTACTCTATCTCCTTAGAATGTAAAATTTTTACCATACTTTTGAGACAAAGTCTAATATGCACCCATGTATTACCTAAGTGCTTTGCCCTAATCATTTCTCTTTTATGTTATGACTCTATGTCATTTTATACCCACTAGCATGCTAGATTAGTGAGAATTTCAACAAAGATTGATAAGATGTGAAAGCCTATTTAAACTAATGCCTATAATTTTCCTAATCATTTCTAGAGGCATGCCTTTGCATCTATTCAATTATAATCTTCTTGAATATGTTATATTTCCAACAATTAATGTTATCAAGCATTTGTATAATACCATGTCTAATATCCCCTTTTTAAAAATGGGAAGGAAGAGTCCTGAGAATTAAGTAAAGCTTATGCAGAAGTGCTAAAATTAAATAAATAGCATGAATACAAACTCTTAATATTGCCAAACTAGCTAATATTTTAAGTTGAAGTATGAAAAAAAAATGCTGGAACAAAGTAATTTGGAAACATATCTCTACCAAATGAGTACAATACACCATGTTAAAAATTCTGACGAGAGTACCCTTCTTAGGCACTAGCTAATCTCCAAACAACATGCACTAAAGACAAAAAAAAAGAAGTCAAATATAATTCTTTTCCAAATTTAAATTTTCTCAAATGTTTTGTTCTCTTCGATTACAAAATATAAGATAGTCAATGGTACAATTTGTAAGAAGGATACCCTCCTCCCCTTCTTATTAGAGGTCGGCAAGCGAAAGCCATTGCTCCGTTTGTTTGCTGGAATTACCCTGGAATAGGGAAACGGGAATAGGAAAATTGGAATAAATCTATTCTAATTTTGGCCCAAAATAAGAATAAATCGAATTCTATTTTTTTTTTGGAATTCAATTTATTCTCATTTTGGGTCAAAATTGGAATAGATTTATTCCAATTTTCCTATTCTCGTCCCTATTCCAGGGTAATTCCAGCAAACAAACGGGACCTTATTAGGGAAAAGAGCAACGTGCGAATTATGAGCAGTCTTCCAAACCTGCCCAGATTCAAAATGTTCAATCCGCACATACCCACGGTGGAGGCTTAGGACAAGCTAGCACAGCATTGGGCAAGGTCTCTATTTGTAGAACTAGCTTCAAATCGGCCAAATTGTAGACATAAATCTTGTGCTCCGGGAACACAATGATTTTATCCCTGCCGAGACGCATGACCCTTACCTGCGCCCTGAAGGAGAGCTCGCTGATGCACTGGCCTGGGTGGTCATCCCATATCATGACCATAGTTGAGCTTGCTTAAAATGGATTACAAGCCAAGAAATTTAAGAATACAGATTCAGGTAAGTAGTTGGGAAAGACCTTTTGATGGGTTTTTATTCGATGATATGTTGAATATACCATTCAATATAGAATGTCCACATTGTGCTTGGAGTATCAGGATTGTGCTTGGAATGGAAATTGTATCTCCGCGGGAAAATCGCTTCATTTTCGCATCACAGTTAGTTTCTATTTTTATTTCCGTTGTTGCTGATTTCATGCAAGTTGCTTCGAAAGTTGAAGATGTTGTGCACAAAACTATCCGCCAGATTGTGATTTCAGATGAACAAATTGTGAACGCTCTGCAAAATTATGACTTGTGCTCGGACACCGCACCAATTGGGGAAATTTTCCCTAGGAAACTGTTAAGAGATAGAGGAGATTTCATTAAATTTATGGATGGAATTAGGGTGTCTCTGAGGCTAGGCCATATTCATCCTTCCCGAGATGTAGCGCATAGGCTCGTTGACAAGATTAATGCATCCATTGTCAGCCAATTTTTTAATAAAATTCAGGCTATATAGGCTATTCTCGACCATGCACATCCTGAGGTGATTCTTCCCACAATGGTTCTATGGATGCTGTCAACAAACTACCTTAATGCGGTGATACAAAGCCCTGGATTCTTTGAGTCTTTGTCCTTTGTAATTTCGGGTTCTGCAGATTTTAACTAGAGGAGATATAGTCACGGGGCGTCAATAACAGGGGTAGTGGATGATCAAAAATTTGGTGGCAATTGAAGTTTTCTTAGGTGCTCTCTCACAGGATGAGGGAACTTCATAGGAGGAATTGACAACCGTGCCCATAGAAGAATGAGACAGCTGGATTTTTGTCACAACCTACCTTATCATAACCGAATTAATCGGTACTTCATTGCCACTTGGATTTTTGTCAAAAGGAATTACAATCTCTTAAAAAATTATTAAATGGGGATAATATAACAGTTTAAAAAAGAAAAATCAGTTACATAACTGAATAAATAATCGTACAACCACTCTGACGGATGGAGAATAACAACAAGACTTCTCAGGCTGGGGGAAAGAGGTCTGAACTTTTCTCAATTGTATGTCCTACACCTCGTATAGGATACCACTGTTAAGTGTTGGGTCTGAGGACACGGATGACACTGGTGTTAAAGGGTGTTTGGAAAAAAAAAGGGACAACTAGAGAGTTGAAGGGGAACTCGAGACACAAGACGAAGCTAGAGGAGAAAACAACCTTCAAGAAAGGAATAGAGCTATATGCCAGGTTTTCCTTTATTCATACTATTCACTAATTCAAATTCTTTAGTGTGATTAAATGCAAAAGATTAGAGTAGGTATACTAGAGATGGTCTTTGATTATTGGCATGAGCATTATTGCATTTGAAATGGATGGCTTGTCAAGCATTGTTTCATTTGGATAAATTGCTTTATAGATTATCTATTTCAATCCTCATTAGGACACCTTGGGCATAAGTTTGTGTGTTTTCATATATGTGGTATGGTAACAGTGGTTAGTAACATCTCACAGTAGTTCCATGGTTTGGATATGTATTAAGATTGAAAAACCTATCTAGTTACACCACCACATCCTTTTGGAGTGTCCAGATTCTTATGAGGGGGTTATGAATTCTTGACTCTTCCTTTACGAGAGCAACCAAATCAGGATTATGTACTAGCTAAATGAACCATACCAATAGATCCCAAGTTCATTAATGTGTGATCCCTTTCTATTCTTTTTGAAAATTTATTGTGTTGCATGAGCACTGTGTTGTAATGCCATATAATGTTGGGACATGGTAATCACCAGACAAAATGCACTAAAGACAAAACAAAGTCCAACTTCTTCTTTTTTTCCAGATTCATGAAAATGTAGTGACTTTTTTTCAATTTTTTTGTTGTTTTTGACTACAAACTATGCAGATCAAATGTTGAAATTTTTAGAAAAAATCCATGATGTTTTCGGGTATGTGCAAGATCATGGTGTACCAAACTATGGCCTTAAGTGGCAGTGAAAAATCAGCAAATCAGGTTTATGTCAACTTGACACATAATTTTGAAGTGGTTATGGACTTTATATCAAAAAGTTGTAAGAAAATAATTTGTAGAAAATTGAATGTAGTTTCTAAACTACTAGGCCTTATCAGGAGAAAAAAAATAATTGATTGGTCAAAAGTTTGAATTTTAATGCAGTACTAAGAAAATTTCAGGGCGAAAATAAAAAGTAGGTGTATGTCTGACCACCTTAATCAAAATCAAATCATAATATTTTTTTAATATAATTATAGATATGAAAACTAGACTCATGCCCGGATGTGACGCATATTTTTTGATATTTTTATTCCAAATAAATAATTAAATATGAATTTTCTACCAAAAATTTTTTGGATTAAAAAAAGTCCCATGTCTGACCACCCTAACTAATAGAAAATTTGATCAAATTTTTCTTTTTTTATTTTTTTCTTATACTAGGCGAAGTATAGAATGTGACGCAATTTTTAGATTTAAAAAATGTTATACCGTTTGAAAGTTATAGCTATTTTTCATTCAGTGTGTCAATCAGCACTTTACAATAATCTTCATTGATAATTAACTAATAAATACTTATCAAACTCAGAATTTGACAGAAATTATATTGATGGAATCTAGAGAGCGATATTAAAAAAACCATTTCGTTTCTTTCATTTTCGATCAAAATAACATTGTCAGACGGCTACCTGAAGTCTGAGTATCACTAAAACTCTCTATAAACATGTCTTTGGGGTTGACCGGGCAGGCTTCGTAAATACCAAGCTTGATCGGATATCCGATTCAAAATCGGATATCTGATTTGACATCGGATATCCGATATGGCTCGGTAGTCAAATTCCAAAAATCTTCAAATTTTGGAGGAAAATTCGATTTAAACGTTCTAGTTTTTTATTTTTAAATTATTTCACTTATATTAATATGTAAAGGCATATTTTAATATATTATATATATAATAACGTAATGTAAACATACAAGATATAATCTAGTAATATATAATAATATCTTATGTTAATCTTATTACAATCTATAAATATAATATATATTATTATTATTTTTACTAAATATAATAACGTAATTTATATATATATAAAATACGTATTATATATTATTATATTAATATGTATGTTATTAATATATTTATATAATAACGTAATATTTTCATTAAATATAATAATGTAATATATATATATATATATTATTATATTGATATGTATATTATTAATATATAAGAGTCAAAGGGGGTCATAGGGTGACCTATAACCCTCTTTGACTCATTAAACGATGATATATGTCTCTAGGGGTCCTAGGACCCCTAGGGACATATGTCATCTTTTAATGGGTCAAAGGGGGTCCCTTTGACCCATTAAATGACGACATATGTCCCTAGGACCCGCAGGGACATAGCCGAATCGTTCATATCAGTCAAAGGGGGTCATAGGGTGACCTATGACCCCCTTTGACCCATTAAATGATGACATATGTCTCTAGGGGTCCTAGGACCCCTAGGGACATATTCGAATGGGTATTATGGGTCAAAGGGGGTCATAGGGTGACCTATGACCCCCTTTGACCCATTAAATGACGACATATGTCCCTAGGGGTCCTAGGACCCCCAGGGACATAGTTGAATCATTCATATGGGTCAAAGGGGGTCATAGGGTGACCTATGACCCCCTTTGACCCATTAAATGATGACATATGTCCCTAGGGGTCCTAGGACCTCTAGGGACATATTCGAATGGATAATATGGGTCAAAGGGGGTCATAGGGTGACCTATGACCCTCTTTGACCCATTAAACGACGACATATGTCCCTAGGGGTCCTAGGACCCCTAGGAACATATTACAATCGTTCATATGGGTCAAAGGGGGTCATAGGGTGACCTATGACCCTCTTTGACCCATTAAACGACGATATATGTCTGGACCCTTAGGGACATATTCAAATGGGTAATATGGGTCAAAGGGGGTCATAGGGTGACCTATGACCCTCTCTGACTCATTAAACGACGACATATTTCTCTAGGGGTCCTTGGACCCCTAGGGACATATTCGAATTGTTCATATGGGTCAAAGGGGGTCATAGGGTGACCTATGACCCCCTTTGACCCATTAAACGACGACATATGTCCCTAAGGGTCCTAGGACCCCTAGGGACATATTCGAATGGGTAATATGGGTCAAATGGGGTCATAGGGTAACCTATGACCCTCTTTGACCCATTAAACGACGACATATGTCCCTAGGGGTCCTCAGACCCCTAGGGACATGTTCAAATCATTCATATGGGTCAAAGAGGGTCATAGGGTGACCTATGACCCTCTTTGACCCATTAAACAATGACATATGTCATTAGGGGTCCTTGGACCCCTAGGGAC
Organism: Cupressus sempervirens; assembly: GCA_028749045.1. Classification (NCBI taxonomy): domain Eukaryota; kingdom Viridiplantae; phylum Streptophyta; class Pinopsida; order Cupressales; family Cupressaceae; genus Cupressus; species Cupressus sempervirens. The sequence goes on from CM053785.1 coordinate 410,799,525, forward strand.
ATATTCGAATCGTTCATATGGGTCAAAGGGGGTCATAGGTCTGACCCATTAAATGACGACATATGTCCATAGGGGTCCTAGGACCCCTAGGGACATATTAAAATCGTACATATGGGTCAAAGGGGGTCATAGGGTGACCTATGACCCCCTTTGACCCATTAAATGATGACATATGTCTCTAGGGGTCCTAGGACCCTTAGGGACATATTCAAATGGGTATTATGGGTCAAAGGGGGTCATAGGGTGACCTATGACCCTCTTTGACCCATTAAACGACGATATATGTCCCTAGAGGTCCTTGGACCCCAAGAGACATATTCGAATGGGTAATATGGGTCAAAGGGGGTCATAGGGTGACCGATGACCTTCTTTGACCCATTAAACGACGACATATGTCCCTAGGGGTCCTAGGACCCTAGGGACATATTCGAATTGTTCATATGGGTCAAAGGGGGTCATAGGGTGACCTATGACACCCTTTGACCCATTAAACGATGATATATGTCCCTAGGGGTCCTAGGACCCCTAGGGACATATTCGAATGGGTAATATGGGTCAAATGGGGTCATAGGGTAACCTATGACCCTCTTTGACCGATTAAACGATGACATATGTCTCTAGAGGTCCTAGGACCCCTAGGGACATATTTGAATCGTTCATATGGCTCAAAGGGGGTCATAGGGTGACCTCGGACCCTCTTGACCCATTAAATGACAATATATGTCTCTAGGGGTCCTAGGACCCCTAGGGACATATTCGAATGGGTAATATGGGTCAAAGGGGGACATAGGGTGACCTATGACCCTCTTTGACCCATTAAACGATGACATATGTCCCTAGGGGTCCTCGGACCCCAAGGGACATATTCGAATGGGTAATATGGGTCAAAGGGGGTCATAGGGTGACCTATGACCCTCTTTGACCCATTAAATGATGACATATGTCCCTAGGGGTCCTAGGACCCTAAGGAGATATTCGAATCGTTCATATGGGTCAAAAGGGGTCATAGGGTGACCTATGACGCTCTTTGACTCATTAAACGACGACATATGTCCCTAGGGGTCCTAAGACCCCTAGGGACATATTTGAATCGTTCATATGAGTCAAAGGGGGTCGTAGGGTGACCTATGACCCCCTTTGACCCATTAAACGATGACATATGTCCCTAGGGGTCCTAGAACCCATAGGGACATATTCGAATGGGTAATATGGGTCAAATGGGGTCATAGGGTAACCTATGACCCTCTTTGACCCATTAAATGACGACATATGTCTCTAGGGGTCCTAGGACCTTTAGGGACATATTCGAATCGTTCATATGGGTCAAAGGGGGTCATAGGGTGACCTATGACCCTCTTGACCCATTAAACGACGATATATGTCTCTAGGGCTCCTAGGACCCCTAGGGACATATTCGAATGGGTAATATGGGTCAAAGGTGGTCATAGGGTGACCTATGACCCTCTTTGACCCATTAAACGACGACATATGTCCCTAGGGGTCCTAAGACCCTTAGGGACATATTCGAATGGGTAATATGGGTCAAAGGGGGTCATAGGGTGACCTATGACCCCCTTTGACCCATTAAACGATGACATATGTCCCTAAGGGTCCTAGGACCCTAGGGACATATTCGAATGGTTCATATGGGTCAAAGGGGGTCATAAGGTGACCTATGACCCCCTTTGACCCATTAAACGATGACATATGTCCCTAGGGGTCCTAGGACCCCTAGGGACATATTTGAATCGTTCATATGGGTCAAAGGGGTTCATAGGGTGACCTATGACCCCCTTTGACCCATTAAACGACGACATATGTCCCTAGGGGTCCTAGGACCCCTAGGGACATATTCGAATGGGTAATATGGGTCAAATGATGTCATAGGGTAACCTATGACCCTCTTTGAGCCATTAAACTACGACATATGTCTCTAGGGGTCCTAGGACCCCTAGGGACATATTCGAATCGTTCATATGGGTCAAAGGGGGTCATAGGGTGACCTATGACCCTCTTGACCCATTAAACGATGATATATGTCTCTAGGGGTCCTCGGACCCCTAGGGACATATTCGAATGGGTAATATGGGTCAAAGGGGGTCATAGGGTGACCTATGACCCTCTTTGACCCATTAAACGAAGACATATGTCCCTAAGGGTCCTAGGACCCCTATGGACATATTCGAATGGGTAATATGGGTCAAATGGGGTCATAGGTTAACCTATGACCCTCTTTGACCCATTAAACGATGACATATGTCTCTAGGGGTCCTAGGACCCCTAGGGACATATTCGAATCGTTCATATGGGTCAAAGGGGGTCATAGGGTGAGCTATGACCCTCTTGACGCATTAAAGACGATATATGTCCCTAGGGGTCCTTGGACCCCAAGGGACATATTCGAATGGGTAATATGGGTCAAAGGGGGTCATAGGGTGACCTATGACCCTCTTTGACGCATTAAACGACGACATATGTCCCTAGGGGTCCTCGGACCTCAAGGGACATATTCGAATGGGTAATATGGGTCAAATGGGGTCATAAGGTGACCTATGACCCTCTTTGACCCATTAAATGATGACATATGTCCCTAGGGGTCCTAGGACCCTAGGGACATATTCCAATCGTTCATATGGGTCAAAGGGGGTCATAGGGTGACCTATGACCCCCTTTGACCCATTAAACGACAACATATGTCCCTAGGGGTCCTAGGACATATTTGAATCGTTCATATGAGTCAAAGGGGGTCAATGGGTGACCTATGACCCCCTTTGATGCATTAAACGACGATATATGTCCCTAGGGGTCCTAGGACCCCTAGGGACATATTCGAATGGGTAATATGGGTCAAATGGGGTCATAGGGTAACCTATGACCCTCTTTGACCTTTTAAATGATGACATATGTCTCTAGGGGTCCTAGGACCCCTAGGGACATATTCGAAGCGTACATATGGGTCAAAGGGAGTCATAGGCTGACCTATGACCCTCTTTGACCCATTAAACGAAGATATATGTCTCTAGGGGTCCTATGACCCCTAGGGACATATTCGAATGGGTAATATGGGTCAAAGGGGGTCATAGGTTGACCTATGACCCTCTCTGACCCATTAAACGACGAGATATGTCGCTAGGGGTCCTAAGACCCCTAGGGACATATTCGAATGGATAATATGGGTCAAAGGGAGTCATAGGGTGACCTATGACCCCCTTTGACCCATTAAACGACGACATATGTCTCTAGGGGTCCTAGGACCCCTAGGGACATATTCGAATGGGTATTATGGGTCAAAGGGGGTCATAGGGTGACCTATGACCCTCTTTGACCTATTAAACGACGACATATGTCCCTAGGGGTCCTCGGACCCCAAGGGACATATTCGAATGGGTAATATGGGTCAAATGGGGTCATAGGGTGACCTATGACCCTCTTTGACCCATTAAACGACGACATATGTCCCTAGGGGTCCTAGGACCCTAGGGACATATTCCAATCGTTCATATGGGTCAAAGGGGGTGATAGGGTGACCTATGACCCCCTTTGACCCATTAAACGACAACATATGTCCCTAGGGGTCCAAGGACCCCTAGGGACATATTTGAATCTTTCATATGAGTCAAAGGGGGTCATAGGGTGACCTATGACCACCTTTGATGCATTAAACGACGACATATGTTCCTAGGGGTCCTAGGACCCCTAGGGACATATTGGAATGGGTAATATGGGTCAAATGGGGTCATAGGGTAACCTATGACCCTCTTTGATACTTTTAATGACAACATATGTATCTAGGGGTCCTAGGACCCCTAGGGACATATTCCAAACGTACATATGGGTCAAAGGGGGTCATAGGGTGACCTATGACCCTCTTGATCCATTAAACGACAATATATGTCTCTAGGGGTCCTAGGACCCCTAGGGACATATTCGAATGGTTAATATGGGTCAAAGGGGGTCATAGGGTGACCTATGACCCTCTTTGACCCATTAAACGACGATATATGTCTCTAGGGGTCCTAGGACCCCTAGGGACATATTCGAATGGGTAATATGGGTCAAAGGGGGTCATAGGGTGACCTATGACCCTCTCTGACCCATTAAATGACGAGATATGTCACTAGGGGTCCTAGGACCCCTAGGGACATATTCGAATGGGTAATATGGGTCAAAGGGGGTCATAGGGTGACCTATGACCCCCTTTGATCCATTAAACGACGACATATGTCTCTAGGGGTCCTAGGACCCCTAGGGACATATTCGAATGGGTATTATGGGTCAAAGGGGGTCATAGGGTGACCTATGACCCTCTTTGACCCATTAAACGACGACATATGTCCCTAGGGGTCCTTGGACCCCAAGGGACATATTTGAATGGGTAATATGGGTCAAAGGGGGTCATAGGGTGACCTATGACCCTCTTTAACCCATTAAATGACGACATATGACCCCTAGGGACATATTTGAATTGTTCATATGAGTCAAAGGGGGGCCATAGGGTGACCTATGACCCGCTTTGATCCATTAAACGACGACGTATGTCCCTAGGGGTCCTAGGACCCCTAGGGACATAGTCGAGTCGTTCATATGTGTTAAAGGGGGTCATAGGGTGACCTATGACCCCCTTTGACCCATTAAATGACGACCCTCTTTGTATTATATATTATTATATTAATATGTATAATAATATAATATATATATAACAACGTAATATTTTTATTAAATATAATATATATTATAAATATTATTATATTAATATATATGTTATTAATATATCTATATAATAACGTAATATTTTAGTATATATAACGTAATATTTTAGGATATACTATTTATACTATTTTAGGATAATAATTATAATATAAATAAACACTAAATATTAATATTATTATATGTATAGTAATAATAATAATACTATTATAGCTATAATAATAATATATATTAATTCTATATATTGTAGCTTAATATAAATAAACACTATATATTTACACTATTATATCTATATTAATAATATTAATACTATTATAGGTATAGTAATAATATTGATACTATAGGTATATTAATACTATTTTATATTAATATTATTGATATTTTATACTAATACTAATATACTATTAACTTAGTTATAAATTAAAGTCGTTTGCCTCCAAATATTTTCATAATATTAATATTATTGTGGCAAAGAAGGGAAACCTTAGCAAGTTTTCCCCCCAAAAGTCCTTTTCCTATATCGGATATCCGATCCTGGATCGGATATCCGATCTATTATCGGATATCCAATTATACTGGCATCAATTTTAAATATTTGACTGTCCCTACAGACCCAACAACATTACTTTTTTACCTCTTTTTTCACGGGATTTGTAAAAAGTCATGTTTTGGGGCGCAACCAATCGAAAAGAATTCGAAAATATAACCTTAGGTGTTCGAATTTGTCATCTGAATGGGGAGCAGCAGTCGTCGAAAGAATAAACGTAAAAGGAAGATATCCAATGAAGACATTGCAGCATATAGGGAAAAGGACAAAATGAAACACTGAAAAAAAAGACAAGGTATGCTAAATATCAATCAAGTTGACGATGAATTAATAGAAGGTGAAATCATAGAGTCAGATAATGAAAATGTACAGTTGGGGAATGAAAATGTACCTATTGAAAATGATAATGCGGAAATTGAAAATGTAGAGATTGAAAATTTTGAAAAAGAAATGCCACCAAGTCATAATCCAAATTGCATAATTGACCATGTCGAAGATGACAATGCACAGGAACTTAATGCACAAGAACCTTACAAATCTCCTAATTATAATCAACATGAAGGTTCTAAAACACCAAAATGGATAATTGAAATTGATGAAACGATTATGACTAGTTTGGAAGGAAAAAAATCAGAAAGAACCATTCAGTTATGGGCTTCAAGACTATATCAGATGTTTTTCGGCAACAAGACAGTGGTAGAGCAATGTCAGCTTTTCATGCACTTATTAAAGATGCAAAAGATGAGACCTATGCTTTCCAAATTGAAAATTCGTGTCAATAAAAAGTTAGAAAGAAATGCCATTATTGTGAAGAATCTTTTTAGTGCTCTCAATAGCGTTGGGAAAAATAGCAGAGAGAAGGATAATAGAGTTGCTCGAAGGGTTATTACAACCTCTTTGGTAAGTCATCATTGAGAAAGGGTAGATATATGAGACAAACTTGTATTGATTTGAATCTAAATCGTACTACTTTGAGAAGAGCACTTAGTCGACGAGAGAAAATTGATGATCCTCTTCAAAATGAAACATGGGCATTTGGTGGGAGACTTCCACGTTTTGATAAGAAGCTATCCGATGATGTGAAGGAAGAAATTATACAATTTTGGCACTCTAACTCATGAGTATCACCCAATGCTAAAGATGTCTTAAGGTTGAGAATTGGCATCAGAGACCGCACGCCACATCCTAAACACTATTTGGAGGTAAGTCAAACTATGTTGTTCAAACAATTTAGAGAGAGTCATCCAAGTGTTCATATATCACAAAGGGCTTTTGAATCTTTGAAGCCATTTTATTGTGTGCCACTCAAAATTCGAAATACATGTTGTTACAAATATCATGTTGAGTTTTCTATGGACCATGAACTATTATGCTCCATCCGTTCTACTTTGCATAGTAAAGAAATGTTGGAGGATTGTGGGGCTAGTGGGCTTCCAAAATCATCAAGAGACTTGTTAGATCAACTCTTATGTCGTAGAGTTGATGGTTGTTCCTTTTATAAAAATGCTTGCTTAAATGAGAAGTGTTCAGAATGTGGTGGCTTATCCAAGTTTGACACATGTTTCCAAGAGGGGTGTGAACAAGATCTTGGAAAGACAATAGTGAAAAAAAGGGTCTATGAAATGGTGAAATACACATTGAAGAGTGGGAGTGAGAGCTTTAGATGTGAATTGGTTGGAAAAGATATCAATGTGGCTAATTTTATTTCAGATTTCAAGGCAAATCTTTTTTACAAGTATGCAAGACATAGTCACAGGTCTCAGTGGTTGGATCAACAATTTAGAACGTGTAAGGAGACTTTTCCCATTGGCACTATTATATCAGTTGTTGATTTTGCTGAGAACTACACATTGCAACCTTAAAATGAGACACAATCTCAGTATTACAACTCTATTCAGATTGCAATTTTTGTTCACATAACATATAGACATGCCCCTGATAGTGCAAAAGATAATCGAAAGATTATTAGAGAGTATCATTTTTATATGAGTGATGATAGTTCTCACTCTCACGAGTTTGTGCAACATTGTTTCGAGAATTTTTTTTATTTCTTACACGAGCATGCAATTGCTATGGATAGACATATCATTTGGTCAAATAACTGTACAGGTCAATTCAAGAATGCTCGCATGTTTTATTGGTTGTATAGGATGCACGTAGAGAGAGGGGTGCCTCATATTTGGAGTTTTTTTAAGTCCGACCATGGAAAAGGGGAACATGATGGAGCAGGGGCATGTGTGAAGAGAGCTCTAGTTAAGGAGCAACTGAAGATTTCAACAATGGAGCTTCTTGATGCTCGTAGCATTGTTGATTGGTGTAGTTTAGCATTATCACAGGGGGGGACTCTTAATTCAGTGGTACGCAAGTTCTTTTGGTTGGTTGAGGAAGGGTCCATAGGTGATAGATCAGATTGTGCTATAGTGATAGACTCATAAAAAATGCATTCATTTCAGAGCTCTAATTCTAGTACATGGACCATTTGGACACGACAACTAGCTTGTTTTTGTCGTACTTGTTTTCAGTGTGATTGGGATCACTGTGAGTCAAGTGAGTGGGTGGACACATGGGATCCACATTATCTTACTCCATTGTCTATCATACCCTCTATCAAAAATGATGACATGGAAAGTTCACCTGAGCATAATCATCTATCAGATCTACTTCAGCCAGGACATGTCTTTGCATTGGTTGCACCACAGGGGAATGATGAGAAATCCGATTATTGGTTAGCACGTTGTGTAAGAGGAAAACAAAAACTTGCACAACCGATCACAGATGATGATGGATTCACGTATCCTACTGGTTCAGTGGTTGTTGCTAGAACATGGTTGCGGACATACATGCTTAGAAGGAACGGAATTCCTGCATTCAAAGACTATCAGAAGCACAAAGTAATTCTCATATATTCGCATCTTATTATAGCAACAAATGTAAAGTTATTGAAGCATCAAGGAAGACCAAAAGTAAAAGAACTTTTTACTATTGCTAATGCTGATCATGAAGCCTTGTTGGAGACCCTAAAACAGAGAGAGGACCCTATTGGAATACTTGACTAGGTATATATACTTCTTATGTTATTTTCTTCATAATGATTTAATGAATTGATGATTATCTTGTTTAATACAATAAGTTACTAATTTTTGTATGATATTGGAATGTAGGTACATCATGAAGAGTTGGAGGGGGGTGGTATTGGGGAGAATTTCTAAAATTTATGATGTATTATGATGTAAAATGTGTAGTTTTTTGTATATGGTTTTTGTATTTTGGTAGGTTCTTTGTAAGGAATTATAAGAGGAAGATATTGAACAAGTTCTTCCAAATCATATTTTCATGTGATACAAGGCTATAACAACAATTTTAAGAGCATTTATAACTATATGAAAGATAATTGCATGCGGATATCTTATTACAAATTTGGGTTTTTCCTTATTTGACATAAAGCTGACATTATGATTATTAAAACTATTTTTATCAAACTAATCAAATAAGAAAAATCCATAAAAAATGGATGAACAATTAGAATACTTGATTTCTTCCATTTTACAACCAATCATAGCATTTGAAAGCATAAAGAGTCATAATATTGTATAATGTTTTGAAAGACTTTCATATTGAAAAGTTGTATGAAGCACATTTGGGATAAGCCATAAAATCCATGAAAGAAGATAGCATGTAGGATAAGCAATTAAAGCCAATAAGCAAGATAGCACATGCATACTAACATGATATGAAGTTGGATATGAAGGCTATGAGTGGATGAGTCATTAGAGGTATCAACAATCCCATCATAAATGAGATCTTGGATTTTATGTTTCAACACTATGGAATCTTTAGTTTTATGAAATTTTCTTCCATGGAGATTAATTTGAGAATGCCCTGTGTGTATGTAAAGGTCTTAAGGGAGATTAATTTAAGAATGCAATATTCTCCTCTAACCTTTTCTCAAGTTTAGAATTGATTTCTATCATGTGCTTAGAGAGATGAAGGTAAGAAAGATTATTTGTCTCTTCTAGCTCTTTGTATTGAACATATAGAAAGAGAGATGACAAGTGAACAAATTTAAGTGTAGTCAATAGATCAAGGAAACCATTTAGTGAAAGAAATTCTTAGTATGCATATCATAGACCATGAAGTTAGAAAATACCAATAGCTCTAAGACCAAAGAGCCATTTTAAGTATGTTCAAGCACTAGAGACATAGAAAATCAAAGTCAATTTATGAAACTCCCCTTAGCAAAAAATGCAAACAAATATTTGCATTTGACATTTTCACTTGGTTGAAAAAGTTTGACAATAATTGATAATATTGCAAGCTTGATGTTCAAAAGCAATTTTTTTTCCAAGAAAGATAGTGACACATGGAGTAGTCTTCAATCAATCATCCATCATTTGTGGCCACCCCATACCGAGGAGTCTCCAAGGTGCTCTAAGTGCATTTGGAGGTCGATCTTTTGAGGGTCATAACTCAGAGCTCGTGAGGGCTATTGATAAACTGTCAAATGCTATAGGATGATGATCCTGAGGCCTAAAATAACCTATCTCATTTTCGAGAGATCACATTCCGTTTGGATTCAGCACAGCGATCTCGCTCGATGCCAAAACTCGCAGTGTGCCTCAGTTCATAGGTGCACCACCGCGTAACTTTGAAACCGCTGATCTTGGCATCGAATGGTCAGTGCCATTAGCTCCGAATGGGCGGGTGAACCCTAGTCACACCCTTGTTCTGGCCACGAAGACCATCCATCATTTGCGGCCACCTCGTACCAAGGAGTCTCCAAGGTGCTCTAAGTGCATTTTGAGGTCGATCTTTCGAGGCTCATAACTCAGAGCTCGTGAGGGCTATCGATGAACTGTCAAATGCTATAGGACGGTGATCCTAAGGCCTAAAATAACCTATCTCATTTTCGAGAGATCACATTTCATTTGGATTCAGCACAGCGATCTCACTCGATGCCGAAACTCGCTGTGTGCCTCAGTAGATAGGTGCACCACAGCGTAACTTTGAAACCGCAGATCTTGGCATCGAATTGTCAGTGCCATTAGCTTCGGATGGGCGGTTGAACCCTAGTTACACCCTTGTTCTGGCCACAAAGACCATCCATCATTTGCGGCCACCCTGTACCGAGGAGTCTTCAAGGTGCTCTAAGTGCATTTTGAGGTCGATCCTTCGAGGGTCATAACTCAGAGCTCGTGAGGGCTATCGACGAACTGTCAAATGCTATAGGACGGTGATCCTGAGGCCTAAAACAACCTATCTCATTTTTGAGAGATCACATTTCATTTGGATTTAGCACAACGATCTCGCTCGATGCCAAAACTCACAGTGTGCCTCAGTTCATAGGTGCACCACAGCGTAACTTTGAAACAGCTGATCTTGGCATCGAATCGTCAATCCCATTAGCTCCAGATAAGCGGGTGAACCCTAGTCACACCTTTGTTCTGGCCACGAAGACCATCCATCATTTGCGGCCACCCCGTATCGAGGAGTCTTCAAGGTGCTCTAAGTGCATTTTGAGGTCGATCCTTCGAGGGTCATAACTCAGAGCTCGTGTGGGCTATCGATGAACCGTTAGAGGAGACAAGTTCATAAGGATGCATTGGCTTAGTTTTTTTGCTAAAATAAGTTAGTGGGAAGGCTTTATTAGAGGGTCTTGGCCAAACTAGTGGGGTGTTTGCCAAAATTTCTTGTTTTATTTCTACTTGGTTTTGTTTTCTTGTTTTGTGCTTGAGTATTGTTATGGGATTGGGACTTACACTCACCCTTGTGGGAAGGGAAGAGAAGTCCAGGGTGAAGGGCTTAAGTTGGGTTCAAAAAATGTATTGAGAACCTTGGAGTATGGGCTCCATTGTATGCCATAACATTTCATATCTTGCTGGGGGTGATAAGGAAAGTATGGTGTAGAAAGGAAGTTTGAGGAGTTGCAGCTGATGGTAGTGGGTTTGGAGGAGGAAATGTGGAGGCCCCGAGAGGGCATTAAATGGTTCATTTATGATAGCCCCGAGAGGGCATGAAATTTGGTGAATTATGATAGCCCCGAGAGGGCATGAAAATTGTTTATTGCAAATATGGTTTGGTATGGCAAGTCTCCATTTTAGAACACACCTTCACCCTATGTTTATGGTTCCATCTGTGAAGCCATTGTGAAATAGTCTTGGGGGGAAATTGTTCAAGTTTGAAATGTAATGTTTATGCATTGAAAGATTGTATGTGTATCCCAGTTTGAGCCTTGTTCCCTAGCGCGGGGGTGGTCTCTTTGAGGCCTATGGTTGGGTGGAAAGCACCCATGGTCCTTGTTATTTTTTTGTGTTGCATATGCAGATTTGTGTCCAAGGGAGCAATGGAAATTGCTTGGAATGATCATCTTGCAGATTGATGTTGGATGAGAAAACTTGAAATTGTGCCCTCATTTGTGAAGGAGGATTCACCAGCTTGTTCATGTTGGACAATGTTCATGCTACTCATTGTCCATATCTTTTAATGTCCATGTTCCTTATGATTTTGAAAAGTCCCTTATCTTGCCCCATTGTGATGGAAGGAGATTGTATCATTGTTACCTAATGTACGTGTAGAAGAAAATATTGATAAGGTTGTATATGCATGTTTCATTTGGAGTTTATATTGTTATGAAAGCATTGGTACGAGTCACAGATTTGCTTTGACATCATTGTTATCATTTGAAAATGTGAAAGAAAGTTTTCTCCTTGTGGTATTGTAAATGACTAGTTGATAATAACAATCCATAGATGTTATGTGATACCATTGATTGTATAAATTTAAAAGTTAGTAGATTGCTTACAATCTTGTTGTGCACTCAATAATTTGGTGAGGAAGCAATGTTGATAGATAATGAGGATATAGTAATATACTAATTGTCACATTAATATATATTGTAATGATTAATGAATGTGTATACATTGGTAATGAGGATAATAAGTAATTCTGATCCCCTTCCCTTACATGCTAGAATCACGACCTAGTCCATATGATACAACTGACAGACCCTAGTAGAATATTAGTATCAGAGGCTTGTTAGGATATGAATTACCTCACTAATTTATGAGTGTTGTATCTTGAACTTTCTCGTTTGACTCGTGACGCTAACTTGAACTAGACTGTCATCCAATCTATTTGAAAACCACCTGTGACTAAAATGTTAACACCTTCACACTATTCACATGAGTCTTGAACTCCTATTCAATGATAACCTTGTTTTACAATATGTAATTTCTTATGCGACTTCATAAGCTAAAAAAAAAAAAAAAAATTATTGTGTTTTTACTAGTAAAATTTAGGGCATGACACATGATCCACGATAAATTGAACAATACTAGATACTAAATTAATATGTATATCATTGTGCACGTAAATGATAAAAATATATATCAAAATACATGTATCCATAGACAAAATTTTACACAAATATATATCAAAGATCATGTATCCATAGACAAAGTACTCAAATATATATATATCAAAATACATAGATCCATATACAAAATGTGGCTGATCCTGCCATCAGAATGTGTATAATATCAATGTTTCTATATACAATGTGGGTTATGCCATCTCAAAATGTCTCATGATGCATCCTACGAAAACTATACTATCCTAGGGTGCTGGTGGATGATCAAAATGCAGCCTCTTCGCTGCACTAGGTGGATCGGATGCCTCCTACATAAACAAAAAAGGAAAACCCAAAGTTAGACTACTAAATTTATATGATTCTACGTATCTAACATTGAATTACTCAAATGCATAATGATCTTTTCCGTATTGGAGATTAATACTATCAAAATTTCATAATAAATACCTCTCTCGTCGACCTCTTGCGCCGGTCAGGAGTCCTCTCGTATGCCCTCAGCAATGCTAGTACCTCTGTGATTGTGGGCTGTATATGTTCAAATACCTTTGTCAGATGAATCTACAATTTAAAATATAACATTATAATTCATAGCATGCTAAATTTATAACATATTTAATCATGAATTCAAACTACAACTTACTATTGTAGGCTCCTCCTCAGGAAAGAGTGGCCACGTCATCAAATCTACATAACTGTCCCGTCGAACCTCATGTGCACTAGGAGTCTCCTATGTGATACAAAATAGTAGTTGTTAATATCACGGAAATTAGTTTTGAATTTATTTATGAAGATAAGTGATGCAAGAGCATCCCATGCTCATCAGGGGAACATTGAAGATCCAAGGCATTACAGAGGTCATGGAACATCTCTTGAAGTCAATTGGGCAATCCTTGCACCAATTATGGCTCATGGAAGCATACAAAGTTATAATGTTGGACCCATATGTGGAAGAAAGTTGTAATTGGGCATGAGATAGGATTTTAGGATTTCATATGGTAGATGTGTCATTTGATAGGTTCATGTAGGTTGTCATGATCATATCTTGTCATTAGACAAGTCAAAACGTTCTAGAATTGAGTTTTGGGGTTTGAACAAGCAGGCCCTGGTTTTTAAGCCATTTTAAGGAGGGTTTTGAAGTTTGGGTGTTTAGGAGTGTGACCAAGACCTATAATCTTGAAAATCCTTAGTGTGTTGGTCCCTTTGTTGAAGCCTTGGTGTGTCTAATTCCTCCTTGTGTGTCCCAGAGTTGAAAGGTACATAAGTGGTGTCCAGAGATTTCTTGGTGAGGAAAGAAAGAGAATCAGTGAGTTGGCCCTTGGGAAGGAAGAAAAATTGTTGTGAAAATGCCTCCTAAAAATCAAATGGCTAGAGAACTTGAAGAATTGAGAGAAGAGTTGGAAAAAGAGAAAAGAGAGAGGAGAGAACTTGAAGCATCTAGAGTGAGGGAAGAAAGACAAATGAGAAGAGAGAGGTTGAAGCTTATTGCAAGGATAGAATCCTTAGAAAAGGAAAGGCAAGAACCTAGAGGAGAAGAGGTTAGAGGAAGAAATCATGGAGAGAACCATGAAGAAGAAGAGGTTGGTAATGCAAGGCAAGAGCATGAGACAACAGATGATCCTGAAGAAAGGAGATTTATGAGAATCATTAAGGCAGTACAAGGTAATGGTGGGAAGAACCATATTGATTTTCCAATATACCAAGGTAAAATGGATAGTGAAGAAGTGCTAGGGTGGATAGAGGCCCTTGAGAACTACTTTGATCTTGAAGACATAGAGGCAGATAAGAAGGTAAAAGTAGCAAAAACAAGACTGAGAGGAACATCACTCACTTGGTGGACTAGTGTTCAGAATGAGAGAGAGGAAAGGTGGTGCAGGGAACCTAACCTATGTGGCAGGGGGGAACAAGTATCTCTATTGCCGGACACCTTGCCACTCCATGAAAGCGAGGATTCAAGTAGATTAGGAAGTTGGAATAAAAGTTTGGTCCATATTTTACAAGTTGGTCTATGTTTCGTAATAAAGGCACATGTAAGGCCCACAAGCATTTTGGTGTGGTTATAAACCAAGTGACTCCATGGGACCAAAAGGCCTTAGAATAGGGTATTTAGAGTCTAAACAATATTAGCAAAAAGTGGTTTTTTGTTTGTTTTATGGTTGGGAACGCCTATATGGTTGTTCCAACGGTCATGTAGACCTTTATATATGTCATATGTGATCTCAGTTGAAAGGGGGAGATCAGAGTGTACGGTGGTTTGGAGAAAAAATAATAAAAACTTCAATTTTCTGGAAATTTATTTAGTTGCATTTAATAAATCCATATGACCAATTTTGAGTCAATGGAATAGTTTAGAAAGTTAGGGAATGCATAAAAACTATAGTTTGAAATTTGAATTTCAAATTCCAATGGTCATATTAGTTTTGGAGGGAAAGTAGTAATTTGGTATTTGTTTGATTAAATAAACCTTTGTAACCAACTTGGTCGGTTGGACAGGTGCATATAAGCCTATTAAGTTGTAATGAACATATGCAAGACATGAATCATTATTGGTACAGAAAAAATCATAGAAATTGTATAGAACAACAATCATACTTTCCTCTGCATCAATTAAAAAAATAAAAAATAAATGATACTTATACATACAATGGGGCTCTTTGTGCGAATGAAAATCCCTGATGATCTAGGACGCCGAATCTGTACAGGCTCATCGCCAGTAGCCACACCCTATATACAATAAATAATGTAATTAAATGAGATTACCACAAACATTTTACAAGAATGCATCAATATTTAATCAATTAGAAAACATCTAATTACCTTTCCTTTGTCAATGCATGCTGGCTCACCCCCGCACTTTGTCCCCCCGGGGCAGGTGGTATCTGCAAGATAAAAGAAAGATTAGCAACCATATATGCTACAATATCAAATAGGAAAAAGAAATGCGAACACAACATAATGTACCGTAGATGTCTCAAGGCCAAATGAAATGGCCGAGAGTGTAGCATCATCTATCTTTCTGAGCTCCTCCTCGGTCATCAACTAAACATGAATGAAGATCACATACATGTAAAAGTCAGTATGGCTTAAAAATTAAAATTACTCTATTATAAAAATTAACTTTAAATCACATATGTCATAACAAAAAAATGTATACACGTACCGACACCGAAGGAGTCCATGCCTCTACATTCCCCTCCTCTCTCGCATCAGGGTCTGTAGCCTCTGCACGTGCGTCTGGTGTATCCTCGTCTAATACAAAATGATACTCAAGAAGATCACCTATGGGACCCAGGCAAATATTCTTGCATGTAACGCAAGTGTGAGGCACACAAACTTGTGATGAGCTAGTCGATGATGAACTGGCACCAACATCATCAACACAAGGAGGCAAGACTGACCTAGCCTGAGATATCATTAGGCTACTCAGCCTATGAATGGCTCTAATGGTCTGAGAGCTAGCCTCTGCCATAATATCTGGATGCTGCACTCGAGGAGGGGGGGAGATATTAGGGTGGGGGGGACAAAAGTGCCATGTTTCTTCCACTGGGAAGAGGGTCTATCCTGAGGAGCTCCTAGTCCTAAGCCCATGTTGGGCTTCA
Source organism: Cupressus sempervirens (assembly GCA_028749045.1). NCBI lineage: Eukaryota > Viridiplantae > Streptophyta > Pinopsida > Cupressales > Cupressaceae > Cupressus > Cupressus sempervirens. The sequence goes on from CM053785.1 coordinate 410,815,741, forward strand.
TGCTCCAATAGTTCACTTTAAGTTTCAACACAAATTTTGCATATAATTTTTTAAGGAAATAAAATGGTATGTCTAAATTGCCATGTGGAGGGATATCAAAGACCATCCACCAACGGTCCCAAAAATTTGCACATATGGCGTCATTTGTGCACCATTTAATCGATAGTTTGGTTTTTTTTGGGTCAACTGGTATACCCATTTTTGGGTTAGCAAAAAGGCTTGCCAAATTGTCTTTGGTTATGTTGAGGGCCGCGACCTCATCATAATCCAAACCATCATCAAACATCTGGTGCATTTCATCACACCAACGAAGAGCAGCATTTTGTTGGTTTGTAAGAGTTTCAATGTTATCCACTATGGTGTTTAACATGGATAACATAGGAGCCAGTGCAGGTACATTATTGTATGTTCTATGCAAACCTCTCAACTCAGTGAGATTTTCATTTATCAAATCCTCGATTCGAGGAGGGTTTTGAGGAGGTAGAGGATCATTTGGTGGACGGTTTTGTGGGGATACTGGATTGTTTGGTGGTGGGTTGCGAGGAATAGTATTCCCTACCTCAGTGTCATCATTTTGATCAGCCATTCCTATTGAATTGCAAAACGTAATATATATTAAAAAAAAATCTAAATTTTAACCATTTTTGTCAAAAAAACCCTAGATTCAACTAAAACAAACAAAATCTTGTTAAAATCTATTAAATTTAGGTTAAAAATGAGTCGGGGGGGGGGGGGGGGGAAACATACCTGATATCTGATATCCGATCTGACTGGCCCAAATTCGCGTGAAAATAAGGGCCGCGGGTCTGTGATTTTGTGTTTAATCCATGCACAGGTATCGGATATCTGATATTATAATATATATAATATAACATATATATTACATTTTATATATTTTTATATTATATTATATATTAATTATATTAATTTACTATATATTATAATATAAAATATTATTATTATACTATATTATTATAATTTATAATATATTATACTTTTTTATTATATATTTTATTATAAGATATTACTTTTTATTATTATATTATATTATATATATATATATATTATATTACATTACTATATATTATAATATATGAAATATTATATTATATTATTATAATATAATATGTTATTATAATATTATTATTATAGTATAATATTATACAATTATAATATAATAATAATATTATTATTATATTATAGTATAATGATAATTATAATAATATTATTATATTATAGTATAATGATAATTATAATAATATTATTATATTATAGTATAATAATAATTATAATAATATTATTATTATATTATAGTATAATAATAATTATAATAATATTATTATATTATAGTATAATAATTATAATAATTATAATAATAATAATATTAAATAATAATAATATTATTATAATATAATAGTATGATATATTATTTAATATTATTATTATTATTTTATATCAATAATAATAATATTAAATAATATATCATACTATTATATGATTTTAATTATTAGTCAGATATTGGATTTAAAATCGGATATCCGATATCAAATCGGATATCCGATATGATATCGGATATCTGATAAGGCTCAGCTTAACCTTCCAAGTTTGGTTCCTGGATAGGTAAAAAAAAGTCAGAGCGGATTTTAAAGCGCTTTTAGGCGTCTTCAAACTCTTTTTTTTTCACATCGCCACTTTTTGGCACACCATGATCCTGCACATACCCTTTCGATTTTTTGAAAATTGGTCTACTGCACAATTTGTAGAGAGGATAGTTGCATCCTATAATGTTGGTGTCTCTCCTTTACTCACATGTGTTGTAATTCTAAACCCATACGTTACCACCAAAACTTGGTGAATATCTTCTCCTATAATATTGTAAGGATTTTAATATAAATATTGACAATTGGAACTATAAAAGAGAAAGTCCATTTACAAGAAAACATTTGTTATTATGACTGTTGTGTGCATAAGTTGTCATCCTTTATCATAACTTGATCTGAAGAAGCTTGAGGGATCTTGTGCATTGATTTGTTTTATTTATTATGTTCTGTATATCAAGTGGTTGTAAATTTAGTAAGCATGTGAACTATTACTTAATTATGTTGATGGAACCTTGAGGATTATTCTTCGCTTTTTGATATTATCACATGTTGTTATTGTGGTGATAGGATAAAATCTTGAAAGGGAATGGATGTCTGATTAGAATAACTTATGAATGCCTATGTGTAGATAGTGCATATGAATGCTAATGCACATAGCAAATTATGGTTAAACTTTGAAATGCTTTCTATTTCCTTGCGGAGAACGTTAAACTTCCTCATGAAATATATGAGTTGCCTTAATTGGGCTTGGAGTATGATCTTTGCAGAATTCCTTCCTATGCATACACTACTAGTTTAAATTGGGAAATATTTTAGAAATACCGGTATTCATTATGTCTCTTTCAATGTTGTTACAAACCTTGAAACATTCTAATGATCAAATGTGAATAACCACTACTAGGTGTTGATATTAAAACTTGGCCTTGTGTCTGTGAACAATCCTTGTGAGCTAAAGACATTGTGTTTCATTGGCCTTGGTAGAGGTTGTTACATGATTATATAAGTGTAGGTATGAGTGGTGTTTAGAAATCTATTTTTATTTACTACATTCTCCTCGAATACATTACCTAGAATGTTGGCAATTGGGAGTAAATTGAGATGGGTCATCTTTTAGTTATAAACTATAACTTTATAATCATAATCAAAATTGAATTCTTTAATGCTGGCAATAAAATGTTCTTATAAATTGGGAATTGCTCAAGGCCCAAGTTGTAATATGTTATTAGTGACACACATCACAATTATTTCCTTGAGACTATTATTAAGTTCTTGCATATGAGATGGCTTAGACAATGCATTGTCAGTAGAGCCATACTCATTTTGATTTTATTAAGGAAAGTAAATTTAGATTACTTCTAGGTTGTTTGACAATTAAATATGATAGATGAAATTACTTCCTTAAAGCTTCTTGTAACCTCAGTGGTGTTTGAAGCAATCAAATGTGGACTTTTTAGTCGATGTTTTCCTTTCATAAATTTGATTATGTAACCATTTAATTTTCATCTTACTTAACATATTGGTTGGTGTTGTGGTTTCACAATGCATGCCCCATATCTCCTAGAAATGGGGATCGCCTAGTAATTTTTTTCTTTTTCAAACCCAAAGTCCAAGGTCTAAGTCATTTTTTTAGGGCTCTACCTAGAGTCTAGGATTTGCCTAGTCCTCTGCCTGAAAAACCCATGTGTTAGATTTGGAGGACATTAAAAATCAAGGTGATTCTAAGTAAAGGAGCGCACTAGCACACCTAGCACACATGCGCACCTTGTCAAGGTGCACTAGTGTGCATGCGCTTCCCTTTGGAGGTGCACATCTACACACATATGTAGATGCACACAACCAAAGGGTGCACATGACCTCAGGTCTATAAATACCTAGGGCCATCACCCTCCCCCTTCACTCATAATCTTCCTTCAAGCCTCCATGGGTGCACCTTCGCACATACAGAGGTGTGCCAAGCATCCTTAACCTGCACACACAACACTTAGTTAACACACATAAAGATGCACAAATGCACACCTTTATTTATATTTTGAAACCTAAGTTTAAACCTCACCTAAAAAATAAGGAAAAGGTGTGCATGTGCGTAGTTCCCCAAGGTGCGCACATGCGTACCTTTATCACTCAAACAAAAGAACCTAATGTAATTGTGTGCACATGCGCACCTTATCAAGATGCGCATGTGCACACCATTTTTTGCACCCTTGACCTAATAAAATCAACTTACCCCATTAACCAAAAGCACATATGCAATGTGCGCAGTAGTGCACATGTGCATGTGCGCACTCCACAAGGGTGCGCACCTATGCAAGCGTACCACTGTACACTCAGTAATCTTTTCAAATTCATTTAGCACACATAGCACACCTATCAAGGTACACAAGCTAAACTACATTTCAGAGCTAAAAAGAGAGTTTTTGAATGGTTTTGCTAGGGTTTAGGGTTTGATTGTTTGGTAATTAGGGTTTGGTAGGGGTTTAATTTAAAATTTTTGGACTAATTTGTTATGTTTCATGCAGATAAAATTACTTCCTCATCATCCTTACTTGCAAAGAAGATGGCTTCAAAACCAATTGTTTTCAAGTTTCAAGGTGCACTGAAGAAATCACACTTTCAGGATGCACATTCAGAGGTTAGAGATAATGAGTTGGGACATATATATTGAAATGTGTTCATGCTACTTTGTAACAAGCCTAAGGATAGGTCCTCAATGGTCTCAATGCTTATTAGATTAGGCTTGGTTAATGTAGCCTCACATCCCACATTAGTGCAATCTTCAGAGCTTGTCATGGCCTTGGCAGAGAATTATGTGTTAGAAGAAAGAGTTGTGAAGAGTATAATAGGGGAGATAGTCTTAGACTTAAGACCGAGAAATATTGAGAAAGTTTTTCATCTCCTAAGAGCTGGTCAATATGTGAAAAATACTTATCATCAAGCTGAAAGATAGTATAGGGAAAATGAAAAGGAAGCTAAAGAGATCATACAATCGTCATTCTTGATTGATTGGTGGGACAAAGAGTAGGCAAGGCAGATATGACTAAAGGATACATGAAGGATGGCATTCGATACTCCATTGTACTTCTAAGTAGGATTATGGGTCTACTAGCAACTAGGCACTTGAATATTTGGATGGTACATTCCATCGTGACCATTAGAATAACTAAAATGCCAATTGATTGGGCCACAATACTAAGTGAAAACTTATATGAGCAATTGGTAGGAGTCAAAGCCAACCCTAAGATTTACATGAATCATAATTGGTGTATTTACTAGTGGCAAAGATAATTTTCTATCTAGGATTGTATAAGAAGAGAAACATGGAAGATGATAATGCTTGGCCTTATGTGGTATATTCCCAACTGGTAAAGAAGAGGCTCTCAAATGAGAGTAAAGAATACAAAATAGTGAATGATACTTTCTTTTTTGAAATCATTCGGTTCATTAAGAGCGATTATGCCAAGAGGATATCAGTAGAAGAAACAACAATGATTGTAGAGATGCGTGCCTATTACATCTAGTTAAAGACATTCACCTACCTAAGGGTAGTAGGTATGTCTGTGAATCAAAAGAAACTCCTGAGATATTCATTAGAAAAACTCATTTTATTGGAGACTGCAAGACAACTCACATGTGCATATGATAGAGTGAGGAAACAACATAAGAAGACTTGGGTATGGCCCATCATTATAGGTCCATTTGTTCAGTTGAGCGGAAACAAGATATCATGACCTTTGATGTAGAATAGAATCAATATCCCTTGGAAGATTACAACTCTCCTCATCTATTTTTTGATAATATTGATAGAGTTCAACTTTTGGCAGGAAAACAATTTGTTCATGAAGATGCAGTAGAAGATCATTTGATGAACACAATAGATGACTATGATATTTGAATTAAGGATTATTCTAGGATGAATCTATATCTAGAAGGAAGTGCCTTGAAGATAAAGATCCTACTAAATAGTGTCCAACAAGACACTCAAGAGGTCTTGGATCCCTTGTACAATCATGACAAGATATTTGATAGACCAATTATGAATGCAGAGGTTGATAGGGAAGAGAATGCAGATATCAATAATAGGGTGAGACATGTAATTCAATTGACAAAAGACTAGATCAAGAATCCCTTTACGTTGGACTCAGTTCCTCAGACAATCACCTTTCAAGCCATAGCATGCCTAGTAAAGGGTAAAGGTATAAAACTTATAGTGTCAACATTCCCTAGGCAATCTCCAATTAGGTCAAAAATGGCATATAAACATGATAGGGATGTTGGGTACTTTAGAGCTAACAAAGGGAAGAATAAGAGTAAAAGAGCTCCTCCAAAGAAATCTAAACCCGAAGCTAAAGAACCTCAACAAGAAGAGGTGACTCAAGCCCAAGAGGTAGCTCGAGCACCTGAGAACCAAGAGCCTCAAAATGAAGAAAGAGCTCAAACTTGAGATATTCTACAAGTTCCTCTGTCAGAATAGGAACAAGAACAAGCCCCAAAAGAGGAAGCACATGAAGTATCCCCACCTACACAAGAGGAACATGCTTCTCCTTCACATGCTAAGAAAGCTAGAGTTGGTCCTATTGTCAAAAGGACTAGGAGGCAAAAGATACAGAGAAAGGTTATACCTATTTCTCTAGTCCCAGAAACCATCTGTCATGCCAAAAACATGAAGGCAAAAACACACACACAATTTTATTTTTTTTGAATTAATAATTAAACATGCCCTAGGTTAGAAATGATTGATAATAGTTTCAGTACAGGTTCTTTACTTTACGTCTTAAGGTTATAAATATGAGGGCGATTACATCATTAAGATTTTGAAACTTTTGTTATTAGATTGATATCGATCTTGAGTTATGCTATTTAAGAATTAAACATATCAAAAGATACTAACAATGTAAGTTACACTTAACTTTTGGCTAAATGATAAAGGAAACAATCCAACATTCTCTATTTGTTTAACATATGCTAACGTAATGGAACAAGATAATAGTTTCATAATGAGTTTGCTAAAACCTTAAATGTTTAAAATTTATACTAAATATATTAAAACGAATAACCTAAAACCAACTCCAAATTACACAACATAGTTATCAACTAACTTAATAATTAAAAGATTTAAAATAATTTCAACGTTAACTTAAAACTTTATTAAATTAAACTAAGTACACTTTAACAAATTAAAGTTTCATTTTAAACTAACTAGATATATATATATATATATAAAAATAATAATATTAATAAAGAAACTAAGATCAAATAATTAAACAACTAACTAATCTAAGACTAAACTTAAAGTTTAAAACTAACTAAACACTATCTCCTAATCTAACTACAACTTAACTAAACTCTTAACACTCTAACATTTTAATAAAACACAACTTAAAATAATTAATAAACTAACTAATCATACTAATTACAACTAAAAGAAAACTTAAATGTGAAACTACCTACAACTAGCCCCCTATTCTAAGCTCCCCCCCTACACACCTACTAACTCTACCAAACCCCTCCCCCCCCCCCCCCCCCCTGCCCAAAGCCTGCGCTCTTTCCAAGAGCTGAGCGCGCTGCCCAAGCTCACTGACCTGCATCAGTGTACTCCATCCCATCTAGCAAGGACGAGCCCCCAAGGTCAGCGATAAACAAGGGGGAAAATTAAAACAAACAACCTTTGAAACTAATGCATCCAAGCCAAAGAAGACGTGAGCTACCCTTTTCTCAGGACACTTGGCCCAAGGCGAGATGAGGGGACGGGGGTGACGTCATCGTTTATGATGACTTAGACTTGCATATATAATTCAAAACATTACTATACTCTTCCCTCCATACTGACGTTGAAGAAGGAGGTGGGGCATTTATGCCATAAAGTTTTATGGTTGCAAGTTTAGATACTTAAGATATTAAATAAGATATTAAAGACTATAATAAGTTACATGGGTTAATCACAATTAAACTATTGATTATTAATAAAATTTGAAATCAAGAATCAAATGGAATATTCTCTGTTCAACCAGGGAATAAATCTTTTCTCCATACAATTTCCAGCATCCTGTAGGTGGATGTTTTTTTTTTTTGAAATTTTTTTTTTGAAAGGGATGGTATGAAAAGTCAATTTACTCTCTTTTTTTTTGTTAGATCAAAAATTGAAAGGTTACCATATTACTAATGCTATCCCAAGTATTAATTCTTAACGTTTCTTATGGCTTGCAAAATTAATAGTGCTTCTTTAAATCTATTCGATGATTAAGATAGGATTCAATGCAATTTCTATCACTTCTAAAATGGATTGATTCAAGGGTTAAATACGTTATTAATTTCCTTTATAGACAAATCGATAATGACTTGGTACATCCAGAATCTATGAAGAGTTGAATTATTCGTTCCATTCAATAATGCAATGCTTTATCATGAGGATCTAACAATCATAAAAGAAAAATGAAACTGTATGCATGATCATAGTCTTCGTTCCATCATATATGAAAGCTTGGAAAATTTGCCAAATTTAGCATCATTGATTTCTTCCTATTTGGTTTCCTACTTCAGTAGTCTAAGTTCCTCATGATAAGATATTACAATTGATAATGTGAGTTATTCATTGGACTAAGTTAAGTTTAGGGTGATAATTCATATAACAATCAACATAAAACTTAATGCAGCCGAAAAACAATCCATAGCAAGGTTAAAGAGAACTAACAGATTTATGCTTTAGCATTTAAGGAGATACATAATCTCTTAGTCCAATTAATTCGTTCAAAAAGGAAATTAAACAAGGAAGAGATAATTTGAATTCTCCATGTAGAGATCCTAATTCATCTAATACTTATACATCAACTTGGAATCCATTCGATCAAATTGTTCTTCTATAACAATTTAAGAACTTGAAATATCATAATTCATAACATTATCCGTTATTCTTAATTATTTGTTTTTAATGTGAAACCATATTAAATTTAATACACAATTTAGATCACATGAAAATCAAATATGCTCAGCACCAATTTTATTGGTAATCCTGATTCAAGGCTCAGCCGGGAAAGAATCAGGAAGAAAACCCAGTTTCGTTGCCATTTAAAATAAGGTTTAAAAATACAATTTACAATAGGATCTCAATCCCAAATTTCAACAATTAAATCAAATTTTCTTCATGATCATAATTAAGGAGTTTGTGTTGTTTTTTGAATCTCATTTCAAGAACCATGGAGGAAACCAATAATTGATTGGGTGACAACCAAGCAGAACCAAAAGAACATCAAGCATGCATAATCCTACATGGTTTACACAATAAGATTCACAGTGAATCAAGACTAGGGAGAGGTGGATTCTTCCAACTGGAGAAGTCAAGCACAACATCAATTCAGATGCCCAATCGGGGCCAATAACCAAGAACTTCCATTCTTCCATTTAAACTTTCCATACTCATACCAGGTTTGTGCTGATGGGTAGGGGCCCATAACACCCTACCCTTTTATCCCTCTTCTCATCTTGAGAAGAGACTCTACACAGGTTGGAGTCCAACTAAACAGACCTCTCCCAAAATTGGTCACTTCTGCCCTCTCCTAGGGTGAGTAATACCAAAACACCCATGCAAGGAAACTCAAAATTTCAAACATAAACAAGAAAGGAAAACAACCAAAATAACAAGGTTTACAAATCTTCCCAACATACCCACAACCATACAACAGTAAAACAATAACAAGGTAACAAGAACATGAAACAAATCTTAAAAACTGAATAAGGGAGATGGGAGTTTCCTACCTTCACAAAGAGGTAATGGCAATGAACCAATTTGAGTAGAGTATCCCTCCTTCCTTCAAGCTTCAAGAAATCTTCTCTAAAAATAGAGATTGGGTAAGAAAACCACTAGACCAAGGAAGGCCTCTAAATAAGTCTCCAACTCAACCACCCAAAAAGGAGCAATAACTATTTCCACCCACTAGCCACACTAGAAACTCCTAACTCAACCTACACCATGGTTAAACCCTAAAAGGAGGTGGGGTAAGACAACTCATGACAACCACTTGCAATTTTCGCACAAGGGCAAAAAGGGACTTTTTGAGTGCCCTCAAAAGTCAAAGCTAGGGGCTTAGGGGTTGGAAAAGACCCCTAACCCATACCCACACCCATAGGTTAGAAAAAAAACATGTTTTAAAGCCTTAGGGAAGACGTTAGAGTCAAAATAAAATCTAGGAATAAAATAGGTCCATCTAACAACTCTAACTAGCAAATTAAGCACATAAACATTTTACGAGTGTCTAGCGACACTGAAAGAGCATAATTACGAACAATAGGGTTTCCAAATTTTAGCACATGGAGATCAATTTTGTTCCTCCGTAGGGTTTCTCAGCTAAATATCTGCACACTCATTGCACACATCAGTAGTCCCATAAAATCACATGTACATATATGTATACATATTAGAAATTTTCATAATTTAAAACATACATCAATAAAGTTTCTTCATCCTTTATAATTCTTAACCATTTGAAATATCTTAAATCAAATCTCAATCCTACATCTACTGATTTCGTCAACATACATATACATGAACATTAAATGACAATCATCAAATATATCTGGAAATAACATCACACAACATGAAATAATAAAATATGTGCTAAGCATCAGATAATGTCTCGACATCTCGAGTCATGAATAAAAAAATAAGGGTAATGTATCACTATGCTACGATGGGTCGGGGCGAGGCCTCACATCCTCCCCCACTAGGCATGAACTTCCTCCTGGAGTTCATCAAAAAGGTACGAGTACTGAGTTCACATCTGCGTTGCATCCTCCCATGAAGTTGTGACCTCATCGTAACAATCCCATTGGACCCTAACCTAGTCCAGCTCTCAGCCTCGAAGTGCTAGGGTCCGTCGGGCAATAATGCGGATAGGCTCCAGTGCTAGCTGTCTATCTGACTCCACCTGTAAAGCATCCCAATCTATAATATGAGACTCATCATAAATGTATCCTCTAAGTACAGAAATATGAAACACATCATGGATACGTGACAGGCTAGATGGCAAAGCTAAACGGTATGCAACAGGTCCTATCCTCTCAAGGATCTTGAACGGCCCAAAAAATTGAGGTGCCAACTTAGAGCCCTTTCTGAATTGAATCAGACTCTTGTGTGGTCGTACCCTCAAGAACACTCTATCACCAACCTGATACTCTCGATCTGTCCTCTTCGCATCTGCATACTTCTTCTGCCTATCCTATGCCTCTTTCAGGCGTTGTCTAATCAGGGTCACCTGCTGCTCCATCTCCTTTACTAACTGGGGACCAATAGATACTCGATCCTCGATCCTATCCCAACTCAAGGGTGTCCTGCATGGTCTCCCGTACAAATCCTCATATGGCGGCATACCTATGGAAGAATGATGCCCATTGTTATAGGAAAACTCGACAAGATGAAGGTATTCCTCCCATTTGACCTGATGGTCCATCACGTACATACGCAACATGTCCTCCGAAACCTGATTCACTCGCTCGGTCTAGCCATTGGTCTGAGGATGGTATGCTGTACTAAAATTGAGCCTAGTGCCCAAAGCCGACTGTAGCTCTCTCCAAAATGAAGAAGTGAACAAAGAGTCTCTATCAAATATGATCTTACGGGGAACACCATGAAGTCTAACAATGTCCCGCAAGAACACCTGAGCTATGTCTCGTGCTATAAATGTAGTACGCACGGGTGAGAAATGGGCAACCTTGGTCAATGTGTTGACTATCACCAAAATGGCATCATGGCGACGAGATGACATAGGAAGACCAACAATAAAATCCATAGATATAGTGTCCCATTTCCACACTGCAATCTCATGTGTTTGGAGAAGCCCGCCAGGATGACGGTGCTCCGCCTTCACCCTCTGGCACTCGAGGCATCTCGCAACTATGCTAGCAATCTGCACTCTCATGCCTAGCCAATGATACAACTGCCTCAAATCTGCATGTAACTTCTTAACACCGGGGTGCGCTGCATAAGGTGCTCTGTGAGCCTCAAGTACAATGAGCTCGCGCAAACCTCCAATGGAAGGTACATACATACGTCCCCTATGACGCAAAAGTCCATCGGACTCCAAAGAAAATTCTACAAACTTCCCTTCCAAGGGTATCTCAGAATGTACTAACTGACTTACTTCTGCATAAAGCTCATCAACTGGTAAGTGCTGCAAGATCCGCTCTCTCAAGTCAGTGTAAGTAGTCACAGACGAAAGCTCATGGCACCGTCTACTCAAGGCATCTGCAACCACATTCTCTTTTCCCTTGATGTAGTGAACATCAAAATTATACTCACATAGGAACTCCATCCAACTTCTTTGCCTAGCATTAAGGTTCAGCTTGGAGAATATGTACTGCAAGCTCTGGTGATCGGAATGAAGCTCGAATCTATGACCCAGAAGGAAATGTCGCCATCTCACCAAGGCATGAACCACTGCCGCTAGTTCTAGGTCATGAGTAGGATAATTGAGTTCATGAGTCTTCAACTTCCTAGACTCAAAGGAAATAGGTCGTCCTTCCTACATAAGGACTGCTCCTAAACCATCTAAAGATGCATCGGTGCACACCACAAAATTTGCAACAGGATCTGGTACTGCAAGAATTGGTGCACTTGTGAGGGCTCTCTTGAGCTCTTCAAAAGTTCTACCACACTTCTTCGTCCACTCGTACTTCTTCCCCTTCCTCTGAAGAGAAGTGATGGGGTGTGCCAACCTAGAGAATCCTGAAATGAAGCGTCGGTAATAACCTGCTAGCCCCATAAAGCTCCTCACTTTGGTAACACTGGTGGGTGCTGGCCAATCCATGATAGCCCTGATCTTTGATGGGTCTACTGAGACACCATCACCTGATATGACATGACCCAGATAATGTATCTCAGGTCTGAAGAATGCACACTTTGACAAGCTACCAAACAACTGATTCTCTCTCAGCCTCTGCAATACCTGTCTCAGGTGCTCTTCATGCTCTCTCTCATCATGAGAATAAATCAGAATGTCATCAAGAAACACAACCACAAACTTATCCAAAAAGGTATGAAATACTCCATTCATGAGGCTCATGAATACAGCTGGAGCATTTGTAAGGCCAAAAGGTACCACGGTGAACTCGTAGTGGCCATACCTAGTACGAAAAGTTGTTTTGGGGATATCACTATCCACAATCCTCAACTGATGGTAACCTAACTTTAGGTCAATCTTTGAAAATACTCGAGCACCCTACAACTGGTCAAAGAGATCATCAATTCTGGGAAGAGGATATCGGTTCTTGATGGTCACCTTGTTCAATTGCCGATAATCAATACACAACCTTAGTGATCCATCCTTCTTCTTGACGAAAATCACCAGTGCACCCCAAGGTGACACACTAGGTCGTATATGCCCCTTCTCCAAGAGTTCTTCCAACTAAGCCTTTAGCTCACTAAGCTCATGAGTGGTCATCCTATAAGGTGCTCTCGAAACTAGCTCAGCTCCTGGCACTAGGTTTATGTGGAAATCCATTGCCCGCGGTGGAGGAATACTAGGAAGCTCTGAGGGAAACACATCTGCAAACTCCTGAAGGATTGGAAAATCATCAAGGGATGGCTCCCTTTCTAATTCTTCCTCTTGGTCACTAATAGTGATAGCAAATAACTGACAACCCTTTCGCATGCAGTGTCTAAGCTGCATAGTGGAAATCATACGAAGGGACACTGGCCTCTTCACTCCGAAGATCTCCCTAGAGATACCATCATCATCCACACATTCCACCCTCTTCTGTCGATAATCCACCTTGGCGTTGTGGGCACAAAGCCAATCCATGCCAAGGACAACATCATAAGAACCTAGAGGGGTAATGCGTAGGTCAGTCCTAGTGGACATGTCTCCAATCTGCATCTGACAACTCTGCACCATGGAACTAACTGACACTCTAGCTCCCGAGGCTAACTCTACCTCCCAACTAACATCATGTCTAACTGCCATTAGCCTGCAACGCTCTACCACAAATGGAGATAGAAAAGAGTCAGTAGCTCCGGAATCAAATAAAACTGCAACCATATGGCCCTGTATAATACCCGTAGCCTCAATAACTGTGGCCTGATGCTCAGCCTGGCGGTTGTCGATCGCTGCAAAAACTCTATGGGATCTACCCATGTCACCAACTGTCGGCTTTGAAAAAGCCCTGCTCTAACTACTGGATGCCTGTCCCTACGGACACTCCCTAGCTATATGACCCATGCCACCACAAGTGTAGCATGGTCCGCGAGTATAAGATCGTGCACCCTATGACCCAGACTATTGTGGGCCTCCTGATCTGCTAGATCCGCTGAATCCTCCCCTAGAAGACTGTTGAGTCTTCACTGACTGAGACTGTGGGGCCTGTACTTTCTGCTCCTGCCTAGGACCCTGTGACTACCACTGCTTGGGCTTAGAGCCCTGATAACCATGAGAAGGTTTCTGCTGGTGCTGCTGCTGGGGTTTTGGCTGCTAAGACTGTTGGCCCCTAGAGGACCCTGCTGTATAATTCTGATTCCCTTTCCAAGGGGGTTTCTGCTGGAAAGAGTTTCAGTTCTGAGGCCGATCCCGTGACTCCTGCCTCCCTCGAGTATCCTCAGCAACTAGTGCTATCTCCACTTCCTATCTGAAAGTGGTAGGGAAAGCCATCCTAACTGGGCCTTGAAGAGAGAAATTCAGACCCATGATAAAGCGATGCACCCGTAGTTTCTCGTCCTTCATGTATTCCACATAGGGAAGGAGCTCGAGTAACCTACTCTCGTACTGAGCCACTGTAAGGCCTCTCTGATAAAGAGAATGGAACACCTCTATCTACTTCTATCGAAAATGCTCTAACAAGTATCTCTCTTGAAATCTTTCCAGGAAAGATTCCCATGTGAGGGTGTCCATCCTCACTCCACCAATGATCTCCTCCTGATGCCACCAGTTGGAAGCATCCCCTCTCAACTGATGAACTGCTAGTCATTCTTTTAGATTACTCCCATAAGGGCGTAACCCAAAGCACCGCTGTAAGCTCTGTAACCATGCCTCTGCTACTGAACCCTCAGTGGAACCGATAAACAATGGTGGTCCGAGTCGTATCAATTCCCTGATGTCATCCCCTACATGCCTAGGAGGTCTGTCAAAAGGGGGTTCTCTCTGGTGTATGGACTCTTCCTCGTGATCACCCTGACCCTCTATCTGCCTCGGTGGGGGACTCCTAGTCCTCTCTCTGACCCTGGGCCCGCCTCCTCCGGGTCCCTCTGCTTCCACTACTGGAATCTGCTGGACTGGTTGAACTATAGGTACCACTCTCTGTTGAACTACACTGATCAAAGTCTAGAGTGCATCAATTATGTCTTGGTTTGGGTTCGGTGGTGGTGGGGGTGGTGGTGGAGGTGGTGGTGGTCCACCCTCCTGTCTCGCTCTACCACCCCCAGTCTTATGACCTCTGCCTCACCGGTTGCGAGTAACAGGCGGCATCTACACAATTAAAAGTTTGAGTTAAGTTTAGGATGCATAATGGTTTAAGGTTCCTAGTGTTGAAACATGCGCTCTGATACCAAAATTTCATGCCCAAAACTTGAAGGGAAAAACACACACACAATTTTTTTTTTTTTGAATTAATAATTAAACATGCCCTATGTTTGAAATGATTGATAATAGTTTTAGTAAAGGTTCTTTACTTTACGTCTTAAGGTTATAAACATGAGGGTGATTACATCATTAAGATTTTGAAACTATTGTTATTAGATTGATATCGATCTTGAGTTATGCTATTTAAGAATTAAACATATCAAAAGATACTAACAATGTAAGTTACACTTAACTTTTGGCTAAATGATAAAGGAAACAATCCAACATTCTCTATTTGTTTAACATATGCTAACGTAATGGAACAAGATAATAGTTTCATAATGAGTTTGCTAAAACCTTAAATGTTTAAAATTTATACTAAATATATTAAAACGGATAACCTAAAACCAACTCAAAATTACACAACATAGTTATCAACTAACTTAATAATTAAAAGATTTAAAATAATTTCAACGTTAACTTAAAACTTTATTAAATTAAAGTAAGTACACTTTAACAAATTAAAGTTTCATTTTAAACTAACTAGATATATATATATAAAAATAATAATATTAATAAAGAAACTAAGATCAAATAATTAAATAACTAACTAATCTAAGACTAAACTTAAAGTTTAAAACTAACTAAACACTATCTCCTAATCTAACTACAACTTAACTAAACTCTTAACACTCTAACATTTTAATAACATTTTAATAAAACACAACTTAAAATAATTAATAAACTAACTAATCATACTAATTACAACTAAAAGAAAACTTAAATGTGAAACTACCTACAACTAGCCCACTATTCTAAGCTCCCCCCCTACACACCTACTAACTCTACCAAACCCCCCCCCCCCCTGCCCAAAGCCTGCGCTCTTTCCAAGAGCTGAGCACGCTGCCCAAGCTCACTGACCTGCGTCAGTGTACTCCGTCCCATCTAGCAAGGACGAGCCCCCAAGGTCAGCGATAAACAAGGGGGAAAATTAAAACAAACAACCTTTGAAACTAATGCATCCAAGCCAAAGAAGACGTGAGCTACCCTTTTTCTCAGGACGCTTGGCCCAAGGCGAGATGAGGGGATGGGGGTGACGTCATCGTTTATGATGACTTAGACTTGCATATATAATTCAAAACATTACTATACTCTTCCCTCCATACTGACGTTGAAGAAGGAGGTGGGGCATTTATGCCATAAAGTTTTATGGTTGCAAGTTTAGATACTTAAGATATTAAATAAGATATTAAAGACTATAATAAGTTACTTGGGTTAATCACAATTAAACTATTGATTATTAATAAAATTTGAAATCAAGAATCAAATGGAATATTCTCTGTTCAACCAGGGAATAAATCTTTTCTCCATACAATTTCCAGCATCCTGTAGGTGGATGTTTTTTTTTTTTGAATTTTTTTTTTTTAAAGGGATGGTATGAAAAGTTAATTTACTCTCTTTTTTTTTGTTAGATCAAAAATTGAAAGGTTACCATATTACTAATGCTATCCCAAGTATTAATTCTTAACGTTTCTTATGGCTTGCAAAATTAATAGTGCTTCTTTAAATCTATTCGATGATTAAGATAGGATTCAATGCAATTTCTATCACTTCTAAAATGGATTGATTCAAGGGTTAAATACGTTATTAATTTCCTTTATAGACAAATCGATAATGACTTGGTACATCTAGAGTCTATCAAGAGTTGAATTATTCGTTCCATTCAATAATGCAATGCTTTATCATGAGGATCTAACAATCATAAAAGAAAAATGAAACTGTATGCATGATCATAGTCTTCGTTCCATCATTTATGAAAGCTTGGAAAATTTGCCAAATTTAGCATCATTGATTTCTTCCTATTTGGTTTCCTACTTCAGTAGTCTAAGTTCCTCATGATAAGATATTACAATTGATAATGTGAGTTATTCATTGGACTAAGTTAAGTTTAGGGTGATAATTCATATAACAATCAACATAAAACTTAATGCAACCGAAAAACAATCCATAGCAAGGTTAAAGAGAACTAACAAATTTATGCTTTAGCATTTAAGGAGATACATAATCTCTTAGTCCAATTAATTCGTTCAAAAAGGAAATTAAAAAAGGAAGAGATAATTTGAATTCTCCATGTAGAGATCCTGATTAATCTAATACTTATACATCAACTTGGAATCCATTCGATCAAATTGTTCTTCTATAACAATTTAAGAACTTCAAATATCATAATTCATAACATTATCCGTTATTCTTAATTATTTGTTTTTAATGTGAAACCATATTAAATTTAATACACAATTTAGATCACATGAAAATCAAATATGCTCAGCACCAATTTTATTGGTAATCCTGATTCAAGGCTCAGCCAGGAAAGAATCAGGGAGAAAACCTGGCTTCGTTGCCATTTAAAATAAGGTTTAAAAATACAATTTACAATAGGATCTCAATCCCAAATTTCAACAATTAAATCAAATTTTCTTCATGATCATAATTAAGGAGTTTGTGCTGTTTTCTAAATCTCATTTCAAGAACCATGGAGGAAACCAATAACTGATCGGGTGACAACCAAGCAGAACCAAAAGAACATCAAGCATGAATAATCCTACATGGTTTACACAATAAGATTCAAAGTGAATCAAGACTAGGGAGAGGTGGATTCTTCCAACTGGAGAAGTCAAGCACAACACCAATTCAGATGCCCAATCGGGGCCAATAACCAAGAACTTCCGTTCTTCCATTTAAACTTGCCATACTCATACCAGGTTTGTGTTGACGGGTAGGGGCCCATAACACCCTACCCTTTTATCCCTCTTCTCATCCTGAGAAGAGACTCTACACAGGTTGGAGTCCAACTAAACAGACCTCTCCCAAAATTGGTCACTTCTGCCCTCTCCTAGGGTGAGTAATACCAAAACACCCATGCAAGGAAACTCAAAATTTCAAACATAAACAAGAAAGGAAAACAACCAAAATAACAAGGTTTACAAATCTTCCCAATATACCCACAACCATACAACAGTAAAACAATAACAAGGTAACAAGAACATGAAACAAATCATAAAAACTGAATAAGGGAGATGGGAGTTTCCTACCTTCACAAAGAGGTAATGGAAATGAACCAATTTGAGTAGAGTATCACTCCTACCTTCAAGCTTCAAGAAATCTTCTCTAAAAATAGAGATTGGGTAACAAAACCACTAGACCAAGGAAGGCCTCTAAATAAGTCTCCAACTCAACCACCCAAAAAGGAGCAATAACTATTTCCACCCACTAGCCACACTAGAAACTCCTAACTCAACCTACACCATGGTTAAACCCTAAAAGGAGGTGGGGTAAGACAACTCATGACAACCACTTGCAATTTTCGCACAAGGGCAAAAAGGGACTTTTTGAGTGCCCTCAAAAGTCAAAGCTAGGGGCTTAGGGGTTGGAAAAGACCCCTAACCCATACCCACACCCATAGGTTAGAAAAAAAACATGTTTTAAAGCCTTAAGGAAGAGGTTAGACTCAAAATAAAATCTAGGAATAAAATAGGTCCATCTAACAACTCTAACTAGCAAATTAAGCACATAAACATTTTATGAGTGTCTAGCGACACTGAAAGAGCATAATTACGAACAATAGGGTTTCCAAATTTTAGCACATGGAGATCAGTTTTTTTCCTCCGTAGGGTTTCTTGGCTAAATATCTGCACACTCATTGCACACATCAGTAGTCCTGTAAAATCACATGTACATATATGTATACGTATTAGAAATTTTCATAATTTAAAACATACATCAATAAAGTTTCTTCATCCTTTATAATTCTTAACCATTTGAAATATCTTAAATCAAATCTCAATCCTACATCTACTGATTTCGTCAACATACATATACATGAAAATTAAATGACAATCATCAAATATATCTGGAAATAACATCACACAACATGAAATAATAAAATATGTTCTAAGCATCAGATAATGTCTCGACATCTCAAGTCGTGAATAACAAAATAAGGGTAATGTATCACTATGCTACGATGGGTCGGGGCGAGGCCTCACTCCATCCCTAAAGAGGATGAAGAGGATGAAGAAGATGAAGAAGACAATATCCCATCGTGTCAAAAGACATGCTTGATGGCAAGGGCTTCCCAGGAAGAGAGAAGGAGGAGCTCCACCATCATGCTGCCATCTATTCCTAGGAAATCTATTAAGGTTACAACTTCAGAGGATGAGCAACAATAGTGGATAGATTAACAAGAAGGGTAGGGAACACATATATTTAACATAACTGATTTTTACTTTATGCCAGTATGGACTGAAATGGTGGGTGATAAAATATGAGATACACCAACAAACAAACCTTTGGAAGAGGATTGGAATCAAATGTCACCTCTACCACAAGGATCTTTGGGTACCTCACCACCATCATTTCAAGATTTTTCATTTTTGGACGAAGGATTAGCCACTCCTCTCCCTCCTATCATTGAAGAAGAAAGAGAGATGTATCAAGAGAAGCTGGAACAAAGGCCAATCGATGAAGTATCAAAGGAAGTACAGATTCTTGAAGAACCTCAGCAAACTTCTCAAGATATAGAGGTAAGGACTTTCAATACTATAGATGCAGGGACACCAAATTTAGATCTCATAGAAGGAGAAGACTCCAAAAAGGAGTGATAAGGGAAAAGGTCCTACTAAGAAAACCTCCTCTTCAACCATATACTTGTCTCCTATGGGTACTGCACTAGCCTGGTTGAAGAGGGTAGTTATGGTCCAACAAAAGTGACAACTAAACCTGAATGAAGAGGAGAGTATGGATACACTAGTAGAAGCTATCAAGAGGCCTGAGCCACACCTATGGGTGATGCACAACAATTGACCTCCATAATGAAGAATAGAGATCAGGACCTACTTGCTCACATAGCCATTCTTCCTCCACATTTTAAGACTGAATATTTCACTCCTAAGGACTATCAGATTACAAAAGTCCTATCAGGAAATCCCACAATAGATATAGCTAGAGTAGTGATCACTATGGGAATTAGGGAGGTGTTTAGGCATTTTGATGGGAATGAGAATAAATTGATAATGTTGTACAAAGAAAATAAGCTACTAAAAGGTTATCTGTATGGAATTGTAGATCCGTGGGATCAAGACCACCCAGAGGTTACTCTCACGGTGACACTAGAAAGGAGAGATAAGGGGAGTGTCTAAGTTGATTTATTTGTGGGAGCATGTCAGCAATGGTGTGACAATTTTGAGTAGAAGGTTGTAGAGATAATACAAGATAATTTGAACCTATTGCATAATATTAATTTTAATGTGGAGAAACTGATATCTATAGTAGACCAAGATTTTGGGGTATGGATGAGGTACATACCTAGGGAAAAGAACTTTAAGAAATCCAAACAATAAAAGGTCAAAGGTATCGTACACTCATGGAAGTGTACACAATAGATGAGATTGATAAACTTGAGGATTGGATTGAGAAGATAGCTGTTGGAAATAAGGTCATGGAAGAACTTCATGAATATATTCAGAAGTTAAAAGGCTAGTCTCAAGAGAAAATTTTGGATTCAAATATGTATTATGATTTTATTTATCTTGAGGTTTTCGAAGATGATTCGAAGATGAAGCTCAAGTCAATACAAATAGTAGTTGAACAATTCTAAAGAACTTTCAAGGATGCTGCATCTAATGAAGATATTAGGCAAGCATTTAAGGATGAAGAGGTATTGTTGAGACTTGATGATTTTGTGGAAACTTGAATAGATATCAGTAGTTATTGATAAATAGTTAGGCATAAATATGAGGCATTAGATTTACTGGAAGCTTCCCAAGTGATAGAAATTATAGATAAATTCAAGTGAAAACATCCAAACATCACTCTGGTATAAAGAGGAAGAAAACCTAGAAGCTAGAAATTCAGTTTGACACTTGGAAAAATTTTGAAATTTTTGAACCCACTACATAGGTGCACAAGGTGTGCTTTACCAAAGTTGCACCAATTTTTTTGAAGAAGTCAAAGATGGATTGACAGTTAACTTCCAGTTCCAAATTTAGAGTTTTCTATGCACCAGAAATGCATTATGATTGTAGTTTAACTCCTAGAAACATTCAGAGAAGGACAAGCTTCCATTTTTAGAGAGCTTCAAGGGACTCCTAGATCCTCTTATAGCTTCCTTCTTCTTACCTACTGCTTCTTTCTTTGTTTTAAGACATGTAAAGGCTCATGCAACCATTAATTGATATAAACAAGGCTAGAGTCCTATTTTAGGACCTTTTAGAGAGTTAGTTTGTACATAATTAGATTTGTTTTATTAGTTTTAAGATATATTTTCACGAAGATATCTCTCACTCTCAACACAAATTGAGGAGATGATTTCTTATAAATTGAGGAATGTAACATCTATTCTATGCTGTTATTTTGATGCAAAAATATATTCTTTTGGTGCTCTCATTCTAAGTGTAGTTATTCTTGTTGGAGTGTGTTATTTTTGTGGATTATTGAACTCATGATAATAATGGAGCCAATAGTTTTTTTGTGTTGATTTGATTGTGCAATATTTTAGTTTTGGTGTTTGTCATGTTTTGATGAATTTTGTTGACATACAGAGTTGAAGGGATCACCCTATTATTCCCAAATAGCTTCTCATCTCACATGAGCGCACTTTCTGTGGCCTTAAGATTTGATAAGAAGTGAAACATCTTTCATTTTTACTAAGTTTCCATTGACAATTGCATCAGCGGATTTGAGGAAGCACTACTCCTACTTTCATTGGTTTCCTACCTAATCTTTTCAACAATTTAACTCTCAGACGTGTTGTTACCATGGTTTATGTTTGTTAGGAATTTCTCTTTAATGCTATTTTCTTTCATCTATCATTACTTTATCTTAATTATTTTCTTTCCTAACCCTTGATTAAATTAGGAATTTATATAGTTGCATTGTTAGATTGCACTCATTTAAAAATAGAAAATACGAAAAACATATCTTTTTTGTGGTTAATTTTTAAACAACAAGAAGATTGATCATCTTATCCAAAATTGGTCCAAACTAGAAAAGGCCTCTTTGTGAACAAAAAAACATTTATCTTCAACTGAGCAGATTCCAATAGGTCACAAGATCACCTAGAACCTTGGAGTTGATCCTAGACTAGCTTTTCAAGAGAGGAGTTCCAAAGGATTCCTATCATTAAGCATCATGCAAAACAATAGCTCAATAGTTAGATATATGATCTGATGATGATATTTTTTAATTCATAATTAAGTATATGTCTTATACTAATTGAGTGATGGTTCTACATGACCTATTTGATGAAGCCACATTATGAATTGCTTATGATGCTTACCTCATATAATTCACATGAAACTATGATGATTATGGTGTCAATTGGAAGTAAGGAGGATAAGTTTCCTTAATTATGATTAGATGGATCTTGACCTAATTATATGGTTTTGGGAGTGGCTAAGTAGTTGTGAATGGTTTTAGAACATGACTCCTTTTAACCACATGATTCCATTAACACTTTTGGTTTTACCTATTTACACTTCCTCAACGTTGGGTTGGGTATCTTTCATTTTGGGAAAGATTTTAGGGAAGCTTAATAGCTTTTTGGTAGGGTGGTAAAGGACTCCTACAATATCCTTTCCCTTGTGTTCTTAGATAGCTTCTAGAGCATCTATCAAAATGGTTGACATAATCAGTATCATCTTGGTATTGTAGTAATGAAATTATGGTTTCTTTAAGACTTGACCATATATTTATATGTATCAGTTTACTTAAATTTAATGATAATTAATCAACTAATATTGAGTAGTCAATATTGAAATGAGTTTGACTCTCCTT
The DNA here is from genome assembly GCA_028749045.1 of Cupressus sempervirens. Taxonomy (NCBI): domain Eukaryota; kingdom Viridiplantae; phylum Streptophyta; class Pinopsida; order Cupressales; family Cupressaceae; genus Cupressus; species Cupressus sempervirens. The sequence continues at coordinate 410,838,710 of CM053785.1, forward strand.
GACTTTTGCATATTTTGGGGATTGTTGATGTGGCATTGGTTTTGTAGGGGTAATCTTTACATATGGTATTAGAACTCTTGGTTCCACTCTCGAGCCTTGAGTTAACTATGCTAGACACACAACTATAAGTTAACTAGCTTAATTTATGTTATATGAGTCTATGGCATGGTTTACATGGTGTGTCTTCCAGTTATGATTACCTTGACAGAGAAGCATAAGATGCTCATTATGTATGTCAAGATTTTGGTTTGACATTGCATTCTTTTAATTATATTTAGATTTAGATTATGTGATGGTATTATATTTTGTTGTATTATACTTTAAGTATTATTTATTTGTGTGTGATGCAAGAAGCATGTGAATTTTTATAAACTATTGAGATAGTCAAAGGATGGTTGACTTTTTCACTAGGCTATGAGTGCCTACCAAATCAAGACATGGCTTGTGATAGAAAAGAAAAATGTATTGTTTAATTAGCATGTGATGCACATGTGGTGCAAGAATATATTTTAATGCCAGATTCATGTGGTTCATTGAGTAACCAAGTATGATAAGTTGGAAAAAAAAGGATTTCATTTACAAAAGTATTTCATGTTCCATGATGCATTTAGAAATATGTGATTATCAAGATAAATTGCATGTGATGCATGTGAAATTTGGCTATGTTCTTAGTGGTCCTTGGACACAAGGTGTCGTTAAACATCTACTCCCTCTTAGTGACAAGTAAGAGTCATTGTGCTTTATGTGAGTTGGGTTTTCATTTGATTATGTTTAGTTTTCATGAACTTTGATGTTATGAGGGGCTAGCTTGCAAAAATTTCTTGTGACCACCTAGCCATTGATTTCTTATGTGACCTATCTATTGAGACTCTTGTTCACTTTTATTTTATTTCTCTTGTGCCTCCTTCTTGGACTTTGATTTGAGAATTATGGATATTGATTTTAGGATTTCAATGAACATGAAGTGGCTAGGGTGTGTACTTTTATGATGTTAGTCTTGTGTTTTAAAGTAATGGCATCTATCATGTTCACTGAGGAGCAATGATAGGATGTATAAGGGAGTAGATTGTGAAGAACATGTCATTGTTCCTTTTGCATTTATTTTTAATTTATTAGTTTTTGGAATGCTTACCTTTTGGTGTGGATGCCACATGTAGACAAATAGGGAGGGGTAGAAGTGATGCTTTACTTTTTCACTCCACCCACTAGTATAACGCTGGTACTAAAATAACACTTTATCCAAAGCTATGTGCATATGTTTATTTGATATGCTTGCATATGTTTCATCTCCCTACCAAATCCATGATTAGGACTACTTGGAAATATGTGGGAAGTAGTATGTTTCATTTCTATACCAAATACCTCCTACTTTTTACATTATTGGGCATTGCCAACATGGGAATTCTATGCGTTAGGTAGGATCCAAAAGAAAGTATATTTTGTATTGTATGGGCATTGCCAAGTTCGGAATTCTACATGTTAGGTAGGATCCCAAGGTTGGGCATTCTATGTGTTAGGTAGAATCCCAAGGAAGTGTAAGGCTTCATGGTTGGGTAGGAAAGCACCTTAACCACATTTTATGTGATGATTAAATGGAATGAAGGCCATGCATCACAACTTGTGCTTATACATTGGTTAAGAACACTATGGTGATGAGATGGGCTTGAGGACCTAGGTCATGGAAATGATAAAATTTGGGTTTACAAATCATGGTAGGTGATTACTGAGCATACCTAGATGATTTACTTAATGGTGTAGATCATATGGTAGATTGTATTGCACATGTATGGTGTGCTTATTGCTCCATGTTTGACATGCAAGTCGACATTTTCTATAATGCTTGAATAGATGTATGACAATTTACATTATACTTGATGTATTTATTAAATCATGCATTTTGATGGATGTATGATGTATAGATCAGCATCCTTTGATGATGTTATGTGTTACATTTTTTAATGGATAATTATTTGTTAATCCTTGATTTTGGTTAATGAAATTATTGTTTCCTATTCAAACTAGGGTTTTCCTTGATTTTTTTTTAGTTCTTATAATTGTTGATGTCGCAATTTTTTAGTAAGACATGGTTCTTACATACTATGAAATAAAGTTTGACATGTAGGTCAAATTCTTCAGTAAATTCATGTATGGCATATTCAAGTGATGACATGTTGTGTTTGACAATCTGGTCAATAATTGGCTTATGAAATGTAATTATTATTATATCTATCATTTCAACATGTAAGTTGGAAACTAGAATGAAGTTGCATAATTAATTGGAAGGTATTTTATCTACTTGTTGATTCAACTATGTGTAGTCAACTTTTGACTACCCTGACTTTAATTTTGGTCTATGTGGGAAGTGTATGTAGATGTGATCTTCCTATGAGAATGCAAAATGGTATGTATAGATCCATCTTTTATGTGTTTTTGAAAATATTTTGCATTGGTGTTATGAATATGTGATGATCCACCATGCATGTTACTTCTACTTTATAGAAAGTTGTTGAATCATTGTATTTAGTCAACTTGGTTGATGAACGACCATCAATGATTTGGTTGTCTTGAGTTGTCTGTTTGGATTCCTAGTTGATATGTTGTTCGACATAGACTTAGTAACATAGACTTAGCTATTATGCACTTAACTTAGACCTTTTGGTTGACATGTGTGTTGGGGATTTCGTTTGATTATCTATTGATGTAAGAACTTTGGGTCAATGTTGATTGACACATTTGACTATGTGGCTTTCTGTTATTCATCTTCTTATTATATTGGTTAAATATATTCCACTAATTGTAAGCTACATGATGCATTTTGATGTAAAAATGACAACTTTTGTAAACATTTAGATGCATAATGATGATTAAATGTCAATGAGTACATTGATGATGTTATATGTGTATGCCATTATATTTCATGATGAATCAAATGAAAATGAAATATGATTATATTACATGATTGTGTTTCATGGACACTGACCTATTTATGTGGACACTTACTCCCTTAGTGAGCTTGACATGTAGATGGTAAGTATGGTTGATTGTTTTTGTTACTCTTGATCAAGGTCTGATTAAATATGAGCTTAAGGGAAAACATTGACTCTTGATGTTTATAATTGAACACTTCTCTTCTTGAAATATTGAAATGAGAATGAGTTAAAGGTATTGTGACTATACATGTATAAGTATGGCAGGAAATGGATTGGAAGTACCTAATAGCAGGGTGAAATCTAGGTGATGCAAAGGTATGATAAGTAAGCACAGGTATGTGTGTTGTATCATGTGATTTTAAGGTAATATATTACTTAATTTTGAGAATCATTCAGATAAGAAAGTATTTGATTTGATATTTCATTGGAAAATTGATTTGATTTATGATATATGATGAATTGACATTTGGTTTTGTTCTTGTAATGCAATAGAGGGAACAAAACATTATTAGAAAGGGGGAATCTATGTTTGGAGGGACGTAGTCTAATCTTGTAAAATAATGGAATGGTAATGGAATTCACATTCATGTAGAAAATGTTCTCAAAAGGATTAATTATTACATGTTCATATTTCAAATATGTATTTTTCTATCTTTTAAATCTATGTTAGTGGTGTATTTGAAGAGAGGTGTGATAATTTTATTAAAATGCATTCAAATGAAAAGTAGTCTTCATTTAAGAATATGAAATTTGACCTTGTTAATTTGATGAAAATCAATATTGTTGGTAGAATTGAATGTAGCTACAGGATTTATTGTGAATAATGAAAGTTAGATTAATAATCTTGACATTGTGAAACTCTTAAATATGATTGCCATTTATTACATATTTGCATTGAGGATGATGCTCTTTCTAAGGGGAGGAGGATGTCACAACCTACCTTATCATAACTGAATTAATTAGTAATTTATTATCACTTGGATTTTTGTTAAAAAGAATTATAATCTCTTATAAAATCATTCAATACATATAATATAACGGTTTTTAAAAAAAAAGATTCACTTACATAACTAAGTAAATAATCGTACAACCACTCTAATTGATGGAGAATAATAAGAAGATTTCTTAGGTGGGGGAAAGTGTTAGAATTACAAGTGGGAAAGGTAAACTTCTAAGAGGGGGGTGGTGGGGGGGAGTGGTGAATCAGGAGTTTAAACTTGGACCCATAAAACTTTCACCATTCATACATCACATGCATTAACATACTGAAATAACATGTAAAGTAAACACATCTAAAACATGTACACAATCAAACACACACACACACACACACACACACACACACACACACACACACACTTGACACTAGATATGATTACCCAGAAATGTTTCAAATGAGAAGGTAAAACTGGGGTGGGGATGACACCCACAAATCTTCACTACTGCAACAATAAAGTGTAGCTAATTAATGTTACAATGGTTTAACCATGAAACATGATCTGCCCTATTAAAGGCTTACAAAGATTGTTAAGTCCCTCCTTGTTAGTGGATTTCAACACCCTATTAGAAGTGTGCCTAGTTAAAGTACTTATGATCACTCACTTGGAATGTCATCTTGTTAAAGGATTTGATAAGGCCTATTAGGACTACTCTGCTTAGGAGATTCAACTGAAATCACCTGTCAAAATGTCTTAGCATAGATCTTGTGGTTGGCACTTGCTTGCCTAATAAAAAATCACCCCTATTTAATTTCTAATTAATCCTTCACAATATAATGTAACAATGTTGTATCCTCTATCCTTTGTTCTTCACTTAGCCAATTCTATAATTCACTCTCACTGCTAAGTCACCTTGAATGCTCTGCAAACTCTCTTGTTCGCACCTTCAATTCAATCATTCACCCATTCACACTGCTCTTCAACCCTATTCTCTCTCATTAAAATTTTTAGGGCTTTGTCCTCCTTAAGAAGACTTAGGTGGCTTAGGGTTAGGTATGAATCTACGGCTGAGATTCATCCATTTTGCTACTTAAACCTTCCCTTTTTTTGATTGGCTGCATGTAATTGCATGTAGATTCATCCTTATCTCTAAAGAACTGAAATATAACCTTATGTCAGCTGAAAAATGGTTTACATAGTTGTTTGCGCCATACCAAACAAATATGTCCAATCTATTTTACTTGACATATGTAGTTACTATTGCTCTACATGCATTGTAATTCTACTTTTGACTCGACATCTATTGTTCACTCGTCACTTGAATCACTTGGCATGGTCTATCTACTCGGGACTTGAGTGACTTAGCACTAATTGCAACTCAACATGGTCTTGTATTCACATATTATACTCGCCATGCATTACTAGTTCAGCATGAACTAAGTATATGTCTTAAGTGTGTTGACACTCAATTGTCAAAACCAATCTGATATCAACAATCTCCCCCTTTGACATGAGTGTCAAAAACACTTGAGTATATACAAACAATCTGATCTTCTCAAGTATAACATATCCATGACTCAACTTATACACAAAACTTCAAAATTTTCAAAATTTTGCAATAACCTATATACCTAAAAATGTATAACTCCAACATTCTAAGTAGATTTGTCTCTGTTGATTGATACTCTTTGTCTTCAATGCACTTATACTCATTATGCTCTACCTTAGTTGATATCTACTATGCTATGTTTCCATCTTTGCATTGTATTTCTCAAAATTGTATATCACTTGGAGTTTTGATTACTTCCCCTTTGTTCATGCTTTCTCTTTTTCTTTATTTATCTCTACCCCTTTCATTATTTACTCCTTTTAATCTATCTCTCTCTTGCTTGTTTATCTCCACTTTTTCTTATTTATCTCCCATTATCTCCCCATGTTTGTTTATCTCTCCCTTTTTGACACTTATTTCAAAGGGTCTATACACTTATAATGTATTTATCCAAAAAGGATTTATGGACTTCCATGATTATTTTTAGAGCTGCATCCTAATTGTCACATGCAACATCTAATGACTTCACTTAGATAGTGAGCTCAATTGCAATGTGTACTGGGCCATCTAGTGTTGAAAGATTGGGATCTTTCATCAAAAAAATTTTTGCATAGCCTAATTCTTTGTGGAGTATTTCCATGTGTAGGGTGAGAGAGGATTGAATTTGTGTCAATTTGGCTCTTATATTAGCCTTTTCTACTGTTAGCATAGCTAATTGACTCTATAATTGAAGCAATGTATGGAAATGCTTGTCACTCTGAGCTAGGTTCTGAGGTAGTTGTGTACCTAATATGCTTAGATTCCTCTTTAGGTTCAGTATTCTATGTTTGGTGTCTTGGTGAAGAGTGTGGGATCACATAGTTTGGTGTACACTGAGAAAATATTCTCAAGTACCTTATTCACATCCTCGGTCTTATTTTCCAAAGCAACTTGTGTCAGTGCTATATTACCAGATATCTTCTCATTCACTTTTCCTTGGAACTTTCTTTTAGACCATTCCAAAAGTTTGGCATTTGTATCTAGGTCTTCATTATCAACCTTCTCCACAATATCTAAAATTTATTACAATAGTGGCTTGGTTTCTTCTAGAGTAGGTAAGGGGAATGCATCTAAAAGGATGTCTAATATTTCTTGTAATGCTTGCTTTTGTCTATACTGCTTTCTAAGCATTTCTTAGTGTTTCTTCTTCTCTAATGCTTGTTGTAGAATTCTTATTTGATCTATAGTCATTATGTCATAATCAAATTTTGGAATCACTATCTCTTCATCTAAAGTGACATCACCATAGTGAATTACCTTTTCAACCTTAGAAGAGCTTGATCTTGGCACTAAGATTTGCAAGGGTATTGCTTCCATGCTTAGCTTTTGAAGAATTTTTGTAGGTGAGGAGCTTGATGTTGATAAAGTTACCAATGCTTGAATGGCCTCCTACTCCTTCACCTTTGGTGTTTGTTCACCTTCTTTAGACTTATCCTGATCAATAACAATGAATTGAGGTGCACCTTGTGTCTATGATACAAGTATGGATGTATCTATCTATCCTATTTTCTTTGTTGTTGTCTCCTTTTCTTCTTCTATGGAAGTCTACCTCTATTCAAATATATCTTTTTTGACACTTGTTTCAACCTTGATTGATGTGTCTACTATTGGAATCAAAGGTTGATCACTAGTAATAGTAGGGATGGTAGAAGATGGTTCTTTTGTATTCACATTATCCCTTGTAACTTTTGTTACTACCTTTTGGAGTTCTTCTACACTGATCAAAATTAGATTTGTACAAAGTTGAGCTTGCAGTGTAGATTGGTCTAAGATCTTTTTCAAATCTTCTACAGTTAATGGATTGATGTTCTAAGCTAATGCATTAGAGACATCCTTAACAATTATAGTGTCTATAGGTGTATTTGTATCATGAGGAGGACTGGCACTCAGCATTTGTGTGTCTTGCACACTCTATTCCTCATGCTGTTGGTTAGCTGTTGCCATGTTAGTGTCCATCTTCTTAGTCTCCTCTTCTACATTTTTCTCTTCCTTGCCATCTTCATTGCCATCCTCTTTGTGATCATCATCTTTACCTTTAAAGGGGTCCTTCTCTCCTTGCTTCACAATTGTTAATCCATAAATTAATTTCCACATTTGAGTGGATTTCTTCACAACATCTCCAATGCCATTTTGGAGAATTCTAAAGGCTCTATATTTTGGTGTGAACCTTCCACCATATTTCTTGTTTTCCTTAGCAATTTTACCTTTTGTTAGTTTTCGCATAACTTGGGCTAGTGTAGTCTCCCTTATTTTCTTTCCCAAATTTAAACAATAGTGCCATTTTTGCTCAACTAAATCTTACAATGCCTTTTGTACTAGGTTGGCAAATTCCAATGGCATATTCTTAAATTTGGACATCATTGTATATAGGGCTTCTTCTACTATCTTTTTCTGTTCTTTTTCCAAATTATCAAAATTTACATTCTTAAGACCAAACAAATCAACATTGTTTCTAATATTTTCACACATATTTTCGAGATTAGAAAGTGGTGTATGACTTACCACTTTGAATTGACCTTGATCATCTAATTCAATTCTTTTCTCATCTGAATCAGGTTAAGCAATGTATTTCCTTTTCTATTTGTTCTGCTCCTACCCTCCTTGTTCTATCTACTTTGTTTTCTCCTTGGCCTTTTGAGTGGTAGCTCTTGTGCTAGCTCTGGTGGCTGGTGTTGTTGGCTTTGCTAGACTAGGTTTTGCAACCTTCTTGGCTTTGACTATAGGTTGTGTGTTGGCCCTTCTCTTTTTGGGCTCGACATGTATTGGTGCATCCTCAACTTCCTCTTCCTTGGCTCCTTCTTCTTCTTCTTTATCCTCACCCATGCCTTGGGTTAATGCAAGAGGTTCTTTAGTTTGTTCGTTTTCTTCCTCTTCATCCTCCTCATCACCTTCCTTTTCTTCTTCTTTAGCACCTTCATCAAATTTTTCCCTAAGTTTCTTCACTAGTTTATACTTCTTTTTCAGTGTAGAGGCTGTCTTCAACTCCATTTCTACTTTGCACTTCATGACATCATAATTTCCAAATATTTTGGTTGTTTTATCAACTTCTTTAGCAAGAAGTGCAATGATGGTAGCTAGGGCTTCATCAACATTAATCTCATATCCTGAGGGTCTTAACCATCTTACCCTAGGTATGGCAGCTTGTACATATGTGTAATCAATATCAACAAGAAAACATATGTCATTGTAATATTTTTCAACCAAGGAAATAGGTATTCTCATCCTCTACTTCATAGATTTCTTAAAGTCTTCAAAATAGCTTGTCATGATAGTTTTAAAATTCTCACCCATTTGCTCAATGTATTCATTTATTTGAGTAGTAACTATCCCATTTGTCTTCCATCCTATTTTATCAAAAGATGGGAATGTGTTTTGTACATAGAAAAATATGCAAATTAGAATTGACCTAAATTTGCACTAAGCATTTTTAGTCTTCCTGACTGCTCCAAGGTTCTCCATTATTTGTTACAATTGAAGTTCAACTAGATCATAGGTATGATCTTTCTTCATAATTTTATATCCAACATCTACTACAATGTAGGGTACGCTATTCAATCTAATCGATTGATAAAACTTGTGAGAAATGACCCTAGCTATAAATTTTATTAGTGGATCTATGATGGTATCTATTATCATTTCACGCTTATTCCACTTGGCACCTATATTTTTCTCTATTGCTTCTTTAAAATTGCTCCGCAAAGTCTTTGACCAATCTAGGGTTGGAAAACCAGTCACCATGTGGATTATTCTCTTTGAAATATTTATTGGTCCTCCTTCCATCCATAGGGATCCATCATGAATTTTGCTAAAACTGTTCTTATCCAGTCAGTTTTGAAAATAGTGGGGAATTCTAGGGCACGCATCAAACCCTTCCTTTCAATGGCTTTGAATTCTTCCCTTAAGATGTCATTTTCACAAAATCTATCATATGCTTCCCTTATCTCCATGTCACCAATTCCACCTATCTTGTAGTTATAACATTTTCTAACATCTTGAACCATAATAACTTTTGGGGGAATCATAAAAATTTCACCATTCATACATCACATGTATTAACATATTGAAATAAAATGTAAAGTAAATGCATCTAAAACATGTAAGCAATCAAACACACACACTTGTCACCATATATGATTATCCAGAAACCCTTCAAATGAGAAGGTAAAATTGGGGTGGGGATGACACTCACAAATCTTCACTACTACAACAATAAAGTGTAGCCAATTAAGGTTACAATGGTCTGACCATGAAACATGATCTACCCTATGAAAGGTCTGCCCTATTAAAGGCTTACAAAGACTATTAAGTCCCACCTTGTTAGGGGATTTCAACACCCTGTTAGAAGTGTGCCTAGTTAAAGGACTTCTGATCACTCATTTGGAATGTTACCCTATTAAATGATTTGACAAGGCCTATTAGGACCACTCTACTTAGGAGATTTAACTGAAATTACCTGTCAAATTTTCTCAGCAAAGATCATGCAATTAGCACTTGCTTGCCTGATAATAGATCACCTTTATTCAATTTCTAATTAATCCTTCATGATCTAATGTAGCAATGTTGTATCCTCTATCCTCTATTCTTCACTTAACTAATTTTTCAATTCTCTCTCACTACTAACTCACCTTGGATGCTCTACAAACTCTCTTGTTTGCACCTTCAATTCAATCATTCACCCCTTCACACTGCTCTTCAACTCTCTTCTCTCTTATTAAAAAGTTTAGGGCTTCATCCTCCTTAAGAAGACTTAGGTGGCTTAGGGTTAGGTATGAATCTACAACTAAGATTCATCCATTTTGCTACTTAAACCTTCCCTTTTTCTGATTGGCTACATGTAATTGCATGTAGATTTATCCTTATCTCTAAAGAATCAAAATCTAACCCTATGTCAGCTAAAAAATGGTTTACATAGTTCTTTGTACCATAGCAAACAAATACATCCAATCGATGTTAGTCGGCATATGTAATTACTGATGCTCGGCATACATTGTAATTCTACTTCTAACTTGGCACCTAAATTGCTCGGCATCTATTATTCACTTGGCACTTGAATCACTTGGCATGGTTTATCTACTCAACACTTGAGTGACTTGGCACATGAGTGACTCAAGACTAATTGCAACTCAGCATGGTCTTGTATTCACATATTACACTCAGCATACATTATTAGTTTGGCATGAACTAAGTAGATGTCTTAAGTGTGTTGACACTCAATTGTTAATACCAATCTGAGATCAACTGAAAGAGGTCTCAACTTTTCTCGATTGCATGTCCTACACCATGTATGGAATTCCACTTTTAATTGTTGGGTTTGAGGATACAGAAGACACTACTATTAATGGATGTTTGGAAAAAAAATGGGACACACTAGAGAGTTGAAGGGGAACTCAAGGCACAAGAAGGAGCTAGAGGAGGAAACAACATTCAAGAAAGGAATAGAGCTATATATCAGGTTTTCCTTTGTTCACACTATTCAAAAATTCAAATTTTTAAGTGTGATCAAATGCAAAAGATTAGAGTAGGAATAGTAGAGACAGTCTTTGATTATTGGCATGAGCATTATTGCATTTGAAATGGATGGCTTTGCCAAGCATTTTTTCATCTGGATATATTGCTCTAGATAGATTATCCATTTTAACCCCCACTAGAAACCCTTGGGAATAAGTTTGTGCATTTTCATATCTATGGTATGGTAATAGTGGTTAGTAGCACCTCACAGTAGTTCCATTGTTGGGATATATATTAAGATTGAAAAACCTATCTGGTTACACCACCGTATGCTTTTGAAATGACAAGATTCTTATGAGTGGGGCTATACTTGTGAATTCTTGATTCTTCCTTTTTAGTAGAGCATCTAAATAAGGATAATGTACCAGCAAAATGAACCACACCTATAGATCCCAAGTTTAGTAATGTGTGATCCCTTGCTATTCTTTTTGGAAATTTATTGTGTGTTGCATGAGCATTGGGTTGTAATGACATAAAATGTCGGTGTCTCTCCTTTACTCACATGTGCTGTAATTCTAAACCCATACATTACCACCATAATGTGGTGAATGGAATGAAGGGAAAAACAAACAAAGTTTATGTTCTTTCTATTTGTGAATTTGATTTGTTTATAAATGAGATTTACCTTCAAGCAGAAGAAAGAATTTTATTTCCGAGCCATAGCAGGTTTGAATTTTTTGAATTTTCTGAATAATGTGAACCAAACAAAGGATTGACATATTCCTAATCAATTCAAGGTGAACCAAACAGTTTTGGAATTGTCATTTTCTAAACGCATTCCGTATTCCCATTCCCATTCCCAATTTATTTTCTAATTTTCAATTCTTATGCCAACAACCAAACGGGCCCTAATGGTGGCAATAAAATGTTCTTGTAAATTGGGAGTCGCTCAAGGCCCAAGTTGTAATATGTTATTAGTTACACTCATCACAATTATTTTCTTGAGACTATTATTGAATTATTGTGTATGAGATGGCTTAGACAATGCATGGTTAGTAGAGCCATACTCCTTTTGATTTTATTAAGGAAAGTAAATTTAGATTACTTCCTGGTTGTTTAAAAATTAAATATGATAGATGAAATTACTTCCTTAAAACTTCTTGTGACCTTAGTGGTGTTTGAAGTAATCATATGTAGACTAATTAGTCAGTCTTTTGCTTTCATACATTCAATTATGTAACCATTTAATTTTCATCTTAATTTACATATTGGTTGGATATATGATTTGATGATGATATGTTTTAATACATAATTAAGTATACATCTTATACTAATTGAGTGATAGTTCTAGATGACCTGTTTGATGAAGCTACATTATGAATTACTTATGATGCTTACCTCATATAATTCACATCAAATTATGATGATTATGGTGTGAATTGGAAAGTAAGGACAATAAATTTCATTGATTATGATAATATGGAAGTTGACCTAATTATGTGGTTTTGTGAGTGACTAAGTAGTTGTGAGTGATTTTAGAAAATGACTCCTTTTAAACACATGATTCCATTACCACTCTTGGTTTTACCTATTTAGACTTCCTTGATGTTAAGCTGGGTATCTTCATTTTAGGAAAATTCTAGGGAAGCTTAATAGCTTCATGTTAGGGTGGTAAAGCATTCCTACAATACTCTCTCCCTTGTGTTCTTAGACAAGTTCTGGAGCTTTTGTCAAAATGGTCAACATACTTGGTATCATCTTGGTATTTTGGTAGCAGAAATATGGTTTCTTTAAGACTTGAGCATATATGTATATGTACCAATTTAGTTAAATTTAATGATAATTAATAAACTAATTTTGACTGGTCAATATTCAAATGAATTTGACTTTCCTTGACTTCCACATATTATGGGGATTGTTGATGTGGCATTAGTTTTGCATGGGCAGTCTTTACAATTTTGGGTTTTGTTTTTTGGCTATATTTTAGAGCAAAGCATGGTAGTTTGAAGATGGAGTTGATTAAGGTATTTTTGGTTGCTTCTTCTAGTTGGATCATCACCACCTTATTCCTTACTAACATGTTCTTCATTAATGTTGGGCTTTTCTATATGCAATAGAACTAGTTGTATTCCTCGTGGTGATTGGATTATTTTTGTAGGCACACAAGCAGACAAATTGATGTCATCATGACTTATGGATAAGAAGATTTTTGTTATGTTTTGTTTGATGAAGTGGCAATGGGCCTTGCTAATATAAGGTGTTGATAAAATATTATGGTCCTAGGTATATTTATGGTTTTGATTTTAATAGCTCAATGTCATATTAATTATATTTTATGTTTCTATTACTTAGTATCCCCTTTTGTTTTTAGGGTGCTATGTTATCTTTGAGCTAACTATATTGTACACCCAAATTATAAGGATATTTTGTGCTCATGGAATATCAAATATGTCAATGAAAATTCTCTCTCTTCTCTCTGTTATTTCTCTTTTGTATTGGGTAACAATTGAAGAGCTTGTTTCGATATTTTCCATACATTAATTATTTGATTTTCATACTTACCAAATACAAAGTAAAGCTATATTTTTATAATTATTGAGTGTGTTTCAATATTTTCCATGCATTAATTATTTTATTTTCATACTTACCAAGTGGGTGAGTGCACCAAGATGGTGTACAAAAAGGGGGGTATAAGTGGACACCTTTTTTTTGAAATCAGGTAAACCTAAAGTTGGAAGAGACATTTGAAGGTCATCCACTAAAAATGATAAGATGTGTAAAACATATAAATTGAAGTACTCTAAATCTGCTTTCTAAACTACTATAGTTTTTACAAAATGGAAAATATTAGGTGGGTCAAACCTTGTGCACACAAAAAATAGTTCCTAATTTTTAAGAAAACATAACATAGTTATTTTCATGTGCAACACAAAAGACCAAGTTATATTTAGTATCCTCCATATCCCTCTAGTAGGATGATAGTTAAGAGTCATATATAGAAGTATTTTTTTTTGTAATTTTATGATGAGTATTTTTTTAATTATGAATTATTGAACTGACTACATCCTAAAATTTTGGTACCTGTTCATGTGTTGAGCATAATTCACATCAATACAATTGAAAATGAAAACCTTTTTTTAAAAAAGTGTATAGAATAAAGTGTAGAATAGTAATATATAATTTATGCTGAATTTGTTAAGTACATAAAAAGTTACTAAAAAATTGGTAAACATATGTATGTGAGGAATGTCAATGCATTGGTAAAAATAATTAAAGTTTACAATGTTAATGTTGTCCAAAAATAAATAAAAATTATATGGTTAGAAAGCTAAGAAGATGTGTAAGATTATGGTGGTGATTTTAGAGATACCCACTTCACCATTAGAAAACTTGATGAAGGAAAAGATAAGAATTCATCTTAGAAGACGAAAAAGCATCTAAATGAAAAAAAAAATGGAAGGAAAACATTGTCCCAAGCCTTTAGGTCATTTTCCTAGGCTATCACCAAGCTATAATCCAATTGGGTTTCTAGGATTCAAATAAAACAATCAAGTTATGAAATCAAAAAGTTCATTCAAAACCCAATCGGCTTATGCAAAACCCAATTTGGTTTTGAAGAACTAAATGTAGGCTTTACTCCAGAAGCCATAACTTTCACATCCAGAGTCTGATTGACTCCATTCGAAATGTGTTGGAAAGATATTGAGGAGATATACAACATGATATAGATACATCAACTCTATTTCTACAAAATTTTATTTTCCATCAATTTGAATTAAGCATAATCTAAAATAGGTAGTCATTGTTTTCCAAATGCACAATCAATAGGTAAACATGAATGATAACATAGTTTTCATTCTCTATCTCTTAAACACACATACACACTCTAAATCGCTAACTAACTAAATCCTAATAAATCTCTCTTACTAACTCCTAACCTCTCTCTCTCTCTCTCTCTCTCTCTCTCTCTCTCTCTCTCTCTCTCTCTCTCTCTCTCTCTCTCTCTCTCTCCCTCCCTCCCTCCCTCCCATTCTGTCCATATTTCTCACTCTCTCCATCCTATCCCCTAATCTCTATCTCCTATGTCCCTCTCTCTTCATCACTTCATCTCTCTCACTCTTTGCATCTCTCTCTCACTCTCTTATGCCCTATCCCATCTCCCTCTTTATATACCCTATACTCTCTCTCTCTCTTTCTCAAACCTCTTTGAAACCCCTAATCCCTGACCCCCTCTCTCTTGAAGTTCCCACCTCAAGGATCAGAGGTTAGGAAGAAAGAGAGGGGGGTTAGGGATTAGAGGTCAGAGAGAGATGGGTAAGGGTTTAGAAAGGTGTTTGAGAGAGAGAGTGGGGGGGATAATAGAGAGAGAGAGAGAGAGAGAGAGAGAGAGAGAGAGAGAGAGAGAGAGATTACTCAGAGAGAGACAATGCTTAAGGATAACAAGTTAGACAGAGAGAGAGGTTAAGAGATAGTAAGAGAGAGATATTAGGAATTATTTAGTTAGTTATTGAGTGTCTATATGTGTTTTTGAGAGATAGATAATGAAAAATATGTTATCATTCATGTTTACCTATTGATTAAGCATTTGGAAAATATGACTACCTATTTTAGATTTTACTTAATTCAAATTGATGGAAAATAAAATTTTGAAGACATAGATTGATTTATCTACACCATGTTATAGATCTCCTCAATAGCTTTCCAACACATTTTGAATGGAGTCAATTAGACTTTGGATGCAAAAGTTATGTCTTTTGGAGTAAAGCCTACATTTAGTTCTTCAAAACCCTATCAGGTTTTGAATAATCTGATCAAGTTTTGCATAACTCGATTGGGTTTTGAATGCGCTTTTTAATTTCATAACCCAATCAGGTTATTTGAATCCTAGAAACCCAATCAGGTTTTGTATTTTATGTATTTTGGCTAGGCTTGGTAACCAAGCCTAGTCACTTTTTGAAATTTTAAACAACCCAATCAGGTTACTCATAACAACATTGGGTTATTAACATCTATTTTTTTGTGGTGTCTACTAAATTGTACACCATCTTGGTGCACACACCCAAGTACAAAATAAAATGAGACATATTTTGAAAAAACACATTGTAGGATGATAGCATGCACCTTGGGAGTTGTTTTCCATATCCACATGGCTATGGGAAACAACTTTGAGGTTGGAGGAATCACTAGAACCAAGACTAGGCTGTGGGATAGAAGGGTTCTTACACACTTTAATATAGATGCAATTGTTTTTGTTTTGGGATTGGAAAACTAAGAAAATGCTTTTCAATTTATTGATCTAATGTTAATTGTCCTCAACAAGTATGACTTTTAGGGACGTAGCATGTCAAATTGAACATGGAGATACAAATAATTTACAAGTATCCTATCACAAGAAAAATCAACACTATGATTCCTTATGAGATTCTCTAAGTTGAATCATGAGCTTTCTAGTTGGATCATCATAGGTAATGTAGTTACTAAGTTAATTAAATAAGTTTGACAACATAGATAACAATCATTGCTTCATGATAAAACTTGTGGAGGAGTTGGATTAGAGAAAGAAAACCTGGATGAAATAGAATCAAATACTAGATTCAAATAAATAGGACATCATTCTGCACCAATTTCCTAACATCAATGAGGAAATAATAAATTTGTAATGGAAACATTCATGGTTCTTTGATGCAGGAGCATCCTAGGGTTTTTAGCAATCTTGCATGTTGGGGGTATTTTGGCTAGAAGTTGTGGACTCTGTCACCAAATAGTGGTGCTTGGTTGCTGAAGGGTGTAGTTGTGGTTGAGGAGCTCAATCATTGAAGGGGTTCGATCACTAAAGGAGCTTGACAAATTTTTATTACTTGGCATTCACTGCAGTGCTTGACATGTGTTGGTTTCTCAACACTCTCTGTGTTCTTGGCATGCACTAGTAGCTCAAAAATGCTTGTGGTTTTGCTAAAGCTCAGCTTGATTTTTAAGGTGCTTGGTCTAGTCTTGGTTCATGTTGGTCTTCAGTTGTTTGTGAACTAACTATGGGTATTTATTTAATGTTGTAGCTGACTTTGGGTATTTAATTTGTGTTGTAGCCGACTTGTGTCTCAACATATATTTAATGTAAGAGATTTTATTTAATTTGTAATGAATTGGGCTAACTTGTGGCTTAGTTGGGTATAAATAAGGTATCTTGTGGAGTATTTTTGTAATTATGATCCATCTTGGAGAAGAGGATGTGAACTTTGAAGGACTAGTAATTGCAGCTTGAAAACTAGGAGATTGTTGGGTGGCCTTGTGAGAACAAGTTAAGATTTCCATGGGGTTTTCTTCTAGAGTGCAGTTTTGGACTAGCTAGGATTAGTGTTTGGATTGGATATTATTAGATCCCTCATAACTATTATTGTAATTTTTGTTATATTTTTCCCTAACTCAGAAGGCCTTACACATGGTCATATTGCATGTAAATAGTTATATTTATGAGTGAAGAATTGTGATTTGGTATCAGATCTTGCATTATTATTGCTTTGTTATTGTGTTTCCATTGTGTGTTCATTTATAGGGATCTAATTTACTTCCAATAGGGGTATCCTCATATTCTCATTGCATTAGGTGGTATCAAAGTGAAGGTTTTTCCCAAGTTTATAAATCAATTGCCAAAGTTGAGGTAGTTTGCACCAAGACTTGAGTGAAGGCTCGAAGAGAAGGTTGATCTAGTGTAGCTCATTGATCTTCTAGATTTTTTGATCTATTGCTTTGGGTTTATGAAGATCTTGGACGATGCCTCTAAGAATATTGGGACCTAGGGAAATTGATGATCTTAGTGATGTCATGGAAGAAAGGATTTGAGAGATGATTAAAGTAGAATTCAGATCTGAGATTGCATTAATGAAGAGTGACACGATTGCTGAAATTGTGAGTGCTTTAGGTGGTGTACCTAGGCATGTGGATACTGATGATGGTTTTGAGGAAGTTGCTAAAGACTTTGAAATTTTTGGATCTAGTGGTGAGGATAGAACTAATCTTATGGAGAGATCTATTAGAAATAGGGTTGGTCATTTTGCTAGACCTGGATCTTCATTAAGGCTGAAGCATAAGATGGAGGTTTCTAATATATTAGGTACTTTGACTCCTGAAGACCTAATTTATTGGATTGGTGAATTGGAAGACTACTTTGAGCTTGAGAATATTGAAGATCCACTCAGAGTGAGGTTGGCACAAACTAAGCTAAAGAGACATGCTACTCTTTGGTGGAAAGAACTTCAAAGAGATAGAAAGGGGGAAGGTCAAATAAAGATAACTAGATGGAGGTTGATGTTGACTAAATTGAAGGCTAAGTTCATTCCTACTGATTATGAGCTTGAGTTGTTTAAAAGGTTGCAAAATCTGAAATAGAAGGATATGACTATGAAATATTATATTGAGGAGTTCTAAAGTTGACTATTCAATCTGAGCATAGAGAATTGTCAAAGGAGAAGGTAGTTCAGTACACTGAATATTCAAGGTGATGTTGGTATGCTGAATATTTCTTCAATTGAGGATGCTTATTAGTATGCTCTAAAGGAAAAATATAAGTTTAAGAGGAAAATTCAGGGTAATTCTAGAGGGAAGGAGAAGTAGGATAGCTCAAAAAATCTAAACCAAGTGCTGAAGGTGAACCAAAGCCTATTGATTAGAAGACAAGGATAGGTGGAGTTGAGTACAAAGGTAATTATTTTAGATGTGGTGAAGAAGAGCATAGATCATTTGAATTTCCTCATGGTAATAAAGCTTCTATCGTGAATGAGGTTGTAATCCAAGATAGTCAACTTGAGCAATGAGATAGTTTACTAGCTCGATAACTGATGGTTGGTCAAAGGACAATGGAATCTTGTCAAAGGAATAGTTTATTAAGGACTTGTTGTAAGTCTGGTGGTAAATTTTGCAAGGTAATTGTGGATGGTGGTAGTACTGATAACCTTTTTGTTGAGGAGATGGTTCAAAAACTTGGTTTGAAGATAGTGAAACATCCTTATCCTTATAGGATTGGTTGGTTTCAGGGTGAGAATGCTTTGGAGGTGAGTGAGCAATGCCTTGTAGATTTCTACATTGGGCATTATGAGGATAAATTGTTCTATGATAGTGTGGACATGAATAGTTGTCATGTGTTGCTTGGTAGACCTTGACAGTATGATTTTAGGGTTGTGCATGATTGTGTCAAGAATGTGTTTACTATTATCAAAGGTACTAGGAAATATTTGCTTATTCCTGTGCAGAATGACAAGCTCAGTAGGAGGAACCTAAGTATTGGTAGTCATGTTGAGTTGAGGGATTCTGAGAGGGTTGGAGATTAGTATGGAAAGAAGACTTGTGGAACACCCAGGATGGATGTGAAGAAGCAGAAGAAGAACAAGGGAAAGTGTATAAAAGTTGAAGACTTGGAGGATATTTATGTCAAGAACGAGTTCAGGATTTATGTGTTAAATCATAGAAGATGTTCTTCCTACCACTAAGAAAATGTTTTCAAAATTGGGGTGTTTGATGCAGGTGCATCCTAGGGTTTTTAGCAATCATACATGTTGGTAGTATTTTGGCCAAGAGTTGTGGACTTGGTCACCAAATAGTGGTTCTCAATCGCTGAAGGGTGTAGTTGAGACTGAGGAGCTTAGTCATTGAAGGGGCTCGATCATTGAAGGAGCTTGGTAGATTCTGATTGCTAAACATTTATTGTAGTGCTTGGCATGTGTTGGTTACTTGACACTTTCTATGTGCTTGGCATGCACTGGAAGCTTGACAATGCTTATGCTTTAGCTGATGCTGGGCTTGGTTTTTCTAATGCTTGGTTTGGTCTTGGTTCATGTTGGTGCCATGTTTGTTAGGATAAAATAGGGACATAAATAAAAACTACATGCAAATATAACCAATAACAGAAAATAATAGATCACACAGAAATAAACACAAGGCACCAAGATTTAATGTGGTTCACCCAATCCCTAGGCTATGTCAACCAAATAGCAAGTCCAATATTATTATAATCTAGTGATTACAACCTAATTACAATCCATAATCCCTTACAGCTCAATACAGCTGCAAGAAGCAATATTGTATCACAACATAACAAAAAATACCCAACCCTAAACCCTTTTATACAAGTATTAAACCACTTTAGGGTTATAACATGTCGGCCATAATTAGCCATAACTTTAGTGGCGAATCTATGAATGGTGAATAGTACCAAAATGAATGGCGAATAGTACCCAAAAAAAAAATTTGGGCCCAAACCCCACTAATTATGAAGTATGTACAATACTTTCCTGATCAGTCACAAAAATCTGACAATCTCCCACTTGGGGATTGATCAAGCTCCACACTAAACAACAATCTCCCACTTGGAGACTGATCCTATAGAAATACCACTACCAGATGGGGCTCCCACTGGATCAAACCACCCTGGACTCTAGTATTCTTTTATTCATGTTCAGTCTAAAAGACCAACCGAAGCTGAAGAGGAGTCCAACTTCTCCCTTGTTACAACCTTTGTCAACAAATCTGCTGGATTGTCATTGGTATGTATCTTCTCCATCTTTAACTGTCCATCCTCCAAAATCGACCGAATGAAATGGTAATGCAATTGTATGTGTTTGGTCTTAGAATGCAAAGCTGAATTTTTTGCAAGATGAATGGCACTCTGACTATCTGTGAACAAATAATTATACTTCTATGAATGTCCCAATTCTTCCAAGAAGAATTGAAGCCATATCATCTCCTTGGCTACCTCTATAGCAAAAACATCCTCTACCTCTATAGTGGATAGAGCATTAATCTTAGATAACCTAGAAACCCAGCTCACAGCTGCCCAACCAACAGTAAACACAGAACCTGTAGTACTCTACCTAGTATCAATATCCCCTGCCAAATCTGAGTCAACATAGCCTTGTAAATTAGTAGTAGAGCCCCCAAAGTGTAAACACTTATTGGATGTTCCTCTAAAATATCTAAGAATCCACTTGACAGCATTCCAATGCTCAAATCCTGGATGACTCATATACCTGCTAACGACTCCCATTGCATGGCAAATATCTGGCCTAGTGCATACCATAGCGTACATCAAGCTTCCTACAGTTGAAGCATAGGGTACCTTGGACATCTTATCCTCCTCTTCTTGTGTCTTGGGACACATCTCCTTAGTTAACTTCAAATGACTAGGTAAAGGTGTGCTGATAGCTTTAGCATTCTCCATAGAGAAACGTTGCAACACCTTCTCAACATAATCAGCTTTAGATAGTGTCAATGTTCTATTCTTCCTATCTCTGCAAATCTTCATACCAAAGATTTGTTTTGCTGGCCCCAAATCCTTCATAGCAAATGCATGTGCTAACTAGCATTTTGGCCCCTTAATATGATCCATGTTAGACCTAGCTACAAGCATATCATCAACATATAAACATAAAATAATGTCGCTATCATCATCCAACCTCTTAAAATAAACATAATAATCTGAATGACACCTGTTATAGTTATGCTCATGCATAAACTTGTCAAATTTCACATACCATTGCCGAGGTGCTTGCTTCAAGCCATATAAACTTTTCTTCAATTTGCACACTAAGTTCTCCTTACCTTTGACCTCAAATCCCTGTGGCTGAGCCATATAGATTTCTTCATCCAAATCACCATGAAGGAAGGTTTTTTTAACATCCAACTACTCTAAATGAAAATCTTCAGTAGCCACAAGACTTAAAATAGTACGAATAGAAGTCATTTTAACAACAGGAGAAAATATCTCATCAAAGTCAATTCTCTTTTTCTATGCAAATCCTTTTACAACTAACCTGGCCTTAAATATTTTTTTACCTCCTTCCTCTTCTTTTAACCTGTAAACCCACTAATTTTGTAAAGCCTTTTTACCTACAGGAAACTTGCACAAATCCCATGTCTTATTCTTCAGCAAAGAGTACATTTCATCTTTCATTGCAGACTCCCACTAAACCTTAGTATCCACCTGCACAGCTTCATCATAACTTTTAGGTTCACCAGCATTAGTAAGTAAAATAGAATACAAAGAGGGAGAAAATCTTTGTGGAGGTCTAATTTGCCTCGTTGACCATCTAACATTTACTGCTGCTGTGTGGTATTTGTTGTTGCAGTTGTTGCAGATCATGAGGAATGGCTGGAATATTAGCTTTTGGAGTATCATCCAACACTACATAATCATCTTCTTTCTTCTCATGTTGCTACAATCGATCTTTGTACAACACTTTCTCATTGAATATGAAATCCCGACTTCTAAAAATTTTATGATTTTCAAAATCCCAAAGCCTATAACCAAATTCATTAATTCCATATCCAACAAACACACATTTCTTTGATTTAGCTTCTAGCTTGGTTCTATTTTCAGAGTCTATATGAGCAAAAGCTTCACAACCGAAGGTCTTGAGAAAAGAATAACTCACCTTCTTACCAGTCCATGCCTCCTTTGGAATATCATAGCCCAAAGGAGTAGAGGGACCTCTATTAATCAAATATACTATAGTATTGATAGCTTCCACCCACATGTGTAAGGGCAACATAGTATGCAACCTCATGCTCCTTGCATGCTCCATTATAGTCCCGTTCATGCGTTCAGCCACTCCATTTTCCTGTGGAGTCCTTGGAATAGTTTTTTGTTTATGAATACCATTAGTGGAGCAATAATCTTCAAATTCATGACTGCAATACTCACCACCATTATCAGATCTGAGACATTTTAATTTCTTACCAGTCTCATTTTCAACCAAGCATTTCCATTTCTTAAAAGTTTGAAATACATCAGATCTCTGTCTAAGGAAATAAACCCATACTTTTCTAGTTGCGTCATCAATAAATGTAACACAATAATGAGAGCCACCAAGGAAAGATACCTGATCTGGTCCCCATACATTTGTATGCACATGCTCTAATTTTTTCTTTTTGTTTTCCTTCCCAGTCTTTACAAAACTCACTCTCTTTTTTTTCCCATACACACAACTTTCATAGAAATCCATATTAACACATTTTAGACCTGGTAAAACTTTATTTGAATGAAGTACTTTCATACCTTTCTCACTCATGTGCCACAACACTGTATGAGAATCTACAGCAGCTATTTGTTCTCCCTACTCAACTACAACAATTGTTCCTGAACATTCATTTTTCTCTGAAACAATCAAAGTAGAAGGAACAATATAACCTATACAAAGATATAAGGTGCCTACTTTCACACCTTTTTCCATTACAAGGGAACCTTTTGAAACCTTCCAATTTTTATCATTAAAAGTAACTACACAACCCTCATCACCGAGTTGCCCTACTAAAATTAAATTCCTACTCAGCCTTGGAACATGTCTTACCTCATGTAGTAGCCAATGATTCCCATTCTGCAACTTAATCTTAATTCTTCCCTTTCTAACAATCTGATAGGGTTCATTATCCCCCAAATAAACAAGCCCAAAATCCCCTTGGACATAATCAATGAAATAACCTCTATGAGGTGTAGCATGAAATGAAGCACTAGAATCTAAAACCCATGAATCATCAACACTTTCTAAAGATAGAAGCAAAGCATCCTCTTTGGATTAGTTACTTACCACATTTGCCTCCTTGTCTCCATCTGATTTATCTCCTTCATTTTTCTTTCGATTCTAGCAATCTTTCTTTTTGTGCCCTAGTTTCCCACAGTACTAGCAATCGTTTGGTCCTCTCGATTGAGACCTCCTCCCCTTTGACTTTCCTCTTGATTTCCCATTATTTCTAGAGTTACTTCCTCTCTCAGTCATTCGGCCTCTGCTTTGTGCGTTCAAAGCACTTCCTGATGTAGATCCACCTGAGAATTTCCTATGAGTTTCCTCACTCAAAACAACACTAATCACATCATCATATTTTAGGGTACTAGATCCGGGAATAGAATTACTCACCTCCATTACCAAGCCATTCTAGCTTTCAGGCAAAGAACACAAAATCAAGAGAGCCCTAATTTCTTCATAAAAATTGATACCCATAGAAGATAATGGACTAGTAATAGTATTAAACTCATTTAAATGATCTACAATAGATCCACCTTCTACCATTTTCATATTAAATAAATACTTCGTGAGAAATACCTTATTTGAAGCAGAGGGCTTTTCATACAATGTCGCTAGGGTTTTCATCAAATCTTCAGTCGTCTTTGCTTTTGTAATATTAAATGCGACTGATGGTGCCAAGCATAACCAAATTCTTTCAAGTGCCTTTTTGTCCAAAAGATCCCATTCAGTCTCTGACATAGTTCCCTGATTCTTGGCTTTGTCGGTTTCCATAAATCCTTCTAATATAGATAGTCTTCCATTTGCATATTCCATAACTGGAAGTTCTACTCATTAAACCTATCAACCCTCAGCTTACCCTCATCTTCCATCACTCTGACTCAACCGTGAGACTCCCACTTAACCATGAGACTTTCCTACAAAAGATAACTGAAAGACAACCTCGCTCTAATACCACTTGTTAGGATAAACCATGGACAGAAATAAAAACTACATGCGAATATAACCAATAATAGAAAATAATAGATCACACAAAAATAAATACAAGGCACCAAGATTTAACATGGTTCACCCAATCCTTGGGCTATGTCCACCAAACAACAAGTCCAATATTATTACAATCCAGTGATTACAACCTGATTACAATCCGTAATCCCTTAGAGCTCAATACCGCTGCAAGAAGAAATTTTACATCACAAATGAAAAATACCCAACCCTAAACCCTTTTATAAAAGTATTAAACTACTTTAGGGTTATAACATGTCAGCCATAATTAGCCATAATTTTAGTGGCGAATCTACGAATGGCGAATAGTACCAAAACAAATGGCGAATAGTACCAAAATGAATGGCGAATAGTACCAAACCCCACTAATTATGAAGTATGTACAGTACTTTTCTAATCAGTAACCAAAATCTAACAAATTTGTCTGTGAGCCAACTTTGGGTATTTAATTTGTGTTTTACATGACTTGTGGCTCAACATATATTTAATGTATGGGATCTATTTAATTTATAATGAACTAGTCCAACTTGTGGCTTGGTTATAATTAGGGGGTCTTTGTGGAGTCTTTTGGTAATTATGATCCATCTTGGAGAAGAGGATGTGAACTTTGAATGGCTAGTAGTTGCAGCTTGAAAACTAGGAGATTGTTTTGTGGGCTTGCGAGCACAAGTTAAGATTTCCATGTGGTTTTCTTCTAGAGTGCAGATTTGGGCTAGATGGGATTAATGTTTGGATTGGATCTTGTTGGATCTTGCAGAACTATTATTCCCTAGCCCAAAAGGCCTTACAGCTAGGCATATTGCATGTAAATAATTATATTTATGAATAAAGAATTGTGATTTGGTATTAGATCTTTCATTATTGCTGCTTTGTTGTTATGTTTCCGTTGTATGATCATTTGCAAGGATCCATTTTACCTCTAATAGGGGCACCCTTAGATTCTCACTGCATCATTCTCATGTGAACAAAACATATTGGGTGGAAGAAATGATATTATATTATAGAGTTTGACACAACTTGGTAACATAAATGAATAACATATTTGATAGTTGTCATTAATGGAAATATAACGTTGATTGCATAGCTTAGGATCAAATTGCATCATCTTAGGTGTGAGATATTTAGTTAGACTATTCCTAATGAGTATGGATAGGGAATGTTTATTTTTTGTAATAAGGGGATGGTGAAGATGGAATGGCACTTTATCATGTAATCCATATGTATGGATATCCTTACTTAGTATGAAAATGATTTAATTGGTGGCCTAAATGCTTACACAATTTGGGGGCAAAAACCCAACTATTGCAACATCTTTGGGATAAATCTCCAATGCATGAACTATCATAAGATTTATAAACGTATAACTTGAACACAAAATCATTTTGATAAGATAGTTGGGCCAATTTACTCATTTCTGACGCCAATATTAAATTATAAAAGATATACCAATGAAACTTATTTGTTCAAATCAATGCAAACAATACCTTTTACCAAACTTATCCTTGTAGCTAATG
Organism: Cupressus sempervirens; assembly: GCA_028749045.1. Lineage (NCBI taxonomy): Eukaryota > Viridiplantae > Streptophyta > Pinopsida > Cupressales > Cupressaceae > Cupressus > Cupressus sempervirens. The sequence continues at coordinate 410,864,639 of CM053785.1, forward strand.
ATTTAATGATTATTTTAAAATAAATATTAACTAGGGTAATTAGGTTATGAACAAAGGTAGAGTCAATATTCTTCCATTTTATTAGTAATAGGCCCTAAGGATCCTTGGTTCAAAGCCTCAAAATATAAGAGATAAAATTTATCTTTAATATATGGCCACATTTGATAGAAATCAATTGAAATCCCAACAAGATGGGATTCTATTGGGGGCATTAATAATACACTTTTACTATCCTCAATAGACAACACAATCTCTATAAATTGATTAAGCTAATAGAAAACCTTTTTGAGAGTGAGACCTTGGAAAAAAAAAACATCTTTCAATATCAATTGAATACCATCATAATAAGAGTCTTTACTAAAATTATTCTCATAGAAATTATTAAAGAGGAGAATGGGATTGAGGCCTAAGAATGTAGTGAGATTTTGTAATGTCCCTGCTCAAATCTAATCTCAAAGTGCTGATATGGAACTCAAGGAATATCATTAAACAATTCACTTGCAACCTCCCAGCTTGCTAGTTTATGTGATTAGACTAATATGTTATTTGAAAATTGATTAATGAATGCTTCTAATTCTTGAAAACAACTCTAGTATGCATAAACAATCACTTAGATGCATTTACAACTTCCCTTTTATATACTTCAATGCTTTCTATATGCAAATTATTCATCTTTAGCCACTTGACATTATGTCAGACAATTGGCATTCAAGGGATCTATGATTGTTATAAATTTTAGTTTGCTCCAGCACTTGTGATTGAAAGTATTTCTTGAAGTTCACTTCTAAATGATTCTATCAAACACCAAAGATGCTTAAGCAAGTCTTTTATATAATTTCTATGCATAATAATGAATTCTAACATCAAACTAACCACCTACAGCCAAGTGACTTTTCGTCATACAATTGGCATACATCCTCATACAATATTCAAATGATCATTACAATAATATATAACTCCCAAAGTATGACACTTAATTTGAAATGCTATCTTTCCTATAATGATGACAATGAAAAGATGCCAAGACTCTTGGCTTACATCCACAAGAATAATACTTAAATTTGATAGAAACTTTCACCTATAGCCATACCTTCTAATATGCATCTAAATGATAAGGAAAAATGCATGGAATATCCAAAGGAACCTGATTGTAGATGGCTGTAATAATTTTCACCAATGTTGCCTTTCTGCTTTGCTTTCTCGGATCTACTTTTTTGCGTTGCTTTTTTGAATTTGCTTTTTTGCTTTTCTTTTTCAGACTGCTTTTTTGGATTGCTTTTTCCAATCTACTTTTTCATACTATTTTTTTCTCAATGTAGTACAAATAGAAGACTAAATTATCTTCCTCCCAACTGCAATAATTCAAGTGTTATTTCACACCCTCAAAATTGCATACCAATTGAGAGTTTTCATTCTCAATGGCCAATTGTGACTACTGTAGAAACCCTAGGCTCCACAATGCACATCAACAAACATCAACATCAACAACAACAAATTTTCCTACTTAGAATGAAGCCCAAGATACCTATTTATTCTTTTTTCTCCACTTTCTCCAAAAACTTCTGGAACATTATTTTATTTATTAAGTGACTTTATAAAATATTTTATAATTCAAGTCACTTTATTAAACTCATTAAAAATAAAGTTACCTTTTAATATTTGTTGATTTGATAAATTTATAAATAATTAACTTAATACCACTTATTTATTTAATTAAAAAAAATTAATTAGTCATCCTCATAAAATATTCATTATTTTGGATAATTTAATTAATTAAATTAATTAAATCAATTTACCTCCAAAAAGGGGACATGACAGTCCACCCCCCCTAAAATTACTTGTCCCCAAGCAATCTTAGCAACAAATACCATTCTCCTCCACCTGGATCCCAAGTGAAAATCTATGTAATGTCCCAATCCTCACCATACTCTTGTGAAGAAATCATCAGCATCAACAGTACAAAAATTGGCAACTAAGAAACTGCACTCAACACCCAAACAATTGACATCACTAACCAAATCATCTGAAGACCAACTGCAGATGCCGATAGAAGAACCCACTCTGCGAAACTCAAGCCAACCGAAACATCGACTCTGTCAAAACTCAAGTCCCTATCTAACTGACACTCACACCCAACTGCACTATGGATATGACAAAAACCATAGGTACCTAAACATCAACAACAACAAATCTGCCCACTTAGAATGAAGCCCAAGATGCCTATTTATTCTTTTTTCTCCACTTTCTCCAAAAACTTCGAGAACATTATTTTATTTATTAAGTGACTTTATAAAATATTTTATAATTCAAGTCACTTTATTAAATTCATTAAATATAAAGTTACCTTTTAATAGTTGTTGATTTGATAACTTTATAAATAATTAACTTAATACCACTTATTTATTTAATTAAAATAATTAATTAGTCATCCTCATAAAATATTCATTATTTTGGACAACTTAATTAATTTAATTAATTAAATCAAATTACCTCTAAAAAGGGGACATGATAGTCCACCCCCCCTGAAATTGTTTGTCCTCAAGAAATCTTAGCAACAAATACCATTCTCCTCCACCTGGATCTCAAGTGAAAATCTGTGTAATGTCTCAATCCTCACCATACTCTTGTGAAGAAATCATCAACATCAATAGTACAAAAATCAACGATTGAGAAACTGCATTCAACACCCAAACAATTGACATCACTAACCAAATCATCTAAAGACCAACTATAGATGCCAATAGAAGAACCCACTCTATGAAACTCAAGCCAACTAAAACATTGACTCTGTCAAAACTCAAGTCCCTATCTAACTGACACTCTCACCCAATCGCATTATGGATATGACAACAGCCATAGGTACCTGAGTCACTACCACCAAATCTAATCTCTGATAAACTATCCTAGGTTTGTCGATAGTGTAGGTTGTGTAACTTGCAACTGCCAATTCCATCAGCAAAAGATGGTACCAATCCATCCCATAATGGATGCTAAAAAATTGAAGCTGATCTACACTTTCCTGAAATCAAATCTTCTATCTCTAGGTCAAAAGAAAAATGATGAGTGTCCCCCACCATATAATGGAGGTAGGAACCCCCAAACTCTACTACTGGCTCACCATCACTAAACTGGGAATCTGCAGATGGCTCCAATCTCTGACTTTGAGTGGTTGTAGGCTGGATAGGACCCTGTGCAATCTGCTCAACAAACCCAACCTCAAAATCCTTGTGAGGTAGCATAGTAGAAAGGATCACTATAATCTCCCCAACCAATCTATGAATAACACTAGTACCTTGGATGAGAACACCTTCTGACACTTTATGTGAGTCCAAATGAACACCTGCACTATCCAAAAAATACTTCATGAATGGTTTAGTGCAGTAAAAATTATACAAGGAAGCATCAACATACTCTCCCGCACACTACAACTGATCCCTCTGTAAAGGTGGCACAGCCAACTGTACCACACTATCATCTATGTGAGAAGAATCAATCTAGGGACTCGACTCCATTGGTATCCCAAACTCATCAGGACCAGGTACTCCCAAATCTTGGACATGTCTGTCAGCCCCAAAAACATGTTCCTAAGTAACAACTGTAGGAGCATACTCACCACCAACCACATCAATATACAAATGAACTAGGTCTAGGGCTAGTGTAGACCACAAATGCTCCAACTCCATGGTCACCTCCTCTAACTAAAACTATGACTCCTGTAGATCTTGTTGTGTGACCTCCAAAGCCTCAATAGTCATTGTGAGTTCCTAGGTAAGCTCACTCACCTCCTCCTCATGATCCAAGAGTGCCTCATAGGTTGTACTCCCCCACTCAACTAGGTGATCACGGTCGGCTACCAACTGTAAGTAATCCTGTCTCAAAACCCTAATAGCTTCGCGCAAGGCATGAACATCTGCCAAAGAAAAGTAACCACTACTGGACTCATCTTTCATAGCACCACAACCAGTAACAACCAACAACTAACGAGTGGTATCAAAATGCTCAAGAGTAGTAGTGATATCTCTCTCACCAACTCTCAACTGGCCAGTCACATGGTGACTCTACACTACGGGCCTCCTATGAACCATCTCGAATACACTGTCCACTCTATGAGAGAAAGCTGAACCAAATGAACTCCCCTCAAGATTACCAATGCTTAGTGTACTTACATCTGAGTACACCTCCACACTCTGAACGCAAGCATCACACTCATCCTCATCTATCTCTGAAGAAGTTGCTTCTAAAACTATCTCATCATCACAATCTCCAGCTCCCTTGTCCTATGCAACTAAGAGTCCAGATCCTAAAAAATATCATCAGGGGTCACTGACAAAGTAACTCCCTCAATTGACAAGGTAGCCCTGGCTAAAACAAACTCCTACCACTCAAAATCTACCTCATCCTCATTCATCTTTAGCTAGTTCCTCAAACTGTGTAAACCATGCAGAGTATCTCTAGCTTCATCCTTGAAGTCCTCTTGAAGTATTGTATGCCCAACATCTTCCTCCAAGCTGGTCTAATTTTTGTCCTCCCTAGATTCGACTATATGATGGTCATGAACTACTTCAAACTCCTTGTAGAGGTTTCTAGATACCTCACTTGTAGAGACCTCTTGTTCCTCTTTCTCTTTGTTTTATGATGTAGTCCTCTTAAACATGGAAATCATCAATTCATTCATCCTTTTTTGACTTTCATTCAACATTTTCAAATTTTGTTTAAGCTTCTTCATATCCTTGTCCCACTGCTTCTAGGTACTCTAAGTAAACATGATTAACTAACTAATTCAATGTCCAATCTACACAATAAGATGGCAACTCAATAGCTCTGATACCATTGTAATTTCCTTGCTCAAATGTGATATCAAAGTGCTGATATGGAACTCAAGGAATATCATCAAACAATTCACTTGCAACCTCCCAGCTTGTTGGTTTATGTGATCAGACTAATATGTTATTTGAAAATTGACTAATGAATGCTTCCAATGCTTAAAAAAAACTCTAGTATGCATAAAAAATCACTTAGATGCATTTACAACTTCCCTTTTATGCACTTCAATTCTTTCTATATGAAAATTATTCATCTTCAACCACTTGACATTATGTCAGATAGTTGGCATTCAAGGGATCTATGACTGTTATAAATTTCAGTTTGCTCCAACACTTGTGATTGCAAGTATTGCTTGAAGTTCACTTCTAAATGATTCTATCAAACACCTAGGATGCTTATGCAAGTTTTTTATATACTTTCTATGTATAATAATGGATTCTAACATCAAACTAACCACCTACAGCCAAGTGACTTTTCATCATACAATTGGCATACATCCTCATACAATATTCAAATGATCATTATAATAATATATAACTCTCAAAGGATGACACTTAATTTGAAATGATATCTTTCCTATAATGATGACAATGAAAAGATGCCAAGACTCTTGGCTTACATCCACAAGAATAATGCTTAAATCTGATAGAAACTTTCACCTACAGCCATATCTTCTAATATGCATCTAAATGTTAATAAAAAATGCATGGAATATCCAATGGAACCTGATCGCAGATGGTTGTAATAATTTTCACCAATGTTGCCTTTCCGCTTTCCTTTTTCAGATCTATTTTTTTGCTTTGCTTTTTCAAATCTCCTTTTTTGCTTTGCTTTTTCAGACTACTTTTTTGAATTTTCTTTTTCAGACTACTTTTTCGGATCTTCTTTTTCGTACTATTTTTTTTTGATGTAGCACAAATAGAAGACTAAAGTATCTTCCTCCCAACTGCAATAATTCAAGTGATATTTCACACCCTCAAAATTGTGTACCAATTAAGAGTTTTTGTTCTCAATGGCCAATTGTGACTACTGCAGAAACCCTAGGCTCCACAATGCACATCAACAACAACAAATATGTCTGCTCAGAATGAAGCCCAAGATTCCTATTTATTCTTTTTTTTCCACTTTCTCTAGAAACTTCTAGAACATTATTTTATTTATTAAGTGACTTTATAAAATATTTTATAATTCAAGTCACTTTATTAAATTAATTAAATATAATTTTACCATTTAATATTTGTTGATTTGATAACTTTATAAGTAATTAACTTAATACCACTTATTTATTTAATTAAAAAAATTAATTAGTCATCCTCATAAAATATTCATTATTTTGGACAAATTAATTAATTTAATTAATTAAATCAAATTACCTCCAAAAAGGGGACATGATAGATTTGAAGGTTTTAGAGTTTTGAAATAAATCAGTTCACTCTGCAAATGCAGGTAAATCGAATTGAATTGAATATTTTTACAAGTGGGGATTATATGTATGAATTGGTAGGGTTAGAAATAATTTCTAATGCATAAAATTTGAATTTCAATGATTTTTTACCAACCTCAACAAATGACCTTTTTCTAGCTTATAGTATTTTATTTATCTAAAGTGAAATCTTAGCCTTTTGGTGAGCCATAAAGGTATCTAAGAGATTTGTAAGATTTTGTATTTAGTAGCGGAGAGTTGGGTCCATTTTACTAGGAGGAAAACAAAATGAGACAATTTTTGAGAAAACATATTGTAGGAGGATAGAAGGCTTCTTAGCTACTTTAAAATACATGAGATTTTTTTATGCTTAGGGATTAGAAAATTGAGAAATCTCTTTTCGGTTCATTGGGCATGCTAATTTTCCTTTATGATTGTGAAGTTTAGGAAAGTAGCATATCAAATTTCACCTAGAGATATGAAGAATCCAAAAGCATCTTATCAAAAGAAAAATCAAAATCAAAACCATAATTTCTTATGAGATTCTCTTAGTTCAATCATGAATTTTCTTGTTGGAGCCATCATAAGTAATGTAGTTTCTATGTTAATTAATGAATTTCAAGACAACATTAATAATTACTATACTTTAAAATAGAACTTGAGGAGGAGTTAGGTTAGAGAAAGAAAAATTGGATGAAGTAGAAAAAAATCTAGTTGAATAAATGGGGCATCAATTTGCACCAATTTCCTAACATCACTGAGGAAATAAAAAACAAGTAGTGGAAATATCTATGGCTCTCATGTGAACAAAATATATTGGACAAAGAAAAGATATTGTGTCAAAGATTTTAATGCAATTTGGGAGTGTGATTGAAAAACATATTTAAGGGTTGCCATTAAAGAAAAACAAGGTGGTTGATAGTGTAGTTGAGGATTGAATTGCATCATCTTAGGTGCGAGATCAATAGATGGACTATGCTTAAGGAAGTATCGATATAGAACTTGTATCTTTTGTAATAAGGGGATAGTGGAGATGGAATGACACTTTATCATGGAATCAACATGCATGAATATCCTTATTTAGTATGAAAACAACTTGATTGGTGACCTACATGAGTTATTCGAAAAAACTAAGATTGTCAAAATGACTACTTTCCTAATCAAAGTTCATAGTAGAAAATCTAAAATTGAAAAGAATTTGAAACTAGTTTTAAATTACAATTCTGGATAGCTTAGATCATGCATATAATACACATCACTCAAAATATTCATCACTAACAAAATACTTAAACAAAAATGTTTGTCATAGTAATTTTTTCTTATCATATAGAACCTTTAAGCTAAGATGTGTTGTCTTTATGGGTCGGGCTTAAAGATTACACTATTCAATCCATCTCTTCATCTCATCTTTTTTTTTTGTCTACCATCTTATTTTCCTCTTGTCACCTCGCAACAGTCAATTATGTATTTGCAGTCACTGTTGGCATCTCCCATCAATTGGTAATTTTGAATCTATGATTTTGATTGCTCAATTAATTCTAATGCTAATTTTGAATCTAGTCAATTAAATTTAAAGGGGGAAATCTTCACTTTATCGTGGAACTCTCCAGATTTAACTAAAATATCAAGTCTTTGAAGGAGAAAACAGATTTAGATCATCTAGTCATAAGGTTTATATGCTAGAAATTGAAGGGGGTAATCTATTGGGTCGATAGTTGGAAGCATATTGTAGGTAGTTTATTATCTTTAATGAGAACTATCAACACCATTCTTTTATTGGATTTCCTCAAATAAAGTGCTCCTACTTTTCCTTGTACTAGACATTACGAAAATTACATAGCTACTTGTTCTTCATTATCACACCCCTTCATATTTATTGTGCTCCTTCTAAAAAAGGACATTAGACACTAAGGAAAAAATTAAGTTTGGAAAAAATAAATCAAATTTAACTATTTATCACTTTTAGTGTTGGAATAAAGCTTAATGTATGATGTTTAAGTTTTTCACTAACAAAGTATTACCACCATCATTTTCATGTGCTAAAAAAGTACTATCAGTGAGGAGAATAACAAATTCTTTCAAAGAGTTTTTGGATGACAAGCATCGCCCTCTAATGAAAATAAACTCTTTTCAAACGAACTAAAAGTGAATGATAAAATTCTATCTTTTTCCTGAGAGAACTTGTGATCAATAAGTGATTGTCAATAAGTGTGAAAAGCATGAAGGTATTGGAGTTTGGACCCATCCTCATTTGTGTTTCTACGATGAAACACTGTTTACAGATCATGTGCAACTTTGAATTAATGTACTATTGTGAGGAGATTGTTTTGAGAAAATATTTTAGTCTTTTTCATTTTTTATTATTAATTTTTTTTGCCTTCCTTTATGGCTATTGGCTATGGCTCCTACTATGTTCGAGACATAATGCACCAAAAGTCAATTTGTTTTTCTTTAGATCTCTGAAAACACAATGACTTTTTTTCAGTGTTTTTGTTGTTTTCTATTACAAAACATACAAATCATGAAGAACAAATGTTGAAAATTTCAACAAAATCTGTTGTGTTCAATTTTTTCAAATTTTGGTCAAATGTCCATTTTATTTGGAGATTTTCCAATAATAAGAATATACAAGAGAAATAAGTGATGCATCTATCTAATTTGAGATGTGTGTTTTTAGGCCCTTTCATATGTTGTCAAAATAGTTTGTAGTGATTAACAAAAGTTATAAGAAGGTGTAATAAAATTTAATAGAGACAAAGAGCTATATTTTAAAAGGATCTAAGTAATATTATCTTTATTCTATTAATCTATATCTAAAATCAAATGGAATTCCAAGACCATATAAATAATGATTAACTAAAATTTATTTTTTTTAATTATATATAATGAAAGTATCTAAATCACATTCAAATATTTTATCAAATATATTAAAAATAAATAAACATCTATTACATTTTTTTATTTGTATTAGACATGATGTAAAATATGATACTAGCAAATTTTGTGACTTGTTAAGAGATTATTCACATGAACTCCTTAGTGCTTCATTTGTATCATTCAAAAATATGAGTTCTCAAGAAATAGATGGTTCATTAAAATTTATTAAATAAAAATAAAATATAAAAAGAAGAACTAAACTATTAGATCGTTAGCATATAAAAAGGTTTTTCCTTAACATATGAATAAGTTCAAACATTTACCTTTAATAGTAAACAAGTGCCACGTAGTGGTATGTACTTCTTGTTGTTTTAATTTATAATACAAAAAGAAATATAAGATTAATAATGGAAGAAATGAATATAAAAAACTTGTGGGACTCAACTTAAAGTGAAATAATTGGTTAAAACTAAAGAAACAAGAAGACCTCATGAACTTTTGTAGTTAACATCTCGCATGTTTCCCATATTAGAGGAGATATAACTAAGGTTAAATTAAGTGTATAAATAGAATTATACTACATAACATAATTTATTTTATTTAAAGAATTAAGAAAATTAACAAAGGAAACAAATGTATGCTCCACTTTTATCTATAATAATATTGACATTGAATATACTTCCAATTTTGATAGCATTATCTTACACCAATATTTAAATGAATATATTTTAAAGTCTTAATGTTAAAAGTTATATTTAGTTATCTATATTTATATTTATATTATAAAAACTTAAAATTTTAATATTAACAAATATTAAACCACCTGACCTACCCTGCATGTGACTTACTTTGGCTCTCATCTTGGAACTAAATCCCTAGACTCCTTTTGGGCCTCTCTAGTGGACAAATTTCATAGAAAACTTGTAGGTTAGAAAGGCTTGCTTCTTAGTCAAGATGGTAAATTGCAACTTATACAATATTTTCTTCAAAGCCTTCTCGTTAATGCCTTAATTTTGTTCAAAATTTTGGGTGAGTTCCAAGAATCTATTGAAAGAAACCAACAACTTTTCTCTATCAAGAGTGCAAGAAAAGAAAAGACTTACTCTTGTGGTCTGGGACCTAGTTTGTAAATCCAAGAAGATTGATGGTCTAGGTCTCAATTCCATTAAACTTATTAATATAGCTCTAATGGCCAAGCAAATCTAGAGGATTTATGGTGAGGGAAAATATTGGAATAGTATAATGAGGAGAAAATACTTAAAATATCTTCCTTCTTTGGATATTTTCGTTTCCTTTCATGATAGGATGTTGGGCTCAACTATTAACTTTTGGAAATATTGTTTTGCTAATTGAAAAACCTTTTCAATTGATTGTGGATAATGTTCAAGTCAGAGAGAGATGTACTCAACTTCTTAGTTCTAAGGTGACCAACTATTGGAGAGGTGGTCAATGAGTTAAAATTTCTTATATCAAACCAATCATAATTTCTATTCAATGCCCTGTCAATGATGTTACCATTCAACCTGATACTATCGATTCTTTGATTTGGGATAGAAAATCCTCAGGGGTTTTCTTTATTTCTTAAGGATGTACGAGCTATGATTGAGATAGATAGTATGTCTCTTGTCTAGGCTTCTTTATGGAACAAAATTTTTTTTCCCAAAGTAATCATTTTCCAGTGGATAGCCCTCTAAAATAAAACTCTAACTCTAGACAATCTCAAAAAAAGAGGTATGTGTTTTTCTAATAGATGTTTTCTTTGTGCAGCAGAGGAAGAATCAGTGAATCACATTTTTATAGATTTCCCTTATGCTTGGAATACTTAGATGCAAATCTTAAAGGTCAAGAATCTGAGCTAAACTATGCCAAAAAAATTAATGGATATGTGGAGTTTGTGGAAGGGTTCTAAAGGAAGCATTGATAAAAACCTATGGATGCTTGCATTCCCTCATGTCATATGGTTCCTCTAGAAGGAAAGGGATAATAGGGTTTTTAGGGACAAAGCCCAACCTTTCTAGATTCTAGGTAAATTGGATTAACCATAGTGTAATACAAAATTTCAACTCAATGTATAAGGAGAATGCAGATTTTGATGCTAGAGGAAACATTAAGCAAAAGACGAATCTCAAAGATAAGGTCAAAGGATAAAGGGAAAATGCTAGATGAGACCATCATCTATTGGGATAGATCAAAATGAGCTTTGATGGTGTTGTCAAGGGTAATCTAGGCCCTACTAGATGTGGTGCTATAATAAGGGATGAAGAGGGTAACATGATTAGAGCCATGACTATCTTGCTTGGTACTCAAACCAACCATGTGATCAAGGTGATGGGTCTTCTCCATGGGATCAAGATGGAAAAAAATTTAAAACCTAAGGGAATATGGACAGAAGGGGATTCTTTAAATATTCTTAATTACCTAACCAAATATGTCACCCCGTCATGGACTGCCAAAAAAACTACCACATTTTGGAGTCATGAGGACAATGCCAATAATGAAAATAAAGTGATTATTTACTATGACAACACATCTAGCAAAAGTGGAAATATTTTATTTAAGCATGTATACGATGAAATATTTTTTGGGAAATGAAGCATAATTATTTTGAAATATGCTTGAGTTGGATTTGTGTAGTTATCATTAAGTCATGTGTTATATGGGTTGTTTTATTTTTTTCTCTTCTTGATGAAGTTTTGTTCAAAGTCTATTTCTCTGTGATCTCTCTAAGAATTTAGCTCTGCAAACTATGAGAATGGGTGGAAAGATTAGGAAAAGAGAACCCAACAATTGTGAGAAGTGGAAAAAGGAAAAATAATTTTGGGATAAATTGGTAGATGGAGGGATTGTCCCTTTCACAGAAAGGATGAAACCACTGAAACTAGATGTGAAAGAAGCACGTATCAATGGCTAGAACAATGTTCAACCTTGGAGGGACAAAGTTGAAGCTTGGCATAGTAGTAATGATAGAAATTATTGGGTTGATTGCAAAAGGTAAGCTCTTTTTTTGGATCTTAAGTACTCTGAATCAGCTATGAATAAATTAACTAAGGAAATGGATGGTCAACTTATTAAATGGGAGGGTGGTATTTTTTTAATGTCTTCCATTAAACTATTTTTGCATCATGTGTTAACTATGCTGATGGAGTACATTACCTTAGATGGGAGATACAATAGGTCCCATACTTATCAATTTTGTGTTATTAAATCATTTTAGATATAAGAAAAAGGCCAGTTTCCCTTTTTGTCTATTATGTTTGTTATCTCTTAGTACCAATTCTTTAAGGGACAACCCTAATAAACCTATAATGCATGAGGGTTTGATGAGGTTGATTCACATTTTGTAAAAAAGTTTGTTTCTGATCGTATCTCAAAGAAAATTGAAGAGAAACATGTAAAAAATTTGGAAAATGGGGAGAAACTAAGGAAGGGGGAAATAATTTTGGGGGAAGTAGGGATTGGTATATCTGGTTCCAATAAAAAGAGGAAATCTAACATCAATAAGGAATTGGTTTCAGATAATGAGATAATAGTAAGAATGAAGAGGTGAATGAGGGTCAAGGGAAAGTGGAGATGGATTAGACATTTTGAAGGAAGAATATAATTATGAATCTGTTGAAAGAATGTTTGGTGGTGGCATGGAGTCTCTGACTATGTCTATTTTTGTGCAGAATGAAATTATTTCCTCAAAAAACAAAGAAAAAGAAACTCAAATTAAACAAGAATAGATGAGTACCCCAGCCACCCCAATTAAAAAGAAACATGATAGAGAGTCTGAAATGATCAACAAGGATGAGGAACAAAGAAGAAAAGTCATCAACCTAGTCGACTATGATGAGTCCATTAATCATGATATGTACATCTCTTATTGATGTTGAAAGAAACGCTACTAAATTCCAATCTAAGAAAATGGATAAATAATTCTAGGAAAAGAAATAAATGAGGAAGGCGAGAATTCATATGCTTCAAATTGTAGATCAAGATGAGCTTAATGTAAAAATAACATATCATGACATTAGATACTTGGCTTTAGATCCTCTTTTGGAGGTGTTGCAAATGACCAAAGCCACATCGTTGCATTGTCTTAGGCTGGAAAATGGACCTTCAACTCTATCAAAGTTCTCAATATGAAATGTAGGGCTCAATAGCCCATATTTTCACTGTCCTAAAATTCTAAAAATATATTGTGAAAGTGTCAAGTTCCTGTCCCAAGTTGTTAGGGTTCTTTCAAAATTTCATGAGAAATTCTCCCTAAAAATTACCTTAGTTCATAATCCATGCCCTTATTTTAAAATAAAAAAGTCTTCTCTTATTTTGAATTCTTTCCACACTTATAAAAGTGAGCATTTGAAAATTTTAAAGGCATGACCATGCAACCAAGGTAATCAAATGGTCGAAGCACATCTTCAACCCTTAGAATTTTATGGTTTGACTGCACAAAATAGTCAAGATCTTTCTGATCACTTGGTTGCAATGGTCAGTGGCTCAAGGGCATTTCAAACCATGAATAGGTGAAGATGTCAAAGAAACAATAGTCAAACAATTGCATGGCTAAAGATGATATTATTAGATTGAAGAGTGAGTGTTCAAATGGTTGTGATCACATGGTTAGAACCCGACAAGATAAGCATTCAAGGATGACTACAACAAGGCAAAGTGGTTAGAGTAGATGATAATAACCCTTTTTTGCATAGTCACGGGGATGAATAGATAATTAAGGAAATAAGTTGAAATTGGGCAACAAGGCTAAAATCTTGTTGGATGGTGTTCAATTAGATGGTCATGATTCTTAAGTGGTAATGAGGAAATTAAGCCGTGATTGGGTGATGCAATTACAAAAGGTGAAGATAATGTTTGTTCACATGATTGCATAGTTAAAAAGGATATTTAGAGGTTAAACTGTAACTAAGTGATATAGTCATAAATAAAGAAAAATATGCTCAATCACATTGTCACACTATTACAATGAAAAATGTCAGATTAAGCCATGACTAAGTGATAAGGTAAGAAGCCTATTAAAGATCCTTTGATCGCATAGTTGTAAGGTAAAGATCTTATGATACATGAAAACCACAACATGGTCGCATGGTTGCATAAGAAAAAGCTTAAAGAGAAATAGTGCATGCAACACTATGACTCCTTAGTTGTTAAAGGTGATTGCACGATTGCGAGTAAAAAGTATTAGTGTTAAGATGGAAGAGAAACTATGCAATACAGTTTACGAGGGGCTAAAACTTTGAAGACGCTTAGTCACATGGTTAATTATGTAGAGCATGGAATAAGTCATGAAGCATTGACAAGGGTTTGAAGCAGTGATCATTGGGTTGCTAGCTTGAAAGGTTAAAGTGAAAGATTGACTGGGAAGCAGTGACTGAAGGTAGTCATAGGGTTGCAAGCATAAGTTCTTAAATATGAAAGTGATTGTTAAGAAGCTCATGATGATTAAAAAGAAATGTACTGTCAAAAAGCACATGAAAAGATTTTGAAAGGTTGGTAGTAGAAGAAGATTTCAATACTTTTGGAGATTTTGAGATATCTCATACATGCTAACATAAAGACACCATAAATGCTTTTCTATTGCTCTAATTTCTATTAAAGAGTTGATGTAATGGATTTCTAATTACAATATTCACAGAATTTAGAGCTAAAAGATTGAGTGCAAAGAGTTTTCATAAATTTTCAAAGCTTTCAAAGTTTTCATAAATTTTCAAAGCTTTCAAAGTTTTCAATCTAAACCAAAGTTGCCAATCCTATATGCTGAGAAATGGGTATATTCCTTCCTAGTTCATCCCATGCCCAAACCATGAATTCACTTGATACTACAACTTCTATAGAGATGGTACTACACTTGATACCAATGGGAATGAACTGTTCTGGTATTTTTATAACAACAGATTTGAAAAGCCACCAACATGTAAACCTTGGAAAAGAAATATGGAAAAATTGATTATGCCAGAGGTCATAGTAGATGTGGACTTGGTGAAAGATTTTATTAAATCATATAATCCTACCACTAAAGGATTCCATGGAAAGGATGTGAGTATCCTCTACAAATTGGACAGGGAAACGTTCATTGAAATCTTTGAGCTAGGAGGACCAATGACAAGGCTAATTTAATAGGAAAAAATGAATGAAACCCTCAAGAATCAAAAGACCTTCTTCACTAGAAAAGTTGTGAAAAAGACATATTTCCTAGGCCAAAAAGGAAAATGCTAAGTTACCAAAGAAGGTAGGAGAGTTTAGGCTATTGAAGTTTTTTCTACAAATACTTCTAGTTTATTGTATTTGGGGTACACAAGCTAATTGGATTAGATGGCACCATGAATGCCCTTGGATACATCTATATCATGGCTCTAGATATCCAAGATTCAAACCACAAAGTTGGATATGATTTTGTGACACACATAATTAATGTGATGCACAATGAAATTATGGCTACCCAAAAAAGAGATATGGGGAACTTCAAGTTCCACCACTATTCACTACTAATGCATATTATTCTATATAAGAATATAGGGCACATTAGTCCAGACTTCATTGAAGCCATAGAGGAGAATGGAGAGAAATTTCATGTGTAGTTGTGGACTTGACTATGGCAAAGGTTTTACCCTTATTCCAATGCCATTGCTTTTTATAATGATTTTGTCTTTCCTATTTCAAATATGTTAGCAGATATAACTGAGATGGTACCTAGGGGAGTAAAAATGTTGTTAAGACCTTCTGCCTTCCCAAATGGGAATATAAGACTAAGCCATGACTGGGCTAGTCGATCTTTTTCTTTATGATAATTTTTCAATAATAAGGGTATATGGATGTCCCTAGCTCCCTCACGTGTCCCTCATGTGTTGCCTAGGTATATACTAGATAGATTAGGCCAAGTAGAGTTTATTTGGCAATTAATTATGATGAATAAGGAGTACCTAGGTCCAACAATAAAGAAAGGTTCTTTTGCGGCTAGGAATACAAAAATTGGGAATTTTATAATAGGAAAAGATAGAAGTTTGTAGAAGTAGAACCCTTAGATGGAGAGAAATAATGAGGATAGAAGAAGCCATGAAGTCAACATATCCATCTTTTAAAGGTTTCTACCATCAAGCAAGGTACAACAAGTGCCTACATAATTTTGATGAAATAATGTCACAGGTGCCTGTAGTAATAAGAGATAGAGCAGGGCCCCAATCCCATCAACATAACGATGTAATTGAAATTGAAGTTGGTTGTGATATAAAAAAAAAAACTTTTCATGGGCTCAAGGAAGAAAGAAGTAGAAACTGATAGAGATTCCTAATAAGGTCAGATGAAAGGCATTATTGATATTGCCTAGAGGATCACAACACTTTGATACTATTAGACATAACCTTTTGGTCAAACGGGCTAGAGAATATGAATGAATCCCTAATAAAACTAAGTTGCAAATACAAATGTTGGATGATAGAATAATCTAGGCTCGAGAATTTATGAAGGATGATGACTTCATAAATTCAGAGGAATTTAAGTTATTTTTGTATAAGGTTGAACAAAATGAGCTTAAACTACAGATGCAACCAGGAGACTCGCTTGAGAAGATTGTTGAATTGGTGCAAAGGGTGCAATAATATGACCCAAATAGTGAGACTTTTACTGTCAATGAAGCTAGAGAGATGGAACAAAGAAGTGGAATTCTTCTCTTTCCTAGTTGGGAGCTCAACTCATCATTCATGCTTGACCAAATCAAAAGTCAAGACAAATTAGTCTCCTATGAGGAGATAAATATTGCTAGCGAGCTGAAAGGGTCAGGTTTCAATATAGACAATGGGACAATGGCAGTATGGAGCATGGCTCATGAGGCTAAAACTCTTATGGATATAAGAGATTTCCCCCAAGGAAATGTCATATTTTGGAATGTTACCACTGTTTCTAGTGACTAGATACACAATCTGATGAACGCATCATCATTGATGTGGAAGAGCAAAATGGATATGCTTGAAGAGAAGTTGTACCAAACCTACAACATATCCATTGATGCTAGAAGAAAATATGAAGAAGAGATCAAGAAGACCTATGTACTAGAGTAGAGATTGGCTAGCCTTGCTGAAGAAGTGAGAAATTTGAGGAATATAACAAGGCCTATCACAAAGGTCAAGGACCAAGGAGCCCAAACAAAAGTTGATGCAACAAATATGGGAGAGAGCTAGCAAAGAGACATTGATGAATGGGATGGTGCAAAGGAAGTGGAAATTAGGATAATTTAGAACCTAGTGATGCACAAGATAGGTTCCCTAAAGTATACCTCACAGAATATACATATTAGTTACATGTTTCTCTACAAGGAGCTGAATTTCAATGCTCAGAGGCATTATCATTATTATCCCCTTTATTTACAATATGGGGCCCTTATACACAATTCTTTGATAGTCTAGTACCATTGCTAACACAAAAGAAGGAACTACCTAAGAGAGTAATTATCCCTTTTAAAAAAATGATTAACATAGTAAAAGAATTAAATGGTTTTTTCTCAGGAAAATTACAATTAGTCCAAAATAAAATGAAGAGAATTTCCACAAGGACTTCCAATTTTGTACCAAGTTTATTGATGGGAGTGGAAGCATAAAGGGATGTTAGGAGTGGTCTTCTTCTTTTGAGGACATTGTGAAGCATCCATGATTTTTTGCCTATTGCAATAATGAAACTGATGTTACAGTTGTGTATAACATGATTGATCTGTTATATAGGATTGAATCAAACATGGGGAAGGTTGATGTAGAAGTAAAGGAAATAATGGATGCTAAATGGAATAAATGTTTACATGAACTGAACACCACTCTAGATGCCACCTAGCTAGACATTGATACTGATATTGATATCTAGGAGGTTGTAGCTGAGATAAAAGGCCTTACCATCTAGAGACAATGATTAAGCAGTCAAAATTATAACTGAAAGATAGAAACAAGAAAATAGAAAAAAGATAATGATAATAACAGGTTGTTAAAGTACATACATGCTCATCTTGGAGACACCTAAAGAAAAGTCACCACCTACCAGTTTTGAAATTGCTTCCCCACTTTTGTCCAAGTGCAAAGAATGTTTGTAAAGAGAAAATATCAAAAATGTATTGTATTTTGTATTGAACGAATTTTTAACAAGTGTCCTCCAATCTAAAGCTTGTTGCAATCCTTGTCTATAAAAGGATTCCCAAGACGTGAAGTGAGGGTCTATGTTCTATTTTCTTTAATGCTCATGTTATTTTACAATCGGTTCAGTCTTTATGTCAATTATGTGTTGTTTCAATTTTGTACTCTAAGAATATAATGGGTGTTGAATAAAAAATTTGATAAATTTTGAGTTGTCTTCTAAGTTTTGTATTAGATATTATATTGTTCTCAAGAAGATGAATACAAATGGAAGTTTTTAATATCCGTCTCTTTAAATTTTGTCTCCATTTTCATATATTTGTCACTTTGAGGTTGAGTGAGCAAGGTTCATTTCAATTTAATGTAGCTAGGATAGGTTGTATGTCAATTCATTGTTTCTTTTAATTCAAGGAATTAAGTAAGTGCTTCTATGAATTGATAGGGCTTCATAATAGATGGAAGGGATTCATAAGAATGGGATTTAGGGTTAATAGTTGATAAATTAAATTGCAAGTCAATTAAATAGATCAAGATTTATTGATATTACTCTATGTAACAATAGATAAGGCATTGGCCATTGATTAAGATGTAGATTGCAATAGTCATTTGATTGCATAAATCACACTTAAATCAAAATTAATTATCTAAATTTTTGTAACAAATAATTACACATTGGTCATTCACTTATTGTAATAGCTTATTTTGGGTTTATAGTTGGTTGTTGTAAAACAATAGTTGATTACAATTCCAAGAAGATATTTGACCATTTTTCTACTATAAGGGATAAATTTTGGATAAGAAAGATGGGTAAGTAAAAAGTTCAATCCCTAGCTGCACCCGCCTTGGCCCTATAGAGCCTAAAGTGTAGAAAGCCCTTGTGATTTGTTAAGTTGGTCCAGATCTGAATAGGTTCTTATTGAATATGGGAAATAGCTAACCCCTAGGCTTCCACTCTTATTATGCATCCTGGCATTATTTTAGATCTATAGTTTTAAAACACCAACATGGCTCTTGAGGGGAGAATTGATGAGATATAGATCGAAAATGGGAAAAAGGAGATTGTAATAGAGTAGCGAGGAAATTAGGAGGTCATTGAAGAGCTAAATAAGAGAATGGACAAAATGGAAAAGAGCACTAAGGAAATGATGTCTAAATGTCAAAGATTGCTAGGCTCTTTGGTGGATTGTTTGAACAGGGTTTTGAATGTCATGGAACAAAGCAAGAAGGTCAAACTGGTACTAGTCCTAGAGGAACTAGACAAGGATGAGGAAGAAGATGGCCCAAGTAAATAGACATTCTCCAATACAAAAAAGAAATAGAAGAAGGAGGCTTAGATTGACCAACACAACATCAAGATGATCATAGAGCAAATAAAAGGTATTCAGATGGAGCTAAAAGAAAAAAAATCAAGATTTGGCTTAGGTAGCCTCTTCTTGTTGTGGTCTTCTTTGGTCTTGGTTGCCCTAGGTTGTCTCTTTGTTTGTTTCTTTTCTTTTTGGGTTTTTGGTGCTAGCGTTAGCCAGTTTTAGCTGGTATTGGTAGTGGGTGTGTCTGTTGGTTGGTACACTATTTCGTTTAAGGACTTAATGCTCTTTTTATTTTTGTAAAAAACTTGGGATTTCGGGTCCCTTGTAAAACAACCTATTTTAGCCTTAATAAAAAAAATATTAAAAATAAAAGACATAATCATGTTAATATTTAAATATATTATAATATATGATATAAAAAATGACTATCACATTATAAAATACTCTACAACAATTTCATATTCAAATAGTACATGCTAAGATTTCACTATTTACACATTGATTATAGATGGTTTATTTGTGTTGATGACATAAAAATAAAAATACATTAAGTAAACCAATAAAGTTTCATTCCTCATACTCACTCTACTTTCATACACAAAAATAAATCTTTTACCAGGAAAAATATGCATTTATATGTGTAATATTTAGCTTGAAAATAACCATTGATTCATCCACAACATGGTACTAATCATGACTTCTTATCCTTCTATGTACTAATTTTTGTATACTGCAATCTCTTGTTTCTTATTTTTTTGTTTAACTCCTCATTCCCATGTTAGAAAGTAAAGTCCACCAAGATAACTGAGAGGGGGGGGGGGGGGGGGGGGGGGGGGAAGGGTGAATCAGTCATGCAATTAAAAATATATATTTTTATCCTTATTAAATATGAAACATGTAATCAGCAAGTGCAATAACCACAAGAATATAACCATACACAATTGACACCAGATGTGTTAACTAGGGAAACCCTTGATTAGAGGGAAAACCCTAGTGGGTATTGTACTGCTGAGTAATACACATCCATAGATCTATTAGAATACTAGCATGCAAGGACCTATCATAGAGAAAAAAAGACAAGAGAAGACATGGGTTTGGCTCTGAAAATGTGCAAGATTAAATTATTAGACAAAAGGATTGAGTAGAAATATACAATGGAGATCAATCCTTATAGAAGGAGATTGTAAAACCTAAAATGAAACCCTAAGAGGTAAGTGATGTTTAATAATTAAATTTTAAATATTAAATAGTAATGCATATGCATAAAATGAAATCCTAAGAAGAGAGTAAAGGTGATTTAGTCAATGTAATTAAATTAATCCTTTACTCTAACACCGCCCCCCCCCCCCCCCCCCCCCCCCCCCTCAAGATGAGCAACAATATAACTACAAACATTGCATGAAAAAAAAGGAAACTACAATGCTAAAAGAATAAATGGGTCCTAGCAACAAGGCCTAATGAGGTACCCAACACAACCAAATATCTGGAAAATAGAGAAATAGGGAAAACCACGTGCAAAAAACCCTACTCCAAAAAGAGATAGAAGAATGCTAAAAAAAGGAAGGACTCCACTAAGACCCCTCAAGGACAAATTCCTTCAGCCAAAGCATAGAACACAATTGGAGATACTATGGGTATGCAAAAGGTTTATTGAAGATGTCAACAACTTGATCAACAATTGGAATATACTCCAAGCTAAGAGAGTCATCCTAAATCAAATGTCGAATGAAGTGCATATGAAGCTCAATGTGCTTGGTCCTCTAATGCTCAACTGGGTTGTGGGATATGTGTATAATACTCTAATTGTCACACCAAGAAAGGTGTAACTATTAGGAGGAGATCTAAACTCTATATTCAACTACTGAAACAATAAAACCTCTTGACTAGCTAGCATAACCACCCTGCACTCTACATCTATAGATGATAATGTGTGAGCATGTTGCTTCTTGCAAGACCATGTGTTAGGACTAGAAAAAAGACAAAAAAAAGCCAAAAGTAGACCTTCAATCATCAACATCACCAGACCAATATGAGTCTATGTAACCAACAATGTGAGGATCCCCTAATGTATGGTGAATGCCATAACATGTAGTACCTTGAATGTACCTCAAAATATGTTTTTCAGCTTGCCAATGAATCTCGTGAGCATCATGTGAGAATCAAGAGACAAGTCCAACCACAAATGAAAGATTAGGATGTGTGTGTGTCAAGTACAATAAACTACCCACAAGTTGTCTATATAAAGTGGAATCCATTATAGGAGTAGAGTAAATAGTAGGTGAAACAACACTTGATTGAAAAGGTGTGGGAGAAGGCTTGCAATTGAGCATGTTGAATCA
Source organism: Cupressus sempervirens (assembly GCA_028749045.1). Classification (NCBI taxonomy): domain Eukaryota; kingdom Viridiplantae; phylum Streptophyta; class Pinopsida; order Cupressales; family Cupressaceae; genus Cupressus; species Cupressus sempervirens. The sequence goes on from CM053785.1 coordinate 410,886,516, forward strand.
CTGAAGTATATCAAGAGCATAGAGCATACTTTTTCTAGAGTATGGCTATCCCATCCAAAGGCTAAACAACCTTTAGCCCCAAAAAATAGTGAAGAAGTCCAAGGTATGTCATCTCAAACTGCTCTCTCAAAGATCATAGAACACTCTAAATCATAGAGGGTGAGCTTCCTATAATAATGAGATCATCAACATATAGCACAAGTATCAATATATCAGGTCCATGACGTTGAATGCATATTGTAGGATCATAATGATAATGTGTGAACTATAAAGAAGGTAAGAAGGAATCCATCTTCTCATACCAAGCTTGAGGGGATTGTTTGAGACCATAGAAAGACCTATGAATTCTACAAACCATAGAATATTTTTGCACAAAACCTTGAGGTTGCTCCATATAGAACACACTTTTCATATCCATCTAAAAAACTATCCATCCCTAAGAATCTACAAGAGACAGTACAAGGAATATTAATTCATCTTGGCAACAGGAACAAAGGTCTTTGAGTAATCAATAACCTCAACCTATGAAAAACCCTTCTCAAAAAAAGTGCCTTGTACCTATCAATAGAACCATCTATAGCATACTTGGTATGGTATACCCAATGACACTGAACCAACTTTCTTCCTTTCAAAAGATGATGAAGATCACAAGTGTGTTTCTTCATCAAAGAAGATTACTCATCATTCATAGCCCTATCCCAATCTAGTGTCGTGTTTCTTGTGAAAACTCTATGTATCATCTAAAATGGCATGAATCAATAGTCCAATACTAGATGTCTAGCACAAGAACAACAATAATCTGAAGGATCTCCTACCATAGGTCTAGCTATATCAACAATATCACAAGCCCACTTGGGAATTTTCTAAACATCGAGGAGAGGTGGGTAAGGTGGGTCATCATCAAGATATTCCTTAGAGGATACATAATATTAAAGAGGAAGTACTAGGTAGTGAGGGAGAATTTGGTGATGGAGGCTCCATCTAAGGATAACACTCATCAAACTGGACATCTCACCAAAACAAGAGCTCTCTGAAATAAGGATCAAACAACTTGTACACCTTCACATCCTCATAGTAGAAAAAAAAAGTGTTTCACTTCTTCCTCTCCATGGCTTTCCTCTAAGCATTTAGAATAAATGCCCAAGCCTCACTACCAAAAATATAGAATGTAGAAACATTGAGCTTGACATGAGTTTGAGCCTCCTTAGGAGTCAAATGTTACAATGCCTTGTGAGGCATCTGATTTTGAATATAGTTGGCACAATTGATATCCTTAGCCCAAAATGAAGAACTCATAGCTCAAGATTGTAGCATACAATTGACCATCTCCTGTAATGTCTTATTCTTTCTCTCAGCAGTTCCATTTTGTTGAGTGGTATGGGGAACTATGAACTGATGCTCTAAACCATGCTCAGTGCAAAAATATTTGAAAGAGTGATTTGCATATTCTCTACCATTGTCAGTTCATATACGCCTAACAAAAAGACCAGTCTACTCCAAAAATGTCTTAAAGATTTAGAATGAATCAAAGACATCTGACTTGTACTTCAAGAAGTACACCCACGTGCATCTAGAGAATTCATCTATGAAGGTAAGTACATATCAAGAACTAGAAAAAGATGGAGTGGGGAATAAAATAAGATTATTATGCATCAACCCTAATGGTTCCTTATCATGCAAGGATCTACTTGTCAAAAAAGGATCTATGTGATGTTTGCCAAGTACACAACCTCGACAAACACCATTAGTACAAGAGATCTGAGATATCTCACTCACTAGCTCCTATGTACTCATCTATTGTAGATATCTATTTTTGACATGGAAAAAATGATCATGCCAAAGATTTCTTACTTTGTCTACATGAGCAACAAGAGAAGCACCTATAGAATTGAAGCTCTCAAAGCCATCTAACCGATATAAGTGAGACTATAAATCAATACTCCCAGTAGCAATAACCAAGTCAGGATCATGGAGGTATCGAATAACCAAATCATGTGGTGAGAAAACAACTATCTTACCAGAGCTAAAATGACAAATATGATTGATAGACAAGGGGTTTGTAAAAATGGTTAGAACTAATAGAACATCCTATAGAGAACTACCCTCCAAAGAAATAGTGCCAGAACCCAAAACTAAAATCTATACAGAGTCACAAACTACAATTTGTGTTGTAACACTATGAGCAAGTGAGGTAGCCAAATCAGGTGAGTGTGTCATATGTTGTAAAGCACCTAAATCAATGATCCAAGTAGTAGGAGAAGACAAAGCTTATGCATAAAGAACATGTCCTTTCCTAGAAAGAGGAGGTGGTGGCTTCAAAGAAGCAATACTATGTTATTGCATGGCCTCCTTTAAATCCTCAAGATGTTTCCAAAACTTGGAAACTAGATGTCCTTCCTTGCAACAAAAACTGTGAGGATCACCTATAAACTTCTTAATCTTGGAGAAAGACTCACCAAAATTAGAAGTTTTACCTTTTAGAGTGGATTTCTATGAATTTGATCTAGGAGGTGGCTTGGAGGAACTCTCAATGCCAACTAAATCTATTTTGGGCTTCAGTTTCTACTTTGGCTTTCCTGTAGATGTCTAAGAAACCAATGTTTGGTTCTTTGATTCTATTAGAGAGTCCAACTATGTAAGTTAGGCCTTCTCTCTAGTCAAGTGATCATAGAATACCTCAAATGTGGACATGGTAAATTTGGGACCCAAAGCATCCATAGTGGAACAAAAGGTAGAAGAAAAAATCTAAAAGTTTTCTCAACGCTTTGACAAAATCAGATAAATGCACTCCTTATCAATCTTTACTTTCTCACTACCATGTAACAAATATCTTTGTCGTTTAAAATTCATCAAAAAGTCCTCATTGGAGGGAAAATCATTAGGTACAAGTGATGTAAGCTCTACTCCAATCTAAAATTCTCTAAACTCATTAACAATACCAATTAAGCCCTCTAGCTTAGTTCACATATCTCAAGAAGTAGTTCACCCATAAAGATGAAACTGCAAACTGCCAAACATATGCAAAGAAATCAACACCATGGACTCATCCATTGTGTTCTTGTGTTGCATGACTCTAAGGGCCTCTATAAAAATAGTTTCACATGATCTAAACAAGACCATAATCCTTTTGAACAAAGAAGTCTTGTCGTCAAGGTTTTCCATGTGTCATAGTTATGTGGGGTTAGAAGTGCTAGACAAGAAGAGGTCTCGACCATATTTTTAGAAGGTGTTTTTTTTGATATATTGCTTGTTTACTAATGTAAATGATATAAACAAGAAGAGAAAACACCCCCCACAATGCAAAAAATGAACTCGAATAGCTAGAAAGAAAGCTATACAATGAGCAGAGAAAAAACAATTCAAATGAGTATCATGTGTACCTTTGAAAAAATCATATGAAAATTATAGAGAATCTAGAAATTTATTGAGAAGAGCTTTCTAGAGCTTCTTTTGAATAAAAAATTGGAGCTAATTTAGCAAATTAGGCCCCCCAAAATGCAAAAAGGATCACATGGCTTCAATAGTAAAATAATGTACCATACTAGAATTTTTTTCTAGAATAAACTCCATGGCAGTGATAGGCTTAAAATCATCTTTCCATATGCTCAAGATATCGCAAAAAAACCATAGACAACTCTTTATGATAAAATAAATTAAATTGATGATAGTTTGAAGGTCGTCACATTTTATCCCAAAAAATGATGATGTCACTTCTTGCGCAAGACAAATAGTACCTCCATCCTTGCTAATGTCAAAACCTGTACCAATAATGTAGGCATCCTTGCATGACTTTTTAATAAAGGTAATGCCTTTCTTTCTTTAAAAAAGAACTTTTTTGAAAGGGATTTTTTTTTAAATGCAATTTCTTAGAAACCCTTTTTTCAAAAACTTTTTCATTTTTTTGTATACAATAATAAAATTTCTACCTTAGGAAGCGTGCCTAATCTGTGAGCACTGTTTTTGCTACAAATTACAATTGTGTCCAAATTGGACGTTCCTTTTATGAAAATAGGGGAATTTAGGCATCGCAAGCTCAACAATGAGGTCAATGTTTTCTTAAAGTGCACCAATAATTAGTGACCACCTATTTCAATAAAAAACCTTAAAATCACATTTTTGATTCACTAAAACACTCATTTGATAGCATCAAAAAACTTGAATAAAATGTAATAAATCCTTCTCTAATACCATGAAGGATTTGAGCAATACAAATCCACAGATCCAATAGAACACCTGGATGATAGAAATTATCACAGAGAAGAAAAGGCAAGAGAAGGCAAGGATTTGGCTCTGAAAATATGCAAGATTATATTATTAGACAAAAGGAATGATTATACTCAACATCTACTATCTTTTTTTTCTTGGCCTCTATCTCTGGTTTGTTCATTCCTATACTTTTTCATTCACCCATTACTCTCTCTAGCATACCTATCCTAATCCAGTTTCTGAGGAAGATCAGGATCAGGAAAGATTGTTGAGAGTGTCATCTAGGGCACAATCAAAGCCTACTATGGAAGTTGTTCCTTATGATGGAAAATTAGACACCAATGTTATGTTGGATTGGATCTCTAATATGTAGAAGTTTTTTGAGTTTGAAGGAACTCTTGCTAATAGGAAGGTGAATATTGCAGTGACTACGTTGAAAGATCGTGTCTCACTATGGTGGGAGCATTTGCAAACTAATAGACAAAGAAGAGGAAAAGATAAGATCAGGACCTAGTTGAAAATGTTGAACAAAGTGAAGAAGAAAGTCATTTGTGTTGATTACTAAGTCAACTTGTTGAGAAAGATGTAAAATTTGAGACAAAAGGACATGAATGTGAAAGAGTATACTAAGGAATTCTATAGATTGGACATCAGATCTAGATATTGGACTGATGAGGTTAAAAAAGTTGCAAGTTATCTAAATGGATTGAGATCTAGAATTCAAGATGAGATAAGCTTTATGAAATAGAAGGTTTGGAAGAAGCATATCAATATACCTTGAAAGTTGAGATCTTGTCAAAGAAGCATATCTAGAGAGGTAGAGGTGGTAGATTCAAGAGAGACAGAGACATATCTAATGGAAAAGGTGATAGATCTGACAATTATGTGCATGAAAAGGGAAAATATGAGTGGAATAATGAAGATAAAGGAAAGGCTAAGTGGAAAGATGGTAATTCTTATCAAGGAGGTACTAGTTCTTACCAAGGAAGAGGTATTTCTTATTGGAGAGGAGGATTTCATGGTAATTGTTTTAGTTGTGGAAAAGAAGGGCATGGATCCTTTGAATGTAGATACTCTAGTGAAAATAAAAGTAGTAGCAGGAATGTTGTGATACAAAGTGAATCTTTGCACCCTTAGAGTGATCCCGAGGTTGGAGAAAATTTGATGGTGAGAAGGACTCTATGCAGTGAGGAAATTGAGGATAAAGAACCTGTTCATAGGAGAAGTCTTTTCAAGAGAAAATGTAAGATAACTGGGAAATTTTGCAAAGTGATTATTGACAATGGAAGTTCAGTAAATTTGGCATCAGAGGAGCTAGTTACAAAGTTTAATTTGTAGAGGCTAAAACATCCTATACCCTATCATGTTTCATGAATTAGGGATGAGCATAAGATATTTGTAATTGAATAATGTGTTGCGAAATTAAAGATTGGATATTACTCTCATGGAGTTCTATTTGATATTATGCCTATGGATTGTTATCATATTTTGTTGGGTAGACGTTGGCAATATGATAAACATGTTTTGTATGATGGAAGATTGAATCAATATACTATTTGAACAAATGGAGTTATGGACACATTGATGCCTTTGATTGAGTCTCTTGATGAGATCAATTGTACTACTCTAAGACATTGCATGGTCAGTGAAAAGAAATTTGAGATGGAAATAAAAAAGAACCATCTTTTTTTCTATAATTCCTAGAGGGCTAAGTTATGGTAGTAATCACCGAAGTATATTAGTGATCAAGTAGTAGATAACGACTGAGTAACATAAAATGGTAGAGGCCGAGTGATAGCAGAAATAGGCAGTGTTAGTTGAGTGCGAACAGAAATTGAAAGATTTTTGAATGATTACAAAGATATTGTTGCATAGGATATACCTTATTTTTTACCACCAGTAAGGAGTATAATTCATCGTATGGACCTAATTCCTAGAGCTAGTTTGTCGAAAGAAGCACCATATAGGTTGACACCTACAAAAAATCAAGAGCTTAACAGATAATTGCAAGAGTTCTTGCAGAAAGGTATGATCAGAGAAAGTTTGAGTACATGTGTTGTACATGTTTTATTAGCTCCTAAGAAGAATGAAGAATGAAGAATGTGTACTAATTCTAAAGCTATTAACAAGATCAAAGTGAAATATAGATTTCCTATGTCGAGGATGGATGACATAATGGATTGTTTGAGTGGAGGAAAGTATTTTACGAAGATTGATTTGAAGAGTGGTTATCATTGGATCAGAATCAGAGAAGGTGATGAATGGAAGACTACTTTCAAAACAAAATATGGTTTGTATGAATGATTGGCTATGCCTTTTGTTTTTATTAATGCACCTAGTACTTTCATGAGGTTGATGAATGAAGTTCTCAAGCAATTCTTGGGTAATTTTGTGACTTTTTACTTGGATGATATTCTGATGTTTAGTAAGACCAAGGAAGAACATCTTGAGCATGTTAGACAAGTATTACAAAGATTGAAAGAGGAAAAGTTGTTGATTAATTTTAAAAAGTGTTCATTTATGCAAGAAGATATTGTGTATTTGGGATTTTTGATTTCAGCTGATGGTTTTTGAATGGATCCTAAGAAGGTTAAATAAATTTTTGAATGACCTACACTTGAGAATGTGGGTGAGGTAATATCATTTCATAGTTTGGCTAGTTTCTACAAAAATTTTATAAAGAATTCTAGTGTTGTTTCTAATGCTATGACTGGGATAATGAGAGGAGATAAAAATAATTTTAAGTGGACACATGGGGCTGATAAGAGTTTTGATACTTTGAAACAAAGGTTGTTGAGTTACATGTATTGGCTTTGCCTGATTTCAATAAGGCATTTCAAGTTGAATGTGATGCAAGTGGTAGTGTAATAGGAGTTGTGTTGAGTCAAGAAGGTAAACCTATTTTTTTCTTTAGTCAGAAGTTGAATGATGCTAAAAGGAAGTATTTTTTGTATGATCAAAAAATTTATGTTATTATTCAAGCCTTGAAGAAATGGAGATATTAATTAATTCCTAAGGAGTTTGTGTTGTATGGTGATCATAAAGCTTTACAGTAACTAGGAAGTGGACATAAGTTGAATTAGAGACATATGAAGTAGGTTGAATGTTTGTAAACTTTCACATTTGTGATCAAGCATAAGAGTGGAGTTACAAACCAATTTGTTGATGCATTAATTAGAAGACATTCTTTTTTGACTAAGATGAAGGTTGAAGTTCTTGGTTTTGATGAAATGAAGGAGTTGTATGATGCTGACTCTAATTTTTTTGAGGTGTGGAGAGAGTGTAGAGCACCAAATCTATCAAGTCAAAAGAGTGAGTTTGATGAGAATTTCATTCAAGAAGGTACATTGTTCAAATAAATTTAATTGTGTATAATAAGAAGTTCTATGACAGTTAATTTGATTAAGCAAAAACATTGTTGTGGTTTGGATGGACATTTTGGAATTGATAAGACATTAAGTTTTTTTAAGGATAAGTATTACTAACCACATATGTATAAGGATGTTCAAAATTTTGTAAGGATTCATGGAATTTTTCAAGTTGCAATAGGAGTAAGTCAGAATAGTGGATTGTATACACTTATTTCTTTTCCCAATATATCTTGGAGTGATATCAGTATGAATTTTGTTCTTGGATTACCTAAGACAACAAGAGGGCATGATTCCAGATTGTTTGTTGTGAATAGATTTTCTAAGATGGCACATTTTATACCGTAAGAAGACATTTGATTTTGTGCATGTTGCTAAGAATTTCTTCAAAGATACTATTAGATTGCATGGATTACCAAAAAGTATTATTTTTGATAGAGATAGTAAGTTTGTTGGTTACTTTTGGAGGACTTTGCAGAAGAAGATGGACACTGAGTTGAAGTTTAGTTCTAAACCCCATCCATAGATAGATGGATAGACATAGGTTGTGAATAGAAGCTTGGGTAATTTGTTGAGATGTTTAGTTGGAGATAAGTTGATTAATTGGAATATGGTATTGGCACAAGATGAGTTTACATACAATAATTTTGTGAATAAGAGTGCAGTAAAAACACCTTCTGATATTGTTATTGGAATGCAGCCTACAAAACTATTAGATTTTAGGGATGTTGCTAGTGAAGAGAAGAGAAGTGCTAAAGGGGAAGAACTTACTAATTTTTATGAAGTCTTTGCATGAGTAAGTGAAGTTGAGGTTGAAACAAAGTAATCAAAAGGATAAGGGGGATGTTGATAAGTCTGGGAGACATCATGTTTTTAAAGTTAGTGATGAGATGATGATTCATTTGAATAAGGGTAGATTTCTTGTTGGAACATACAGTAAGTTGAAAATGAAGAATTTTTGAACTTGTAAGATCTTGAGGAAGTTTGATAGTGTTAATTCTTATGAAGTTAAGTTACCTCATGACATAGATATATCTCATGTATTCATATTGTTGATTTTCATAATTATCATGAGTCAGATGATGAAGTTGTTGTATGAGATGATTATCCTAAGAAGCAGAATGAAGAGATTGAACAAATATTGGGTTAGAGAGTTGGTAAAAGTACAAGAGGAAAAGATTACTATGAATATTTGGTGAAGTGGAATAACAAATCATTTGAAGATGCTAAATAAATTCTTCAATCTAAGTTGGATTTAGCTCAAATTGTGACATCTCAATAATTCAAGAGAATCATTTCTTTCAACCTTGGTTGTCTGATGTAGGAGCATCCTCGATTTCTTGGTAAACCTTCTCATTTTTGTTCATTCTACTAGTTATTGTTGAGTTCTAGTTACTATCGAGTTCAAATTACTACCAAGTTCCAATATGTGTCAAGTTGTCAAGTATTGGCTAAGTGTTCCTTCATGTGTTGAGTGAACTTGATTTTTTTTTATGCTTGGTTCCCTCTTTGACCAAGTTTTTATGTGATTGGTTCTTAGTTTGAGCCAACTTATGTATTTAATCTAGATCATGAATTTAATGTTAGGATCTTTCTTTGGGATGTGTACAGACTGTTTTAAGGTTGACCTTTCTATTATGTAATGACCTAGAATCTTCTTTAAGCCATTTTGACAAGTATAAATAGGGGTATTAGGTTTAGTTTAGGAATGACTTAGAGAAAGTTCAAAGTAGATGTTCCTAGAGGAGAAAATTTAGAGTTGGGTCATGGATTCTGAAGTTGTATCTTTGTATTTGGCCATAACCCAAAAGGCCTTATAGTTGGGCATGCATGTTAGTAATTGGATGAATAAATAAAAGTATTTGTTGTTCCTTCTTTCCTTGGTATTTTTCTCTATGTTTTTTTCTTTTGTTGTGTTTACTCAACAAGGTGATTGGATAGTTAGGTGTGCCTTTGGCCCTAGCTTTTCAATCCCTCCTTGCATCAAAGGATGAGTAAAAATATACAATGGATCAATCCTTATAGAAGGAGATCATAAAAACTAAAAGGGAAACCCTAAGAGGTACATGACATTTAATAATTAAATATTAATTAAAAAATGGTGATGCATGTGAATAAACTAACATCTTAAGAATGGAGAAAGGTAATTTAATAAATTTAATTAAATTAATCCTTTACTCTAACAAATTCATTATGATAGGATGGACTCTATTAGGAGAAAATGAAATGCTTTTTGTACATATCAGTCTCTGTTAGGAAACTTTGAATTCCTATGAAAATATTAAAACCTTGTTAAGAGTTGTGCCAACCCTACTAGGAGTTGTGGAAGATAGAAGGACCCACTATCCAAACAGCATCAGGGGCAAGACCACTAAACTCACTATCCAACTAGCCTCTGTATTATTCCTTTCATAATAATAAAAAATGATCAACTATCCATTACCACTCTCTACCAAATATAATCACAAAGCTCATTCATTATGCCTCTGTTGCAACAAATACTTTTCAGATCTCAATACCATATTTGTAAACTCGCATCACAATAATCCCTTAGATCGCTTACTCTCATATAGTTTTCACTTACAATTCACTTTCTTACTTCAACATGACACTTACACACACAATGACAAGGGAAAAAAATTATTTATACCATGTCCTCAAAATAATTTATTGAGTTATCCTTAGAGCTTTCCCAAATTACAATTACAATAGGACCTCATTAAGATAAAACAATATATACTGCATTATATCTTTTCATAATTACATAACACTAGTGGGCCACAATCTTCACAAAATTTTTACATGTGCAACCTCAAACTTTGTGTGGTCACTCATGTCATCATCATGATGTTCTCTATCTTTATACAACTGTACATAACCCAATTCTATCTATATTAGGAGATATAATCTGATTACCAAAAACCATTTCTCAAGAACTCTATCTTTATATTATCTTCTATAAATATCAAATAATTATTACTAGTCTTTGAATTTATGCATGCACTCTTAGCCATAACATCAAGACACTCTGTAGAACATATCCTCAACTTTTCTTGACCCCATCATTAATCCTCAATCCATATGATCATGATCCCTATCTATTATTCTATGTTTCTTAAGTATGTTGACATCAATGAAAAACATTTCCATGAATGTAACATATGATCTGACATAAGGAAGGATAGGGAAAATTAGGGCCAATGGCACACCCAACTCTTTGAACCACCCTGCAAGAGTTAACACAACGGAACCAAACACAAAGAACAATAACGAAAAGAGAAAGAAGAGTGAAATACTTTTATTGATTCTTCAAATATTCAACATACATTCCTAGCTGTAAGGCCTTCTGGGTTATGGCCAGATACAAATACATTCACATTCAAAGATCAATGGCAAATTCACACTTTCCAGTTCTGCTCTGCAATCTTCTTCTAGAACTACCTAAAAGAAACTACTTCTAGCTCTAAGCCGAAAAACTCTATTTATATTAGCCAAAATAGCTTACAAATCATTCTATAACATGGAGAAGCCACAACTTAGATCTCAAAAAATATTAAATGAAAATAAACCAAAATTAAATACACAAGTTAGCCTGCATCAACAATTAACTATCCTAAAATCGATGTCTGAGAAAAATTGTGATATCTCCTCGATTGAGTTAGAACTTGTGCTTCAAATTGTGGGTAGATATCTAGATCCTTTACAACCCCTTAATTGTTCAAGGTTTGATTCATTATGGAAAAGTGTGCATCCATTCCAAAAGTCAGGCACAAGAAACTATCATGTAGAACTGCCAGAAATTGATGTTCTGGAAGAATTGTCATATTTCCAAAAATATAAGGAGTTAGTATTTTCTCTCTATAAAATAGATTTCTCTAGGCCCTCTTGAATCCCTGAACTGTGCAGCCCTTTTTTTATCATGGAAAATTAGTTACATGATCTGCAACAGGCACCCAGATACCAGAAAATGCAGTTTCAGCAGAACCCAATTTCAGCAACAAAATAAAAACAAAAAACATGTAGGATAGTAGTGCAACCCAGGATGCTCCTACATCATAATCACACAAACAATATCATAGATTCTAGGATACTCCCCCATATAAATATCATCAACATTCATGCTAACAATCTCCCCCTTTGGCATTAATGGAAACATAGATGAAAAACATCTAAGTTCCAAGAATACAAAGCATACCACTTTGCTCCAACTAGTTTTCTATTGTAGTTGTCTTCCTTTTAAATATTCTTCATAAATAAAATCAATATCTCATATAAAAATCTCCCCCCCATTGATATACTTCCCCCATTGACATAAATTTTCTCTCCATTGATTTTTTTTTCATGTACAACTCTCCCCCATTGACATTAATGACAAGGGCATCATTATGTCAATCTTCTACAAAACTATCTTCACCAAGCCCAAGTATCCAAAGAAATTGTTTAATACCAACTACCAAGAGTCCTTCATGACTCACCTCAATCACAATTACTAATTCCTAATAGAGGACACATCAAGCATCCATCCCAAATAAATAATAATGCTTTGTACACTAGACTAATTCAATCTTTGCATCACCCACTCTAAAGTAGAAAGGGGCATAACCTCAAGAATACCTCTCAAATACTCATATGTATCCTTTGTTAAAGGATTTCTAAAACTATTTTCTATATAATCCTTTATACATACTGACATACTCCAATCTGATCACTTTTGCTATAACCTTCTCTCTTAAAACATGATACTTAATAGATATATGCTTTGTATTGGAATGTAACACATTATTCTTAGACACACTCATTGTACTTGTGTTGTCACAATGTATGAAAATAGGCTTAGTAAACTCAACTCCAATATCCTTCAACATCCACTTCATCCACATAATATGATTACAATTATTTCTTGTTGATATATACTATACTATTGTTGTGCTCTATGAAATGCAATCTTGTTTCTTTCTTATCCAAGAAACCAATCTTCCTCCTAACTAAAATGCTCCACCACTTGTCTTATTTCTATGATCCATACCACCTTCCTAATCCACATTAGTATATGTACGTAGATTAAAGTCATTTTTTTTGGAAATGTAAGAGTATAACTGATAGGGGAAGGGTGAATCATTTATCACAAAAAAAATTCCTTGTTCGTGGATGTCAATTCAAACTTTCCATTGATCATGCAATATTGTTTGACTTAGTTAACACTAGAATATTGCTGACACTCGATTAACAAAGCAATCATATGATTATTAATCTATTATAACCTTTAGTAACTTAGTTGTAGAAACATAAAGCATAAGAAAATGACATGAACACAGATGACACCAAGATTTAACATAGAAACCCAATTTGGGAAAACCACCATGCAACTAGTTACAATATTTTTCACTCTTCTAAATTGAACCCTATTAGGAGTGTCTTGGTTAGAGGTCTTCAAACACTTCAATCTTGAAATGTCATTTTGTTAGAGGATTTACAATATGATTATTAAGTCAAATCTATTAAGAGATTTATTTATTGCTACAATGGTTAGAAGGTAACAAAAATTTGACCTAATTTATGAAGAAAATATTTTTGCAAATTCAGATCTTTGTTCTGGCTTGACATCTAGATCCTTACTTGATCAGATGTTCTTTGCATCTTATCTTCCATACTTTCCTACTCTATCTTTGTCTTCGCTCACATATCCAACTTATTTCATATTCCACTTACATTTTATCGTCACAACTTGAAATTTTTAATATATTATAAGCTAGGACAATTCAACTTGAATACCTTTCCAAAATGTCAATAAACATCCAAATAGTTGGCCTTAATTAATTAACTATTGGAAAAATGCATTCTCCTCTCACTCGGTCAATACTAGGATTGAATGCCCAATCAACACGGTGACCTTTTTTATGCCTTCCGACTTAGTCAATATTGCAAGAAAGATTCCCTTTATTAACCAACTACTTAGTTAATACTAGAAAAGTATTATTTACTTGACTACTCAATCAATACTAAGATATACAAGGTTAATACTGCAAACTCTACATTTCTCAGTTAATACTGACATTTACATAACATCAATGACATCATACAATTAAAAAATTGTTTCCAACAAAATCCCTCTTTGGAATTGATGACAACACAACATGTCAACATAAACTGATAAAACTATGAGCAATTGAATTGAATAATATCCTTAGTTCCATTCTGATTCTCATCCATACCAACTCATTTTGAGATTCTACTTGGATTTGTCTTTATTGCTTCCCTATCAACACTCTATTGTGAACTATTGTCATTTTATCCCTTTTTGTTGTACATTCCATCATCTTAATATCTTCCGTCTAAGATACAAAAATTCTTCCTCTTTCTCTTTGACACTAAACTTCCCTCAGTCTTCCATGTTGACACTAAGTTCTCCCTCTTTGACATCAAATGCCAAAGGATACAAACTTTTGACTTTACAATGTACCTTTGTACTAGTTCATATGCAATATGTTATGTATTTCACTGCATCAACTTTATAGATCTTCAATGGAGGTTGGTTGATGCCTCACTATTTTTTCTTTAGTGAGCATTAGATAGGGGAATAAACCCTAGTTTACCTCTTAGATACATAGATGCATCCTTAGATAAAGCCTTGGTAAATATATCTCTCATCTGCTTCTTGGTGTTCACATATTTCAATCTCGCCTCTTTGTCTTGAACCAATTCCCTTAAGAAATGATATTTGATTACAATGTGTTTTATCTTTGTGTGCATCACAAGATTTTTCGATATATTGATTACAATAGATAACCATTGGTTCCTTGATTTCTTCATTCATTCTTGATATTAATTTCTTGATACATATTATGTTAGAACAATTGACTACTGCAACAACATACTCTGCCTCTGTTGTTGATTGAGAAATACTAGTGTGCTTCTTGCTTGTCAAATTTACTAACCTCTTTCCAAGAAAGAATGCTCCTCCACTAGTTCTTTTTCTATCATCAATGCTTCCTGCCCAATTTTCACTAGTAAATGCTCTCAACTCAAGATTTCCTCCTTTTTTATACCATAAACCATATGCTATAGTTCCATTTAGATACCTCAAAATTATTTTTACTACCATCATGTAATTTGGTTTTTGATTAGCAAAATATCTTGCAACTATGCCAACTGGCAATGTAATATCAAGTCTGGTGTGTACCACTTACTGAAGTTTTCCAATCATTGATCTATAGGTAGTTTGATTTACCTCCTTTGAATCATCATTTTTTGAGATTTTATATCTACTAGACATAGGTGTTCCAACTAGTTTGGAATCTTCCATTTCAAATACTTTTAATGTTTCCCTAATGTATTTTGATTGAGTGATATATATGCCATCCTTCATCTGATGAAATTTGCATAACATATCATGTCCTTCAAATATGATATCATCTACAAATATTTCTACAAGAAATATCTTTCCATGTGGTCCTTCCATAATAAACAAATTACTATTATCATTTGTCTTTTCAAAACCAATTCTTACTAGATATCCATGTAGTCTTTCATACTATGATCTAGGAGCTTGCTTCAGTCCAATAAAAGCTTTTTCAAGTTTACATACCATGTTTCTATTGCTTGGATCAATGAAAATTTCAGGTTGCTCATTGTAAACTTCTTCTTCTAGGATCCCATTCAAGAAAGTTGATTTAACATCCATCTGATATACTTTGAATCTCTTTTGTTCAGTATATGCTAGAATTATTCTGAGTCCTTCAAGTCTTGCAATAGGGGAAAATGTTTCCCCATAGTCAATACCTCCTTCTTGAGTATAAAATTTTCATACAAGTCTCTCCTTGTTCCTTGTTACTTCTCCTTTCTCTTTCAACTTATTTTTGAATATCTATTTTGTACCAATCGCATTCTTATCCTTGGGTCTAGCTATAAGAGACTAGGTTTTATTCTTTTCTATTTTCTCAATTTCTTCATTCATTGTCTTTACCCATCCTTTGTTTTCTAATGCATATTTTATAGATCTAGGATAAAATCCACTAAGAAAACATGTACCTTTTAATTTGTTCCTTGTCAACATATCTTTTGTCTCTCCTCCAATGATTTTTGAGGTTCATGATGTCTTCTAACATATTTTGCAAGTCTCAGATCTTTCTCTCTTGACTCTAAACTTGGTTCACTTGGTTCTCCATGATCATTTTTCTTCTACTCGGGCTTCTTTGGCTGATTTGGTTGTAACTTTGGATCCTCTAACTATGAGTCAAGTTGCATTGCCTATGAATCAGGTTGCACTACCTGTGGCTACAACTCAAGTTGAACTGTTTGTAACTTGGATGCCTCTATCTATGACTCAAGTTGTACTACCAACTATTGATTGACTAAAACTAATTGTGATAAACTCTTAGGCTCCTCCTCATAGTAAAAAAAACTTTCTATAGTCTTCAAGCTCCTTGTTGTTATGCTCTTCACTTCTTTTTGCAAACTCATCAATCTTCAGATGTGTACTTTCTATGACTTTGTGAGTAGCAAGATTCAAACATTTGTATACGTTACTTTTATTGGAGTAACCTAGAAATATACCTTCATCATTTTTTGTATCTAGCTTTCCTTTCCTTGCACCTTTCAAGATATAGCATTTTCTTCCAAATGTTCTAAGAGTTTTAAAAAATTAGGTTTATATCCATACCATAATTCATGAGTGTTTTGGTTTCACAATGCACACCCCATTTCTCTTAGAAATGGGGACCCCCTAGTAAATTTTTTGTCTCCCAAACCCCTAGTCTAGGGCTTGGGTCATTGTTGGAGCTTTATCTAGACTCTGGGTTTTTCCTCTGCCTCTAACAGAGAGAAATTATGTGTCAAAAACTAGTAAAATTGAGTGATTAAGGGTCATTTGTGCAAAAGGGCACACTAGGGCACCTAGCACACATGGGCACCCATGCAGTGTGTGCAAGTGTGAAAAATGTGCTAAGTACACACTTTTCTCCTTTTGAGATGTGTACCTATGCACATGTGCAAGTGTGTACCTCCAAAGGGTGTGCACTGGGTCTAGGTCTATAAATACCTGAGACCCCTCCACCCTTCTTCATTTGTTTTCGTGCCTCCTCTTCTCTCATGCCTCTAGACATCCTAAGGTGTGCTAACCTATAATAAAAACAACAAAAACATGTTAAGACATCAAAAGGTGTGCATATGTGCACCTTTATACACAAAAAATCATAAGTCGCCTTTTCCCACGCTAAGAAAAACCTAAGCTAAAGAACACCAAGGAAAGGTGTGCATGTGCACACCTTTTTACACAAACAAAGACACCTAAAATAATGATTTGTAGATGAACACCTTGTCAAGGTGCATATTTGCATACCATTTTGAACATTGAGTCCCCCTCACATAGCATTTGAACTAAGCACATGTGTGCACCCCACACAGGTGCGCAAGTGTGTAACAACACCAAAAAAAATTTGATATGCCTATTAAGCACACCTGGAACACCTATTAAGGTGCACAAGGCACATTATTTTGCATATTAGAGCTCTCTGGGGGGGATTTAAGTTTGCTTTTCATGTTTTGGTGTTCTAGGTTAGGTTTTCTGACAATTAAGGTTTTCTTTGAGTTAGACTTTTAGCTCTCTAGACTAATGGTTTCTTCTTATATATAGATAAAATGGCATCCTTATCATCCTTGCTCACAAAAAAGATAGCTCACAAACTAGTAGTGGTTAGATACCAGGGGGTGCCAAAGAAATCTTACTTCCAAGATGGACATGCAGAAATCAAAGACATGGAACTCAGATATATTGACTGGAATATATTCCTCACTATATGCAATGAGCCTAAAGAAAGATCCACAATGGTATTAGCTATGATAAGGTCCAAGATGGTGAATGTAGCATCACATCCAAATAATTTGCAATACTCTAAGTTGATAATGACCTTGGAAGAATATTATGTGCCTAAAGAAAAGGTTGTCAAGTCTGTCACAAGGGAGATAGTTTTGGACCTCAGACCAAGGAATATTGAGAAGGTGTTTCATCTCCCAAGGTTCAATCAATATGTAAAGATGATCTATGACTAGGAAGAAAGATGGTATAGGGAGAATGAAAAGAAAGGCAAAGAAATAATTCAATCTTCCTTCCTAATAGATAGAACACCGATAAGTCATAGAATAGGGAAGGTAGATATGACATGAGGGTACATGAGGGATAATATTGGCTACACAATTATACTTTTGAGTAGAGCCATGGGGCTACCTGTAGTGAGACACCTTAACATTTGGATGGTGCATTTCATAGAGACCATCAAGACAACAAAAATGCCAATGGATTGGGCTACTACCCCCAGTGAGAATTTACACAAGCAACTGGTGGGAGTCAAGACTGACCCCAAGTTCTATATGATGTCATATTTGGTGTACTTATTAGATGTAAGGACAACTAACTACCTAGGACTTTACAAAAAGGGAAGCATGCAAGATGCAAATGTTTGGCCCTATGTGGTGTATCCTCAGCTAGTGAAGAAGAAGCTCTTGGATCAGAGCAAGGAATACATGATAGTGAATGATAGTTTCATATTTGCAATCATCTTATTTATAGAGGGTGATTATGCTAAAATAATGTTAGTAGAGGGAGAAACAAGGATTACAAAATTGGCGCCTACTATATTCAATTCAAAAATTCACATACCTGAGGGTAGAAGGCACAATGGTGAACCCAAAGAAGCTCTCAAGGTATCCTTCTAACAGGCTCATTTTGTTGGAGATTTCCAAGAAACTCACATCTGCATCTAACAGAGTGAGGAAACAACACAAGAAGACATGGGTGTGGTCGATCACCATAGGTGCCTTCGAGGTCAAACAGAAGAAGGATATAATGACATTTGATTCAAATTGGGATCACTGCCCTTTGTAAGAGTACAACTCCCCTCATCCATACTTTGATAATATTGGAAGGGTGTGGTATCTAGAAAGAAGGTAATTTGTACACAAGGATGCACCAAAGGATCACTGGATGAATTTTATAGATAACTACGATGTTCGAACTAGAGACTATTGTAGGATGACTCTATATTTAGTGGAAAATGTGCTGGAGATGAAGATTCCCCTCAAGATTGTTGAAAAGGACACATGATGTCTTAAATCCATTGTATAATAGGGACAAGATATATGATAGAACTATAATGATTGCATAAATTGACAAAGATGAGAATGCAGATATCAATAAATAGAGCCTGGCATATTGTCCAATTGAAAATTGAATGGATCAAGAAACCATTCAAACTTGATCCAATTCTACTAGTTTTTCCTCTACAAGCCACAACACGCCTAGCTAAGGGTAAAGGTGCAAAAGTCATAGTACCAACCTTCCCTGTTCAATCCCTAGTGAGGTTGGAAACAATCTATCAACATGAGAGGGAGGTTGAGTACTTTAGGGAAGATAAAGGGAAGAATGAGAGGAGGAGAATGGAAAAGTGTAGTGAACAAATAGATAAGGAAAAACCACCTCAACAACCACAACAAGGTCCGAAACAAGAAAAATCTCAAGATAAATAGGTAGCTCAAGTCTAGGAGACTAAAAAAGTGCCTCCTCTAAGAGAGGAACAAGAGCTAGGAGAAGAAAATACGGTGCCACTAGAAGGGAAATAAGAGAAAGAAGCCTTCCCCTTTGCTCCTAAGAAGGCCAAGATTCTGTTCACTATGAGGGAGCCATGGAGAAGAAGAAAATTGAAGAAAAAGAATACTCCTCACCCACATGTACCTAAAACCATTCCTAATGTTCAAGAAGAAGAAGAGGAGGAAAAACTTGATAATGTTCCCTTGAGTCATAGGACTTTATTAGCTAGGGTCTTGGAAGAGGAAAGAAGAAGGAGTTCTACTCTAATGTTGCCATCTAGTCCAACAGAACTCGTTCATACTACAACCTCTAAGGATGAGAAATAATAGTGGATCGTGAACATGGAGGATCAAGGGAGTGATGTTTTAAACCTTTTAGATTTTGATTTCATGCATATTGGTATTGAGATGGTTGTGGAGAAAATAAGGGATACTCCAAGGAGTCAACCCCTAGGAGAGGACTAGAATCAAATAACACCTCAGCCTTAAGGACCTTTCGGCCTACCCTCACCACCATCTCAAAATTTGTGATTTATGGACAAACGATCAGTGAGAGTACTCCCTCCAACCATTGAAGAAGAAGAGAAAATACCAGAGGAGGAGGAAAAACCTAAACAAATTCCAGTCAATGAAGTATCAGAGGAGGGTCAAATACTAGAAGAACCTCAACAAACACCTCATGATATAGAGGCTAAAACCCTAGCTATAGTAGACATGGAGACTCTAAGTATAGATCTGTCTCAAAAGGAGAAGATGCTAGAAAGGAGTGATAAGGGGAAGTGAACTATAGTATAAACCCCCTCTTTAGCCAAATATATGTCTCCAATGAGCACTACACTAGCCTGGTTGAGGAGGGAGGTTATTGTTCAACAAAAGAGGTAGTTAAATGTAACTACAGATGAGGGAATGGATGAGTTAGTCAAAGTAGTCAAGAAGCCTGAGCCACCTATGGGTGATGTGTGACCATTGGCCTTCATAATGAAGAACCAAGGCCAGAACTTGCTTGCACATATTGTCATCCCTCCTTCGCATGCTAACATCAAATATCTAACTCCTAATGATTACCAAATCAAAAAGGTCTTGTTAAGGAAGCCCATGATAGATACTACCAAATTTTTTATCACAACGAGCGTAAAAGAGGTTTTCAAGCATTTGGACATGAATGAGTCAGAATTGGTGATGCTTAGGAGGGAAAATGAGATTATGAGGGGTTATATGCATGAAATAGTGGACCCAATAGACCTAGATCATCTAAAGATCACTCTTGTTGCGACATTAGAGAGGAAAGAAAATGGGACAACTCAAATGGATCCATTTTTGAGAGCATGTCAGCAATGGTGTGACAATTTTGAATAGAAGGGTGTATAAATAATACAAGGTAATTTGAACTTGTTACATTATGTTTAGTTAAGTGTGGATAAAGTAGTATCTATAGTGAACTAGGGCTTTGGGTTAATGGATGAGGTACATACCTGGGCTAAAGACCTATAGATTTTGATATCAATAAAGGGTCAAAGGTATCGTACACTCATGGAAGTGTATACAGTGAAAGAGCTTGATAAGCCAGAAGACTGGATTAAGAAGATAGCTACTAGAAATAAGGTCATGGAATTAGTTCATAAAGACATTCAGAAGTTCAAAGACCAAACTCAAGAGTAGATTTTGCAAGTAGAGAAGTATTACGATGTTGTTGCCCTTAAGATTATTGAAGATCAGTCAAAAATAACACTCAATTCAATGCAATAAGTTGTCGAACAATTATGAAGAACTTTTGAGGATGCTTCATCTGATGAAGATATTATGCAAGCATTTAAGATTGAAGAGATATTGCTAATATTGGACACTAAACTAGAGGATTTTGCAAAAACTCGTATGGAGGTCAATAACTACTGACAAATAATTAAAGATAAGTATAAAGCATTGGATTTTCTAGAATCTTCCCAAGTAGTGAAGATTATAGAGAAATTTAAGAAAAAATATCTAGACATCTCTCTGCTATAAAGGGGTACAAAACCCAGAAGCTAGAAATTCAATTTTGACCCTTAGGGAAAATTTTGGATTTTTTGAACCTGTCATTAAGGTGCCTAGGTGTGCTATTCACATAGGTGCACCAACAATTTTGAAGAAGTAATAGTGTGTTGATAGTTAACTGCTAGTTGCTAATTTATGGTTTTTCATGCACCAGAAATACATTCTAACAACAGTTCAACTCCTAGAAATTCCTAAAGAAGGTCAAGCTTCCATTTTTAGAGCTTCTAGTGACTATCAGATCCTCTTATAGCTTCGTTCTTCTTATCTACTTCTTCTTTGTTTGTTTTAAGACATGTAAACACTCATGCACCCATTAATTGATATAAATGAGGGTGGAGACCTCCTTAGCACCTTTTAGAGAGTTATTTTATATATAATTAGCTTTTTTTTATTAAATTTAAGCATATGTTTGCATTAAGGGATCTCTCATTCTCAGCACAAATTGAGGAGATGATTTCTTATAAATTTAAGAATGTAATATGTATTCTAGGTATTTATTTTGATGCAATAATATATGTTGTTGGTGCTCTCATTCTAAGTGTAGTTATTCTTGCTGGAGTGTGCCATTTTTTTAAATTCTTGTTCATGAATAATAATGGAGCAAATGGTTTTTTTGTGTTGATTTGATTGTCTAATCTTTAGTTCTATTGTTTTCCACGTGTTAAAAAATTCCACTAATGTATCAAGTTGGAGAAGGGATCACCCTATTTTTCCTACATAGCTTCTTGTCTTGCATGAGTGTACTTTCTATGGCCTTGCAATTCGATGAGAAGTGAACCATCTTTCAATTTTTACTAAGTTCCCATTGACAATTGCATCATTGGAATTGAGGAAGCGTTGCTCCTATTTTTACTAGTTTCCTACCCGATCTTTTTGATGATTTAACTCACAGATGTATTGTTACCATGGCTTATGTCCATTCAAAATTTCCCTTTCATGTTATTTTCTTTCAACTCTTGTTACCTTGTCTTTGTTATTTTCTTTGCTAACACTTGGTTAAATTAGGAATCCATATAGTTGCATTGTTAAATTGCATTTCATCATAAAACAAAAAATACCAAAAATATATCTCTTTTGTGGTTATTTTTCATTATAGCAAATCAAATGTCTCACCCAAATTGGTTCGAACTAGAAAAGGCCTCCCTTTGAACAAATACATTTATCTTCAACTAAGCAAATTCTAGTAGGTTGTAAGATCACCCAGAACCTTGAAGTTGATTCCAGATTAGCTTTTCAAGAGAGGAGTTTGAAAGGATTCCTGTCATTAAGCATCATGTGAAACAACAACTCAACAATAAGGTTCTTTGTCTATACCTTTCTTTATTTGAACTCGGTTAAGTGTATGAACCATTTTGTTGATTAGTTCTCTCTAGTATTTTGGTGCAACATTCTTCTCACTTATTAGTGTTCTTGCACACTCCATGGTGGATCTATTCCTTCTTTCTGCTATACCATTATGCTCTGAAGTTATAGATTCTAATACCTATTTTTTATTCCTCTTTCATTGCATAACTCATTGAATTCATTTGAGATGAATTCACCTACTCTATTTGATCTCAAACATTTCATAGTCTTCCCTATTTATTTCTTGACTCTAGACAAATATCATTTGAACTCTTGAAAAGTATCAGACTTGTCTTTTAAAAACATTATAGTCATCATTCTAGAATAATCATCAACAAATATAATGAAATATATGTCTCCATGATATTTTTCCACACCTATTGGCCCACAAAGATCTATATTAACTAGTTCCAAAGCTTCTTCATGACTATAGGACATACTTCTAAAACTTCTTTTACTCATCTTTCCAATTTGATATTGTTTGCACATGCCCATCTCAGGTTTTTTCAGCTAAGGTATGCCTCTTGCTCTTTTGTTCTTTCTTATGGTAGCTAGGTTATCAAAGTTAACATGACACACTCTTTTATGTCATAACCTACTTTCCTCTATCTTAACTAGAAAACATGTACTTTGAGTGAGATCTAGCTAAAGAAAATTTCCTTTTGTCTGATTGCTAGTTCCAACTAGGTTTCCTTTTATATCCAATAGTTTAGATTTTTGATTCATGAAATCAACTATGCATCCTATATTATTCAATTGAGATATAGTGAGTAGATTATGTCTTAATCCTTCAACCCAGTAGGCATTTTACATCTGATTCCTTCTGTTAATGCTATGATTCCTTTCCCTTTAACATGAGATGGTTCATTTTTTACAAATCTAATGCTTCCACCATCATAGTGTTCTAAATGTTCAAGCTTAGTTTTTTCACCAGTCATGTGATGGGAATAACCACTATATATGATCTGTGTATCATTTTCGCTAACATGAGAGTTAAGTGCCATCATTTCATTTTCCTCATTATCAGATTCATCTTTAACAACAATGTAAACTACTACTTCTTCATTATTATCACTATTAGAATCTTTAGCAATGCAACAATATTTCTTAACTTTGTCTTTGTAGTCCTTGTAGCTTTTAAAGTCTTTCTTTCCTTTGAACTTGTTAATCCTTTTCTCATCTTTATCTTCTTTTTTTGGAGATCTAGCAAAAATATGACCAACCTCTTCACATGAGAAACTGATCAATGGGAATTTTCCTCTAAGTTTTTATTTCCCTTTCAATACTCATTTTTCAAGTAGGGCTTGAATGACTTCAATGTCTTCATCTAAGTCATCTTCTTCCTCACTATCAACTTGTTTTCCTTTAGAGTTTCCTCCTTTTCTACCAAGGGTTAGTTTTCCTTTGAATGGAGATTTAAGATTGCTAGAAGTAGGAGCATAGTTATCAAAGTAATCCAAATAAAAAGAAATTAATCTTCCCACAAGTGCATCCAAGGTTATATCATTTTTAGGATTGCATCTCATCTCTTGAATTTTTGAAACTCTAATTGCATAAGTAGGAAAATGTGTTCTTAGTACCTTGGTGACTATTGTTTCAGCATCAATTTTCCCTCTTGTAGCTTTGATGGCACTCACACTTTCTTTGATTCTTTCACTATATTGGACAATGTTCTCATCTTCTTTCATTTTTATTCAATCTAACTTTCCTCTCAAGCTTTCTACCTTAGCTCTTTGCACATTTTATCACTTCCATAGACCTCATCATATTCAAAATAGTTTAGAGAGGAAGCTATATCAATCATCATTATATTTTGATCCTTTGCCTCTTTCATGTGCTCCATAGTCATAGGTTTAGGTGGTGGAACATATATGTTTTCCAAGTAGAATAGACCAAGATCATTGATGCTTGATAGATACAACTTCGTCAACTCTTGCCATGCTGAAGAGTTATCTCTGTTAAGCTTACAAATCTTCCTTTTGTATGACATCCTAATATTTATCTTAGGTCCCTAAAACCTTTCTTACAAGCACAAAATGTTCTGATACCAATTTTTAGAAATGTAAGAGTGTAACTAAGAGGGGAGGGGTGAATCAGTTACCATAAATGTAATTCCTTGTCCTGGATGTCAATTCAAACTTTCCACTGATCGTGCAATATTGTCCAACTCAATTAATACTAGAATATTATTAGCACTTGGTTAACAATGAAATTTTATGATTATTAATTTTTAATAACCTTTAGTATCTTAGCTGTAGAAACATAAAGTATAAGAAAATAATATGAACACAGATGACACCAAGATTTAATGTGGAAAGTTCCCAATTTGGGAAAACCACCATGCAACTAGTTATAATATTTTTCACTCTTCTGAAGTGATCCCTATTAGGAGCCAACCCTATTAAAGGTTACAAAACATACTATTAAGTATGACCTTGTTAGAGGATTTAGATCGTCCTATTAGGAGTAGCCTGATTAGAGGTCTTCAAACACTTTAATCTTGAAATGTCACCTTGTTAAAGGATTTACAATATGATTGTTAAGTCAACTCTTTTAAGAGACTTCTTTATTGCTACAATGGTTAGAAGGTAACAAAAATTTGACCTGATTCATGAAGAAACTATCTTTCTAGATTTAGATCTCTATTCTGGCTTGATCTTTGAATCCTTACTTGATCAGATGTTCTTTGCAGCTTATCTTCCACACTCTTCTGCTCTGCCTTTGCCTTCACTCACATATCCATCTTATTTCATATTTCACTTACTTACATTTTATCCTCACAACTTAACCTTTCTTATATATCATAAGATAGGACAAGTCGGCTTGAATGCCCTTCCAAAACATCAATACACATCCAAATAGTCAGCCTCAATTTATTAACTATTAGAAAAATGCATTTTGTTGTCACTTGATCAATACTAGGATTGATAGTCAACATTATGACTCATTTCATGTCAGAATAATTGGTCAATACTACAAGAAGGATTACCTTCATTAACCAATTTCTCAGTTAATATTGGAAAATCCTTCTTTACCTAAATGCTTGGTTCATACTATGATATGCAAGGTTGATTCTACAAACTCTAGATTGCTTGATTAATACTAACATTGGTGTAACATTAATGACAACATACACTTGAAAAATTGTTTCCAACAATTTGATCTATCAAACCACAACCAAAAATTAGGTATACCCTTCAAATATCTGAAAGTCCTCTTTACTACTACATAATATGTTTCTTTTGATCAACTTGAAACCTTTCAATAATTCCAATTACATTATCTATGTCTGGTCTTGTATGTGTCAGATATTGCAAACCTTGAATCATGGATTTGTACATTTATTTCTCAATAGTAGGTGTCTCATCTTTGCTAGATAACTTATGACTAGTTACCATAGGTGTGCCAATAGGTTTACAACTTTCCAAACCAAATCCTTTAAACAAATATTTCAAGTTCTTAGTTTGTGATAAGAAACTAGCTTCACTACTCTACACAATTTGCAAACATAAGAAATACTTAATTTCACCAATCATGATCATCTCAAACTCCTTCATTTCACTAGAAAATGCTTCACTTGCTTCATCATTTCCTCCAAAGATTATATCATCCACAAATACTTCAATAATTAGCAAATTGTTCTCAACTTCTTCCAAATACAAGTTATTATCTATAGTGCCTTTAGAAAATCCCACTTTTGCCAAATATTTATCTAACCTCACTTACCAATCTCTAGGTGCCTATTTCAAACCATATTGTGCTTTCTTTAACTTGCAGACCATATCTCCTTCTTTTATCAAAAGAAATCCTTTAGGCTTCTCAATGTAAACTTCTTTTTCAAGTACTCTATTTAGAAAGATTGACTTCACATCCAATCTAATACACTTTGAATTTCTCGTTAGTTGCATAAGCCAAAACATTCTAACTGCTTCTATTCTAGCAATTGGTAAAGGTATTTCCTAATAATCAATACCTTCCTACTATTAATATCCTTTACGTACTAACCTTGATTTATTTCTCACAACCTCACCTTGTTCATTCATCTTATTTCTGAAAACCCACTTAATTCCTATAATGCTATTTTTCTTAGTTGTAGGAACCAATTCCCATAAATCATTCTTCTCAATCTAATCTAACTCATCTCTCATAGCTTGAATCAAAAATTCATCTTTACTAACTTCATATGTACTTTTAGATTTAACTTGAGAAATCAAACATAGTTCTTCTCTTTGTACCTTGTTTTTTTGTCATCACACTTTTTTTTCTTGCTACTAATAATTTGTTTAGCGGGATGGTTCTTTATCAACTTTTTGTTAGGTGTCACTATCTCAACTCTTACTTTAGCTGTAGGTTCACTCCTTGGTTCGTCTCTCTATTCCACAATCTATATATATCATTCTACAAATCTATGTTCATTTCATAAAATAACTCAACATTCTCTTGGTTAGCCTTAGGATTAGTTTCCTCATCAGACTCCTAATCAAGTATTCTTTGTTGAATTCCAAAATTCTCATCAACTTTAACATTTTTTCTCTCAACAATAGTCTTAGTTCTCTGATTAAAACATAGGCATGCTTTACTTTTCAATAAATAACCAAGAAACATACCTTCATTTCTTCTTGCATCAAACTTACCAATGTCATCTTCTCTCTTAATGTAACACTTACTTTCAGAAATTATGAAATACTTAGCTGATGGTGCATGTCCAAACCAAAGCTCATAATTAAGGGGTCTAACCAATACCTTCTCTAATTTGTACTTTGTTTATTATATATCACAATAATTTTTGAACTTTCATCACAATAATCCCTTAGATCACTTATTTGCATATAGTTCGCACTTAAAATTCACTTTCTTACTTCAACACAACACTTACACATACATAATCACAACGAAAACAACTTTGCTTTTTACCAAGTCCTCAAAATAATTTATTGAGTCGATCTTGAGGCTTTCCCAAATTACAATTACAATAGGACCTCATTAATATAAAACAATACTTTCTACATTACATATTTTAATAATTACATGATAATGTTGGCCCATAGTCTTCACAAATCTTTCACACATACAACCTTGAACTTTACACACTCATTGATGTCATCATTGTGTTGTCTTCTATCTCTACTTTACATAACCCAATTCTATCCATGTTAGGAGATATAGTTGGATTACTAGAAACCACTTTTGAGGAACTCTATTTGTATACTATCTTCTATAAATCTTGAATAACAATTAGAAGTCTTTAACTTTCTACATGTGTTCTTAACCATAGTATCAATACACTATGTAGAACATGTCCTAAACTTCACTTGATCCCATCGTCAATCCTTAATCTGTACAATCTCAATCTATGTCTATTGTTCTATTAGTCTTAAATATGTTAACATCAATGAAAAACATTTCCATGAATGCAACATATGATCACATAAACAATCTCCCAGATGTTAGGATACTTCTCCATAGGAATATCATCAACATTCATGCTAACATGTCACTACTTCCATTTCTCTATTTTTGCAATTCAAAAAATCCCTACCTCATCTATTAACTCACTATGTTGATAACAACCTCATTTTGTCTTCACCAGATTCATTCTTTTATCTCTTTAGAGTTTATTTTTCGCCACTTTTATGTATTTAGTTGATAGTCTAATTTTTCACTTCATTTAAGTTTGTGATATCTTTTGAAAAATCAAAAAGAATTTGTATTTCAACTGCTTAGGGTTTTTAAAATTTTGCCACTCCTCAAGGAAAAACCCAAGAGCAATAATCTTACCTTATGTTTTGATGAATTATCCATAAGATGGTGTGCAAGTGTGAAATAGGGATATACTAAAGCTTTGATTATACATCTCATTTTTCATATCCCTAAATCCTTCTGTTATTTTTCATATTATAAGACTTGCCTCTAAAATGTTTTAAGTTGCAATGTCGAAATTGTCTTGATTGCTTCATGTCTCCATTATGACGTTTAAATTTTTTGAAGACCATAAAGTCATGAAACATTCATCAACAAGGTTATCAAAATATTTTAGGGGTTAGTGCTAACTTTCAAGTAAGGGCCACAAAGAGTAGATTAACTAAGAATTGCAACATCATAGCTCATGTTTGGCTTGATAATTTTTAAGTTGCAATGATGCAAAAGGTAACCATGGTGGTCAAGATTGTAAGCCATTGCAGTGCCATGAGCAATTAAGATTAACCTGGGGTTACAATGAAGATGTGGAGATGACTTGTTATCACAGCTTCGGGGGGTTAGGAGGTGAATTAAAGTTGTAAGTTGCAAAGCTACAAACAAGGTAATAGTTAACTCCAAAGAGGCCATCACAACATTGTGGGCAGCAAGGTAGAAGATAAATCTTAAGCTTTGAAGTGAAGATAGACTAGAAATTGTAACATCGCAACTTATACTTTGCTTCTTCTTTTTTAAAGTTGCGGAGGTGCAACAGGTAACTTGAGAAGTCAAGTTTGTAGCTATCACTTCATCACTTATAGTTAAAGATGATCTTAGGTTAAGGTAGTGAAATAGAGATATTTAGTCATGACACCATCATAAGGTTTGATCATGAGATAAATTCTATGGTTGCAAAGCCACGAAACAAAGTAATAGTTAAAAATAAAGTAGCTATCACATCATCACATAATTTAAAATTATTGTGTGTCTAATAGTTGTGAAATTGCAATAGGGTCAAAGTTATAGCTTTTGCAGCATCACAAGTGATAAAGATGTTAATTCATAAATTATGGAGAAGTTGCAAGGCGGTTAGTTCAAAGGGTTTTCCTACTTCACAAGTTAAAATTACAAATTAAGAATGTAAGTAGTGATGTGGATATTAGTAGTTTCGCACCTTCACAAGCATCAATCTATGGTCAAATTGTGAGGCAATAATTTTACAATGAGATGACATGTAGCCATTTTACTACATTGCTTCAGTTAATGAACCAAATGGTTAAAGAGTTGTGAATTTGTAGGATGGTCAATTTTTATATGTTCAATACTTTGTAGGATAATTGTAGATAGTCTTTTTTAATGTTGCGAAGACATGAACATAGTTAGTGGTGCAGTTATTGCTACATCTCCGCAGTTAGTAAAGTGGAATGGAAAATAGTTGTGGTGAGGTGATAAAGAATTAAATGAAGTTTATGTTTCTTCTTTAGTCCACATGGTAAAAAGGAAGATAGACTTGCAAAGTAGAGATTGGCTTGACACATGATTTTGCAAGGGTAACCTAGCAATTAAAGAATTAGGTGGCGAAGTTGCAAAGCAATCAAAATAACCCTTTTCAGGTGGTCATGATTGGAAATAGAGAAAAGAAAGAGACCACTGAGAAGTACATATAGAGTGTTAATTTCCACTTTGCTACTCATAGCTTTAAAGGCATAAAATGAGGCTTAAAGTGCATGTCTGACCTGGAAAAATGGAAATGAGCTAGAAGTACAAATAGTGTAAAAAGCTTAGACAACACAGCTTTTCAACGATTGAAAGGATTTCAAGCATGTCAGTTTTAATGGCATTAATGCCACACTCCAATTTATAGAAAATAGATAAAAAGTAGAAATAATAACAATTTCATTATCAGTTGCATAGTGTTTGAAGTGTCAGTGTAGAGTTCAAGTTGTAGAGCAAATTTCAGTGTACAAAGTTTATAATTGTTGTGATACTTTGAAGATATGGCACAAAAGGAATGAGAATTGATTGTACATGCACAAATTGAGGAACCTACATCAAAGGGAAAAATCTCTAGCCCTTTTTTGGATGAATGGTTACATGTTTTACCAAAGTCCTCTAATATTCAATTTGCTAATGACCATGTGTTCAAAGACCCTTATAGTTTTTGTAGAGATGTAGAGGTACCTGACAGGAATGGAAGTGATCTGTTCTGGCACTTTTACAAGAATAGGGTGGAAAAGGTTCCTATATCCAACCCTTGGACTAGGAATTTGGGAAAATCAATCAAGCCTAAAGTGTTTATTGATGTAGATTTAATGAAGGCATTGATAAGGTCATTTAGCCCTATCGGGAAATCATTCCATGGGAAAGATAGGAGTATAGTCTACACTCTTGATAAGAAAACA
The DNA here is from genome assembly GCA_028749045.1 of Cupressus sempervirens. Taxonomy (NCBI): domain Eukaryota; kingdom Viridiplantae; phylum Streptophyta; class Pinopsida; order Cupressales; family Cupressaceae; genus Cupressus; species Cupressus sempervirens. The sequence goes on from CM053785.1 coordinate 410,917,123, forward strand.
TTCATTGAGGGTTTTGACTTGGGAGGACCTATGTCATTACCAACTGACATGGAGAAATTTAATGAAAATTTCAAAAATCAAAAGAGTTTCTATATGGGTAGAATTATGACAAGGCATATCCCAATGGTCAGAAAGGAGAAAGGAGATATACCAAAGAAGATTGGGGACTTTATGCCTTTAGAGTTCTTTCAAAGATACCTTCAGAATATAGTCTTCAGCTTGAACAAAGTCCTAGGCACAAATGGAATTATGAATGCCCTAAGTGGACAGTACATTATGACTTTGAATATTCAGGACCAATACACAAATGTAGGGTATTATTATGTCACATAAATAGCCAACATGATTCATGATGAGATTGTTGCAGCATAGGAAGGAAGGCTGAAGAACTTCAAGTTCCATTACTACTCTCTCATCATGCACCTGATTATGTACAAAAATGTACAATTCACTAATCAAAGCTTCTTTGAAAGCAAAGAGGAATGGGGAGAGAGACTGCATGTGCAAAGATGGACAAGGGTATGGAAAATATTCTACCCTTATTCTAACACTATTTCTTTCTATAATGATTTGTATATCCTTTTTTGAATATGTTAGGAGCTGTAATAGAAAGGGTGCCTAGAAGTGTTAGGAAACTAATTAACCCCAGTAAATGTTATGATGAGGGAAAAAAATTAGGGCATGACTGGGGAAGTGTTTTTCTTTTCAAAGATTATACAGTCATTAGGGTTTATGGATGCCCTTAGCCACCCCACCTTCTCCTAAAATATGTTCTAGAAAGACTAGGAATTGTAGAAATATTTTGGCAATTAATTTCATTGAACAAAGAATATTTAGGCTAGAATGTTAGGAAGGGCACATTTTTATGTAGATGCTCCAAGGTTGGAGATTTTGAGATAGGAAAGAATGCAATAGATTAAATTATTTCATTCCTAAGAAATTGCAAATAGTGAATTGTTCCTACAAGGACATATGATCCTTTCAGTGTGGTTTAGAATGTATTAAAACATATGAGAGGATATAATCTACCTCTAATCAAGGGCTTATGTGAAGAAGATGTAAATTGCAGATTATCTAGATGAGAATGTCTATAGAGAAATAATAATAAAATTCAAAGATGTGATGAGCTTTGAGCAAGAAATGAAAAAGACTGATCCATCCTTCAAAGGATTCTATCATGAAGAGGACTATTGGTCCAAGTTCAACAAATGCATTGAAAATTTTGATGAGATTGCAACTCAAGTGCCCAAAGAGATCAGGAGAAGAGTAGATATTGAGTCTCCTGATTAGAACATTGTTGTGGAAGTGAGTGATGATGAAAACCAGCCAAAAAGTTTAGAATGAGCTCATCAGAAGAGAAAGAAGTAGAAAATGGTGGAGATCTCCCGAAAGGCAAGAGAAAAGGCCTTCCAGATTTTGCCAAGGAATAGCGACTACTTTGATAGTGTAAAGAGGAACTACTTGATGGCTCAAACTGCTAAAGATGAGAAAAGAACAAATAAGCTCAAGCTACAAGCCCAAATGATTGATGACAAAATCATTAAAGCAAGGGAGTTCATGAATGATGAGAACTTCATCAAAATAGAGGAATTCAAGAGCTTCCTATTTAATTTGAAATAGAATGAGTTGTCATTGCAAATGAAGCCAAGTGACTCTGACGAAAAGGTAGTAGAAATGGTTAAGAAGCTACAAGAGTATGATCTTACAAGTGAAGAATTGATTGTTGAGGAAGCAAGGGAGCTGATACAAAGGAATGGTATGATAGTTTTCCCAAGATGGTAAATTAGTTCCTCCTTCTTGTTAGATCAAATAAGAAGGAAAGAAAGAACCATCTCATTTGAATATGAGAATCAACTAGGACAGTTGAGAGGGTTTGGTTATAATATTAATGCTCAAACTATGGCAATATGGAGTTTAGCTCCAAAAAATTAGAAGCCAACCCTCATGAAAAGTGAGTCCCTAAGGGGAAATGTGATTTTTTGGAATGTTCATTCTACTTATAGCAACCAAATATATGGATTATTAATTTCAGCATCATTGTTAGGCAAGAACAAAATTTATGTGCTTAAAGAGCAGCTAGAGGGATCCTATGAGAGGTATATAAAGACTAGTAGGTACTATGAAGAGGAGATGAAGAAAAAATATATTCTAGAACATAAGAATCTCTAGTTAGAAATGTTGGATATAATTGTTCAATTGTGTGTTGTCTTTAATGTTACACAAATGTCATATTAGTCATCAAATAGAGTCTACCGAGCTCAGTTAGTTAGCAAGGCAAAAGACAGAGTCTATCGAGCTCATAAGGTTAGCAAAGAAGGTTTACAGTGTCTACCGAGTGTTCTCAAGCTTTACCTTGTGCAGACAATTGTTACCAAGCTTTCAAGGTTAAACAAGAAAATTTAGTTGTTACTGAGCTCACTCAGTCATCAAAGGGAAATATAGCAAAGATAGTTCTTACCAAGCTCTCATGGTTAGCGAAGGAAATTTAGTTTTTATCGAGTTCACTTGGTAGCCAAAGGATTTTGTAGATTTTGCAATGTTAACCGAGTTGAGATGGTTAACTGAGGGAATTTTTTCTAGAAGTAGTGCTTACCGAGCAAGGTTGGCCAATGAAGGATTTCACTATTTTGTGAAATAAAGTTTATTTATTTAATGTAATATGTGTAGCCGACTGATGTAAGGTTTATTGATAAATGTAATGTGTGAATGAGTTGACTTGATAATCTGAATGGTATATATAAAAGGTCAAGTTGTGAATTCTAAGTGTGTGTGATGGATTTGATGTAATGTGAATGTGAAGGAGGACTGATTATTGTAAAAGTGAATTTTGAAGGATGATCAGAAATCATTGAGGAGCAGCAAAGCTATGTTTAATCGAGGAAGATCTAATGGTGCAAAATAAAGATCTGTAGTCAGCAATTCAGTTGCATCATATTTAGGTCAATTCATTGCTACTTTCTAAACATTGTAGTAGTGATTTCAAAATCTCTTAACAGAGTTGGTTTAAGAGCCATTTTGTAAATCTTCTAACAAGGTGACAGTTTAGTTGAATTGTTCTAAAGACCTCTAGCAAGGCCACTCTTAATAGGGTGATTAAATCCTCTAATAGGGTCACACCTAACAGTGTGTATTGTAACCTTTAATAGGGTTGGCTCCTAATAGGGCTCACTTCAGAAGAGTGAAAATTGGTAGCTAGTTACTTGGTGGTTTTTCCCATATTGAGTTTCCACGTTTAATTTGGTGTCTCTTGTGTTCATGTTATTTACTTTTGCATGCATGCTAATAATTATGAATGCCTAAAGATCAGTAACAAGTTAATCTAGCAAGTTACAACATTTTTGTGATGTGTTTATCAAGTGACAACAATAACTAGTTATTTAAGACATCTAAGGGATCAAGATTTGTTTTGAGGTAACTGATTCACCCCCCCTCTCAATTACTTCATCTATAATCCCAACAATTTGTATCAGAGCTTTTGGTGCTTGTAGGAAAAGATTTCAAGGATCTAAGCTAAAGATCAGGATGTCTTACAAGAGGGAAGTTCCAAGACTTAATAGGGACAACTTATCAGCATGGCATGGATTGATGAGACTTCATCTGGCTTCTATTGGTGATTCAGGGCTGAAGTACCTTGATGAAAAATATGTAGAACCTGCTGGTACATTATCTATCAATGATATTGCTGAAAAGAACACTCACAACAACATGATGATAGATATTGCATCTACTCTAAGTTATGAATAATTTGATAACATCAAGGATTGCAAAATTGCCTTTGAAATGTGGAATAAACTGAAAGAGATCTATGGAGGTGATGATAATGTAAGAAGAGCCAAAGCAAAAAGTTTGAGAAGACAATTTGATTAGATGGGGATGAGAGAGGATGAAAACATAGCAAAATATGTTGAAAGAGTTAAAGCGAGTGTTAGTGCAATCAAAGCATCTGGAGGAGATATCAAGGAAGAGACAGTTATAAGTAAAGTTCTTAGAACTCTACTTCCTATTTATGCAATCAGTGTTTTTTCAATTCAAGAAAGAAGATGTGAAGCAAATCATAAGGTAAATTTAGAGGCCATAGTTGGAAGATTTAATGCATTCAAGCTAGAAAACTATGATAATTATGTTCCAGCTACCAAGAATATGAAGCCAAGCTTTCACTCAAGCAGAAAGGCAAGAAGATAAAGGATCCTTAGTCAGATAGTGATGAAGAATCAAAACAGAGTTCAAACAATGATCTTGAGGTGGTTGAAGCTTTACTAGCAAGGAAATATGCAAGATGTAAAGGGAAATACAAGGGTAAGCTTCCTCTAATCTATTTTTCTTGTGAAGAAATTAGACAGATTGCTGCTAGGTGCCCAAATAAGAAGAACAAGGATGAGAAGAAAGGTCACAAGTGCAATGGCAAGAAAGACATCAAATCATTCAAGGATAAAGGTAAGAAAACACGTTTCATGGCCAAATATTCTAATGATTCTGATGATGAAGAAGCAGATGAAATTCTTTCCATTATTGTAAAAGATGAATCTAATAATGATAAAGAAATGACACTCATTTCTCATGTAAGCAAAAATGATACATGGATTATAGATAGTGATTGTTCTCATCACATGAATGGTGATAAAACTAAGTTTGAATATTTTGAAGACTATGATGGTGGCAGTGTGAGGTTTGGTAATAATGAACCTTGTTGCATAAAAAGAAAAGGAAGAATTTGTCTAACCAAAGAACCTGTATGTGATAATGCATATTGGGTAGAAAGACTAAAATACAATCTGTTGAGTGTGGCATAGCTACTCAATAATTGATTCAAAGTGAAATTCATGCATGGAAAAGCAAGACTGTTGGATGGCAAAGGAAAGCTGATTGGATCAAGCACTCAAACAAAAGGTAACTTGTTTTATCTTGAACTTGGTGAATGTTCATGTTTTATTGCTCAAGTTGAAGAAAGTTGGTTATGGCATAGGAGGTTATGTCATGTGAACTTTGATAACTTGGTAAAAATAAGTAAATTCAGGACAATAAGAGGCATTCCTAACATAAAGAATCTTGAGGTTGGTCTATGCAAAAATTGTCTAATTGGCAAGATGGGAAAAACTAGCTTTAAAAGCAAGAACTTTCAATCTAAAGAAATTTTAGAAATTGTGCATACTAATTTGTGTGGACCTATTGGCACTGAAAGTTATACTGATGAAAATTTCTTCATTCTTTTTGTTGATGACTACTTAAGAATGATGACTTTCATGTACCTAAGAGAGAAATTAGAAGCATCAAGAAAAGTTCAAATGGTATTTGGCCAGAGTAGAAAAGGAAACAGGAAAAAGACTAAAATGTTTAAGGTTAGACATAAGTGGTGAATTCATTTCACACGAGTTCAATAATTTTTGCATTGAAAGGGAAATCAAAAGATAGGTTTTAGCATCTGTAACTCCTGAACAAAATGGAATAGCTGAAAGAAGAAACAGATATATCATGGACTGTGCAAGAACCTTAATGATTGAAAAGAGCATTGTTATCAAATACTGGAAGGAAGCTATCAACATTGTAGTTCATACCTTGAATCGAGTATAGCTGAAGAAGGGCTCATTCAAAACCCCCTATGAGTTATGGTATGGCTACAAACCCAATGTAAGTTACCTAAAAGTATTTGGAAGCAAATGTTACATTTTGAAAGAAACCAAAAAAGGTAAATTTGATGTGAAGGGTGATGAAGCAATATTTTTGGGATATTCTTGCAAAATTAAAGCATATAGATGTTTGAATTTTTCTACTCACAAAGTCATAGAAAGTGCACATGTAAAAGTTGATGAGTTTGCAAAAATAACAGAAGAAGAAAGATAAAGGGAACCTAAAGACTACAAGAGATCTGTTTTCATTGAACCTGATACATTGTCAGGCACACATGTCAATCAAAAATCTTCTACTCCAGAATCTTCTATAACCGAGTTGCAGGAAGTTCAAACTGAGCTAATGCCTTCCGAGTTGCAAGGACCCAAGTTGCAAATAGAAGCTACCAAATCAACAGGTATTGAGCTCGAGCAACTAGAACCAAAACTAGAAGTTGAAGCATTGAAGGATAACAACGCAAGTCATTCAAAAGGTAAGGGGCCTATGCTAGCCAAGTATGTTAGGAAGCATCATGCACCAGATCAGATCATTGGAGATAAATTTGAACGAACAATGACAAGAAGTAAGTTGAAAGACACTTGTTTACTTGCTGATTTTGAACCTAGAAATGTCAAAGATGCATTAGAAAATGAAAGTTGGATTGAAGCTATGAATGAAGAGATAGAACAGATAAAGAAAAAAAAACATGAACTCTTGTACCTAGGCCTAAAGACAAAATTTTGATTGGAATTAAGTGGGTATTCAGAAACAAGTTAAATGAAGATGGTAAGGTGTCAAGGAACAAAGCTAGATTGGTATGCAAAGGATACTCTCAAGAAGAAGGTGTAGACTATGGAGAGACTTTTGCTCCTGTTGTAAGATTGGAAGGTGTCAGAACCTTACTTACATATGTTGCATACAGAGGATTCAAAGTTTATCAAATGGATGTCAAGTTAGCATTTATCAATGGTATACTAGATGAAGAGGTTTACATTGAATAGCCTAAAGGTTTTGTTGATCTATACAAGAAGGACATGGTCTGCAAATTACATAAAGCATTGTATGGTCTAAAACAAGCCCCTAGAGCATGGTATGAAAGATTGCATAACTATCTTATTCAGATTGGTTTTCAAAGAACTAATGATAATAATAGCTTGTACATCAAGGAAGGACCAGATACTAAGATTGTTTTGGTAGAAATATTTGTAGATGATACTTTGTTCACAGGAAATGATGATCTTTGTAAAGAATTTTTAGAACAAATGAACAAGGAATTTGAAATGTCAATGTTTGGTGAGATCAAATTCTTTTTTGGTCTTCAAATTCATCAAAGTAAGAATGGAATCTACATCACTCAATCTAAATACATCAAGGAGATATTGAAATTTTTTGGTATGGAAGACTGCAAACTAGTTGGGACTCCTATGTGTACTAGATTGAAACTTACCAAGGATATTGAATCAAAGAAAGTGGATCGGATATTGTATAGATCTATGATTGGAAAGTTGTAGTATGTAGTACATATGAGAATAGACATTGCCCTTGTAGTAGGAATTGTAGCAAGATTCTCAGCAAAACCAAAAGAAAATCACATGATGGCAATCAAAAGATGTTAGATTGTGGTGACTGATCAGGAAAGTACTGTACATACTTCATAAATAGTGGGGTTCAGGACATCGCCCCAAAAAAAAAAATTGGGCAGTAGCCGACATGGTAGCCGACATATGGCGGACATGTTATAACCCTAAAGAGGTTTAATACTTGTATAAAAAGGGCTTAGGGTTGGGTATTTTTCATAATGTTGTGATACAAAATTGGTTCTTGTGGTGGTATTGAGCTGTAAGGGATTATGGATTGTAATCAGGTTGTAATCACTGGATTGTAATAAGATCGGACTTATTGTTTGGTGGATGTAGCCCAGGGATTGGGTGAACCACGTTAAATCTTGGTGCCTTGTGTTCATTTATGTGTGTTCTATTATTTTTCTATTATTTGTTATATTTGCATGTAGTTTTTATTTCTGTCCATGGTTTATCCTAACAAGTGGTATCAGAGAAAGGTTGTCTTTCAGTTATCCTCTGTAGGAAAGTCTCACGGTTAAGTGGGAGTCTCACAGTTGAGTGGGAGCCCTGGTAGATGAGGGTAAGTTGAGGGTTGACAGGTTTAATGGGCAGAACTTCTAGTTATGGAAGATGCAAATGGAAGACTATTTATATCAGAAGGATTTATGGAAGCCGTTGGAAGGAAAAGCCAAGAATCAGGGAACTATGTCAGAGGCTGAATGGGATCTTTTGGATAGAAAGGCACTCGAAAGCATTCGGTTATGCTTGGCATCATCGGTTGCATTTAATATTACAAAAGCAAAGATGACAGAAGATTTGATGAAAACCCTAGCGACACTGTATGAAAAGCCCTCCGCTTCAAACAAGGTATTTCTCATGAAGCGTTTATTTGATATGAAAATGGCAGAAGGTGGATCTGTTGCAGATCATTTAAATGAGTTTAATACTATTACTAGTCAATTATCTTCTGTGGGTATCAATTTTGATGAAGAAATTAGGGCTCTCTTGATTTTGTGTTCTTTGCCTGAAAGCTGGAATGGCTTGGTAATGGCAGTGAGTAATTCTGTTCCTAGATCTAGTACCCTAAAATATGATGATGTGATAGGTGTTGTTTTGAGTGAGGAAACTCATAGGAAATCCTCAGGTGGATCTACATTAGGAAGTGCTTTGAATGCACAAAGCAGGGGCAGAACGACTGAAAGAGGAAGTAACTCTAGAAATCGTGGGAAATCAAGAGGAAAGTCAAAGGGGAGGAGGTCTCAATCGAGAGGACCAAATGATTGCTGGTACTATGGGAAACCAGGGCATAAAAAGAAAGATTGCTGGAATCGAAAGAAAAATGAAGGAGATAAATCAGATGGAGGTAAGGAGGCAAATGTGGTAAGTAACAAATCCGAAGAGGATGCTTTGCTTCTGTCTTTAGAGAGTGTTGATGATTCATGGGTCTTAGATTTTGGTGCTTCATTTCATGCTACACCTCATAGAGGTTATTTCATTGATTATGTCCACGGGGATTTTGGGCTTTTTTATTTGGGGGATAATGAACCCTGCCAGATTGTTGGAAAGGGAAAAATTAAGATTAAGCTACAGAATGGGAATCATTGGCTACTACATGAGGTAAGACATGTTCCAAAACTAAGTAGAAATTTAATTTCAGCAGGGCAACTCGGTGATGAGGGTTGTGTAGTTACTTTTAATGATAAAAATTGGAAGGTTTCAAAAGGTTCCCTTGTAGTAGCAAAAGGTGTGAAAGTAGGCACCTTATATCTTTGTATAGGCCATATTGTTCCTTCTACTTTGATTGTTTCAAAGAAAAATGAATATTCAGGAACAATTACTGCAGTTGAGCAGGGAGAACAAATAGCTGCTGTAGATTTTGATACAGCGTTGTGGCACAATAGACTTGGGCACATGAGTGAGAAAGATATGAAAGTACTTCATTCAAGGAAAGTTCTACAAGGTCTAAAATGTGTGAATATAGATTTCTGTGAAAGTTGTGTGTATGGAAAACAAAAGAGAGTGAGTTTTGTAAAGACGGGGAAGGAAAACAAAAAGGAGAAATTAGAGCTTGTTCATACAGATGTATGGGGACCAGCCCAGGTATCTTCCCTTGGTGGCTCTCATTATTATGTTACATTTATTGATGATGCAACTAGAAAAGTATGGGTTTATTTCCTTAGACAGAAATCTGATGTATTTCAAACTTTTAAGAAATGGAAATGCTTGGTTGAAAATGAGACTGGTAAGAAATTAAAATGTCTCAGATCTGATAATGGTGGTGAGTATTTCAGTCATGAATTTGAAGATTATTGCTTCACTAATGGTATTCGTAGACAAAAAACTATTCCAAGGACTCTACAGGAAAATGGAGTGGTTGAACGCATGAATAGGACTATAATGGAGCGCGCAAGGAGCATGCGGTTGCATGTTGGGTTGCCCTTACACATGTGGGTGGAGGCTGTCAATACTACAATATATTTGATTAATAGAGGTCCCTCTACTCCTTTGGGTTGTGGTATTCCAGAGGAAGCATGGACTGTTAAGAAGGTGAGTTATTCTTTTCTCAAGACCTTTGGTTGTGAAGCTTTTGCTCATATAGATTCTGAAAATAGAACCAAGCTAGAAGCTAAATCAAAGAAATGTGCTTTTGTTGGATATGGCATTAATGAATTTGGTTATAGACTTTGGGATTTTGAAAATCTTAAAATTATTAGAAGTCAGGATGTCATATTCAATGAGAAAGTGTTGTACAAAGATCTGTCGTAGCAACATGAGAAGAAAGAAGATGATTATGTAGTGCTGGATGATACTCTAAAAGCTGATGTTCCAGCCATTCCTCATGATGTGCAACAACTGCAACAACAAATACCATACACACCAGTGAATGTTAGACGGTCAACAAGGAAAATTAGACCTCCACAAAGGTTTTCTGCCTCTTTGTATTCTATTTTACTTACTGATGCTGGTGAACCTGAAAGTTATTATGAAGTTGTGCAGGTGGATACTAAGATTCAGTGGGAGTCTGCAATGAAAGATGAAATGGACTCTTTGCTGAAAAATAAGACATGAGATTTGTGCAAGTTGCCTGCAGGTAAAAAGGCTTTACAGAATAAATGGGTTTACAGGTTGAAAGAAGAGGAAGGAGGTAAGAAAAGATTTAAGGCCAAGTTAGTTGTAAAATGATTTGCAAAGAAAAAGGGAATTGATTTTGATGAGATATTTTTTCATGTTGTTAAAATGACTTCTATTCGTACTGTTTTAAGTCTTGTGGCTACTGAAGATTTGCATTTAGAGCAGATGGATGTTAAAACAGCCTTTCTTCATGGTGATTTGGATGAAGAAATATATATGTCTCAGCCATAGGGTTTTGAGGTCAAAGGTAAGGAGAACTTAGTGTGCAAATTGAAGAAAAGTTTATATGGCTTGAAGCAAGCACCTCGGCAATGGTATCTAAAATTTGATAGTTTTATGCATGAGCATGGATATAACAGGTGTCATTCAGATTATTGTGTTTATTTTAAGAGGTTGGATGATGATAGCTACATTATTTTATGTCTATATGTTGATGATATGCTTATAGCTGGGTCTAACATGCATCATATTAAGGGGCTAAAACGCCAATTAGCACATGCATTTGCTATGAAGGATTTGGGGGCAGCAAAATAAATCCTTGGTATGAAGATTTGCAGAGATAGGAAGAATAGAACATTGACGCTATCTCAAGCTGATTATGTTGAGAAGGTGTTGCAACGTTTCTCTATGGAGAATGCTAAAGCTGTCAGCACACCTTTACCTGGTCATTTGAAATTGACTAAGGAGATGTGTCCCAAGACACAGGAAGAGGAGGATAAGATGTCCAAGGTACCCTATGCTTCAACTGTAGGAAGTTTGATGTATGCTATGGTATGCACTAGGCCAGATATTGCACATGCAGTGGGAGTCGTTAGCAGGTATATGAGTCATCCAGGATTTGAGCATTGGAATGCTGTCAAGTGGGTTCTCAGATATTTGAGAGGAACATCCAATAAGTGTTTACACTTTGGGGGCTCTACTACTGATTTACAGGGCTATGTTGACTTAGATTTGGCTGGGGATATTGATACCAGGCAGAGTACTACAGGTTATGTCTTTACTGTTGGTGGGGCAGCTGTGAGCTGGGTTTCTAGGTTACAGAAGATTAATGCTCTCTCCACTACAGAGGCAGAGTATGTTGCTGCTACAGAGGCAGCCAAGGAGATGATATGGCTTCAGTTCTTCTTGGAAGAATTGGGACATCCTTAGAAGGATAATTATTTTTTTATGGATAGTCAAAGTGCCATTCATCTTGCTAAGAATTTAGCTCTACATTCTAAGACCAAACACATATAGTTGCGGTACCATTTCATTCGGTCAGTTTTGGAGGATGGACAGTTAAAGTTGGAGAAGATACATACCAATGACAATCCAACAGATATGTTGACAAAGATTGTAACAAGGGAGAAGCTGAACTCCTCTTCAGCTTCGGTTGGTCTTTTAGACTGAACATGAATAAAAGAACAGTAGAGTCCAGGATGGTTTGATCCAGTGGGAGCCCCATGTGGTAGTGGTATTGCTATAGGATCAGTCTCCAAGTGGGAGATTGTTGTTTAATGTGGAGCCTGATCAGTCCCCAAGTGGGAGATTGTTAGATTGTGGTGACTGATCAGGAAAGTATTGTACATACTTCATAAATACTTGTATAAAAAGGGCTTAGGGTTGGGTATTTTTCATAATGTTGTGATACGAAATTGGTTCTTGCGACGGTATTGAGCTGTAAGGGATTACGGATTGTAATCAGGTTGTAATCACTGGATTGTAATAAGATCGGACTTTCTGTTTGGTGGACGTAGGCCAGGGATTGGGTGAACCACGTTAAATCTTGGTGCCTTGTGTTCATTTTTATGTGTTCTATTATTTTTCTATTATTTTTTATATTTGCATGTAGTTTTTATTTCTATCCGTGGTTTATCCTAACAAAAGAATCATGAGATATTTGAAAGGAACTGAAGATTACATATTATGGTATAAACTTGGAGGAAATCTAGATTTAAAAGTGTTCACTGATGTAGATTTGGTAGGGAATGTTGATGATAGAAAGAGTACAAGTGGAGGAGCTTTCTTTCTTGGAAAAATGTTGGTTTCTTGGACAAGTAAAATGTAGAACTGTACATCTCAGTCCACAACAGAGGCTAAATATGTTGCAGTAGCACTAAACTGCTCAAACATTGTGTGGTTCAAACAATTATTGGAAGGTATGAAGCAAGAAATCAAAGAACTTGTTGTTATGTTTTGTGACAATACAAGTGCAATCAACATATCCAAGAATCCAGTGATGCATTCAAAAACCAAGCATATTGCTATAAAGTATCACCTTGTCAAAGAATTGGTGCAGGATAAGGAAATTAGATTGGAATATGTCTATACAAAGGAACAAATTTTTGACATATTTACAAAGCCTTTACCTAAGGATCCATTCTTGTATCTAAGAGGTAAGTTAGGGGTCATTCCCCTATCTGAAGCTCAATAAAATACAATTTTAGTGATGCATCAACAGAAACGGAATTGAAGATCTATCAGTTGATGTAGCAAACTAATAAAGATATTGCATATGGTTTTTCCCATATTGGGTTTCCACATTAAATATGGTGTATCTTGTGTTCATGTTATTTACTTTTGCATGCATGCTAATAATTATGAATGCCTAAAGATTAGAAACAAGTCAATCTATTGAGTTACAGTGTTTTTGTGATGTGTTTACTGAGAGACAGTAGTAACTAGTTATTTAAGACATCTAAGGGATCAGGATTTGTTTTGAGGTAATATATTCACCCCCCCCTCTCAGTTACTTCATCTATAATCCCAACAAGAAAATGAAATGGTAGCATTGAAAAACACTATTAGATCTACTATTGAGATTGAAGAGAAAGGTATACAAATAGAGGGCTATGCACCTAAAGTAGGGGATATGGTGAGCCAAGCTATGGCTACTGATGAGGAGGAATTACAATCTAGCAAAGAGATTGAAATCAAAACCATAAAGAATTTTTTGATTCACAAGGTTAATTCCTTGAAATATGTTTCTCAAAATATGCACAACATTGATATTGTCTTGCAAGGGGCAAAGTATTAGTGCTCTGAAGCAATTTATTTACTATATCCTTCACTCACCACATGGGGCCTATACACCCAATTTTTTGAGAATCTTATACCCATGTTGACACTAAAGAAGGATTTACCAAAAGTGATAATTATTTGTGTCAAAAAATTGATTAACAGGGTAAAGGAATTGAATGGATTCTTTGTGGCAAAGTTACTATTAATTCAGAAAAGGATGAAAATGATTGTTGCAGGAACACCAAATTTTGTGCCCAGCATATTAGATGAAAGTGAAGCAATAAAGGATTGGCAAGAATGGTCATCCTCCTTTGATGGCTTTCTGGACCACTCTAGGTTTATGGCATACTGCAATGGTGAGGCAAATATTATAGTAGTTTATGATTTGATTGATATGATGTATAAACTAGAGTTAGAAATGGGCAAAGAAATTGCATAGGTTAAGGTAATCACAGGTGCTAAATGCAAAAGAAAGCCTTGAAGAGTTGAACAAAATCAAAGATGGAACTTGGCCAGATATAGAAACTGACATAGCCATCTGGGAAGCTATAGCTAGCATAAAGGCCTTGCCATCTAGGGAAAGTGATTGAGAAGTTAAAGTCACAACCTAAAGGAAGAAGAGACAAAGTAAAGAAAAGGAAATGAAAGCAATATGTTGTTAAAGTGAAAACAAGTTCATGTTGAAGACACACCTAAAGAAAGTGCCACCTGCTAGTTCTAGAACTGCTTCCCCAGTTTTGTCTTAATACAAATAATGTTTGTAAAATAAATGTGTAAAAATATCTTTGCATTTTACTTTTGAATAAAAATTTTCAAAGTGTCCTCCCATCTAAAGCTTGTTGCAATCCTTGTCTATAAAAGGATTTCCAAGATGTGGAGTGAATGCCTGAGCTTGGTATAATTTTTAAAAATCTATACTATTTGTAGTCAATCCAGTCTTTTGTGTCAATTGTATGTTGTTTCAAATTTGTATTCTAAAAATTTAATGAATATTAAATCATAGAATTTGTCATGTTCTGAGTTATATTCTAAGTCATATATTAGTAATGTATTATTTTCAAGGAATATTAATACAAAGAGGAAGTTATGAATATTTTGGTCTTTGAATTTTGTCTCCATTTTCATGTGCTTGTTAGTTTGAGATTGAATGAGCAAAGTTCTTTCAGTTTAATGTAGTTGGGATAGGTTGTATGTCATTTCATTGTTACTTTTAATTCAAGAAATTAAGTAAATGCTTCTATGAATTTATAGGGTTTCTAGGTTTATGGGAGGGATATCATAAGAATAGAATTTAGGGTTAACAACTGATAAATTTAATTACAAATAAATTAAATAGGTCAAGAATTATTGGTATGACTTTGTGTACCAATAGATAAGGAACTGGTTACAAATTCAGGTGTAAATTGATGCAGTCATTTGGTTGCATAATACACATTTTAAAATAAAATTTAATTGTTTAATTTATGTAACAAAGAGCTATATTCCTAGTTATTGACTTATTTGTAATAGCTTTCCTTTGAGTTATAGTTGGTTGTTGTAAACCAAGGAGTTAATTAAAATTTCAAAAAGATTGTTGACCATTTTTTGCTATAAGGGATAGATATAAGGTGAAGAATGTTAGTAAATAAGTATTGAAGGGGAGAATCAAATAATAAGCAATATAATCCCTAGGTGCACTTGCCTTGCCCTGCAGAGCCTAATGTGTAGAAAACCCTTGTTTTCTTTGTTGAAGTTTGTTAAGATCTGAGTGAGTTCATGTTAAATATGGGAAACAGCTGACCCCTAGGAATCCATTTGCATTCTATATCCAAGTACTGGTTTTTGGAAGCTATAGTTTTAAAACACCACCAGTAGTTGCCCCCTAGTTTTTTCTATAGGGGTTTTGAGGTAGTACCCTTATGATGGTGTCAAGTGGAAATGCCCCTTGCAAGGCCATGGGGAAACACCCCATGAGGCCAAGATTACTTTATTATTGTAAATGGCATCAAGAGTTATTTTTCTATTAATCGATATATTCTAACCCTAATTTTATAACTAACACAAGTCTTATTTAAAATTGATTAGGTTAGGGATTTCCACTTGATAATTTTGTAGCTTCTTGCAACAATGTTGATTTCCTAGTGTGTAGCGATTGAATGAGTCATATTAAATTATTGTCTTTTGTTCAACTTTTGTTTTATTTCTTTCCATTGTTGATTATATTTGCATAGTATATGTATCTATTGAATTTAGAAGGAATATGGAAGGGAAACATGATGATATCCTTGATTAGCTCAAGGTATTTGAGGAAAGGATCAATAATATCATTAAGAGTAGCAATGACAAGATTAATTCTTCCATCTTGAAATTTATGAACTATTAGTCTCAGATTGGCTTTAAAAATTGAGTGTCAATACACTTAACAAAATTCTCAAGATGATGCTGAGTATAATACAGACGCCGAGCTATAGTGTTTGTTGAGCTAGTGAATTCAATAGGTGCCTAGTGAACTTTAGGTGTCGAGAAAACTTCAGGTGTTGAGTGAGGTTCAAGTGTTGAGAGATAAGTGATGTCGAGTCACTATAGATGCCAAGCATAGTATAGATGCCAAGCAAAACAAAATTTCTTGATGTAACACCCCAACCTTGCTTCCAAACCCCAAGCTCTCTCAAGGCTACCTTAGGTCATTCACTAGACCCATTAGGGCTTCTTCACACCCTATGCTTACTAGGACCTTGCTCAAGAGATCCTAATCCTTCAGTTGGGGGCACATCAACAAAGTAACATCAAATTTCTTACTAGCCAGCTTCAATCCGCTACTAACCCTCAAGTCCATCTATAGCTCCAAGGGTACTAGTTCTTAATCCAGGGTTTTTTTAGACTCCTTCTAACATCCATGACCCTAAAAAATGCTGATTTCATAGGTACATTCAATCTACTAGGGAAAATACACCAAATTGCTCCAAAAATGCTACTAGGAATTAGCCCTCCTAAATAGTTGGAAACAAGATTTCTTGAAAAAATTCTTAACAACCCTGCAAAAAACTTACATTTTTGGATACCCTTTTTGGATTATTTCAAGATTCTATGATTTTTCAACCTCCAAACTATCCGTACAACCAAAGTACAGTTTTAGGCCAAAAATGAGGATTTCAAGTACTTTATCGCTGTTGTGATGGAAAACCACCTTGGAAAATGTTCCAAGACCTCTTCCTTGGACTGAAGTAGGTTTATACCTTCTCCTTACTCACTGTGTTGCCAGATTGAGGTGTTTGCATGCTCAATCCCCTCCATAGTTCATTTTTCCAACTATGATTCCTAGCCAAGTTGCATTTGGTTTGCCTAGGGCATCACTTTAAAAATGTTTTCCATGCTTCCCATGGGCTCTCCTTTTTTGTGCATAATTTAAAAGGAGTCTAGTTCCAAATCCCAAGAGGCTATACATTTCATATAGTGGGAAAAGGCCCTAAGACTCCATTTTTTATTCGCTGCCCAGTTCAGAACAGCAACCTGCTAACTTACAAAATAATTTATTCAACCACACACAACTCTCTGTAACAACACAAAAACTAAAAACAGAATTGAAGGAAAACTAATACTAACACTTCAAACTTAGAAAAACCTAAGTCTGATTTGTACAAAGCATGAAAAACACTCCAAAGCAAGAAACTATTGTAATGTAGTAACAATGTTGATTACAATTCTTAAACTCTCATTTCTCCTTCCTCCAGCCTCTTGAAAAGGTTGATTTTGACCTAATATAGGCTTGGTATGGAATTTTATAACTAATTTAAGTGGCTAAAGGTCTCCCACAAAGAAGTTGCTCTTTTTGCATAAAAGTTACAAACGTTGTCAATGACAACTTTGCAAAAAAATGAACAATTTTTGCAATTTTGCAAATTATCTATCCAAAATTTCTCTACTTGCTACCAAACTTTCCAAAAGGCTTAAGATGGATCCAAAACGCCTAATAAGGACCCTAAAACACTTTCTTTCCCTATTTGGCCCTCAAAAATAAAAAAATTCTCTATTGAGCCAAGTGAGCAGTTTTTAGCAATTAGGAGCAATATTGCATTGTGGGGCTCTTCTAACCTATCTAACTTCACCTTAGGACCTAATTGATCCTATTATTATACTAGTGATGTGGCTAGCATCACTACAAGCCAAAAATAAGGAAATACCTAGGTTTCACGCTTAGCCTACCTAGGTGCTCCTGCACCATTTCTATAGGAGTCGAGTGAGACAAAATTCCTATATGTGTCAAGCATCAGCAACTAGTAAGTGACGAATACCACAGAATTAGCATATGAGTTTGTGCCATCACAAACTCAGATGTAAACCCTTTTTGTAGCTGACTTAGGATGAATCTCAAAGGATCTTGAAGATAAGATCAAATCTTTTGCATCACCTATGTAATCAACATGTAGCCAATAAGAAAAATGGAAAGACATGCAACCAATAGGAAAGGTGCAAGAATTGAGTGGGAAATGAAGAGTAACTATTGATCATAGATTCATACCTAACCTTAAGTCCTCGAAATCTTTAAAAGGAGGACAATACCCCATTGTATGTGTACATTTGTGATGTGTATGTGTGAATTATAGCAAAGTGCAGAAGAGTTTAAAGACTTAGAAAGAACATAGAAACATTGCATAATTAAATTGATCAAGAATAGAGTATTAGAGTTATGAAGAGTGACATATTAGATCAAGCAAGGATCAGAGCAGAAAGAGAAGAACAAGGATCTGGAATCAAAAATTAAGGATTGCAAGTCATCAGGTCAAGACATTCTTCTATACTTTCTAACTATTGTATTGTGAGAATGAAAATCCTATGTTGATAGGTTGGCTTAGTAGGTATATTGGTTTAGTGGTCACATTGTAGATCCTTAACAAGATTGTAAATCCTTTAATAGGGTATCATTCCAAGTGAATGTTTGTAAATCCTTTAATCAAGTCACTTTTAACAGGGTGAAAAGTCTTTAATAGGACAAGCCTTTCGCAGGGCAGACCATTGGAAGTGGTCAAACTTTGTAACCATAAATAGTTACATATTGTTGCAGTGATACTTTGTGGGTGTCATCCCCACCATAGTTTTACCTTCTCATTTTGGAGGGTTTCTAGGTTACCAAATCTTGTGTTATCTATTTTCATGCATATCTTTACTTTCATGTTTATTAGACAAATTAGATGCATGTGGATGATTTTAGTTGAAAGGTTCTTAAAAAGGTTAAAGTTAGTTACTTCTAATTCACACCCCCCCCCCTTCTTAGAAGTAAATATTCCCACTTGTTAATTCCAACAATTGTATCAGAGCCAAGTTTCTCAAGGAGCCGTACAACTTGGAGAAAAGATCTAGAAATGGAAGTCTACAAACTTGGGAAGATCATAGAGAATCAAGAAATTGACATACAACTTGACTTACATGCTTTGGAAGAAGCTAGAGAAGAATTGAGAAAATCCTTAAAGAGAAGAAGAGACATTCCCATAGCTAAGAATGATACACAATACAAGGGTATTGACACCTCAAAACTATTTACAAATGGAGAGTCTAGAGAATTTGATGCAGCAATAGCAAACCTAATGGAGAAAAATAGAGCTCAAGCTGAAGAAATCAAAACACTCAAGCTTGAACAAGAATCACAAGCCATGATGCTTTGTGAGGTAACTGAACAGAAGAAAAGAACCATTGAAGATAAGGCTATGCTTGAAAAAGATAAGAGAAATCTTGTCGATAGACTAGAAGAAAATTCAATTGAGCTTGCAAGAATTTCAAACATGCAGTTGGACACCCTAATCCAGATGATGAATGCACATCATGAACTAAATGTCAAGGACATTGAGATCTCTACACTAAAGATACAAAATGGACAACTACAAAATGACCTAAAAAGGGAAAAAGAGATTGCAGAGAGCTTTAACAAACCCAATGAGGTCATCAAATACTTTGAGCAGATACTAAAATCACCAAGGGCTAGCAATGATACATCAAGACTAGGATACACCAATACTAAAAAAGGAGAGTCATCCAAGACTGTAGAAGAAAGGAGTAACAAAGGTAAGAACACTAAACCTACTTGTCATTTCTGTGGTAACAAGGGACATACCTCTAATGTATGTAGGAGAAAGAATACCCATCAGCATGACAAACCTAAGAATGTGAGTCACTGTCATAAGTACAAAAAATAAGGACATCAAGCACATGACTATAGCACTAGGACTATCAGAACACCAAGATTTGAAGGTCACTACTACAATTGCAAGAAGTATGGACATAGAGCTTTTGAGTGTAGATAAAAGCCTATGTGGACACCTAATCAACCGGCAAGGGGAAACAACCGTGGACATCACTACAATTGGGACTACGACACCAAGTATAGCTATCATTACTATCAAGAATATGGACACATTCCTAAAAATTGCATAAGAACACATTTCAAAAGAAACTACAGCAGATGGTTGAGCCAAACCACATGTTTTAGTTGCTTGAGTACTAGTCATATCATCAAGAATTGCCCAACAAGGTCAAATGCACCTAACTCAAAGAATGACAAAGTCAAAGAGAAGGTAGATGTTGAACACATCAAAGGAGAAATGAACAAGAGATGGAAGAAGAAATATGGGTGTAGCACATCAAATGAAGGGATCACTTCACCTAACAAGTCAAGTGGTCACACTTCATTAAACTAAGCAAGAGAAGGCATGAGGGATTGATTTACAAAGCTTTATCATACATCAATTCCTAAATAAGAAAGTACTGAAAAGAAAAAAACAACATGATTACAGATGCAAAGTTAAAATTTAAGGACTATACAAGTGTTGCCAAGTTTTCCTTAGATGCCGAGTAAAATCCTAGTGCTTTTCGAGTTAATTGCCAAAAATAATAGAGGCCAAATGATTAGTTGGAGCCAAGTAATACACCTATGGATTCCAAGTGATCAAAAGCCAATGGAATCCGAGTAATATAGAAATCCTTCAGAAGCTAAGTGGACAATTGTAACTACTTTAAGCATTAAATGCAATGAAAATAGGGTATATTATCACATTTTCAATCATTTTTCTTCATCGCAAATGAAGAGAAAAGACGAGAAAGAGTGCAGAGTGACTTCACAATAGAGAATTCAATATTTTAAGTAGATTTCAATAGCATTTCAGCATGTTTTCATCAATCTTGAGGTATTTAAATGTGTGCCAAGCTACGTAGTTTCATATTTTCTTCATGTACAAACCATAGATTGCAAAAATGGCTTCTAGCTCTAGGAAAACTCATGAGAAGGAACCATTTGAGGTTTAGCTAGTGTCTAATAAAGTGAAAAAACCTCACTTTTTCCCAATCCCTGAAGTGGTGTATAAAAATGATCTAGCTAGAGCCCTATCTATCATAACCCCTAAGGTAGTTATGGTTCAAGACGTTAGGAGATTCTATAATTGCAAGATTAAAGCCATAGGTGACATGGAGATGAGGAAATTATGAGCAAATGTGTGAAAATGGAGTGTTGAACAAAGAATACTAGATTATTGAGAGGTAGGGTTTAACGCGTGCCCTAGAATTCCCTACAGTGTTCAAGACTAAAAGGATCAGACTTGTGCTAAGTAGAATACATGATGGAAGCTTATGGTTGGAGGATGGCCCAATAAAAATCACAAAGAGAATTGTGCACAGAGTGACAGGGTACCCAACCCTAGATCGATCAAAGACCCTTAGGAGTGATTCTAAGGAGGCAACTGAGAAAAATACTGGTGCCAAGTGGAACAAGAGAGGTATGAAAATTGATATCATTCAAGACCCTCTTGTTGTTTTTGTTGTTAGGGTGATTGCACACAAGTTCTACCAATCTAGTAGACTTAATAGTGTGCCTTGCATTGCAATAGATGTAGGCTACAAATTGGTGAAAAAGGATCATACTTATGATCTTGCAAAACTACAACTACAACAGATTAATAAAAATTTAGTTGTTGTAAGAATAACCAAGCGAGCACAATGCAAATCTAGTGCTATTTTGATTTGCACTTTCTTTTATGTACAGAATGAGTTTCCTTCTTTTGGCAAAGTTGCATGGAAAACTAACTGGTCAATCATAGCTCAAGTCAATGAATATATTGAATAGATGGGAGCTTATTTTGAGACCTTAATGACTAGTTAGTTTGAATACTTTAAGAAGTCAATGAAGCAAAGGCTAAGAATACCAGTTTCCTTAGTTGAGAAACATGTAAATGATGAATGCTTTCTTGTAGATATTGATTATACATACATTCAAGATGCCATACCAAAAGTGAGATGCTTAAGACTTCTTGGTTATGAAATAAATATAGATGAAGCATCAACAACAATAACTACATTACTAGCAGAGGAAGTAGACAAGGATGCACTACACTTTGGAACCTATGATGTGGTCAGGTCTAAGGTGGATATGGAGTTAAAAACTACCTCCACATTAAAAATGAAGGATAAACTTGTTAAGAAATTAAAAGCCAAATTTGGTGAGGGCACTACAAAAGCAACAAAAGAAGAAGTAGGTGAAGAAGTTGAGGTTGATGAAGAGGAACAAGGTTAGGGACCACTTTCTTTAACCCAAGGTATGGGGGAAGATGTTGAAGAGGAGGAAGGTGCATAGTAGGAAGCACCCAAGGCTCAGCAAAAGAAAAGAAAAGCTCAAAAATAGCAAGTTGCCTAGTGAAAGGAAAAGAAGAAGGCAACAAAGCCAAGTCCAGCCAAGCCAACTACAAGGGCAGATAGATACCAGGGTTACAACTCAGATGGCAAAGGAACAAGAGAATTAGAAGGCTATAGAAAAAGGAGGACCTATAGAGAAAAAGAAAAGGAGAAAATATGTTGCACCTCCTAAATCATACAAAGAAAGGATAGAGTTTGATGAAGATCAATTTAGATTGGTAAGACATTCTACCAAGTCTAAATTAGAAAGTGTTTGCAATAATATTAGAGATAATGCAGATCTAACTAGTCTAAAGACCATTGATTTTAATAAGTTGTCAAAGGAACAACAAAACGTAGTGGAAGAATCCATCTACACTATGATGGCTAAGTTTGAGACCACCACACTTGAACTAGACAATTCAATGCCTAAAGAGCTAAGCTCATTAGTTGAGAATAAAAGGCATTGCTATCTTAATATGGAAAAGGAAATAAGGGAGTCTACACTACCTCATGTAATGGTAGACCTAACTAAAGGTCAAATAAAAAAGGCTAGCAAGAAACATGGGAGAAAATTTCCACCCAAATACAGAGCCTTTAGTATACTGCAAAACCAAATTGAGGATGTTGTGCAGAAATCCACACTTATGTGGAAGGTTATATATGGATTAACAACTATAAAGGAAGGGAAAGAAGACCCATTTGAAGGAAGAAATGATGAAGAAGAAGAAGAAAATGAGAAAGAAGAGGAGTAGAGAAAGAAAAAGAAGAGGAAATAGTGGAGAAGACACAAGGTGAAGAGGCAATAGCTGAGGAGCAGTAGGAAGAATAGAGTGTCCAAGACACCCAAATGCCACCACCAAGTCCTCCACATACAACACCTGCAAAAAAAAAATTTGTTAAGGATGTTCTTGACATCTTAGGTTAGAACATCAATCCTTTGACTAGAGACAATCTCAAGAAGACTCTTCACCAAACTACATTGCAATCACAACTGTGTAGAAATCTAGCTTTGGTGAGTGTGGATGAACTACAAAAGGCTATAGTAGAAATCACAAAGGAGAAGGAAAAAACATAGGAGCCACCTTCACAACCTCCCATAGCTATAGTAGATCAACCTAAAGAGCAAGAAACATAGGATACAATTTCTAAGGTTGATTCTATAGTTAAAGTGACAACAATTACCGAGGAGCCAACAAAGGAACAAATAGGGCAAGATGTTCCTACAACACAAATCCAAGGTGCACCTCCTCAAATCATCATTATTGATCAAGGCAGTAGAGAAGAGGAGAAGGAGGAGGAGAAAACCCTGAGGAGCAGGAGGCAATTTAAAAATTTGGTGAACTTGCATATCTCAGGGACTCCTACCAAGAAGCCAAGCATTGATGCACTGCCATTACAACTTTTAGCACCAGGCTCAAGCTCCACCAAGATTGCAAGGGTATTTTACTATGGAGACCCTGCACTTGATGAGGAAATAGTCATACCTAGTTATGACTTCAAGACAATGAACCTAGCATAGATAAATGAAGTGCAAGAGGCACTAGAGAGAAGAAAGAAACAAGAGATACTCATAAATGAGTATAGATAGAAGCAAGCATTAGTGGAAATCAAAGACATATTCCTTCATGCATTCAGCTTGCAATTACATAATCAAACCTAGCCCATCATGGAGCAATTGTCCAACATAGTGGACCAAGTATAAAATGAAGACCTTGATACGAATGTTAAGTTATTAGAATGGTCAGAAAAGAAGTTTCAAATGAAATTCAATGAGAAGATATCTAGTAAAATAGCACTTTCACAAGTAGGATTGGCTAAGAAGGTTGAAAAAGTGAAAACAGTACTTGGGAATGTATTCTCATTGTACTCCAAATTGTGTGACTCATCATACTTCACACAAGAATCTAGCCAAAGGATACTAAGCTTGGAATGAAATCTTAAGATTTCTAGCACATAGCTACCCAAAGATCCAACTTAGAGTGAGAAGAATTTTGCAACAATGCTTCACACATAGAAGGAGTTAGCTGTATGGACAACAGAAGAGGCCAATATTAAAGCCAAATTAATGTAGATTCAATCCTCCATTACTCCACATCTAGAAGTCTTACATAAGGAACAAGCCTATGCAAAAAAATTTTGAAGAAAGACCCCAATCTTTCTACACTAGAAGGCCTTGTACATCTTGTAGTAGATACAACCATGCAACACAAATCACTAGAAATAGCATTGAATAATTGGGATGCTTCTCTAAAAATGATCGTGGAGGTAAATAAAACATTTTTGGCTAAATATTATATTCATCCTTAGGACCCTTTGACATAAGTCTCATAAAAGGGGGAGAGATAATAAAGGGGGAGATATGCATTATGTAAATAAAAAGGGGGAGATATAAACATTGTGCATATAATAAGAATGAAGGAGATACTACATTTTTTGATGGAGGAAATAAAGAATATCCAAAGGGGGAGATATTCAATTTTGAGGAGAAATAAGGAGACACAACCAAAATGATGTAAAAATTGCAAGAAGACGTGAATATGTGTGAAAGAGTATTAGTAGAAATAGAAGATGAGTACAAACAGACCAAAAATAGGGTACACAGAAACTAAGACAAAGGAATGATAAGGTAGATTATGGAATCAGCATGAGATAAATTTAGCACTCGAATTTTGGTTACAAAATTGGCACATCATCTTAGGGGGAGTTTGATGCACGAGCATCTAGAGGTATAAGGGAAATCCTGTGTCACCCAAAAAAATGTACTTAGACTTAGTTTCTGTTTCATGTGTTTTCATTTCTGGATACCCATTTGGGTCAAATAAAGGTTCCAACTCTCATAGTTCCACTATCAGTGTGCTAGTAAATCCCAAAAAAATAGGAGTATGTAATTAGGCCATCATTTTGGTAAACTAGAAGGTGTAAATTGGCCAGATGAATGTAATTGTAATTTAGAGCATTCCAGAAAAAGAATCAGGTCAAAAGGCCCCACAGTTTGAAAGTTATTGCAATTTTTTGAGTTTTGGAGACCGCCTAAGAATTCTTCAAAGTCAAGTTAGGGGCATTAAATGACCTCAAAAAGGGTCAAAAAATGGGGGACGAGCAAAGCTCATCCATAGGGCTATAGAGTGCTTTGAGAGCTTTTCGAAAATGTAAACAATTCGTCAATCAGAGCTACGGTTCAAAAGTTATGCCTCCCGAAAGTTTAGTTACCGTTTATGGATTCTTCTAGATTTGTGTCAACTTCTAACATAGCTTTTGGAGCCTTCTATTTGGTTAGTGGATGCCTGCTAGCACTTTCTAGAATGTATTCCTAGTCCTTAACCCTCTGGGGTCTATTTAAGGAGATTTCTGGCATTGTAAAAGGCAGTTCGGAGTGGAGTTTGAGAGGAGGTACTGAAAGGAGAAATTATCTCCAGATTTATTCTATTGTAAGCCCATAGGGCATGTTATGCAGTCTATTTTCTCTATACTAAATGTACTAGCTTATTTTTACAGTTAATAAAATTTCCCTTTCCTGTTGTGTCCATTATGTGCTTGGGTTGTCTCCCCATTAGAGTTACAAGATTTTGAGGTATGCAAAATTTTGAACAAGTTTTTGAAAGTCTTGTACATATGCCAAAAAAAATGTGTAGTATACTCATATAGATTAGATTCATAATGATTAGTTAAGTGTTTTTGCCACTCATGTCAAAGGGGGAGATTGTTAGTCTCATATTGGTTTTGACAATTGAGTGTCAATACACTTAACAAAATTCTCAAGATGATGTTGAGTATAATACAAAAGATGAGCTATAGTGTGTGCCAAGCCAAAGAATTGAATAGGTTGTGAGTGAACTTTAGGTGCCGAGAAAACTACAGGTGTCGAGAAAACTTTAGGTGCCGAGTGAAGTTCAAGTGTTGAGCAATAAGTGATGTCGAGTCACTATAGATGTCGAGCAAATTATAGATGTCAAGTGAAACATAATTGCTATAGGAACCGAGTGAGATAGAATTCCTATATGTGTCGAGCATCAGCAACTAGTAATTGTTGAATAACATAGCATCAACATATGAGTTTGTGCCCTCACAAACTTAGATGTAAACCATTTTTGGAGCTGACTGAGGATGAATATCAAAAGATCTTGAAGATGAGATTGAATCTTTTGCACTACCTATGTAATCAGCATGCAACCAATAAGAAAAATGGAAAGACATGTAACCAATAGGAAAAGTACAAGAATTGAGCGGAAAATGAAGAGTAAATATTGATCATAGATTCATACCTAACCCTAAGTCTTCAAAATCTTTAAAAGGAGGACAATACCCCATTCTATGTGTGTGTGTGAGAAGTGTATGGGTGAATTATAGAAAAGTGTAGAAAGGTTTAAAGACTTAGAAAGAATAGAGCAGCATTTCAGAATTCAGTTGATCAAGAATAGAGTATTAGAGTTACAAAGAGTGACATATTATATCAAGCAAGGATCAGAGCAGACAAAGAAAAACAAGGATCTTTTATCAGCAATTAAGGATTGCAAGTCATTAGGTCAAGACATTCTTCTATACTTTCTAACCATTGTATTGTGAGAATGAAAATCCTATGTTGATAGGTTGGCTTAGCAACTATATTGGTTTAGCAACCACATTGTAGATCCTTAACATGATTGTAAATCCTTTAACAGGGTAGCATTCCAAGTGATGTTTGTAAATCCTTTAATCAGGTTACTTTTAATAGGGTGAAAAGTCTTTAATAGGATAGGCCTTTCACAAGGTAGACCATTGGAAGTGGTCAAACTTTGTAACCATAAATAGTTATATATTGTTGTAGTGATAGTTTGTGGGTGTCATCCCCAGCCTAGTTTTGCCTTCTCGTTTTGGAGGGTTTCAAGGTTACCAAATCTTGTGTTATCTACTTTCATGCATGTCTTTACTTTCATGTTTATTAGAAGAATTAGATGCATGTGGATTATTTTAGTTGAAAGGTTCTTTAAAAAGTTAAAGTTAGTTACTTTTGATTCATGCCCCCCCCAGAAGTAAATCTTCCCACTTGTTAATTCCAAAATGAACATTAAGGGAAAAGTTAACTTGAATAAGATTGAGCTCAATGTTGATCTGGACAACAAGGAGAAAAATATGGAAATGGTTGAGGGTCTTGGTAAGAGGATGAGGTCTAGGCTAAACAAGAAGATTTTTGCTACATCAAGAACCATGAAGAGTCTAGAGGAAGACCCCAAAGTGATGATTATCTAGGATGTTAAAGTTCTTGAAGAGCTTGTCTAGGTTCTTTGATGCAAGAGCATGCTTGGTGTAATGACTATGTTACATCACCCAATTTTTTTTTTTGTTTCTATTGTTTGAATAAGGGTTATTTCATTACATGGTTATTATTTGTGGAAACTTACTATTTTTAGTAAGTAGGTCATACAAGCTCATAATGTTTTAATTCCCTGGGTGGGGGTTCATCTTAGTTTTTTCAGCCTTTTAGTGGAGTTGTATTGCCATACCATAGATATTACATAAGTTATTGAGGTTTTTGGGTACAAAATATTTTAGCTTAATTTTGAAGGCCTTAGAAACTTTGGAATGAATTCAATCCCCAACTAATGACTAAGTGTCATTGGTGCATTGTAGATTAGAAGCTACAATACCATAAAGTACTTATAGTTGCAAATTAGAGCTATGGTTTAAAAGTTATGGTCTCAAGAAGTTGGGAAACCTAAAAATATAGTTTTATTAATGTGATCAAATTTCCACAATCCATCATAGTTTTGTGAATCAGTTTCTGGATTAGATTGTGTGACAATTTTTACCATCAAATCTAATCCAGAAACTGATTCACAAAAATATAGTTTTAGCCAACCTTATGCAATAAATATAAATATAATAATTTCTTGGGGATCTATCAGCCTTAATGATTAGGGATAAATGTCTAGAACCTTCCTAGGTGGTGGAAAATTATCTATATAAGGAAGGCATGTAGGTTATATAGGGCCACTTTGGGTGGTAGTTTGTGACTCTATCTTCAAGAATATCATTAACAAAGTTCCTATGTGGCTTTTTTCATTGTATTTTTGGAAATCTATAATTCCATATTTGTGGAGATAATAACAAGCTCATTTTTGTTCTTGCAAAAATTATGTTGTTTATCTATTTCTATTATGTGTTTGTGGTATTAAGGGGAGCACCCTTCATCAAGTGGTATCAAAGCATGAGTCCTTGAGTATGCAAAAAAATTACTAACTATGAGGCAATTTGTACCTAGATTGTAGTTTGGACTAAGTGTGCAGACAGATCACCGATTGTGTGGTGGTTTTCACTAGGGTTTCAACAAAAGTGGAAAAATACTTTCACAAAGAGAACGTGGTGGAAAAGTCTAAGGTATGAAACCTAATGGCTTTAGAGCTCTCTAGAGACAATTACAAGAATTGCTAGAATATATGCGTAGAGGTATGATTCTTACCATAAGAGATTAAAGTGCTCGGATGAAAGAGAAGAATAAGAAAATGTTGAGCATGAAGGAGAAGTTGAAGTACTGAACCCAGAGAAAGGACTTTTTAGGGTCATTTTAATTAAGGGTGCTCCCATTAATACCAAAACACACAACATAAATAGAGAAACAACAAAAATTGAGAGGACAAAATATGGGCTTCTTATTACCACCACAAATGCAAAATTATAGAATTATAACATGCAAACCCACATGGGCATCTTCCTTATAATAGACTGCAAGATAGAGCTACGACTATGACCTAGAACTACCTTAGAAAACCTATGAGTCTTCCATATATATGTACTTTTTACCACCCGAGAATGTTGTAGATACTAAGCCCTAACCCTTGAGGCCAACCAACCTCATATTATATCATTTCATTACTCTTTCTTACATAGGAATGACTCAAGACAATTGACAAATTACATTTTCAAATGGGTCCACTTCTTAAGAACATAACTAGCAAATCGTTGACCCAATGACCCCTTTTCGAAATCCTTGGCTACTGATCTACAACAATTGATTGCACAAGTGTTCATTAGTTGAGGTTTTGCCTTGTTTCGGAGCCATTTAGGTCTTCATCATTGGACTTGAAGTTTGTAAAGCCAAAATTCATACCAAAAAATCTACAATAACTACACCAATACATATGATATGATAATAAAACACATATGATAGGTAGATATGTCTAAGATGAACCTCCACATATGAGATTAGAACAATTTGAGCACATAATATCAACTAGCTAAAATTAGCAAGCTCCCTCAAATAACAACTCTACATAGGACTAACCCTTATTGAAAACAAAAAATTGGAATACTAGAAATAGAAATATTTTTGGGTGATGCAAGATTACCCTTACACCCAAGATGCTTTTGTATCAGACACCCAAAGTAATTTGAGAAGTGACACTGTCACCTCTCAAGTAGTCAGAGGAAAACCACGATGATCAACCTCCTCTCATGCTAGCTATGTTGAATCCTCCACTAACCTCCCTTTCCATTTGACTAGATACTCTTCATATTTTCTATTCCTTGTGCTTCTTCCCACATGACTATCTAATTTCTCCTTAATCTCTTTTGTACCTAAAATAAATTCCTGAATACTCCATTGTGCTTCTACAACTTCATCTCCATCACCTCCCTCATAATATTCTATCAAATTTGAAATGTTGAATACTTGTGAAATATTTCTAGTTTAGCTGGCCACTCTACTTCATAGGCATTTTCAAAATCATTCCTTTTCACTATCTTGCATGGTCCAAACTTCTTTATTTTCAACTTATTATATGTACCCACCAGAAATATCTCCTTCCTCAAATGAACTATGACTTCATCTTCAATATAAAATTCCTTATACCTCCTTTTCACATCTTCTTTAGCATTATATTGCATATTCATCTGTATGATGTGGTTCCTCACCTCCTCATGGATGTTCTTCAAATGTGCAAAATAATCTTCTACTTATTTCTCCTTTATCCAACTACTTCAATTTAGAATTATTTCTAGGATGACTCCCTTATACAATCTAGAATGGTAATTTACTAGTACTCCTATTGAGAGAATTATTGTATGAAAATTTTGCCTATGGTAAGATTAGATCCCAACCTTTTGGCTTATCCCTATTCAAACATATCAGCGAATTCCCCAAACTTTGATTTACAACTTCTATTTGTCCATCAATTTGTGGATGATGTAATGAACTAAACTTTAAATATTTCTTTAATTTCTTCCACAATGTATGCCAAGAATACCCAATAAACTTGGTATCTCGATTAGAAACTATGCTCTTTGGAAGGTCATGTAGTCTCACCACTTCTCTAAAAATTAACTTTGCTACATGAACAACATCGCTAGTCTTCTTGCAAGGAATGACACGTGTCATTTTTAAAAATTTGTCAACCACCACAAATATTGAATCATGCCTCCACTGTGTCCTTAGTAAAATAAGAATGAAATTCATGCTAACATCTTCCCACGGCTTCTCAAGTATAGGTAATGGTTGATATAACCCTATATTTTTATTCACTTCTTTCACCATCTGGTATACTCTAAAACTCTATACAAACTTATTCACTTATTGTTGTGTTGGCTAATAGTTTGTCCCTCTTCCTAACTTGGCTTTACCTTGACTCTAGATGCCCAAAATGTGAGGAAACAAAAGGATGTTACCAACAGATGGATCAGTGTATGTGTTATATCACTACCCTCTAAATTGTAAGGTACAGTTCCCTTATATGCAATGAATTGTGGTTTTAATAGATCATTGGGATATGTAGTATACTCTTAACTTGAGAGAAGAAAAGGATAAACCAAGATGTTCATAGTTACAAATAGCCCAGGCAGAAATAGATTTGGGCAACTTATAACACCTAGTGGAATGGATATCACAACCTACCTTGAAGTTCTTCTAACATCTACTCCTACTTCTAAGTGTAGATTTACCATCTAAATGCAAAAGAGGAATGAAGAGCTAAGCACATGAGGGAAAATGGAATTGCTTTCACTATCAGCCTTGAATGAAATGGAATCCAACCAATAACTAATAGATTCATGTACATTTATCTTTCATTTCTCAATAAAACTATCTAACAAGATATGAAATGAACAAGAGAGGAAGCAGAATCACATATGGGGAAAGTAAATGGAATCACTTTCACTACAAACATCAAAATGAAATGGAATCCACCCAATTATAATAGGTTCACATATAGTTGTCCTTCAACTCTTTATGCATAACTAATCTAAGAATGGGCAACAAAACATGACCAATAAATAAAAATTAAATGGAATTATAGACTCATTCACCATCAAGTTGTTGACCATTGTATTATCAAAAAAGGTTACATTTATAGTCTATTATTATCATTTCTAAATTCTGGCAAAGCAACAGTCATATAATAAAAAATAAAAAATGGAAATATCCAATTTATATCATGATATGAGCACGTGTTATCTCTTCTATTGATGATTCTAAATCCATGATATTCTTGAAAGCATACCATGACTATTCATCTTCATGTAGTCTTAGAAAATCCTCTAAAAATCATTTATTCTTCATCCTTTGTTGTTTTGCGCCAAATGCATATATTTCATATTACAATAGTTACTACATTTTCAAATTCTAGCTATCAATCTCAAATTATCGATCACAATTTAAACATTATGACTTACTTTATAACTTCCTTCGTGGGTCCCTCTTATCATTGTGTTGCTATAAATAATGGTTGAGCAACTCTACATAGCAAGATAATGATTAATGCAGATCCATCTTGATCTGACAGTTGAGAACATGCATGATGTTAACTCATTAATTTCCCTTTGCATCATGGGCCCACCTTCCAACTATATACCTTGTGGCATACATGTGGAAGTACTTTATTGTCTGACATCTGACTGTTTTGCCTCATTGGCACCTTGTGACTAGACTCTGATGGGGCTTGGTGAGAGATGATGGCCCACAAGACATGTGTCTTCATGTTGCTATGTTGCATGAATTAATGATCAAGCATATTTACATAGTGACATAATGACCTGTGTAGATCCTCTTTGATCTGATAGTCAACGAGATGCATTTAACTTTCGTTTCAACAAGACCCAATATGATAGGTAAGCATCTAACTTTCAACTGGCCAATTGAATACATTTTCTCATTCAATTGACTTTTTATCTTGGTTATGTGGATGATTAGACATGTTTTGATTCATCGATTCAAATTCAACTCAAGCCTTCACCACCTTTGACCGTGTTTCTTTGCCATTTCTACATTTATCTGGTTCTCCTGCATGTGAATTCAACTAATCTTCTTGTAGTTCATTCTCATGATCTATATATTGTCTTTAATCTTGGACTTTGACATTCCTCTACTATATTTTCTCTATATATGCTCATGATTTCTCCATTTTACCAGCATTATATCTTTAATGGATCACTTGATCAAAAAATTAGGGTTTCTCGAAGATTTGTAGGAATGCTTTCATGAAGAACTATTTTCAACATGAATCTTTGCCTTCAACATCATTATTAACAAGAAAATATGAATTAGTAGAATATCTAGACCTTCTTCTCGTCAAGGAAACACATAACAAACTCTCCAAACCCTAATCACCTAGCTTTGAACTTATGCATTGCTCACATGATTTCTCGCATTAGGTTAGCTCAAAGGAATGATGAGAAGAAAGATTGTCCTATAGGAAATCTAGACTCAGACTCATTACTTTGGCACTTGACTTGACTCAAAACCTTGAGGCAAAAGATATGAACTGAAACTTGGGCAACATGTTGTAATTATAGCCAGTAATAATTCTTAGCAACCAAAGCAATGGTTTTATCTCTACCAAATTGTCCATCCAATCCTCCACTATGCTTCTATTTAATGTGATTCTCTCTCATAGAACTTCTAGGAATGCACATTTGACTTCCCTTGAACAACATATTGTTAGTGTTTTAAAACTACTAGTCAACAAAATACCTAATACCAGGGTTCATAAGATAGAGATAGTCTAAGGACTAGCTACTTTCCTTTATTTAGCTAAAACTTCTTTAGATCTAGACCAGTATTAAAAAAATCTCATGGATTTTCTACACTTCAAGCTCTGCAAGGCCTAGGTGGGTGCACCTTAGGGATGTTTTAACTGGATACTAAATGCTTGATATTGTCTTCACAATTCACTCACTAATATTCTTTTCTTCAAAATCTATCTCCTATAGCAGAAATGGTCACAATTCTTCTTAACTTTGCAAATAACTCTTGATTACAAAAACTAACTATCATACACAGAGCATTATTACAAATAAGTGTTGACCAAAAAAAATTTCTTCTCACACAAAAGTAAAAGTTGATTTGGTTTATATTTATGATTTGTGCAACCATATGATTTCTAACAATTTGCATCTAAATTGATGATCAATGCCCTATCCATTAGTATGTAGTGTCTACCTAGCAAAATTTGACCTATTTAATTGATTTACAATCAAATTATCAGCTGGTAAACCCCAAACCCCATTCTTATGAATATCCCTCTTATATGACTAGAAATCCAATCAATTTGTTGAAGCACTTACTTAATTCCTTGAGCTAAAAGCAACAACAATTTGATATACAACCTATCCTAGTTGCATTAAATTCTATGAACCTTGCTCATCCAATCCCAACATAACCAACACATAAAAATGGAGATAGAATTTAAAGAAAATAGATATTGCAAAACATTCTTTTTGTATTAATTCTCCTTAAAAAAACATACGATACTATTATAAACTCTGAAATACTTCAAGACATGATAACTTATCATTCAAGATTCAATTGTATTCTCAGTATGCAAATTTGAGATAATACATAGAATTTGACATAAAGACTGACTGGATCGAATGCAAAATAGCATAACACTAAAAATTACATGAACTTTGAACCTCAACTCCACATCTTGGAAATCATTTTATAGAAAGGATTGCAAGAAGATTCATATGGGAGGACACTTATCAAAAAACTATTGGAAACAAAATACAAAGATATTTTTCGTTCAATTACATTCAAACATTCTTTGTATCTAGATCAAAAATTTGGATATAGTTGCAAAATTGATAAGTGGCACTTATCAGCAGGTATCTTTAGCATATTTCTATTGGTCTTTAAGATCCTGTCATTTTCTTTTCTTTATCTTTATTCCTTTTGTCTCTAACTTCATCCCTACATTACCTAGTCACTATCAGCAAATGGTACAGCCTTCATATCAACAATGACTTCCCAGATGGCAATATCGGTATCTACACATGGCCATGTGGTATCCTGGTTGATATCTAAGTCACCAATATTATTATTCCACTTAGTATCAGTTATGGCCTTTAACTCTCCTATGACCTTATTGATATCTGATTCTATTCTAAACATAAAATCAATCATATCATAGATAGTTGTTACATTTGTCTTATTGTTGCAGTAGACCACAAACTATGGATGCCTCAAATTTTCCTCAAAAGATGAGGATCACTCTTTTCATTCTTTGATTACTCAATCAACATCTAGGATGGTAGGAATTAAATTTTGAATCCCTGCAATAATTACTTTCATCTTGCTCTGTATTAATTGCATTTTTTCCTTAGAAAAAACCATGCAATTCTTTTACTTTACTAATCATCTTTCTAGCATTAATAATTACTTCCTTAGGTAGCTCCTTCTTTTTGGGCAACAGGGGAAGAAAATTATCAAAGAATTATGTATATGGTCCCCATGTTGTGAACAAAGGGGATAGAAGGGATAATGCTTCTGAGCACTGGAACTCAACTCCTTGCAATGAGATATAACTACTATGCACATTTTGTGAGCCAATTTGCAAAGCACCTATCTTTTGAATCATCAAGCTCTAGATTTTCTTGATTTCCACTTCTTTGGCTCTATCACATTCATCGGTTTCCATCTATTCACATTTGTCACACCAACCTCTATTCGAACTACTTGGTCCTTTACCTTTGCGATAGGTCTTGCAATATTTCTAAACTTTTTTGTCTCTTCTTCTAGGGAATCCACCCTATGTTTTGGGACATAAGTTCTTTTCAACTATTCTTCATAATTTTTCCTAACATCAATGGATATGCTATATGTTTGAAAATTTTGTTCTTCTAACATATCCATTTTTCTCTTCCCCGTCAGTGACATTGTATTTTGCAAGTTATGAATCTGATCACCAGATGCAATAGTGACATTCCAAAATATCACATTATCTTGGGGGGTTCCTTTATCTCCATCAAGGCTAGCTTATCTCCCTCAAGAGCCAAGCTCCATATAGACGTTGTCGTATTGTCAATGTTAAAACCAGAGCCTTGCAACTCTCTAGCAATGTTGCTTTCTTCAAAGGACACTGACTTGTCCAGTTTCCTAATCTGATCTAGCATGAAGGATGAGCTAAGCTCCCATCCAGGAAATAGAAGCATACCACTTATAGCTACAAGCTCTCTAGCTTCCTCTATTGTAAGGCTCTCACTACTAGGATCATAATCCTACAACCTCTGCACCAACTCTATAGTTTTCTCAGGTGAGTCACCTAATTGCAACTATAAGGTAAGCTCATTCTACTTAACTTTGTATAAGTAATACTTGAATTCATCTAATTTGATGAATTCATCATCTTTCATGAACTCTTGAGGTTGAATGATCCGATCATCTAACATCTAAATTTTCAACTCAGTCTTGTTTAGGATCTTTTCATGTTCATTAGCCAATTTTAACAAGAAGTTTTATCTTATTGTATCAAATAATTTTGATCCTTTTGGAAAAATTTGCAATGCCTTTCCTCTGACCTTGTCAGGAATCTCAATCAATTTTCATTTTTTCCTTCCCTTTTCGCATGAAGAACTCTCTGGTTGGTTATCTTCAACCTCAATTGTTATAACTGTTCGATATAATTGATTAATTGTGTGTTGTCTTTTATGTTACAAAAATATCATATCAATTGATACACAATGCTTACAAAGCTTTCTTGGTTAGTGAAGATAGTTTTAGTTGTCTACTAAGCATTCACAGGTTTACTTTGAATAGATGTTAGTGTCTATCAAGCTCACTCAGGTGTTGAAGGAATTGAGGTAGAAAAGAGTGTTAACCAAGGTCACTCGATTAACGAAGGGAAAGTTGGAAAGAGTTAGTATTCACCAAGTTCACTCGGTTTCCAAAGTATTTTTGCAAGTTCGCAGTGTTAACCGAGCTTTTTTTGGTTAACACAGGAAATCATTCCAAAGTTAGTTTATACCAAGCAAGGTCACTTTACGAAGGATTTTTCTTATTTTGGCATATGAAGCTTAATTACTTTATGTATTGATTCTCGCCAACTATGATGATGAATATTGGTTATTGTAATTTGAATTTGGGTCGA
This sequence comes from Cupressus sempervirens, assembly GCA_028749045.1. Lineage (NCBI taxonomy): Eukaryota > Viridiplantae > Streptophyta > Pinopsida > Cupressales > Cupressaceae > Cupressus > Cupressus sempervirens. Next base: position 410,953,385 of record CM053785.1, read on the forward strand.
CTTGACAATTTGGAAGGTATAAATAAAAGGTCAAGTTGAGACTTCTAGTGTGTGTGCAAGTGTGTTGATTGGATTGAGAAGAAAAGAGAGGAAGCAAACTTGAAGGATAAGCAGGTATCCTTGTGGAGTAGAAAATTAATATTTGATCAGGAAGGATCAAGTTTAAGTAGAAAAGAGATCTAGATTTAGCAATTCAGTTGCATCACAATCAGGTCATTTCATTGTTAGTCTCTTACCATTGTAGCAGCGATCTAAAATCTCTTAACAGAGTTGGTTTAACAACCAATCCTAAATCCTCTAACAAGGTAGCAATTCCATTGAATTGTTTTAAGACCTCTTGCAAGGCCACTCCTAGCAGGGTTATTAAATCATCTAACAAGGCCACACCTAACAATGTGTTTTGTAACCTTTAATAGGGTTGGCTCCTAACAAGGCTCACTTTAGAAGAGTGAAAAATAGTAACTAGTTACATTGGTAGTTTTTTTCCAAATTGGGTTTCCATGTTAAATCCTGGTGTCTCATATGTTTATGTTATTTCTCTTATGCTTGCAAGTTAATTACTAATAATATTTTAAGATCTGCTAAAAATAATTCACTCTGCATTTATCGAGTTACAACAATTTCTATTTGTTTACCGAGCATTAGCAACAATCAATTTTCTCAGTCTAAATTTTATTGTTGACATCTAAAGGATGTGGGATTTATTTTAGTGGTAACTAATTCACACCCCCCCCCCCCCCCCCCCCCCCCCCGTTCCAAGTTACTCCTTCTATATTTCCAACAATTGGTATCAGAGCTTTTGGTGCTTGCAGGAAAGGTTTCAAGGACCTAAGCTAAAGATCAAGATGCCTTACAAGAGAGAGACTCCAAAACTAAATAGAGACATCTTTTCAACATGGCAGGGACTCGTGAGACTTCATCTAGCCACCATTAGTGATTCGGGATTTAAATACCTTGATGAAGAATAGAAAACTCCTCCTCGTATATTATCTGTTGGAGATCTTGCTAAGAAAAAGGACCATAACATCATGATGATTGATATTGCATATGCTCTCAACTATGATTAATTTGATGAGATCAAAGACTATAAAACTACTTTTGATATGTAGAACAAGCTAAAGGATATCTAAGGTGGTGATGACAATGTAAGGAGAGCCAAAGCAAAAAGCCTTAGAGGATACTTTGATTAGATGAGAATGAAAGAAGATGAAAATGTTGCCAAATATGTGGAAAGAATCAAAGCTAGTGTCAGTGCAATCAGAGCATCTGGAGGAGAAATCAAGGAAGAAATTGTTGTAAGTAAAGTTCTCAGAACATTGCTTCTTATCTATGCAATTAGAGTATCTTCTTTTCAAGAAAAGAGATGTGATCCAAATCACAAGTTAAGTTTGGATGCCTTAGTAGGAACATTGATAGCTTTTGAGCTAGACAACTTTGACAATTATGTTTCAGCTTCCAAAAATGTTGAGTTTGCATTTGAAGCTAAACTTTCACTTAAAGAAAAATGCATGAAAAGAAATGAAATTCAGTCAAAAAGTGAAGAGGAAATAGAAGAAAGTTTTGATGGTGATATTGAAATTGTTGAAGCTTTACTTGCAAAGAAATATTCTAGAGATAAAGGAAAGTACAAAGGCAAAGTTCCTTTAATCTACTTTTCATGTGAAGAAATTGGTCAAATTGCTGCCAGGTGCCCAAACAAAGAAAGAAAGGATGAGAAGAAGAGCCTCAAGTATAAAGGCAAGAAGGAATCCAAAAGTCACAAATCCTTCAAAGAAAAAGGTAAAAAGACTTGTTTTATGGCTAAAGATTTTGATAACAGTGAAGATGAAATATTGTACATTGTTCTAAAAGGTGAATCTGATGAAGAAGAAGATAAGACGGCACTTATCTCTCAGGTTAGTAAAAATGACACATGGATCATAGATAGTGGATGATCACATCATATGACTGGAGAGAAAACAAAATTTTAACACTTTGAACACTATGATGGAGGTAGTGTAAGGCTTGGAAACAATGAACCTTGTTGCATAAAAGGGAAAGGTCGCATATAATTAACCAATAAACTTGTATGTGACAATGCCTATTGGGTTGAAGGGATGAAACATAACCTGCTAAGTGTGGCATAGCTAATCAATATTGGATTCAAGGTAGAATTCATGCATGGGAAGGCAAGATTGCTAAATGACAAAGGGAATTTGATTGGATCAGGAAAACAAACAAGAGGTAACCTATTTTATCTTGATCTTGGTGATTGCTCATGTTTTATTGCTCAAATGGAAGAAAGTTGGTTATGGAATAGAAGACTATGTCATGTAAACTTTGATAATATGGTCAAGATAAGAAAATTCAAAAAAGTAAGAGGAATCCCTAGTTTGAAGAAACCAAATGTTGGATTAAGTAAAAATTGTCAGATTGGCAAAATGGGAAAGACTAGTTTTAAGAGCAAAATCTATCAATCTAAAGATGTCTTGGAAATTGTACATACTAATTTTTGTGGACCCATTGGAATAGAAAGTTATAGTGGAGAAAAATTATTTATTCTTTTTGTTGATGACTACTCTAAAATGATGATTGTTATGTATCTTAGAGAAAAGTCAGAAGCATTTGAGAAATTCAAATGATATTTGGCAAGAGTAGAAAAAGAAACAGGAAAAAGATTGAAATGCTTACGATCATATAGAGGTGGTGAATTCATCTCCAATGAATTCAATAGTTTCTGCATTGAAAGAGGAATCAAAAGGCAAGTATCAGCCCCTGGCACTCCTAAGAAGAATGGAATAGTTGAAAGAAGAAACAGATCCATCATAGATTGTGCAAGGACTCTAATGATTGAAAAGAATGTTGCTATCAAATATGGCACTACAGTTCATACTTTGAACTGAGTACAGTTGAAGAAGGACTCACATAAAACTCCTTATGAATTATGGTATGGTTACAAACCCAATGTAAGTTACTTGAAATTATTTGGTAGTAAATGTTATATCTTGAAAGAGTCTAGAAAAGGCAAGTTTGATGTGAAAGGTGATTGGGCAGGAAATCTTGATGATAAAGAAAACACCAATGGTGAAGCTTTCTTTCTTGGTAAAAGGCTGGTATCTTGGACAAGCAATAAACAAAACTGCACATCTCGATTCACAGCAGAAGCATAGTATGTTGCAGCAATAGTGAATTGTTCTAACATTGTTTGGTTCAAACAGTTGCTAGAAGGAATGAAGGTTGAAATCAGAGAGCCAATAGTCATGTATTTTAATAACACCAATGCAATTAATATATCAAAGAACCCAGTGATGCATTCCAAAACAAAGCACATTGCTATAAAATATCACTTTGTAAGATAACTGGTGTAGGAAAAATAAATCAAATTGGAATATGTCCATACAAAAGAACAAATTGCAAACATATTCACCAAGCCATTACTTAAGGATGCATTCTTGTATCAAAGAGGTAAGCTAGGGGTCATTCTTTTATTTGAAGCTCACTAAATATAGTTTAGTGATCATCAACAAGAACCAAGTTAAAGATCAATCAATTGATGCAACATAATCAAGAGAATATTGTATATGAATTAGTACTCAAGGTACATTGATACAAATTTGACATGTGTTGTCTTTGTCATGTGTTGTCAGAGGGGGAGAATTTTACTATCATATCTTTATCTTTCTAAAATTTTGTAGAGGGAGAAGTTTGAAAAGAAGGTATGCAAAAGGAGAATGCAACATAAAGAGAAGTTCTTATGTAAAATCAAAGAGGGAGAAATTTTATGTCAAAAGGAATCTTGTTCTTCAAATTTTATTATGCTATGACATGTTGTGTTTCCATCAATGCCAAAGAGAGATATTGTTGGATACAATTGATGAATGGTGTGTTTTCTTTCATGTTACAAAAATTTCATATCAATTGACAAACAATGCTTACTGAGCTCACTTGGTCAGTGAAGATAGTTTTTCTTTTCTACCGAGCATTCACAGGTTTACTCTGAATAGATGTTAGTGTCTATCAAGCTCACTCAGGAATTGAAGGAATTGAGGTAGAAAAGAGTGTTAACCGAGCTCACTCAATTAATGAAGGGAAATTTGGAAAGATTTAGTATTCACCGAGTTTACTCAAGTGCCAAAGGATTTCTACAAGTTCATAGTGTTAACTGAGCTTCTATTGGTTAACACAAGAAATTGTTCCAAATTTAGTTTCTACTGAGGAGGGTTAGCTTACAAAGGATTTTTCTTATTTTGGCATATGAAGCTTAATTACTTTATGTATTGATTCTAGCTAACTATGATGATGAATATTGGTTATTGTAATTTGAATTTGGGCTGACTTGATAATTTGGAAGGTATAAATAAAAGGTCAAGTTGAGACTTCTAGCATGTGTGCAAGTGTGTTGATTGGATTTAGAAGAAAAGAGAGGAAGTGAACTTGAAGGATAAGCAGGTATCCTCGTGGAGTAGAAAAGTAATATTCGATAAGGAAGGATCAATTTTAAGCAAAAAAGAGATCTAGATTCAGCAATTCAGTTGCATCATGACTAGGTCATTTCATTGTTACTCGCTTGCCATTGTAGCAGTGATCTAAAATCTCTTAACAGAGTTGGTTTAATAGTTAGTCATAAATCCTCTAACAAGGTAGCAATTCCATTGAATTTTTTTAAGACCTCTTGCAAGGCCACTCCTAGCAGGGTGATTAAATCATATAACAAGGTCACACCTAACAATGTATTTTGTAACCTTTAACAGGGATGGCTCCTAATAGGGCTCACTTAAAAAGAGTGAAAAATAGTAACTAGTTATATTGGTGGTTTTTCCCAAATTGGGTTTTGATGTTAAATCTTGGTGTCTCATGTGTTCATGTTATTTCTCTTATGCTTGCAATTTAACTACTGATAATTTTTTAAGATCTACTAAAAGTAATTCACTCTGTATTTATCGAGTTATAGCAATTTCTATTTGTTTACCGAGCATCAGCACCAATCAGTTTTCTTGGCCTAAATTTTACTATTGGCATCTAAGGTATTTGGGATTTATTTTAGTGGTAACTAATTCACTCCTCCCCCCCACCCCCCCCCCCCCCCTCTCCCCCCCCCCCCCCCTTCTCAGTTACTCCTTCTAAATTTCCAACAATAACATCATCCTATTTAGGGATTTGTGGCTTTGCTTTGTCTCTAATCTCAGCAAGCACCTATGCCATTAGCTAATCAAAATTTTCTAGGTATTTGTTGTATCTATCTAAGTATGTTACCTCATGGTAGAAACCCTTAAATGATGGATCAACTTCCTTCATGGCTTCTTCCATCTTCATTATCCTACTCCATCTTTGGGTTCTATCTCTATATACCTTTGTCTCCAAACAATTCATTATATAGTCCTCTTTAAAAATTTTGTTTACTTCTTGCAAGGGTATATTTTCTCATTTGTTTCAAAGTATACCTCACCAAATCATTTTGATCATAGGTTCTAGCAAGAGCTAAGGGAAGTTTGAACTCTCCCATACACTGGTCAATCTCCTTTATGACATCTTTTCCCATTAGAAAGTCTCTTATCTTTGCATTCCTTGCTACAAAGGAGCCTTTCTTGATAGTAGGACCTAGATACTCTTTATTCATCATTACCAATTGCCAAAAGAATTCTAGTCAGCCTAATCTCTCAGGGATATATTTTTGCAATACATGTGGGGTTGTGGACACCCAAAAACCCTTATAATTGAGAAATTTTCAAATAAAAAATTTGGGCAAGCAGATGGTCTTATCAACATTCTTACACCTCTTGGTACTCTTTTAGTTATATCTACTAACATACTTGTAATAGGAAAAACAAAATCATTGTAAAAAGAAATAGCACTAGCATGGGGATAAAACCTTTGCCAAAAGTGAGTCCACATCAGCACAGGTAGGTCCTCTCCATTATCTTTAGTGGCTTCAATGAAGTCCTAACTAATATGCCCCATGCTTTTGTATAGAATGATATGCATCAGCAATGAGTAGTGGAATAATCTAAAATTCCAAAGTTCTCCATTTTGAGCCACCACAATTTCATCATGTATCATATTGCAAATATATTCTACAAAATCACAGCCAATATTATGATTTGGATCATAGATATCCAAAGCAATGATATATATGTAGCTTGGGGCATAATTTGTGCCATCAATTCCTATCACCTTGTTTATCCCAAAGATTGTATACCTAAAATACTTGCAAAAGAATTCAAGTGTCTTCAGGTCCCCTACCTTCTTTGGTATTTCACCCTTCTCTAGCTTTGATTTGGGAATGTGCCTCTTCATGATGTTTCCAGTAAAGGAAGTCTTAGAACTATTGAAAGTTTCATTTATCTTCTCCTTTTCAATTTCCTTTGTCATAGGCCCTCCTAGGTCAAAAACCTTAATGAAGGACTCCCTATCCAATTTTCATAGGATACTTGTATCCTTTATATGGAAAGCTTTAGTTGTTGGATATTAGGATTTGATTAGTGCTTTTATCAGATCAACATCCACTATGACTTCTGACATTATCAATTTTTCCATATTCCTAACCCACAAGTTACTGATAGGTGATTTTGAATACCTACTATGATGGAAATACCAGAAAAGTTCATTTCATTTGTATCTAGTACAATGGCATCTCAGCAGAAGGAATATATAACTCTGAAAACATGTGCATTCAAAGTTTGAACATGAGAAGACCCTAGAAGAAAATATACACACTCTTCTACATACACTGTTGCCAACTTTGGTTTTTCTTGTTTAGCAGCTTGTGAAGATTCTTCCACATCAATTTGAGCTATTATCTTACCCTCTTCTTGTGCCATGACTTCTACAAATTGATTCTTTACAATAAACTCTATCAGCTTCAACTTCTAAAATCTCTAGAAATTTCTTAGAACTCAAATTTTATCTCTGGATTATGCAAAAGATTGCAACTCAAGATGTTGTTATATTAACTTATTAATAGAGAATAACTACTAGAGAAGCATGTATATTTATTTATGTCAATGTGCATAAAAAATCTGAATTTCTGTAAAAGTTCCAAAATCTTCTTGTACGCCATTTTTTCTTAACCTTTTATGCACTTTTGACAGGACATCACTTTTAGATCATGATGAGGCTCTTTAACAGTCATTTCTACATTAAAACTTACCTGTGCAACCCAACGAATCCCTTTGTTCTCCATTTTACATTCATCATTTGCCTTAGCACTTAAACATCAGTGGTTAGATGATCATAGCTTTATAACTTTTTCTATCGCTTGGTGGTCTAATCACTACTTTTAGCCGTTAACTACATAACTATGCACCTTAAACATCTAAAATTTCTTTATCTTTAATCACATGGTCACTTCATTTCACTAATAGTTATACTTACTGCCTACAACCACATCAATTCCTTTAGTAGTCATTAATTCATGGCTTCATACACCTTTCAAGCTTTTAGGATTTTACTCATGTGACCATGTGATCAAAACACTACATGAAATTTGACCTTAAGACTTCATCGAGTCATAGCTTAATTTATCTAACAACAAATTTTCTTCATGACTTTGTTTTTTGATCTATCCTTACTAACACTTATTTAATATAATGATTGCACAATCTTCATATTTTTCTTTGATCTTAACTAGTTCACCTAGTTGCGGTTTAAATATTTCTTTTGACCCTTAACTGCGTGACCCCACAAAATGAGCATTTTAACATGTTTCACCACTTTGTAGCTTGTCTCAAGCATTTTCTTCTTATCACTGCAAAGGTGCAATCACATATATCTTTCTTATAAGTTGACTATGTTGCTAAGTTGTTGACTTAATTATCATTATCTTCTTTGACATCATGACTGAGAAATCAAATATTTCATGCACCTTGCAATAGTGATTGTCAAGTCACAACTTATTCCTTTGACTGCTTAGTTAACATCGCAATTGCATGATTTAATAATTTCTTAACCCTTTTGACTGGTCACAGTATGAGAATTATATATCTATCTTAACCGCATGACTCAATGAACAAACAACTTTTTTGGCTTACCAATGAATTTTCACCTAGTTGCATTCCATTCTACATAATAACTACCCCAACCATGCAACTGGGAATGACCTCAAGTATTTTAACTGGGTCACTCCTTCACAGTCAAAACTTCTAACTATTTAATCAGCCCTAGAACCCTACAATCAAAGGTTCTTTATGAGATTCTAACTATTTCTCTCAATTGGGATTATCCTTCAAGCTTTACCTTGTGATGCCTTGACCATGCAAACATAAGCATTCACCCAATTGTTGTTATTCTTCATTATGTCTATCTTATTCAAGAGACCTTACAAATGAGGCTTGTTTAAATGTTTCACTCAGTCATGATATATAAGGAAAATGGGATTTTGACTACTTCAACTGGGTGATTAAGAAAACTTTATCACTTCCTCAGGTCGCACCTTAAAAGGCCATTATATTATGACAAGCTTTAGTTGTGCAATCATCCTTGATCTCCAAGTCACACACTTAAAATCTTCATTATATTTCATTAAATTCCAAAGTATTAAGAAAAAACACAACCCTTTGAGACATTTGAAAATTTGAAAGGCTCAAAAAGGGCACAGACCTCAAACAAGGGTTTTCTCACTAGGGAAAACAATTTTATAAAACTTCAAGAAAATCCTAATGATGGAGGTAGATGGATTGGATCCACAATGATAATTAAACATAAAATACACACTATAGGCACTTATAGAAGGGTAAGTATTGTTGGAATTATAGATGAAGTAACTGAGTAGGGGGGGTGAATCAGTTACCAAAAAAATATTTCCAAAGATCCTTTAGATGTATGATAAAAATAATTACTGTTATCACTCGGTCAACATACTAAAAAATGTTGTAACTTGGTAAATGCAGAGTATGTTTTACTTTAGCATATCTAACATTGATAGTAATAATTTGCAAACATGAGAGAAAAGAAATGAACACAAGAGACACCAAATTTAATGTGGAAACCCAATATGGGAAAAACCACTAATGTAACTAGTTACTAATTTTCACTCTTCTGAAGTGAGCCCTGTTAGGAGCCAGCCTAGTTAAAGGTTACAAAACACATTGTTAGGTGTGACCTTGTTAGAGGATTTAGTCACCCTATAAGGAGTGGCCTTGTAAGAGTTCTTTAAAAAAATTCAATGGAACTGTCACCTTGTTAGAGGATTTACAACTGGCCGTTAAACCAACTTTGTTAAGAGATTTTGGATCACTCCTATAATGGTAAGAAAGTAACAATGAAATGACCTGATTGTGATGCAACTGAATTGCTGATTACAGATCTCTATTCTACTTCATACTAGATCCTTCCTGATCGAATATTACTTTGCTACTCCACAAGGATATCTAACCATCCTTCAAGTTCACTCCCACACTTACCTTCTCAATCAATCAATACACTTGCATACTACTAAAATTCACTTCTTGACCTTTTATTTATATTGTTCAAATTGTCAAGTCAGCTCAATACAAATTACAATGACCAATAATCATTACCATAGTCAACTATAATCAATACTTGAAATAATTAAACTTCATATCCCAAATCAACAAAATCCTTCAATAGCCGACCTAGCTCGATAAACACTAGTCTTGAAATGATTTCTTGTGTTAACCAATAGAAGCTTGGTTAACACTGTGAACTTGGAAAATCCTTTGGCAACTAAGTGAACTCGGTCAATACTAACTCTAACCAACTTTCCTGCATTAACCATGAGAACTCGGTTAACACTACTTTCTGCCACAATTTCCTTCAATACTCGAGTGAGCTTGGTAGACATAGTCTTCATAGAGTAATCTCCAAGAATGCTCGATAGACACAGAAAATTGTCTTGCTGACCAAGTGAGCTCAGTATGCACTGACTGACAACTGATATGACATTTTTGTAATATCAAAGACAACACACAATTAGTCAATTGTATCCAACAATCTCCCTCTTTGGCATTGATGGCAACACAACATGTCATATCACAATGAAATTTGAAAACAAGACTTTCTCTGATAGAAAGTTTCTCTCTCTTAGATTTTTTCCAAAGACTTATTTTCTTTCGTGCAGAAATCTCCATCTGTGAAGGAATTACATAACTTTTCTTTCAAAAAAAATTTCAAAAGTATATGACAGTAAACTCTCCCTCTTTGACAACACATGCCAAAGACAACACATACCAAATGAGGATCAATGTACCTTGATTACTGATTCATATGCAATGTTCCCTTGACTATGTTGCATCAACTGATAGATCTTCAACTTGGTTCTTGTTGATGCATCACTAAAACTTTATTTAGTGAGCTTTAGATAGGGGAATGACCCCTAACTTTCCTCTTAAATATAAGAATGCATCCTTAGGTAATGGCTTGGTAAATATGTCCGCAATCTGTTCTTTTGTATGGACATATTCCAATTTGATTTCTTTGTCCTGCACCAGTTCTCTGACAAAATGATATTTTATAGCAATATTCTTAGTTTTGGAATGCATCACTAGATTCTTTGATATGTTAATTGTGCTTGTATTATCACAAAACATGACAACTGGTTCTTTGATCTCAACCTTCATGCCTTGCAACAACTATTTAAACCAAACAATATTAGAACAATTCACTACTGTTGCAACATATTCTACTTCTGCTAAGGATTGGGATGTGCAATTTTTATTTTTGCTTGTCCAAGATACCAAATTTTTACCAAGAAAGAATGCTCCACCACTTGTACTCTTTCTGCCATCAAGGTTTCCTGCCCAATTAGCATCAGTGAACACTTTTAGGTCCAGATTTCTTCCAAGTTTATACCATAAACCATAGTCTTTAGTGCCTTTCAAATATCTCAAGATTCTTTTAATTGCCATCGTATGATTTTCTCTGGATTTTGCTAAGAATCTTGCTACTATACCAACTGCAAGAGCAATATCAGGCCTTATATGAACTACATACTATAATTTTTAAATCATTGATCTATACAAGGTCTGATCTACCTCTTTTGAGTCATCATCTTTGGTAAGCTTTAATCCAGTACACATGGGGGTTACAACTAGTTTTTAATCTTCCATTCCAAATTTCTTGAGTATATCTTTGATATACTTAGACTGAGTGATGTAGATTCCATTCCTACTATGTTGTATTTTCAATCCAACAAAGAACTTAATCTCACCAAATATAGACATTTCAAACTCTTTGTTCATTTGTTCTAAAAATTCTTTGCATAGATCATCATTCCCTATAAATAGAGTGTCATCCACAAATATCTCTACCAATACAATCTTGTTATATGATCCTTCCTTGATGTACAAACTACTATTATCATTAGTTCTCTAGAAACCAATCTGTATAAGGTAGTTGTACAACCTCTCATACCATGCTCTGGGAGCTTGTTTCAAACCATACAATGCTTTGTGTAATTTGCATACCATGTCCCTTTTGTCTGGATCAATAAAATCTTCTGGTTGTTCAATGTAAACTTCTTCATCAAGAATACCATTGAGAAATGTAGATTTAACATCCATTTGATATACCTTAAATCCTTTATGTGCTGCATATGCAAGTAAGGTCCAGACACCTTCCAATCTTGCAACAAGAGCAAAAGTTTCACCATAATCAATGCCTTCTTCTTGAGAGTAGCCTCTACATACCAATCTAGCTTTGTTCTTGATACCTTACCATCTTCATTCAACTTATTCCTAAATACCCATTTTGTGCCAATTACATATTTGTCTTTGGGTCTAGGTACAAGAGTCCAAGTTTTATTCTTCTCTATTTGCTCTATTTCTTCATTCATAGCGTCAATCCAACTTTTATTTTCTAATGCATCTTTAACATTTCTAGGTTCAAAATCAGAAATTAAACATATACCTTTTAGCTTACTTCTTGTCATAGTACCTTCTGATTTATCTCCAATAATCTAATCAGGTGCATGATGCCTTCTGACATACTTAGTCGATACAGGTTCTTTTTCTTTTGAATGAATTCCACTATCTTCATTTTGAACTTCAACTTCTGGCTCTAGTTGCTCAAACTCAGTAGGTATTGGCTCGATAGCTTCAGAATGTGACTTAGGTCCTTGTGACTTAGTTTGAACTTCTTGCAACTCGGTGACTGAGGAAGACTCAGGAATAGAAGTCTCCTTATTGACAGATATGTCTAGCAATGTATCAAGTTTGATATAAAAAAATCTCCTATAATCTTATTGTTCCTTTTTGCTTTCTTCTTCGGTCCTTTCTGCGAACTCATCAATTCTCACATGTGCGCTTTCTATGATTTAATGAAAAGAAAAATTCAAACATCTATATGCCTTGCTTCTATAAGAATATCCTAAGAATATACCTTCATCACCTTTTACATCAAACTTTCCTTTTCTAGATTCTTTCAAGATATAACATTTACTTCCAAATACTTTCAGGTAGCTTACATTGGGTTTATAGCCATACCATAATTCATAAGGAGTTTTATAGGAGTCCTTCTTCAACTAAACTCAATTCAAAGTATGAACTATAGTTTTGATAGCTTCCTTCCAGTATTTGATAGCAACATTCTTTTCAATCATTAGAGTCCTTACAAATCCATGATGGATATGTTTCTCCTTTCAGCTATTCCATTTTGCTCAGGAGTTCTAGGGGTTGATACCCATGTTTTGATTCCTCTTTCAATGCAAAAGTTGTTGAATTCATTGGAGATGAATTCACCAACTCTATATAATCTTAAGCATTTTAGTATTTTCCCTATTTATTTCTCTACTCTTGCCAAATACCATTTGAATTTCTCAAATGCTTCTAACTTCTCTCTTAAATACATAATAGTCATCATTCTAGAGTAGTCATCAACAAAAAGAAAAAAGAATTTTTCTCCACTGTAGCTTTCAATTCCAATAGGTCCACACAAATCAGTATGCACAATTTCCAAGATATCTTCAGATTGATAGTTTTTTCTTTTAAAACTAGTCTTTCCCATTTTGCCAATTTGATAGTTCTTGCATAAACCAACATCTAGTTTCTTCAAATTAGGAATACTTCTTACTTTCCTGAATTTTCTTATTTTGACCATGTTATCAAAATTTACATGACATAACCTTATGTGCCATAACCAACTTTCTTCAACTTGAGCAATAAAACATGAACAATCAGCAAGATCAAGATAAAATAGGTTACCTTTTGTTTGTTTGCCTGATCCAATCAGTTTTCCTTTGTCATCCAACAATCTTGCCTTGCCATGCATAAATTCCACCTTGAATCCAATGTTGATTAGTTGTGCCACACTTAGAAAATTATTTTTTAGTCCTTCAACCCCATAGACATCATCACACAAAAGTTCTTTGGTTGATGAGATTTGACCTCTCCCTTTTATGCAATAAGGTTCATTGTTTCCAAACCTTACACTACCACCATCATAGTCTTCAAAGTGTTCAAACTTTGTTTTATCTCTAGTCATATGATGTGAACATCGACTATCTATGATCCATGTATCATTTTTGCTAACATGAGAGATAAGTGTTATCTTATCTCCTTCATCATAAGATTCATCTTTCACAGCAATGTATACTATTTCATCTTCACTGTTATCAAAATCTTTAGCCATAAAACAAGTCTTCTTACCTTTTTCCTTGAATGATTTTTGATTTTTGAAATCCTTCTTGCCATTGCACTTGTGACTTTTCTTCTCATCCTTGCTTTCTTTATTTGGGCACCTGGCAGCAATATGACCAACTTTTTCACATGAAAAATAAAGTAAGGGAACTTTACCTTTGTATTTTCCTCTGCCTCTAGAATATTTCCTTGCAAGTAAAGTTTCAACAACTTCAAAATCACTATCAAAAATTTCCTCTAATTCTTCTTCACTTTCTGACTGAATGTCCTTTATTTTCTTATCTTTCTCCTTAAGTGAAAGCTTGGCCTCAAATGCAGATTCAATATTCTTGGAAGTTGGAACATAATTGTCATAGTTGTCTAGCTCAAAAGCTGTCAATCTTCCTACTAAGGTATCCAAAGTTATCTTATGATTTGTCTCACACCTCCTTTCTTGAATAGCAGATACTCTAATTGCATAGATAAGAAGCAATGTTCTGAGAACTTTACTTACAATAGTTTCTTCCTTGATTTCTCCTCTAGATGCTCTAATTGCACTGACACTGGCTTTGACTTTTCCACATATTTGGCAATATTTTCATTTTCTCTCATTCTCATCTAATCAAATTGTCCTCTAAGGCTTTCTGCTTTGGCTCTCCTCATATTGTCATCACCCCCATAGATGTCTTTTAGCTTATTCCACATTTCAAAAGTGGTTTTGCAGTCCTTGATTTCATCAAATTCCTCATAGCTAAGAGCAGATACAATATCTATCATCATGGTGTTATGGTTCTTTTTCTCAGCAATATCTCTAATGGATAATGTACTAGTAGGAGTTGTGTATTCTTCATCAAGGTATTTCAAGCCTGAATCACCAATGGAAGCTAGACGAAGTCTCATAAGTCCCTGCCATGCTGAAAAGTTGTCTTTGTTAAGCTTTGGAATTTCTCTCTTGTAAGACATCTTGATCTTTAGCTTAGATCCTTGAAACCTTTCCTGCAAGCACCAAAAGCTCTGATACCAATTGTTGGAATTATAGACGGAGTAATTGAGAGGGGGGGTGAATCATTTACCAAAAAAAATTTCCACAGATCCTTTAGATGTTTGATAAAACTAATTACTGTTATCACTTGGTCAACATACTGAAAAATGTTGTAACTCAATAAATGCATAATATGTTTTACTTTAGCAGATCTAACATCAATAGTAATAATTTGCAAACATGAAAGAAAAGAAATGAACACAAAAGAGACCAGATTTAACGTGGACACCTAATATGGAAAAAACCACCAATGTAACTAGTTACTAATTTTCACTCTTCTGAAGTGAGCCCTGTTAGGAGCCAACCTGGTTAAAAGTTACAAAACACATTGTTAGGTGTGACCTTGTTAGAGGATTTAATCACCCTGTAAGTAGTGGCCTTGTAAGAATTCTTTAAAACAATTCAATGGAACTATAACCTTGTTAGAGGATTTACAACTGGCTGTTAAACCAACTTTGTTAAGAGATTTTGGATCACTGCTACAATGGTAAGAAAGTAAAAATGAAATGACTTGATTGTGATGTAGCTAAATTGCTGATTATAGATCTCTATTCTACTTCATACTAGATCCTTCCTAATCAAATATTACTTTGCTGCTCCACAAGGATATCTAACCATCCTTCAAGTTCACTCACACACTTTCCTTCTCAATCAATCAATAGACTTGCATACTATTGAAAATCACAACTTGACCTTATATTTATGTCGTTCAAATTGTCAAGTCAACTCAATACAAATTACAATGACCAATAATCATTACCATAGTCAGCTAGAATCAATACTTGAAATAATTAAACTTTATATCCCAAATCAACAAAATCCTTCGATAGCTGACCCAGCTTGGTAAACACCGGTCTTGAAATGATTTCTTGTGTTAACCAACAGAAGCTTGGTTAACATTGCAAACTCGCAAAATCCTTTGGTAACCGAGTGAACTCGGTTAATACTAACTCTGATCAACTTTCCTTCGTTAACCATGAGAACTCGGTCAACACTACTTTCTGCCATAATTTCCTTCAATGCCCGAGTGAGCTCAATAGACACAGTCTTCGCAGAGTAATCTCCAGGAATGTTTGGTAGACACAAAAAATTGTCTTGCTAACCAACTAAGCTCAGTAAGCGATGATTGACAACTGATATGACATTTGTGTAACAACAAAGACAACACACAATTAGTCAATTGTATCCAACAAAGTACACCAAGTTGTGGTGCCAAAAAGATGTCACCTCTTTTTTCTAGTTTTACGAAACAAATTTTTTTTATAAATGGGCTGCAAACCTATAGCCCATTTCATTTTAACTTTATTTTACAAGATTTCCTCCTCACAGCACATATGCCAGCTGAAGGAATTGAAGATTTTTCCCAACTACCTCCTCAAAATGCCTCCTCATCACTGAAGTTGAAGATTGAGATCACGTCGTATGTTTTCTACACTTGTTTTTGCATTGCTTTATATGTTTTTACATTGTTTTGTAGGTTTTTTTCAATTTTTCTTTAAATTTCTCTATTTATTTAGATTGCAATTGGTTTCTTATCAGGAAATGTGAATAATGAACTGACAAAACCCCAACAAGATCAAAACCAAAACCCTCCACAAGATCCAAACAAAAACCCTCCACAAGATGAGAATCAAAACCCTCCACAACAAGAACAAGAAACTCTACAACCTACACCAATTGGAAGACCTCCTCTTGGCATACAAGAAAACATAATAAATGAAATAGAAAGAGGGGGAAATGAATTAGAAGTACTCATTGGTAGGTTGAAAGCTTGTGAAAAAACCAATCCAATGAGAGCACAATTGGCATCCTCCCTCGAGTCCATTATGACCCATGTAACTTTTGTTAGTGGTCAGTTGGATATTTGGCGTGTTAAGAGGGAGGAATAAAAAATATGTTATGAAAAAAATTATCATATCAAGATGTCAAAAAAATGCTATACCAAAAGGTAGTATTTGTGCATTGTGCAGAAAGCTTGCTGAACAAAATACTATTAGAAAGACAACTAAATGGTTCCCCATCCATTGGTGCATACACGATGGCATTAGAACTAATTTTTGGGATAGTTGGTCGATGGTCTTTGATGCTCCTCCCTGCGATAATCATGAGGTCCCAATGTATTTCTTAAGAAAATTGTATTGCGACTTTGTCCTTATTTCCCCAATTATTTTGATCTATTAGAATCTCAAGGCAAAGGTGGGGGGTCATCATTTAAGAGGTTGGGGGCATGTCGTTACCCTAATTTAGTTAGAGCACCTATTGTCAACCCACAAGGTGAGCATGTGATTATTCATTTAGTTGTGAAAGAACATATAGAGACCAACACTCTAGGGACTATTAATGCTTTAACATAGACCCTCATTCATTGCATGAGTCCATTAGTTGAGGAGGAGCCTTCTATGCATTACGGTTACATTTGCACATCATGCGGATCCTTATGCACATTTGGTAGTCATGCTAGAAATAGTATGGATGATGGGCTAGTCACTAATTAGTTCCTGAATGAGACATTTGGCATTGACACACAGGTAAATTATAATTATAGTAAACTAATTTGATCACATTTCATATGCATAGTGAATGACTAATTAATTACCATGTATTGAAATTGTTCAAAATTTAGGGTCAGAGTGTTGTTGACCCTAGTAGAGATCCCCCAACCCCTTTTTTCGTCTTGTTGATGAGTCCAGAAGTATGTACTGATTTAATCATTCAAATTAATTGTTACACTTATATTTTTCTTCAACCTTAAAGTCAAACATTTAAGTCATGGGAGTGCCTAATATGAAGTTGAAGTTGAACCTTCGGGTTAGTTCAACTTCAAGTTCAGTGATTTCATAATATACTTTCAAGTGTCAAAGTTGAAGTTGAATCTTCCAGCCAGTTCAACTTCAACTTCAAGTTCTATCATTAGCACAAAATGTTAAAACTAGGCCAGTCATTCTCCTATTTTTCAGCATTCCTATTCACATATGGGGAGGTTGAAGTTTCAAGTCAGTTCAACTTCAACTTCAAGTTCATGTTGGAATCAGTGCAAAATGCAATGTTCAGTTCAAAATTTCAGTTTTAGCCCTGACAATTAGAAGTTCGAGAACCATTATGATTCAATCAAGATTGGAAGCTTCAAAACTGTATTTGAAATGGTGAAGCCTGAAAAGAATCCACCATTCTTAAGTTCAAAGCTCATGGATAGTTTCAAGTATGCAGTTCACAGATCAATGGCCTAGATTCAATAGTTGGAATTTGCGGCTCAAATTCAAAATCAAGCTCAGATCCTATTTCAAGGTTCCAAGTCTAAGACTCAAGGCCAGAAGAGGATGGTGGATAATGAGATGAGATGGAAGTCAAAGGAAATCATTGTTATCTACCATGAAAGATGCATTGATGATAATGGAGGATATGAATTCGAAATTGGGCCTTATTTCATTATAAGTAATATGTTTTGGCTTTCCAAGCACTTGATAAATTTGTAAATGAATATGGGCATTTATGGTGGCGACATAATAGGTAGGCTAACATGAATCTGTATATGCTAGTGACTATGAGGTCATAGATCTTTGTGTGAGCTTGAAGACACTCCAAACCTGACAATAAGAGAGGCAGCACTGGAGATTATTTAGCTAATAAAAGATGCAGTTGAAGTTGATTATCCTGAAGTTGTGTCATGCATGGGCATCTTAGCATTAGCAGGCTCTTATGCAACTTACAATTAAATTCCAACATGTGATTTATGTGCAGGTCTGTTAACATACTAGCCAATGCAAATATTCTATAGTTAGAAAAATAGTCATGTTGTAGGGCCCACAGCTTTTAATCCGACTATTGGATTGAGCTGAATTCTAGATATGTTTGAGGAAACCTAATTATCTAAATTCTCTCCAAGCTATTTTGCAAGATTCTTGACAGATCAAAGGTTATGACTATTTAAGTGCAGTAGTATATTAATGACAATTACAAGATCATGATTGCAATCTATAACCAGCACATGCCATCTGGCCAAGAATGCACAATGGATTAATTTTAAATTTGGTAAAAATATTTGTTATAATTTATGAAACTTTAAAGTGGCTCAGCTATTAAAATTCCAAAGGGGTAAGAAGAAGATGAGTCAAGAAAATGATTAAACTAATTTTTCAAGAAATGGTTATGGAAACCAAAAGACAACCCAAAATGTTATTTATTACAAGATTCAGATGTAGTGAGGGTTCTTCTCTTCACCGAGAGTTCTATAGCTACAAGAGAGGGAGAATACATTTTTATGTGCAGTGATTGTAATAAGGAGGGGAATAGCAATGTTATTTCTATTTTTCTGTAGCTTGACTGTAATAACAGAGATAAAATAATATTGTTGTTGTTTTGTTATGCATCTAAAATAAAAGAGAGTTTCATACATCAGATCCTGAAGTCTGAATATGGTTTTCTTAGATTGAAAATGATTTTACAGTCATTTCTTTCATGTTTTAGGTGCAATTTTGCATTATCATTCATATTCAGCAAAATAAAATAATGCTTCTTTGTACTTTCCCTTTGATATGAGAAACTGGATAGGTAGTCCTATGGCTATTTGTTCATTTTCTTTCTTCATTGTACAACTTATAAATCTTATAATCATATTTACCCCGTAGTGATGGGTAAATGCTAGAAAACCTTTATGTTAACTAGTTATTTAAATTCTCTAAATATCTTTCTAAGAAGGAGCTGTACCTCTCAATTCAAAGGAAAGCTATCAATCTCATGATAGTATTTCCCATTGTTAGTGGCAATTGTTCTTCTATTTGAGCATCTTGAGTCATTCCTTGTACTTAATTTTGGAAAGACAAAACTGTTTACTAACAGTTTTTGGCGACTCCGCTGGGGAAGAAAGCAAGTTCCAGTGCTTTTCTTTTCTTGGAAATCTAAAGGTTACCTCCCTAAGGACGGAGGTTGGTGACTCTATATTTCAAACTTGTTGAATCTTGATTTTGGAGTTCTAGTGTTTATTATGGCTTTGGTTTCCACTCAACCATGGGGGGCTCAGATCAGACCATTTGCCTTGGTCCAATAATCAGCCCTACCTAAAAGATCATGGGAATACCTTCCCAAGTTTTTGGAGATAAGACTTAGGATCCAAATGACCACATTAAAGTAGTCATTGTTGCATGCGGTATTCTTGGTGTGTAGGAAGAAAATGTATCCATCAGGCTATTTGTTCAAAGCCTTGTGGAAAATGTTGTTGATTGGCTCCAAAATTTACCAGATAGTTACATTACTTGCTAGAATGATCTTGAGGTAAAATTTCTATAGAGATTTATGCCTACGGTTGATGTTGTTAAGTTGCTATTAAATTTCTTTCAAATTAAGATCAAAGAAGGGGAAGCCATGAGAGATTTTGTTGATAGATTCAATAGAAGTGTTGGTAAGATTCCTCTAGCTAGCCAACCAAGTGAGAATAACCAGTTGTGTATATTCATTTCTGCCATGCAAACTGAAGTTAAATTCTTGCTTCTATGATTAAAGTTGCAGAGGTTGCAAGATGTACAAAGGGAGGCTATCAGTTTAGATGATGACATGATTCTAAGTGGGATGAAATGTGCTAAACCCTCATAGGCTGAAATATGCCTCCAAGAATAGTAGTATTATCCAAAGATAAAACCCACACAAAAAAGGTTGGCTCTTAAAAAAGGAAAATCAACACCCTTTGTTTCTGTTTGTCAAAATCTGATAGTTTTTAATAAATAGGATTTTGTAATGCCTCCTTTGATTGAAGATAATCTTTGTGATACAGTTGGAGCATATCATTTATATGTTGAGTATGATGATGAAGATTTTCAAGAAACCCCATCAGCTGAAAATAATTATTTTAATATGTCAAAAGATTGTTTGCACATTGAGAATAATGATGAGCACATCTCTCAAACATCAAATCAAATGGCTTGCCTTGTTATACCTCTTGTTGAGGAAAAACTTGATGGTGATAAATTAAATAAGACTTTACCAATGGCCTCACCATTTTCTGAATTTGAGTCTTTTTCTTTTGGATCCTCTAATGGAATTTCAGCAACTAATATTTTTCAGGAAGGTACGACAAATCAGCAAGACCAAGAAAGGTATAATGGTGATAATGGTAAAATAGAAAATCCCTCGCAAGCTGATTATGAATATTTTTAATTTGAGTGCATAAAAAATGAAGAATCTGGTTTGCATGCTGAAATGAATGATTAGCATCTTCCTCAGTCATCTAATATGATGACTTTCTTTGTTAGGCTTTCCACTGAAGGGGAACTTGGTGATAATCAGCTGCATGAAAGCTCATTACTGGCTATGCCCTTGTAGGAACTTGAATCTTTTTCTTTTGAAATATCTAATGTTGTCCCAGCCATTGGCGATAATAGGGAAAATGTGATAAATCAGCATGAACAACAAGGCAACTATTATCTTGATACACATAGGGAAAATGAAATTTTCCATCTTCATTATACATCTCTCTATAGCTAATAGAAAAAAAATCTTGAATTACCACAGGAGCAAGAAGACCCTCTGGATGGCATTGTTGATGTTGAAACAAGTAAGAGCTTGTTGCCAGGTGTTTTCTTTTCCAAATTAGAATCTTTTAGATTTGATATTTCTGATGTATATTCAGCTGGCCAGTTTAATCAAGAAAGCATAATGGATCATCAAGATCAAGAAAAACTTAAGGGTGACAATGCTGAAATTGAAAATTTCTTGCATACTGCTTATGAATGCTTCTATTTTGGTTACATGGAGATTAGAGAAGAATTTCTATAGCCCAAAGCATCTCAAGATCTTGAGAGGACTAAAATGCAAGAATCATTTGGTTTTGAAGCTGATATGGATAATGAATTATTAGAATATGAGGTTTTTCATTTTGATGAAAGAGAAAATAAAGATTTCCTTGAAATTCTAGAAGATTGTGATTAGCCTATTCTAGAACATGTTTACTTTGAAAATAGACTTGGTGTTGATAAGAAAGAGAAATCAGATTTAAAGAGTTATTCTCATTCTAAAAATTTGATCAAAAGAGGAAGTTGTGAAATAAATTTTCAGCATCATGTCAGTCAAATCAAAATGTTGCAACCATGTGGAGATCAAGCATTGAGGGCACTTGAAAAATCAGAATTCTATGGGGTTGTATGGCTATTTGGAATTGGCATAGTCATTCAAAGATTGGTCCAAAACATGATATTCAGATCCATGCTTTTATCAGCTGCTCGATGGTTGCTTGGAGTGGTGCATCTCATTTTCCAGCCACTTTTCCACACCGGCATATATTTTTTCGAACTAGTTAATGGTTTTCCATGAGCAATCAGGTACATTCTTTTGAGTCTAGGCTATTTGCCTAGTTCTTTGTACATAAATTTTTGGTTGTGCTTAGTTTTAGTTTGTTGGTTTTTGGCTTGCTATTAGCTTTGTGCTTTGGTGTTCTCTCTATTCTTCTCTCTTCTCTGTAGGAATTCCCTCTATCCTCTATGCTTTGATGACTTTGTTTCCAATGGCTAGACACTGGTCTCAACTAGAGATTACTAGATTCTTCATGAACTTTAGAGTCCATGTCCCTAGTCAGAGCCAATTGTTACACTTATATTTTTCTTCAGCCTTAAAGTCAAACATTTAAGTCATGGGAGTGCCCAAGTTGAAGTTGAAGTTGAACCTTTGAGTTAGTTCAACTTCAAGTTCAGTGATTTCATAATATACTTTCGAGTGTCGAAGTCGAAGTTGAATCTTCTAGCCAGTTCAACTTCAACTTCAACTTCTGTCATTAGCACAAAATGTCAAAAATAGGCTAGTCATTCTCCTATTTGTTAGCATTCATATTCACATATGGTGAGGTTGAATTTGAAGTTGAAGTTTCAGTTCAGTCTAACTTCAACTTCAAGTTCATGTTAGAATCAGTGCAAAATGCAGTGTTCAGTTCGAAGTTTCAATTTCAGCCCTGGCAATCAGAAGTTTGAGAACCATTATGATTCAATCAAGATTGGGAGCTTCAAAATTTTATTTGAATTGGTGAAGCCTAAAAATAATACACCATTCTTAAGTTCAAAGCTCATGGACAATTCAAGTATGCAATTCGCAGATCAATGGCCCAGATTCAGCAGTTGGAATTTGTGGCTCAAATTCAAAATCAAGCTCAAATCCTGTTTCAAGGTTCCAAGTCTAAGACCCAAGGCTAGAAGAGGATGGTGGATAATGAGATGAGATGGAAGTCAAAGGAAATCATTGTTATCTGCCATGAAAGATGCATTGATGATAATGGAGGATATGAATTCGAAATCGGGCCTTATTTCATTATAAGTAATATGTTTTGGCTTTCCAAGTGCTTGATAAATTCGTAAATGAATATGGACATTTATGGTGGAGACATAATAGGTAGGCTAACATGAATTTGTATATGCTAGTGACTATGAGGTCATAGATCTTTGCATGAGCTTGAAGACACTCCAAACCTGACAATAAGAGAGGCGGCACTAGAAATTATTCAGCTAATAAAAGATGCAGTTGAAGTTGATTATCCTGAAGTTGTGTCATGCACGGGCATCTTAGCATTAGTAGGCTCTTATGCAACTTACAATTAAATTCCAACATTTGATTTATGTGTAGGTCTATCAACATACCAGCCAATGCAAATATTTTGCAGTCAGAAAAATAGTCATGTTGCGAGTCCCATAGATTTCAATCTAACTATTGGATTGAGCTAAATTTCGGATATGTTTGAGGAAACCTAATTATCTAAATTATTTCCAAGCTGTTTTGCAAGATTCCTAACGGATCAAAAGTTATGACTATATAAGTGCAACAGTATATTAATGACAGTTACAAGATCATGATTGCAATCTGTAACCAACACATGCCATCTGTCCAAGAATGCACAAGGGATTCATTTTAAATTTGGTAAAAAGATTTGTTATAATTTATGAAACTTTAAAGTGGCTCAGCTATTAAAATTCCAAAGGGGTAAGAAGAAGACAAATTATGAGAATGATTAAACTAATTTTTCAAGAAACAGTTATGGAAACCAAAAGACAACCCAAAATGTTATTTATTACAAGATTCAGATGTAGTAAGGGTTCTTCTCTTCATCGAGAGTTCTAAAGCTACAAGAGAGGGAGAATACATTTTTATGTGCAGTTATTATAACAGGGAGGGGAATAACAGTGTTATTTCTATTTTTCTGCAACTTGACTATAATGATAGAGATAAAATAATAATGTTATTGTTTTGTTATGCATCTAAAATAAAAGAGAGTTTCATCCATCAAATTCTGAAGTTTGAATATGGTTTTCTTCGATTGAAAATGATTTTACAATCATTTCTTTCATGTTTTAGGTGCAATTTTGCATTATCATTCATATTCAACAACATAAAATAATGCTTCTTTGTACTTTCCCTGTGATATGAGAAACTGGATAGGTAGTCCTGCGACTATTTGTTCATTTTCTTTCTTCATTGTACAGCTTATAAATCTTATAATCATATTTACCCCATAGTGATGGGTAAATGCTAGAAAACATTTATGTTAACCAGTTATTTAAATTCTCTGAATATCTTTCTAAGAGGGAGCTATACCTCTCAATTCAAAGGAAAGCTATCAATCTCATGATAGTAGTTCCAATTGTTAGTGGTAATTGTTCTTCTAGTTGGGCGTCTTGAGTCATTCTTTGTATTTAATTTTGGAAGGACAAAATTTTTTACTAACATTAATACATATATTTATTAAGTAATCATATGAAGGATTGACCAAAAAAAAATTGCATGTGTTTCAATTCTCTACTAGACTATCGACATTCACTAGGGACTTTGAGCCTATGCATGATATGAGCTTTGTAGAGGTACATTTGTTTCATGTTAATTTAATTCATTTGATTATTTTGTTTCATGTTTCATGTTACATGTAACGTGTATTGTATGACATGCAGCTCTTGACATCTGAGAATCATCCTCATCTTTGGCGGTCCATCGATGATGGAGTTGCTATAGTGATGGCTAGTTCACAGCCATTGATTGAGGTATGAAAGAATTTTCTTGGTTTTAGTTGTTTTTTATAATAGTTAGTATCAAAATTTATAATGTTATTTATAAGTGATTATATTGATTGAATTGTCATAGGGCCTTGTTACACCTAATCATCCACGAGCCTTTGAGGTGAACTTGCAGAGTGACTATTTGATGGTGGTAAGAAAATAATTTATTTTGTGTGTACATATATTTTGTTTCAATGTATAATAATTATTTATTTATATCTACTTTCTTTGTATCAGCTCAAGTTAGAGAAGAGCCTAAACAAGAGGACAAGTGAGTGTGCGAGGGAGACCCCATCATCCCCATCATCTCCCTCCACATGATGACCAAAGACCTCTAGGGATTTGTTTCCTTCCCCACATGGGAAGGAGAAGATATAGTTGATAGACACACATGTATAGGCATCAGTGTACATATATGTTGGATTTTATGTCAGTGGACATATTCGATATACATTTGATGTATATATGACATTTTATATTTGATGTATGACATATATTTGACACATGACATTATTAGACTTATGACATTATTGGTTAATATATGATATGTTTGTTCATGTACAAAAAAATTGGTTATCATAATATATTATGTATTTGTTAATGTATGACAATATTGGTTATCATTTTATATTATACGGTTGTTCATGTATGACATTATTGGTTATCATAATATATTATATGTTTGTCCATGTATGACATTATTGGTTATCATAATATATTATGAGGTTGCATGGGTACTTGTGCCCACACCCCTGGTACTCGTACCCATGTACCCAAGTACCAGGTACACATATCCCAAGTATTAGGTACTCAGTGGAGAGCATCATAGCTAAGGACCTTGATTAAGATTTCTTAATATATTTTTTCAATTTTTGGTTTGTGTATCATCCTGTTGTTTATCAAGCTTAATTCAATACCTAATCAGTTCGAAACTTTGATAGAATATTAATTAACAATAAAATTTATCACTGTTCAAGCATAAGTTTATCATTTCCAATATGTCATCGTCATATGATTTATGATCTTGTTCATGTTTAAAGTTTTCCTTCTCTGTTATTTGTTTATCAAGCTTAATTTAATACCTAATCAGTTTGAAACTTTGATACAATATTGATCAACAATAAACTTTATCAATGTTAAAGCTAGAAATTTATCATTTGCAATATGTCATTGTCATATGATTGATATCTTCTTGTTCATGTTTAAATTCTTCCTATGCATCTAAGCATTTATCATAAATTATTATTACAAACATATAACAAATCTAAAACTGAAAACAATACATTACATTTGCAAACTTTATCATTGTTCTTAATTTGAAAAATCATTATCATGACTCATAAATTTCAATTTTTCTATAAATATAAAAGTATAATTGAAAATAAAGTTTGACATACCCAAGTACTCCCATCCCCTATTATAAAAAATAGTTTTACCTGTGCCCGTACCCATACCCATACCCTAAGTACCCCAAGTACTCCTATCCTCGTGAAATATTGTATATTATATGTTTGTTCATGTATGACATTATTGGTTATCATATGTTAGTGAACAAATTATCCTCTAAAGAAATAAATACAAATTAACTCTAAATGTCCAGATAGGAAGATTGAATCAGCACTAATAGTTGGATAGGTTATCATTGAATTGATAACCTTCCTCTAAATTTTATCAAGTATAGCTCCCCATACATGATTTACAATGAATTAAATATGGATGCTTTTAACCAGAAAGCACAAAAGGTTTACAAACATCTACTCATAAACATGAAATAGATGCAAAAACTAAGTGACAGAAAGAAAAGAATAGGAAATAACACAAAGTCTATTTGCCTAGATGTTGCATTACAAAATGAATGAAAATCCTAAGAAAGCGAAGAATCAAAACTTTAAAGGTATCTTGAAATCAAATATATTCAAAAAATAGCAATACTAAATGTGTTTAAAGAAAACTGAAAGCTACACCAAGATAATAGTTAGTGGAAAGAAATATGCCCAAACTCAAAGTTTTGGTATACAATTTTCTCCCAAATCTCCCTTCCCTAACATGTATAAGATTACATAGATCTCAACACATATTGCATCAGAATCACTATCTAAAATAAAATAGAATCTCCCTTCATTACACCTAAAATCAAAATTTCCTATTCTTACTAACACAAAGTTCAGAAAAGACAATAAAGATCAGCTCTCCTACAGTCCCAAAATCTGTTTTCTCTCTTTCCTACTATAGCACCCCAGTCTACCTCTGGGAAAGAAAAGTGGAGCCCTCTACCTCTGGCTCTCTCCCTTTATATAATTTTTCATCTTTTTGACAGATCTTATTAGTTATAATAACTAATTCTTGAAAGAAAACTACCTCCCTCTATTATCTTATACTTCTATATGTGTGTAATGCTTAATTCATAATTAATCATTTTATTATGATTCACTTTTAGCATTACATTGGCTTCTTTTATATGGAATAGATAGCATCTTCAAATTTATATTTGGTTAGGAAATAAGTAATGACACCTATTTAAAGGAATCTCTGTACTTTTTATATTAACCTCCTCATGTCATTGTTTACCAATACCACATCTTCTTTTAACCACATTCTTCGGGTTCCCACAACTTTTGATTTGTGATAGTCATATTTTGATGAGGAATACAAGGCTCGCCTTTGGTGAGGGTGCTCCATAAATTGTGATTCCTTTGAATCTTTAATAACTTGACCTGTCATGAAAAACTCTCATCTTCTATCTAAATGCCATGGCTTTAAGTCTTCATGTGTTGCTTGGGATGATGTCTACCATCTTAGTAGCTCAATTACTTCCTTATCTACATCCTTCATCTCATTATTTTGTGTCATTTTCTTGTGACAACAGGAGTGAGTATTTTGAATAATTTTTTTTCTACTTATCCATTATAACAAATTTTGACAATGAATTATTAATTCTTGTCCATGTGAAGGTTTTCAATATTCTTTCTAAAGATGGCTTTTGATCATTAACATTCTCTATAGCCATGTCTATGCCTATTCTCAATCATTCCTCCTCCCAAATCTATATTAATAAATGAACTATTTTCATTGCCGATCCAACTTGAGACAAAGGAAAATACATTAGTTGATGCTAGTTCAAAATTTCTTGTACACTCATATCTCCCTCAAGATCACAAGTGCTCTATTGCTTATACAATGGTTGTCTTCTATGGCTTGGAGAACCTTCCATGAAATCCAATAGAAATTCTTTTTACTTTGCTCGCGGGTTCTCATAGGGTTAGATCATGTTCAATGCAAGTGCATAGGTGTTTTAACCAACACTTGATGGATGTGGGTTAAACTTTAATTTGTCTATGGAACACTCGATCCAATCCCATTAATGGATAGTGTACACTACTAGTATTTGAAAGAAGAGTCATCATAATAAGTTCGATCTAATGATCTTTTTCTACACTCGGGTCACTGGTTTTGTTTTTAAACCCATGGCTGGACTAGTGTAGAGCAAGGAGGGATGATTCTGTGGTGAGATTTCTGAATTCTCCCTATGAAAGTTTGCCTCTTCACAGTAGAAAATGAGCATCAGTCTTCTTTCTTTTATTGAAATTTGAGACTCCTCCTTGCCAAGGCTTCATGTTAAGTCCAACTTCTCAACTTAGGATGCACCAACCAAATGGTGAATATGAATTTACAATTCTTCACACTTGTGTTTCTACTTGTGAGTGTTTCAAACATGGAGATGATGGCATTAAATCTCACCTTTTAATGTTAAATTCTAAACTATGATTTTCATTTGGGTGTTAAAAACCACCAAACCAATTTGTGCCTCTTAGAGGGGATCGGGGGTCTTGATTAGTCATCGTAGAATGGCTTTTCTTTCTATTATATCTTCACATACTGGGAAAGGAAACTAACCTAGATCTTTCATGTGAATGGCTTGGTGGAGATCGAGATGCTAATCACCCTAAAGTGGTTCCATAATGTACCCAGGTCTCTTTATTCATTCTATTGAATCTCCACCAATATTCAAACAAACAAGTTATGATGAAGAAAGAGTGTATCTGCATTGTTGTATCTAGCCATGGGAATAAAAAATGGGGAATAATCAATACATCCCAAAATAATGAGTGTATCTTTTTGCAACCTAACATCATCATTCCTCGCATTTTTAGATTTATCTACTTTGTATTTAAAACTACACTGCTTGTTGAGTGAATGTATAAATGCTTTTGGTGCCTCTCATGATATTAATGGTAGCCAATGCACTTTATTCTCTTCTTCCAAACTATGATAGTTCTGCATATTCTTTAAGTCCATTTTCCTAGCATACCTCATGAATTTGGTCTTCACAACTGGTACCATGAATCTTAAGAAAAGATCTTGAGTTTCTACTTTTAGTCTCTATAAGTTATCAATGTTCGATCATCTCATAATAGCCAAATGTAATTGCCATTGCTTTGTATATAAAGATTCAATGTCTTTCTTCTTCTTAACACTTAGCCCGAATCTCCCTCAATGACATCACACATGGAATTAAGAAAAACTATGTATTTGATCTTTTGAACATTGACTCTTAAGCCTTTTGAATTCAAACTGAAACTAGAGGCTGAACTTCAATCTTGACAACCACTAAATTTTGGTTTAAATCAAACATGGATTCTAAACTTTTCTTGAACTAAACATGTAAGATGCCTCTTTGAACCACTTCGAACTGCTTTGAACCTTGGTAAGATTTAAAGAGGTTTGAAACCATAAATTTAAATTTTTTTAAATTATGTCTATATCGGGTACCAACATCATGATATATATCTTGTTTTTATTGTTTACATTTTAAGTACCTAGAGCTAATAGAATAGACAGTTCGATCCCACAATGAAAGGTGAGAGAGATTTGGCAGTTGACAACTTTGTACTGGCCAACACTACAAGTTTCAACATCACCTGAGATGGCATTGCAAAATCAAAATAGAGTAAGATCACCAAAAAGAGAGAGAGAGAGGTTATTGTAGGTATTCGCAACATGGTCCTATAGCACCTAGAATCACATTCATACCTCACACAAGCTTTGAGATATGCCCTATCAAAGATCACTGCCATATGGCATTTAGTGACCCTTAGGGACATTTTTGTTTAAGTGCTCGACAAGATGGGACAAGCTTGGGGCTAGGGTTTACCTAGCCACCTAGAGCTAACGGAATAGACAGTTCAATCCCATGATGAACGGTGAGGAAGATTTGGTAGTTGGCAACTTTGTACTGGCCAACACTATGAATTTCGACATCACCCAAGATGGCATTGCAAAATCAAAATGGAGTAAGATCTCCAAAAAGTGAGAGATACTATTGTAGGTCTCTGCAACATGGTCCTATAGGACCTAGAATCGCATCCATACCTTGCATAAGCTCCAAGATATGCCCCATCAAAAATTGCTGCCCTATGGAATTTAGTGACCCTTAGGGATGTTTTGGTTCTGTGTGCCCAAGAATGTTTGGGCGCTCAACGGGACTAGATGAGCTTGGGGCTAGGGTTTACCCAGCCACCTAGAGCTAATAGAATAGACAGTTTGATCCCATGACAAATGGTGAGGGAGATTTTGTAGTTGACAACTTTGTACTAGCCAACACTTGAGTTTCAACATCACCCAAGATGGCATTACAAAATCAAAACTAAGTAAGATCTCCAAAAAGTGAGAGAGGTTATTGTAGGTTTCTATGACATGGTTCTATAGGACCTAGAATTGCATCCATACCTCACACGAGCTCTAAGATATGCCCCATCAAAGGTTTCTGCCCTATGGCATTTAGTGACCCTTAGGGACATTTTGGTTTGGCGTGCCCAAGAATGTTTGAATGCTCAACAAGACTGGATGAGCTTGGAGCTAGGGTTTACCTAGCCACCTAGAGCTAACAAAATAAATAGTTTGATCCCACAATGAATGATGAGGGAGATTTGGAAGTTGGAAACATTGTACTGGCCAATACTACGAGTTTCAATGTGACACAAGATAGCATCGTAAAATCAAAAAGGAGTAAGATCTCCAAAAAGTGAGAGAGGTTATTGTAGTTCTCTACAACATGGTCCTATAGGACCTAGAATCACATCCATACCTCACACAAGCTCTGAGATATGCCCAGTCGAAGATTTTTGCCCTATGGCATTTAGTGATCCTTAGGGACGTTTCGGTCTGGTGTGCTTGAGAAAATTTGAGTGCTCAATAGGAATGGACAAGCTTGGGGCTTGGGTTTACCTGGCCACCTAGAGCTAACGGAATAGACAATTTGATCCCACAACAAATGGTGAGGGAGATTTGGTAGTTGGCAACTTTGTAATGGCCAACACTACAAGTTTCAGCATCACCCAAGATGGCATTGCAAAATCAAAATAGAGTAAGATCTCCAAAAAGTGAGAGAAATTATTGTAGGCTTCTACAATACGGTCCTATAGGACCTAGAATTGCATCCATACCTCACACAAGCTCTAAGATATGCCCCATCAAATATCTCTTCCCTATGGCATTTAGTGACCCTTAGGGATGTTTCAGTTTGGCATGCCTGAGAACGTTTGAGTGCTCAACGGGATAGGATGAGCTTGGGGCTAGGGGTTTACTTGGCCACCTAGAGCTAACGGAATAGACAGTTTCATCCCATGACAAACGATGAGAGAGATATGAGCAAGATATGTATGTCTAGGCCACTTTGTGCAAGATATGAGAAAAAGTTGCTAATTAGGCCAAATTGAGTCTTTTTTAGTTTTTGGTAAAGATAGCCTAAGATTAGGTGTTTTTAGTTATTTTTTAATAGTTTGGAACCTTTTCCAAGTCCTAGAAGTGAAATCTAGTGAACTTTGCATTAGTTGCACTTTTTGTGCAAAATTGCAAAAGTTGTAAAAGTTGCTTTAAAATGCAAATCTGATTGGAAACCTTCTAAGCTTCAAAAAAAGTTTCCCATGTTCATATGCCTGAGGATGGATAGTTACAACTTCCCAAACTTCCATTTGCAATTTTTTTGCAAAAATTGCAAAAGTTGCTAAAGCAACTTTTTGAGCAACATTGCAACTTTGCATTTACAGGACTTGGGAAGCCAGGATACTCAAGTTGGGCATGATCCCTCAAATTTCTCATTGAAATATATTAATGATCTTAACAAAAAAGTAAAAATCTCATTGTCACCTTTAAATGGAGACTTCAGCTTAAATGGAGATTGTCAGTTCCCAAACATTTCGTAGTCAAGTAGATGACTAGTTTACCAATCAACTAGTAGGAAACAGGGTCATGGAAATGAACTCAATGCTCAAGAAGGTTTGGCAAAACTATAATAACTTATTTCCAAATGCTCAACCCTTCACCAATTCCCAAACTTCTGCCATTCACAAATCAACATGCTACAAGAGGTCAAATCCTTCATGGTATTCGACCTAGGGCTTGATTGGAAAAATCACAAAACACATCCTCTAGTCTTGAAACCCTGGAATCTTAAAAAGGACCCTACTAACTACCATTTCCTAAGTGGCCATGAAATTTCAACTGAGGAAATTGTAGTTAGAGGCCTATTTTTGTTGTGTGCACCAAAATGTTGTCCTAGAAATCTAGTTTCACTAAAAATACAATAACTTGAGTTAGAAAACACGTAGAATGATGAGACTAGAAGAAAAAGAAAGCTAATTCAAAGATATATCTCAAAAATCCATCACATCTAGTCTAAAATTCCAAACATTTTGTGCAGAGTGCAAACAACAATAAAAATGACTCAAAAATTGAATTTCATTCTTTGCAACTTCTTCCAATCCGTATATTAATGCCCTTTAGACCTCACAAATGAGATATATATATCTCCTATATATTTTTTAATGGTTAGAACCAATATTTAATAGTTATAACCATTTTCCCACTAAGTTTCAAATTTGAGCAACTTTTACAACTTTCAACAAAAAGTGCAATTTTTACATTTTTCACTTGATTCCACTTCTAGGACTTGGAAAAGGTTCCAACATACCTAAAACCAACTAAAAACAACTTAGTCCTACTTGATTTCTTGACCAAAAGCATTAAAAATCCTAAATTTTCCTAATGAGCAACTTTTGCTTATAAATTGCATAAAGTGTCTTAAGCATACAAAATGGTGTCTTTCTTTGAAACCACATGGACTACTCATCTAAGGGTTGTTTCTTCTAGCCTAAGTAGGTAAGAAAAAACATAAAAACCAAAATATGAACCAAATTCCTTCATGTTCTACACCAAAAACATACCTCCAAACATGAATGAAAAGAGAACAATGACCATGGACACAGTGAGATTGGTGAAATGCATCAATAAAACTCTTTGTGTTTGCAAGTTTGCAATAAATGGCATCCAATACCCATACTACCAAACCTATGTCCAATTTGAAGTTTTCATTTATTTAGACGAAGTGTTGTAGATAGTCATTTTCACATTGTTTCTGATGCAAAGCTCACAACCTTCTTTCGCCAAAAGCTTCATAAGTGCCTAGTAGCACCCAACCCACTGCAAGATGTCAATCAAGCTCACCAACCTTTAACCAATGCTGACCATTGTCTCTCCAAGTGGACTCCACTTTTCTAAGGTCTTTCCCTTTCTCTAGGGCTCCTAGCAAACTTGGGTCAATTATAGGTTTTAGGGACACTAGCCCTCAACTAGGCCAAATAAGGCAAAATGTGAAATCTGGTTTCCAAACTCCAAACTTAGGCTAGGATCAACATCACTAGTCTCATACCATAGAGATTCATGCACTTTTAGGGTTCTAACACCCCCAAAAGACCAAATTCCCAAAATCGGGCCTAGAAATCCTAGTAGGTCAATTTTTAGTTTTCTATGGCTAACTTCCAAACTTTCCAAATAAGGTATCAAACAAATTACCTTTTTAAATACCCTTTACCAAGTTCTTGAAGATTCCAAAATATCTTGGGCTGAACCTACTCCAACATTTCCTAACTCCCACTTGGTTCACAGACCTAATAGGCCTAATTAGGCTGGCTTTCCAAAGCAAGTGTTAGGGAATGGGTTCATAAAACCAACACAACTACATGTAACCCTTCCTCCCCATTCCACATCTCCATTTCACTCTTTTCCTAGGTCAAATCAGTTGGTTTGGAAGTCTAGTCACCACTTCTCCTACAAATCTGGGTTGAACACATAGGGATGTTCAGCCTAAGGCCTGCTGGTAAAAATATGAAACCTTCTCCTCCAGGCCTAAAATTCTACCATATCAAAGTGCACTCCCCTAACTTGCATCCCTCCTAGTGACATCAAATTCCAACTATGGGATTGCAAGTTAGAGGCACATATTTGCCAAAACCCTCGAATTCAGCCCCAAACAAGCAACTTGAACAAAAAAATGCAATAACTTGAACAAACAAAAGATAAATCCTTAAAACCAAAATAAAATGAAGCCTAGTTCATCAAGCTATCCAACCATGTCAATTGATCCCTTCTCCCAATCCATACAGTTCTATACAACACAGAAAAATAGTGAAAATGGAAGAAAATCAGAGTTTTATTCATACAAATGTTCACCAGTTCGTACCATCATGTTTTCATCTCCATGTACAACATATTTAAACATTTCCTCTATGTATTCAATGGTCATAACCATATTTCAAATGGTTATGCCAAGGTACAACCATTTTTGCAACCATATTGCAAAGTTGTCAGTATTTTTTCAATTTTGCTTGACAATTTTTGCAATTTTTGACAATTTTTGACAACTAACGTCCTATACACCTAAGACTTGACCAAATGACGCTAAGGATCATTAAAACCTTCTAAGGATCACAAAAATCCAATTTGCATTTAAAAACCACCAAAATTGCTTAGTTTTGACCCATTGGTACAATTTGGTACTCTGGCTTATAATGGCACCTAGAGCCCAATTGGCCTTACATTTTGGTCTTATTACAACTTTCTTATTAATGTTCCAAACCCAAAACTAGGACCACTATCCATTTGCCTTGGTCTCCTGCACTAGTTTCCTTCAAGCAAAATGATGTAACCATTCCCTTTCTGTTCTAACTGTGACTTGGGTATGGATTATTAACATGTATCATATGTAATTATGCATACTAATGTAGGGAATAGTTAGAGGATGTAGATGATCATCCAACTAGACAAGTTTGGAGTGCTTGGGTGCATGAAAATGCATTAAATTTGATGCCATAGGTATAACAGCGGGTGATCTGCCTAAAGGAGGCCATGGTTTTATGTAAAAAAGTCAAATTAATCATCATAAACATAGTTTAGGATCAACTAATAGGTCTTGGAAGTGATTTCTTGGTCAGATTTGAAGAGGCCCTAGTTTTTGGCCTTGTTCGATGAGGGTTTCATTAAAATCACATATAGAGAGTTGGTGGGTTCAATCAATTGAATAATCCTCACTTTAGGATCATATTAAGATACTTTACCAATTTGAATGTTTGGGGGATAATTATTCCATATAGTTCCTTTGTAAATGGAGGGGTTTTTATGCCTAAAAAGTGGCCCATAGTGTAATAGTAGATACTTGGTCCAAAACAACCATATCTCATCTTTTGATATGTTATAGAGAATAAAAATGGGTATCCTAATATTCAATTTATTTTCTTGATTTTATGGAA
Organism: Cupressus sempervirens; assembly: GCA_028749045.1. Taxonomy (NCBI): domain Eukaryota; kingdom Viridiplantae; phylum Streptophyta; class Pinopsida; order Cupressales; family Cupressaceae; genus Cupressus; species Cupressus sempervirens. Next base: position 410,988,573 of record CM053785.1, read on the forward strand.
AAATGTGGAGAAAAATGCAAGAGGACAACATTTGAGGGCTAATTGGGGCTTGTAGGCCTAGTAGGCTGGGATGATTGGTTTACCTTAGAGATAGGCTCTTGGTATTTGGTAAACTGGTTATTTGGAGTGTATTATGGTATTCAAAACCATTATATTAATAAGAAGTCTTTGGATAAGTCATTTACCTAATTTGGGAAACTTAAGCCTTAAGGTTGCATTTAGAAACCTTTGGGAAAACACATTGTTCGGAGTATTTTCTCATAGAACTTGGAAGGGTCCATCTTGCTCTACATCACTTTGCCTAAAAGTTTCTATAAATAATATATATAATCATACCCTAAAGACTTGATTGCAAGTGTAGAACAGATACAATATGTAACTGGGTCCTAGAGCTACATTAGAAGTTGTAAGTTCAATACATGTTGATATGTAGTCAAGTCTCAAATACTTAACTATGATTGTGTCAAGAGGGTGATATGAAATTAGGTCTTCATGATTATATTTTAGGGATGAAAGACTTAACCCAATGACATATGAAGATGCTTAAAGAGCTTGCAATCAATTCCTAGAGACTTGATTACAATACGTGCCTATCAACATAAAAGGATGACTTATTGGTTGAGTCTTAAAGCCTGCCAACCACTTAGGCATGAGAAAACTTGCAATCAAGTTTGTGAGACCCAATTTCATTGTGTTAATGCATGTAACCTATGACTTGTAATTGATGTCAAGGACCTTGACTACATATGAGAACTAAGACAAACTATTCACATGTTGAGATTCAAATATCGACCTATACACTAGTAACTATGAGGATAATGCAAGGGCATTCAAAGAAATAAAAAAGGGCCTAAGTGATGCAAGTGTCAGGGTACTAACAAGGTAGATTGGGAGAGTACAACCTACAAGAACAACCTAACAAGGTTTGACAGCCCAAACAAGGCTCACGACTCCACACTTGCACCTTGATAACAAATATTTCTTAATACAAGAAACCTACACCAAACATGGAACCAAGAACTCAGACTCAAAAAATGATGTTCTTACATCAGCATAGGCATATGGACTAGAATTGAAGACCTCGAATTGAGAAAAGGACATAGTTCCTTCATTAACCTCTTGGATTCCTAGTAGCCCAAGGAATGAGACTTAGGTCTGCAACTTGTACACTTAACATGAAAAGAAAAGACTAACACCAACATTACTTCCTATTTCTAATGTACTATCAATTTCCAAAGAGGAGAGATCCCATTAGCAAGCAAATTGTCAAAACTTGTGGGGACAACATTTAGACACAAGGGCTAATTAGGCCACATTTACAAAGGAGGTACCATTTAAAAACATGCTAAAAACATGAGACCAATTGAAGATGTTTAAGAATGATCCAAATATGCTGATTACCAAGTTACAAACCATAATATGGAGTTTTGAGGCCTTAAAATGCTAGGATAGCAAGTTCGTGTATTGATGCATGCAAGGTATATGCATCTAGGGCATCATGTTTCTTCCTTTACCCCACATCTTATCACCTAAAACCAAAAGCATCTTAAAGTTCATTTAAAATACAAGGATTCCACCAAATTCCATAGTTTTTCTATGGTGGAATCTCACATTATATCTTGATTTCAATCAAAACCCTTGAAACCCTTGAATTTCAGGTTGTCACCACTAAAATAGGAATAACTTGAGTTCTGCAGCATTTCAAGATCTCAAACCAATTGCAATAGAAATTTCATTCAAATATCTATCCAACCATACCAATCAAAGATCCCTAGGCATTTGTACATGACCGTACCATGCAGAAAAATGGCCTAGAATGTAGAAAACAAGGTTCTTTTTATTGATTTCTGTGCCAAAAAGGTACATTTTTCCTTCCACCCACCTGAAAGGGTTATATGAAGGCCTTCCCCAACTGATACAACCATATTTGAATGGTTGTGACCATTGGAGGAAAGATTAGAAGCATTTTTGCTTAGTTATGCAAAAAGTTACAACGTTGCATAGCAACTTTTGCACTTTTAATGCATTTTTTACATTTTAGAGCCTAAAAGGCATTTTAACCATTCAAATGAGTCTATATTGACCCAACACAACTACTAGACCCTAGATTATAAGTGTATGCATTCAAATTACATAAATTGTGCCCTTGTGACCTCATTGAGCAAAGAGTTCATAATATACCCAAATTGGTAATGGGCCACACAAAAGGGTTAAAGGTGAACCTAGGAGGCCCAAACACCCTTATTTCATCATTCCATGTGAGAGTGCTCTTGCACCACTAAGAGACATGAGCCACAATGCAAATGGATTTTTGTGTAGATTTATACTTAACTCTTAACAAGCAAAAATCAAGAGCAACATATTGAAAGGTTATGTTAAACAAAAATAATGTTGATGATGACCTTCAATCTACCTTTAAACCCTTTTAAAGAAAGTCAGATCTCAATATACTTTGTTATTTAAGATGAAACAATATTTGCATTGTTCAATTCACTTGCTTCATATGTTCTTTACTCTTTTCTATCCCCGCCTATATAATTCAAACTTCTACTACATGCAAAATACTTTCTAACACTTCCAACTTGTTAAATGGGCTATCCTTTAGCAATTCCATGCTAGGGACCCTTCCCTAAGCTAAAGACTTATCCCTTAAGTTTATCATTTCCCTATGGTAAGGTATTTCTTGACTTTTAGCCCAATTAGTGACTCTTCCAAATACATTGTAACTTCCTACACCCTAGCTATCACACCTAGGTCTAATGACCCTTATTGATGCAGAGCACACAACCTACTTTTGCCACTTGGTTCTTAAACCTCTAAGGGTACCCAAAACTACTTTAGGATGATGTCTTGGTTACCAGCCTTTTCCAAATGATGACTTTTACTTATCCAAGTGGACTCCACTCTGCTAAGGTCCTTCCCTTTTCCTAGGGCTCTTGGCAAACTTGGATGAAAATATGGTTTTAGGGACACTTGCCCTCAACTAGGCCAATTAAGGCAAAACAAGTAAAAAGGTTTCAAGACTTCAAAATTAGACTTGATTCAACATTTCTAGGACTAAACCACTAGGATTCATGCACTTTCAAGGCCCCAACACCTTCAAAGGATCAATATCCCTAACTTAGGCCTAGAAATCCTAATAGGTCAAAATTTAGTTTTCCTTGGAAAACTTCCAAAATTTCCAAAGGACAAGGCCAATTTATTACCTTGTCAAATAAATTTTACCTAGTTCTTGAAGACTCCAAAGGATCAAGGGCTGACTCCATTCTAGCATACCCAAACTCCACTTTAGTTTGTAGACCTAATTAGGCTAGGTTTCTAAAGAAAGTGCTTGAAGATGGGTTCATAGAATCAACTCAACCAAATGGAACTCTTCCTCTCCTTCCTAAAACTCCATTTCACCCTTCACATAGGTTTAGAGAATCATTTTGGAAGCCTAAATGCTACTTCTTCTTCAATTCCTGGCTGAACACATAGGGATGTTCAACCTAGGGCTGGCTAGTAAAAATATCAAATCATTTCCTCTAGGTTTGAAACTCTTCCATATCAAAGTAAACTCCCCTAACTTGCATCCCCCAAATAGGCATTAAATTCCAATAGTGGGCTTGCAAGTTAAAGGCACATGTTTTCCAAAACCCTTGAAATTAGGCCCAAATAAGCAACCTTCACAAAAACTGCAATAACGTAAGCAAATGAAAAGATATAACCTTCAAACCAAATGTAAATGATACCAAGTTCATCAGGCTATCCAACCATGATAGTTGATCTCCTTCAAAAATTTGTACACATCTGTGCAACTCATAAAAGTAGAGAAAAGGGAAGAAAATTAGAGTTTTATTCAAGTAAATCTTCACCAGTCCATACAACTATGTTGTCCTCTCCATGTACAACATTTTTAAACATGTATTCCTTGCCTCCAATGGTCATAACCATCATTCAAATGGTTATGCCAACGTTCAACTTCCTTTTCAATTATTTAGCAAGAAAAGTTGTTATTTTGCATTTTTTTTGCATGATAACATTGACATTTTTGCTTTAATAACCTCCTAGACACCTAAATCTTTGCTCAAAGACCCCAAGGCATTTAAATCTATATAAAGACCTAAAAACTCCTTATTGCATACAAAATAACTCAAATTCCTCAAATTTGACCTTTGGTTCAGTTTGGTATCCTAAATTATAATGACACCAAGGATCCAATTGACAACTCTTTCTCTCTCTCTCCCTCTCTCCCTATTCAATCCAATGAACCAACCGGATCTGCACTACATTTTAATGTCTCAAGTATTGCCTCATGGTCTAACTCATGAACTTTCAAAAGAGACTTATTATGTGGTTTTCCACCATATTTTATCAAGTGAACATTTGATGTGACAACAAGGTTTGAATAATGAAGAATCTTCCTCTTTGTTTGCCAATCCTCAAATAACCACAAGTTAGGTTTTTTCATAGAATATCATCTAAGCCATGTGTCGGTTACAACCGCCACACCGATATGGTACTCTAAACCTTCACTATCTATAATTGAGTAATCCATTTTTTGTTTGGCTTGGACACAATGACACAAATAATAATCTATCCCTTCTTCATTGTCTCTAGGTGCAATAACAACAAAAACATGGCCTACAGTGATAAATGTACAAAACGCAATCATTAATTCAAAAAATACTTAGGTAACAGTTATAAAGTTACATATTGAAATTACAAAGATATATAAATATATATATTACCAAGTTGCACTAGATCAGACAAGCGGTCAAAGTCAATAGATGAATCCATCTCTACCATTTCTAGTGCTTGTGGGGGATGATAGGTGTCAATTGGGTCCAAAACCCATATATCTCATCTGTCCACCCATTTAGTCGACTCATAGTCATCCCAATTTTCCTCTATACATGATGGACAATAACATGTCATTTTTTGTGTGTGGATACTCCATGAACCTACATCAAAGCTTCTAAAAGAGTGCAACTGACTTGATCCTGTTAGTGTGCAACAATCCTCATATGGTGCAATGTTAGTATTATCTATCAACCAAAAAAATCTATGAACCGTAGAATCACCTTCCTTACCTAGACCCATTGTAGTGTTACACCACTAGACAATGAATTTTGCATCTGTCAATATTGCTCCATCTTTGTACTTTAGTTCTTCATGAGCTAAGGCTCTTTTGATGCATGCGCCTACACCATTGTGCTCTCCCTTTCCATGACTAGCCTTAATGAAATTCCACATATATTGAATTCTACACAACCTGTGCATCTTGCTCAACCAATAGAACATCCATGCATTCTTGAATTGAGATGCGCAATTTTCTGACCAAATAATGTGCTGACAATATGGTATGCCCCTGTTAGCCAAATCTCCATAAAATAGTTGAAAACAACCATGTACAAACTCTGTAGAATGTGATCGATCATTGTTGATGTAAAAATGGTACTCCCTCTAAATCTTCCTATCATCCTCTATACTTGTAAGTGAATGCATGAATGTTATGTGAACAAATATGGAAACCTGTTGAGAAGTATAATACTTTTCTTACACCTCATTTTGTGGTTGCAGTGTGTAGTTCTTTACGAAGCCTACAACTAAAAAAATGGTATCCAGTGGAAACGTATCTTTGCATAACTTGAATTACAAATCTAGCCATCGAGCTCTATGTGTATGCCTTGCATACTTGTAAATAATCTTTTCACAAAAAATCTTTATGAACTCATACACTAGAATATTTTCAATGACAAAATCACGTCTTTTACCCTATTTCCATCTTTTAGAGCATATGTCACTATCTTAAATTTTTTGTAATCTATTATTTCATTTCCAATTGCATGTGTACTATCCATATGTTCACAAGTTGATAAAAGTTGCAAAGAACCACAAAATAAGCATGTACCATCCAAGCATGATATCTTGTAAAATTGTTGGCCATCCCCTATTTCACATAAAATATTGGATATGAATTCCCTTGAAGATCTTGGTGGCTCATTCATGTCACAATCCTACAAAACAAACTTAGAATGCAAAAACACACATATATGCCTAAAAATATCAAAATGGTTAGAAAATTCAATATGTATCCTACAACAACAAGTTGTGCATGTGTGATTTATCTTCACATAAAAAGGTTTACCCATCTCAAAAAATCTATGACTTATTTGAATTTGAGGATACATAGCAATACATTTTGCAAAAAATTATGTCTAAGTTGAGACCAAAAAATGTTTCACATGTGGGTCGAGATTTTGGCTACCAATCCTCCTTCTTACAACATCTCTTTGATTAGAGAAAACATGTGTGTTATTTTTCCAAAAATCTTTGATCAATGATTTCAAAACTTCACTAATTTCTTTATCCTTTCACGATAGTCTACCGGTAAATGTCTATAACTTATTTTTTGTTGGATCTTCCAATCTCTCACACCTTATCATAGCTCTCCTTAGAGTACCTCTACCAATTTTCAATTTTTTTCTTGTCATTCTAATGAGTCAAGCTTTCTTCATTTGGGTACTTACTATTGTTGATGTAAGTACTCATCTTGTGATATTACTATCTTTGGTGCGTGATTAGAACCCACTTTGTCATAAGAACTCATTACATTCTTTACAATACTTTTTTCATTTGAACCGTCCATAATTCTTAGCCCAAGAATCTTCATGATAGGCCTAAATTTCAAATTCATCATCATTTCAACAAATAATTGGCATTGACCTATAATATTTAATTCTTCAAAGAATAATCTCCACATATGATTAACTTTCCTTTGACAAGTATGCTTGCTAATCTTATCAGGCATTGATTTAAAAATGTTAGTATCAATATCAATCAAATATTTTGATCTTCTAAAATGAATTCTAGAAGGTGTTATAATCTCTTCCATTCCCTCAACATTTTGAACATGAACATAAGGTTGAGTGTTTTGCGTACCTTGAACTGAAGATGATGTGCCTTGGCAATAAGATGCAAAAGATGGAATATCACGTACTTGATATTGATTTTGTGCCTTCAACATGACATGATGGAGTGTGCACATCATTGGATCTACAAATTAGCATCTCTTCAACATGAGAGGATGATATGACTCCAACATTGGAAGATGGTGTAGCTTCACAATTCAATTGACTTTTTGAGCTTAATAGTCTCATTCATTCTCTTTGTCTTTCCAATTCTTCCTCTTTGTTTCTTTGTATTGGTGGTTCTTCTTCCTCTTCAAAAGTCAATTCTACATTATTGCTTTGCAATTTTCTTTGTTCACGTAGTAGTTTCATTTTATCTCTTTTAATTGCCAAATCTATCTCCTTGTCTTCCTTTGTTTGAGTTTTTGGTTTCTTCCTTGGCATGATGATGATTTCTATAAGTAAAATTATTCAAATATTTGAATTACTTACAATTTTTAAATTACAAATCATTCAAATACATATAAAAATTACTATTATTTCAATGAATACACAATATATATTAAACAACTTATCAAATTTCTAACCATTTCCAAATAACAATTCATTCAAACATACAAATTTCAATGAATTCACTATATATTAAACATGTCAAATTATAACCAAATTTGTCTCTATATATCAACAAACAATATTTAAAAAGGACTAAACTAACCTTTTCTATAGAAAGAATATTCAAAAAGCCTTCAAATAGTGTATCTAATGATTGAATTTGGTGTTTGCTAGCTTCAAAAAGTCTTCAAACAATATTTGCTAACTTCCAATAGCTTGAAACTTGTGTTTTCTGTTAGAACAACAAAATGCACAATAGACAAAAAGTAGAATATGGATCAATAGGGATCCAAACTTGATTTGTGACCATTTTTTGGTGATTTCACATAGTGTGTACACACTATAAAGTGTATGCACTATAAAGCGCATAAGCACTATGTGAAAATAAATCTCTCCCTAGCCCACCATCCCCTACTCTCTCTCTCTCTCCCTATTCTCTCTCCTCTCCCATCCCCTACTCTCTCTCACTCTCTCTCCTCTCCCATCCCCTACTCTCTCTCGCTCTCCCCCTCCTACTCCCTCTCCCATTACCTACTCTCTCTCACTCTCTCTCTGCCATCCCCTACTCTCTCACTCTCTCTCCTCTCCCATCCCCTACTCTCTCTGACTCTCTCTCTCCTCTCCTATCCCCTACTCTCTCTCTTGCTCTCCCTCTCCCACCACCTACTCTCTCTCTCCTCTCTCCCATCCCCTACTCTGTCTCCCCTCTCTCATCCTATACTCTCTCTCCTCTCTCATCCCCTAATCTCTGTCTCACTCTCCCTATCCTACTCCCTCTCCCACTGCCTACTCTCTCTCTCACTCTCCCATCCCCTACTCTCTCTCACTCTCTCTCCTCTCCCATCCCCTACTCTCTCTCACTCTCTCTCTCCTCTCCCATCCTCTACTCTCTCTCTTTCTCTCTCTCCTCTCTCATCCCCTACTAAATCTCTCGCTCTCCCTCTCCTACTCCCTCTCCCACTTCCTACTCTCTCTCCCATCCCCTACTCTCTCTCTCACTCACTCACTCACTCACTCTCATCCTCCTCCTCTCTCTCTCTCTCTCTCCCTCTCCCACTCCCTCACCCACTACCTATTCTCTCTCCCTTTCCCATCCGCTACTCTCACTCTCTCTCTCCCATCCCGTTCTCTCTTTTTGCCACCCCCTACTCTCTCACACACTCTCTCCCATTCCTTACTCTCTCTCTTACACACACTCCCATCCCCCTCTCTCTCTCCCTCTCCCACTCCCTCTCCCACCATCTAATCTCTCTCTCCCCCATCCGCTACTCTCTCTCTCTCTCTCTCTCTCTCTCTCTCTCTCTCTCTCTCTCTCTCTCCCCCCCCCCCTCTCCCATCCCCTACTCTCTCTCTTTCACACACCCACACACTCCCATTCCCCCCCTCTATCTCCTCTCCCTCGATCTTTCACACACACTCCCAACCCCCCCTCTCTCTCCCTCTCCCACTCCCTCTCCCACCGCCTACTATCTCTCTCTCACTCTCTCTCTCCCATCCCCTACTCTCACTCTCTCTCTCCCATCCCCTACTCTCTCTCCCTCACTCTCTCCCATCCTGTACTCTCTCTACCACCCCTACTCTCTCTCACACTCTCTCCCATCCCCTACACTCTCTCTCTCTTACACACATTCCCATCGCCTCTCTCTCTCTCTCTCTCCCACTCCCTCTCCCACCGCCTACTCTCTCACTCCCATCCCCTACTCTCTCTCTCTCTCTCTCTCTCGCTACTCTCTCTCTCCCCTCTCCCATTCCCTACTCTCTCTCTTTCACACACCCACACACTCCCATCCCCCCTCTCTCTCCTATCCCATCCCCTACTCTCTAGATCTCTCACACACACTCCCTTCCCCCCTCTCTCCCTCTCCCACTCCCTCTCCCACTATCTCTCTCTCTCACTTTCTCCCTCTCTACTCTCTCTCTCTCCCATCCCCTTTTCTCACTCTCTCTCCCATCCCCTACTCTCTCTTTGCCACCCCTACTCTCTCTCTCACACTCTCACACTCTCCCCCATCCCCTACTCTCTCTCTTACACACACTCCCATCCCCCTCTCCCTCTCCCTCTCCCAATCACTCTCCCACTGCCTACTCTTTCTCTCCCATCCACTACTCTCTATCTATCTCTCTCTCCCCTCTCTCATCCCCTACTCTCTCTCTTTCACACACACACACCCATCCCCTCTCTTTCTATCTCTCTATCTCTCTCTCTCCTCTCCCATCCCATACTCTCTCTCACTTGCTCTCCCTCTCCCACCGCCTACTCTCTCTCTCTTACTCTCTCTCTGCCACCCCCTACTCTCTCTCACATTCTCACACTCTCTCCTATCCCCTACTCTCTCTCTCTCTTACACACATTCCCATCCCCCCTCTCTCTCTCCCTCTCCCACTGCCTACTCTCTCTCTCCCCTCTCCCATTCCCTACTCTCTCTCTTTCACACACACACACACACACACACACACACTTTCATCCCCCCTCTCTCTCTCCTCTCCCATCCCCTACTCTCTCTCTCTCACTCGCACACTCTCATCCTCCTCTCTCTCTCTCTCACTCTCCCTCTCCCACTCCCTCTCCCACTGCCTACTCTCTCTCCCATCCCCTACTCTCACTCTCTCTCTCCCATCCCCTACTCTCTCTGTCACCCCCTACTCTCTCTCTCACTCTCACACTCTCTCATATTGTATTCTCTCTCTGTCACCCCTACTCTCTCTCTCCCTTCACCTACTCTCTCTCTTACACACACTCCCATCTCCCCCTCTCTCTCTCCCTCTCCCACAACCTACTCTCTCCAACTCACTCTCCCATACCCTACTCTCTCTCTCCCCTCTCCCATCCCCTACTCTCTCTCTCTTTTGGAGACACATACTCCCATCTCTCTCTCTCTCTCTCTCTCTCTCTCTCTCTAGATCTCTCACACACACTCCCATCCCCCCTCTCTCCCTCTCCCACCACCTACTCTCTCTCACTCTCTCCCTCTCTACTCTCTCTCTCATCCCCTACTCTTTCTCTGGCACCCTTATTCTCTCTCACACTCTCTCTCATGCCCTACTCTCTCTCTTACACACACTCCCATCCCCCTCTCTATCTCTCTCCCTCTCCCACTGCATACCCTCTCTCTCTCTCAAGCTACTCTCTCTCTCTTAGGCTACTCTCTCTCTCCCCTCTCCCATCCCCTACTCTCTCTCTCACACACACACTCACATCCTCCTCTCTCTCTCGCTCTCCCTCTCCCACTCCATCTCCCACCACCTACTCTCTCTTTCCCCCATCCCCTACTCTCAATCTATCTCTCCTAACCCATACTCTCTCTACCACCCCTACTCTCTCTCTCACACACACACTTCCTCTCTCTCCCCCCTCTCCCATCCCCTACTTTCTCTCTCTGCCACCCCTACTCTCTCTCTCACTCTCACACTATCTCACATGCCCTACTCTCTCTCATACACACACTCCCATCCTCCTCTCTCTCTCCCTCTCTTGGTCCCTCTCCCACTGCCTACTCTCTCTATCATCTGCTACTCTCAATCTCTCTCTCCCATTCCATACTCTCTCTACCACCCCTACTCTCTCTCTCTCACTTCCTCTCTCTCCTATACTGTACTCTCTCTCTGCCACCCCTACTCTCTCTCTCCCCTCCCCCATCCCCTACTCTCTCTCTATCTCTCTCTCTTTTTCTCTCTCTCTCACACACACACACCCATCCCCCCTCTCTCTCTCTCTCTCTCTCTCTCTCTCTCTCTCTCTCTCTCTCTCTCTCTCTGCCTCTCTCCTTTCCTCTCTATGCACTATTTAGGTCTCAATAGTGCGTGCGGACTAATGCATGCATGCACTATTAAGACTTAAATTTAAAAAGATTTAAATAGTGTGTGCATGCTATAGCACACACACACTATTCAAAGCTTTGCATTCTACCAAGCCTAAGGTTTGGTTTTTTGTTGGGCTTCCAACCTAAAGGTTTGGAGTCTGTACACTGGCATAAGACGTGTTTTGTTGCAAACATACAAAAAATGATTGATTTTTCTTATGTTCTCTCCTTCAAGTTTCCTCATGGTTGAGCATTGATAAAATCAGCTTACATGACATTGTAGATCTTTGTGTTAGCTATATAACCATATAATTTATTTTTTATTTGAACTATTTCTAGCCTTTCATCTATAATTTCTTTTGAATGTATGTCCATTTTTTGTCAAAAACCAACATGTACTAATTGGGCTATAGATTTTAGCTTGTTCATCGAATTTCGTAACAACTTAGTTTTTTAGAAACTAGACTCCATTCTACACACTTTGAAAAAAACAAGTTTTGATTTTAGATTAGTTTTCAATCATTTCTAGGGGGAGCACATAGATATTTCACATTTTTGGGATGTGTCTAATTAAAAAATTTATTAAAAAATACATATTATAAAATTACCCAAAAAATCTAGGATATATTAAATAGTGTTAGGTAACTTTTGACCAAAGTGATTAAAGAATTTCAAAAAAAAGTTAAAATTTTAGGGGGACCACACTTTGTACTGTGTTATTTTTTTTAGAATAAAGAGTACCACTTTATGTGGCCCCCTTTTTTGAGGACCTAAAACTAAACCATTTTGGAAAAAAAAATTAGTAGTACAAAAACTAGACTCAAAGGACTACTACTTTTGTTTTTGTCATATCTTAAAATTTTGAGTGTAACTATCTTCAAATTCTTGTTGAAGTTTAGAAATTGTTGATTTCAAAAAAAAGGTGTCCACTTATACCCTTCTTTTGGCACCACAACTTGGTGCACTTACCCAGAAATTATAGAATCATTTCATTTCCTGATCGGTAAAAAAAATTACATTGTGCCTCTCATTTATAGAGGTCTTTAATTGTTTCCAAAAATATCTAATGAACTGACATAAGACAAATAGACTTTTCTAGAACTATCTAAACATAAATGACTTCTAGAACTTTACATACCTATATTTTAATTTGACTTAACCCTATTCGTAATCCAAGAATTTCTAGAATCCTCTATTATGCCTTTACATTTCATTTGAGGGGGAAATTACACATTCCAAAACTTCCCCCTAATTTAAACCTCAAATGTTGATGCATACGAATTCAAATCCTTTCTTTTGCCTGATGCCAAAAAACCATTTTCTAATAATCTTCATCTCTATTAATTTCTTCATGAGTAGTATCTTCCAAGGCTATGGCCTTTAATTTTGACAAATATTTTGTCAGCAATTGGCTGCCAACAATTTCCTCTTTTCACAGGATCCACTAATAATTTTGCCTCATCTGTCACAAATGTCGGTGACAGGATTCACCAATAACCTTGATCAAATTCATGTCTTCTTTTAGCTATTCTTGATTGCTTCATCTATCACAAGTGGTGATAGGGTTCTCCAAATAACCTTACTCTGATTCGTCTGTCACAAATGATGACAAACAAATTCATTCCTTCTTGAACATTTGTACCTGAATAAACCTCTGATCATTCCTACAATTTTCTACCAATTTGATCCATGGCTCCATCCACAATCCATTTTTATACAACCTGCCATAGAGTCCTTCTTGCACTCTCTATTCCAACATGTCTTAGAACAATGATTTTTCAGGCCACAAATACTACATGGATTTAAATCCCAACATCTATCATTTGTATACCCTTTCTTGTTACAATGTGAACATTGCACAGTCTTTATGCCTTCAATTAGCTCTCTTGATCCTTTATTTATCTTTCCACTGCCTGCATCATATCCAAGACCTACATATTTTGACCTAATTGTAGTCTCAATCAAATTCCTTAATGCCTGTTCATCCTTTCCTAAACCTTTACCTTTAAAACTCATTCTTTCCATAATCTTCAAAGCAATATTGTCATTATAATAGCTAGAAGTTCTATCAATACAATTTTCATGTTCATCATTACACTCCTTTTTGCAAACAACTTCAACAAAATCACATTTCTCAATCCCATAATCACTCAAATCATTTGTGTCACATGACACATCACATACAAATGGTTTCACATTCAAACATTCTTTCTCTTGTTTCGGAGTAGACAATTCCTTCTTTAACATACTATTTTCCTCTTCCAATTTCTTCAAATTTTCTTCTAAAACTTTTTTCTTTTTCTCAACATCATCAAACAACTTTAACTTTTCTTCTAATTCTTATTCTGCTCTCTAAGTTTGCATGTTTCCTTCACCTATCAATTATGTAATTCTTCCTCAAATTTTAAGTTATTTTCCAGCTCTTCAATTTCCTCTATGTAGACACTAATTTCATTTAACAATTTAGACTTTTCTTCTCCCATTTCATTTCTTACTTTTTCCAATTCCTTTTGCAAAATATCTTTTTCACACAATAATCTTGCATTTTCTATCTTCACCATCACTAATTCTTCTTCTAACTTGTTTGTCTTCTCTTTCTGAACTCTACTAGCTTTTCCCATTGAAATCAACAATTCACAAACATTACTCTTTCTTTTAGATAATTCTAAATGTCTTTTTACTTCCAGATTTTTAATTAAATCTTCAAACAACTTGAAACAAAAACTACATAAATATCAAACTTGATTCCATGTCATATCCTTTTTTTTCTTTTAATGGAAATAGGAGAATCTCTCAAATGACCATACCTTTTGTTCTTTCCTCCATCCTTTCTTCTATGTTTTACAAACACTTTGGTTCCTTCATAATCTTCATGAAAAGTCTTCTTTCCACTAATTCTCTTATTCTCAATAATATGCTTTCTTGCTGACGTGCCCTTTTTCCTTTTTCTCACAGCTGCTCAACACTTCCTATGTGGTCTTTTTTCAAAACAATTGTCTTTTCTATAACACAAATCAATCCTACATATTTTAGTAGCACCGAAACATTGCTTCCTCTTTAATCATCAATTTTGTTCACCAAGCTCTGATACCAATCTGATGGGCGTAGATAGATTGGATCCACAATGATAATTAAACATAAAATACACACTACAGGCACTTATAGAAATTATAGAATCATTTCATTTCCTAATCGATAAAAAAACATTACGTTGTGCCTCTCTTTTATAGAGGTCTTTGATTATTTCTGGAAACATCTAATTAACTGACATAAGACAAATAGACTTTTCTAGAACCATCTAAACATAAATGACTTCTAGAACGTTACAAACCTATAATTTAATTTTACTTAACCCTATTTGTAATCCAACAATTTCTAGAATCCTCTATTACATATTTACATTTCATTTCAGGGGGAAATTACACATTCCAACACCTAAGTGCTAAGAAAGGGCTAATTTTATCAGATTTGGGGCTTTAACCAAAGGATTAAGCACATTAAAAAAAAAACTCTAACTATTCATTTTAACTCAACACATTTTCACATTAGAGCTTTGAAATTTAGGCAAAGTGAAAATGAGGGTCAACACATACCATCTTGGATTATGAAATCTAACCACTTTGTCTTGTCAAGTGTAATAGGTTCTATACAATCTTTCCAAGCCTCACCAAAATTAGGATCCTTTGGATACAAATTATTGAGTTCCTTGAACCCAACCACCTCAATATACATTTTTGTAAGTAAAACTTGTCTTCTACTAAGAGCATTTGTAACTCTATTAGACTTCCCACTCCTGTGTTTCAAAAAAAATGTATAACTCTACAAGAACTCAACCCACTTCAAATGTCTTTGGTTCAATTTTCCTTGACTATTCAAATATTGCAAATCTTGATTATCAATATACAAAACAAACTCCTTAGGAAGAAGACAGTGTCTCCACTTCTTCAATTCCTAAACTATAGCATTAAATTCCTTATCATAAACATAATACTTTCTTTTGGCATCATTCAATCTCTCACTAAAATAAGCAACATGTCTACCTTCTTGGCTTAAAATAGCTCCTATTGTAGTACCACTAGCATCACAGTCTACTTGAAATACCTTATTAAAATTTGGAAGTGTTAAAATAGGCTTGTTTGTAACTTTCTATTTCAACACATTAAAACACTTATTTGCTCCTACAATCTACTTAAATTTGTTCCTATCTCCTCTCATTTTTTTAGTCTAAGGTCCATAAATACTTCTAAAACCTCTGATAAACTTTATATAAAAACTATCTAGTCTATGAAAATATTCTACCTTTTTGGCACTCCTTGGAGTAGGCCATTCAAGGATAGCCTTCACTTTCTCAGGGTCCATTTTCAAACCTTTTGCTAATACTACAAATCCCAAGTACATCAACTCCTTCTTCACAAAACTACACTTCTTCAAATTTATCAGCAACTTTTCCTCACCTTACAAATGTGCATCAAATTCTCCTCTAATGTCTTAGTAAGGATCAAAATATCATCTAGCTAAAAATGACAAACTTACCTAGAAACTCTTTCAGTGCCTCATTCATGAGCCTCGTGAAAGTGCTCAGTGTATTGGTAAGCTCAAAAGTCATGACCAACAACTCATACAATCTTTCCTTGTCTTGAAGGAAATTCCACTCATCTCCTTCTTTGAGGCGAATCTAATGGTACCAACACTTCAAATCTATCTTTTTGAAACATACAACTCCACTGAAATAGTCCATAATATCATCCATCTACAGTAATAGAAATATGTACCTGATTGTGTGATAGCTCACAAATCTCTACACATCCTCCATTCTCCATTCTTCTTGGGTACTAATACTTTTGGTACAATGCATGAACTCAAACTCTCTTGAATCAAGCCCTTCTATAACAACTCATGAACTTGTCTATTCAACTCTTCACTTTCTACTGGTGTCATTCTATATGTTGCCTTGTTTGGAAAATTGGCTCTTGGAATCAAGTCCATCTAGTGACCAGTCTTCCTTACTAGGGATAATCCATTAGGTACATTATCTGACACAATATCTAAAAAAACTTCCAACAAATCTACAATTTCTACAGGTACCTCCTCGACATCATCTTTACCATATTTTGGAATTATAACAAAACACACATGCTCATGCCTCATACTCTTGAGAAATTTCTTTCCATCAACAAAATATATTTTGGCAGTGCTACATACCTTTTCTTCTTTCTCCTTCAATGGCTTCAACTTATGTTTCACTCCATCCTTGGTCAGAGTGTAGGTATTTGTATTCTCATCATGCACAGCATGCCTATTAAACTACCACAGCCTACCCAACATCATATGACATATGTTCATATATGATATCACAAAGCACCTCATTTTGGTAGCTTCCAATCTTAAACTTCACTAGGAATTGCTTATTAACCATGACCCTATGGTCACCCTGCACCTAGGCAATACAGTATGGATGTGGGTATTTTTACCTATTGAGATTTAACTTCGTTGCCATATTTTTTAAAACCATATTGTCAGTCAGGGATAAATTTAAGAAACTCCCTTTGGAAAAATATATAAAATCATGGTGAATCCAAATTATTTTAGGGGGAAAAAATTAATTTTAATTGGCAATTTTAATTTTCAAAATGGGAAAAAATTTAATTATTTTGGCAATTTTTTTCCGTCGTATGAAACTTTTGTAATTTACCATTGCAATTTTTTAATTATTTCAAAAAATCATGACCAAAAGTAAAAATATATAGAAACCATAAATTTATATCATCCATGATACAATAACCCTTTTTAATGATTGTTAGATGATCCTAAATCAATAGTCTAAATCCCATTTCAGACTAAAAAGTTAAAGTACAACAAGTTTCAAAGAAAGTTTACGAAATATCGACACTTTTCCACAATATAATCTATTTTGGGCCAAAGATTAGAAGGATAAAACATTCCTTATAAAGTCTTTGGAATAGAGATACTTGTCAAATATATGTAGTTTACATATAACCTGACTTAAACTTTTACCATAGATTGGCGAATGTGACCATCTACTAAGACATGCCTTACAAATTATGGGCAAAAACATTTAATTTACCACATGGAAAGATTAGATTCCATTGGCAAAGTCATTGTGTTCAATTAAAATGATTATGTATCAGTATTGGCGATTGGTCTGAGCATGCAACCTAGTTGTCATAAATTGTAGGTGATGTCACCACCCCAAAAGTGCCAAAAAATTCACCAAATCCAAGGTCCCCAATGAGTGAGATTAGCCATTTAGCAAATATTCACCACTAAAGTAAACCCTATTGTCAGTGCTATGCACCATCAATGATCACATCGCAACACTTATCTTCACATTTGCAACTAGTGCGAAACAAGCTCCTCCTTTGATTAGGTTCATTCTCACCACTCAAAAAGACTCTTATGTTAACTTAGACTTCTCCTCTTTTAGCATCTTCAAAATGTGAGGATTTTACATCTTTATCAACATGTGCAATTCTGGCCTAGCCTTTAGTTCTTCTATCATTCCTTCCTTGGTGCTAAGAACACTCAAATGTCCTATGCCCTTTTTCTCCATAGTGAAAATAGGATCCACGAAAAACTCCTCTACCAGATCCTTTCCCTCTTCCTCTTCCTCTCTGATCTTTATTATTATGATCATGGAAATGATTTTTTCCCCTATATTTTCGGTTGCTACTGTCAGCCTCACCCTTCTTCTTTTGATCATAATTTTTGCCTCCATAAGATAGTCCACCAAATCTTTCACCATGACCTCTTCTTCTCTTTTTGTTATCAAACTTCTTGTTCAACTTTTCCTAGACTCTAAGGAAAATTGATATGCCTCTTCAATACTATTCATTCAAACTAGACTCAATTCCTCTTGAATGCTTGGCCTCAACCCATTAAGGTAATGGGAAACTTCCTCCTTGTCAGCTTCTGCATGGCCTAATCTGACAAGAACTCAATAGAACTCCTCGGTATACTCTTGAACTAATTTTCCCACTTTCTTAAACCCTTGCATTTTCTTTAGTAAATCAAGCTCATAATCTATGGGAATGAATTATTGCTTCAAATTGGCAATCATTCGGTCCCACCTTGTGATTTTGTTTGTTCCTCTTCTATTCTACTCCAGCTGAATCTCTTGCCACCAAGATAATCTACAAAAAGGGGGTATAAGTGGACACATTTTTTCTCAAATTAGGTAAATCTGAACTTGGATGAGACATTTGAGGTTCATCCGCTCAAAATGACAATATTTGTAAAAAATATAAATTGTAGTACTTTGAATCTACTTTCTAAACTACTAGAGTTTTACAAAATGGATAAGATTAGGTGGATCCAACCCTACACACAGAAAAAATAGTTCTAGATTTTTAATAAAACATAACATAGCTATTTTCATGTGCAACACAAAAGACATAGTTATATTTAGTATTTTTCATAGCCCTATAGTAGGATGATAGTTAAGGGTCATATCTAGAGTTTGTGTATTTTTTTTTGTAATTTTAGATGAGTATTTTTCTGTTATGAATTTTTGCACTAACTACATCTTGAAATTTTGGTACATTCATGTGTTGTGTTGAAAATAGATTGATACAAGTATGAAATGTGTTTCAATCATTATTTTTTTCACTAATGTCAAACCTACTACTTGTTGTTAAGGCAATTGCTTAGATGATTTGAGTACTATCATTTTTTTGATTGATGAAGAGGATTTGATCAAATGAGGTAACAATAGCATCTAGAGGAAAGGTTAAGTTATGATATGGAAAAGAAGTACAAGGATTAGGTAATATAGTGATATTATAGTGCATTGATAATCTACTTAAGGTTGCAAAGGATGGATACATTGATTAAGTTTAGAAGAAAAAGTTAAAAGAATTGTGTCTGCCAAGCTTAACAATCTACACAGTAGGTGCTGAGCAAAGTTAGTGTAAGCTAAGCAAAAAATTAGTTGGAGCCAAGAAAAGTCACTTTCAGTGTAAGCTGAGTAAAGTTTAGTTGATGCTGAGCACCAGTAAACTTTAGTTCATACCAAGTGTTTTGATAATGGATGTCAAGCAACAGAGTGTGTGTTGAGCATCAAAAGCCAGTTAATGTTGAGTGTCAACATTATGAGAAAGATCATGAATTCGATGAATCTCAGCTGACAAGTTTGACTTCTTGGATTGTGTGAACAATGTGGAAGATAAGCTTGATGAGCTGGTGGCATAGAATTCAAGATAAACCATTTTGAGGTGAATTCAAAGAGGATTGAAGGAGAATTTTCTAGAAGGGAATGAGATAAAATGATGGGTAGATTCATTGAATCCTACATAATCCAAGCTAACCCTAAATGAGTGATGGGGGATGAACAACAAGAGATCTTAATTCTCTATTTATAGAGATGGTTAGTTAGAAGCAAATGTGTAATGTGCAATAACCTAAGGAAGGCAAGGAGTCTAGGGTATTGCTTCATTCAGTGACCTAGAGAAGAGACTACATTGGCAAGAAAAAAAAGAAGGCTTAAGGGTATGGATGCTTGAAGGGTGAACAAGCTATCAGAGTTGAAATGTGTGAAAGCCAAGCAGAATGGGGGACTGAAATAGAGATTTTTAATCTACAAGTGTGTTGTAACTTGTTATCAGATCAAGCCTTACGATTACTTTCTAATCATTGTACCGGTCTAGGATAAATCCTTTGGATTAAGGTTGACCTAATAGTCCTTTGTGAAGCCTTTAACCAGGTGACATTCCAAGTGAATGATCTAAAGTCTTCTAACAAGGTTCACTCCTAACAAGGTGATTGAAATCCTTTAACCAAGTCACATTTAATAGTGTGCATTGTAACCTTTAAGAGGGTTAGCCTTTTACAAAGCATCACTTCAGAAGAGTGAGAATGAGTAGCATGTTACTAGTGGTTTTTCCCAAATTGGGTTTCCAAATTAAATCATTGTGTCAAATGTGTTATTGGATCTGTTACATTTCATGCTTACATTTCTGTAAAGTTGATTTGACAGTAACCTACAAGTTTAATTGATTGTATGATCTAATGGATGCATGCATGATGAAAATATTTTATGGACATGGGTTCACTAAGTTGTGAAAAGTTTTAATTGTATATTTGTACCTTGGATAACTGATTCATCCCCCCTCTCAATTATTCTAAAGAACTCCAACATGTTGAGCATAACATGCATCAAAATAATTGAAAATGGAATTTTTTTTATAAAGTGTATAGAATCAAGTGTATAACTATATCAAAAGTTATTAAAAAAATGGTATACATACGTCTGTGAGGAATCTCAAAGCACTGGTAAAAGTAATTAAAGTTTTCATTGTTAATATTGTCCAAAAATAGAAAAAATTATATGGTTAGAAAGCTAAGAAGAGGTGCAATATTAAGGTAGTAATTTTAGAGATACCCACTTCACCATTCGCAAACCTGATGAAGGAAAAGATGAGAATTTAGCTTAGAACTTGGAAAAAGGTCTAAAGGAAAAAAAAAATTGGAAGGAAAATAGTCTCCCAAGCCTTTGAGTCATTTCCCAATGCTATCACCAAGCCATAACCTGGTCTTCTTTCTAGGAATCAAATAACCTGATCAGGTTATGAAAATGAAAAGGTGCATTCAAAACTTGATCAGGCTTTGAAGAACTAAAAGTAGGCTTTACTCTAAAGGTCATAAATTTCACATACAAAGTCTGATTGACTCTATTCAAAATGCGTTGGAAAGCTATTGAAGAACTCTACAACATGATTTAGATAAATTAATCCTATCCCATCAAAATTTTATGTCCCATCAATTTGAATTAAGAATAATCTAGAACAAGTAGTCATTATTTTTCAAATGCATAATCAATAGGTAAACACAAATACAAACATATTTTTAATTCTCTCTCAAACAAACATACACACACACACACACACACACACACTCACTAACTAAATAAATCCTAAGATATCTCTCTTACTAACTCCTAACCTCTCTCTCTATCTAACTTGTTACCCTTAAGCATTGTCTCTCTTTGAGTAATCCTTAAGCCCCCTCTCTCTTACTAACCGCTAATCTCTCTCTCTCTCTCTCTCTCTCTCTCTCTCTCTCTCTCTCTCTCTGATCCTTAATCCCTAACCCCCACCTCTCTTTGTGTGAAGTTCCCATTTCAAGGATCAGAGGTCATGGAGAGAGAGGGGGGGTTAGGGATTAGGGGTTAGAGAGATATGGGTAAGGGGTTAGAAAGAGGTTTGAGAGAGATTAGGGGATAGGAAGAGAGAGAGGGGATAGGAAAAGAGAGAGTAAGAGAGAGACTAAGAGTGTGTGAAAGAGATGAAGTGATGGAGAGAGAGAGAGAGATAGGGGGATAGCATAGAGAGAGTGAGGGGGATTAGAAATGGATAGAGAGAGTGCTAAATATGGAGAGAATGGGATAGGATGAAGAGAAAGTGGGGAAATCAGGGGGGGGGGGGGAATCAGAGAGAGAGAGAGAGAGAGAGAGAGAGAGAGAGAGAGAGAGAGAGAGAGAGAGAGATATTAGGGGATAGGATGGAAGGAGTGAGAGGGGACTGAACATGGAAAGAGAGAGTGAGAAATATGGAGAGAATGGGATAGTATGGAGAGAGGGGGGGGGGGAAATAAGATGGAGAGAGGGAGAGGGGAGGTAGGATAGAGAGATAGAGAGAGTACAAGAGAGAAGAGGATAGGATAAGGAGTGAGAGAGAGGGGGAGTGATGGCGAGGGGGGGGGGAGAGAGAGAGAGAGAGAGAGAGAGAGAGAGAGAGAGAGAGAGAGAGAGGTGATTGGACATGGACAGAGAGAGTGAGAAATATGGAGAGAATGGGATAGGATGGAGATAGAGAGGGGTGATAAGATGGAGATATGGGGTGGGGGAAGCTTAGGGATTACTCAAAGAGAGACAACACTTGAGGGTAACAAGTTAGACATAGAGAGAGAGAGAGGTGTTAGGAGTTAGAGATTAGAACAATCTGAGCACATATGAGATTAGCAAAATCTAAGCACATAATATTAACTCGCTAAAATTAGCAGGCTCCCTCAGTAGAAACTCTATATAGGAATAGCCCTTATTGAAAACACAAACTTAAAAATTGGAAATAGAAATACTTTTGGGTGATGCAAGATTTCCCTTACACCCAGGATGCTCCTACATCACATTTCCAAGATTGGGAAAGTACCAAAGATTGAGGTTCCCACTTTTTTTGAGAAATATTAACTCGAAGGAATTGATTGATTGGATCAATGAATTAGAAGAATATTTTGACTATGAATATATTGAGGATCTTGATAAGGCCAAACTGAAGGGCCATGCAAATAGTTGGTGTTAGGAGATTCAATTGGACTGAAATTGAAGACGGAAGGAGAAAATCAAAAGACGAGACTAGACGATATCTTAATGGAATAATCAATTAATTCTTGTTGATTATGAGCTTGATCCATTAAAAAAAGTCCAAGGATTGAAGCCAGAAGGAAGATTTTTCTAGGAGTATATAAAAGAGTTTTATCAATTCCTTGTCAGAAAAGGCCATGCAGAAGCTAACAAGGAGAAAGTTACCTATTATCTTAATGGGTTTAGGCTAAGCATTCATGAGGAGTTGAGTTTGGTCTAAATGAATAGTATTGAAGAGGTATACTAGTTTTCCTCAAGAGTAGAGAAAAAACTGAATAAGAAGTTTGAAAACAAGAAAAGCAAAAGAGGTCATGGTGGAAGATCTTATGGGGGCTTAAATGAAGATCAGAAAAAGAAGGATGAGGCTAGCATTAGAAGTAAAAACTAGAGGGGAAACAATTTCAATAATTTTCTTGATCAAAATAATAGAGATTAGAGAGAAAGGGAAAGAGGAAAACAACCAAGAAGAGGAGGCCTCTATAGAACATGTTTTCATTATGGAGAAGAAGGTCATAGAGAATTTGAATGTCTTCAATGCCAAGGAAGTAAAATAGGAGAACTAAAGGTACGACTAGGATTATACATGTGGATGAAGATGCCAAATCATCATATTATAAAGGTGCTAAAAGGGGAGAAGTCCTAGTTAATAGAAGAGTCCTACTAAGTGGTGAGAGTGAATCTGATCAAATGAGGAGCTTGTTTTGCACCAGGTGAAAGTGTGAAGATAAGTGTTGTGATGTGATTATTGATGGTGGAAGCATTGGAAATTTGTTGTCAAAAGAGATGATTGCTAAGTTAAATCTCAAAAGATAGAAACACATGTGACCATATCGTATTATTTGGGTGCAATATAATCACAAGTTCATGGCCAATGAATAGTGCCTAGTGAAGTTCAAGATTGGGAGCTACCATGATGAGATACTATGTGATATCATATCTATGGACATATTTCATATGTTGTTGGGAAGACCATTGAAATTTGACAAGCATGCAATGCATGATGGTCATGAAAATACCTATGCTCTAACAAAGGATGGAGTGAAACATAAGCTGAAGCCATTGAAGGGAAAAGAAAAATGTGTGTAGTACTTTCAGAGTATGTTTTGTTGATGGCAAGAAGTTCCTAGAGGGTATGAGGCATTAGAATATGTGTTTCTCTATCATTTTAAAAGATGGTAAAGAAGTAGAAGAGGTAACTATAGAAGTGGTTGATTTGTTGAATGAGTTTCCAGATATTGTATTTGATAATGTGTCTAATGGATTATCACTAGTAATAAAGATAAATCATCAAATGGACTTGATTCCATAAGTGATTTTTCCAAATAAAAAAGCACACAAAATGACACCACCAGAAAGTGATGAGTTGATTAGATAAGTACATGAGACATTGTTACCAAAGGAGTTGATTCAAGAGAGTCTGATTCCATGTGTTGTACCAATAGTATTGGCACCAAAGAAGAATTGAGAATGGAGGATGTGTATAGATTTCAGGGCTATCAATAAAATCATGATCAAGCATATATTTCTATTGCCAAGGATGGATGATATTATGGACTATTTGAGAAGAGTTGTGTATTTCAAAAAGATAGATATGAAGAGTAGATACCATGAAATTTAGATCAGACAAGGGGATGAATGAAAGACCACCTTTAAGATAAAGAGAATGAGTGTATGAGTGGTTAGTCATGCCTTTTAGGCTAACCAATTTACTGAGCACTTTCATGCAACTCATGAATGAGGTACCCATTTTGTTTTTGGGTAAGTTTTCCATTGTTTACCTTTATGACATTTTGATCTTTAGTAAGATGTTGGAGGAGAATTTCATGCATAGATTTAGGGTCTTTGAGAAATTGAGGGAAGAAAGATTGTTGTTTGATTTTAAGAAGAGTAGTTTTATGAAGGAGTTAGTGTATCTAGGATTTGTAGTTTCAGTAGAAGGTCTGAAAAATGAACCTCAAGAAAGTGAAGTCTATACTTGAATGGCCTACTCTAAGGAGTGGTATAAAGGTTGTTAGTTGTGGGCTAGTGCCCCTTATAGGGTTCGCAACATGGACTAACCACCTCCTATGCTTCTATAAGACTACTAGTTGTATCAGACATAAAAAGGTCAATCTTTTGGTGCAACAAAAACATTGGCCTTTCTAACAATTGGAATCAAAGCATCAAGTCCTTGAAGTAAAAATATTAACAACTTAAGGAGATCAATGGTGGGTCATTTCAGAAAAATAAATTCCTAATTTTTATAGAGTTAACTATGGTAGTTGAAAAGAGGAAGACGAGAAGCAAGATGAAGGTATGAAAATTTTGCTTTGTTGGACATGTAAAGAATTTGGTCATTTTTCATCCAAATGTCCTAAGAGAGATGATGATGAAGAATTTAATGCAAGTATGGAAAGACTCTTGAATGATAGTGATGATGGAGATGATGAACTTGGATTGGTTGAGAAAGAGGAAGTAATAAAATAGATAGCTTTACTAAGTATTGTTGATGATTATGATTAAGATGAAGAAGGTAATCCTAAGACTAATCATGAGAATACTGATTTATTTTATGAGACTAGAAATTATTTGCATAATGAGATTAAAATTATGGAACAAAGAGAGGAACTAAGATCTGAACCAAGAGAAGGATTAAGAATTGAGTTAGTGACACCAAGACCAAACAAGAATTTGACAAAGAATCACCCTGCTGATTAGATTATTAGAAGCAAAGACAGAGGAATTGTGAAAAGAAACAAAGTACAAGAAGAATTATGTTTGATTTATCAAGTTAAACCTTGAATAGTGCAGACGAAGCATGTAAAGACAATCATTAGATTCAAGCAATGAAGGTAGAACTAGATTAGATTGTGAAGAATCAGACTTGGGAATTGGTCCCTAGACCAAAGGAAAAAAATGCTACAGGAACTAAGTGGGTTTCAAGATCAAAATGAATGAACAAGGAAAGGTTTTGAGAAACAAAGATAGATTGGTATGCAAAGGATATTCACAACAAGAAGGTATAGACTATGACGAGACATTTCAACCCATTGCTAGAATTGAAGCAGTAAGGATGTTCTTGGCTTATGCAGCAAATCAAAAGTTCAAAGTGTATCAGATGGATCTAAAGTCAACATTTTTGAATGGATAAATTGAAAAAGAAATCTACATTGAGAAGCCTGAAGGATTTCCTTTGTCAAGAGAAGGAGATATGATATACAAATTGAAGAAAATATTGTATGGATTAAAGAAAGCACCTAGAGCCTGGTATGCAAGGTTGGATAAATATTTGGCAAAATTGGGATTTGCTAAAGGTACTGCAAATAGTATCTTATATTTGGAAGAATTTGAGAATGTCTTTTCAATTATTGTGATATTTGTGGATGATATAATCTTTGAAGGTGATGATGAAGCAAGTGATAAGTTTAATGATGAAATGAAGAATGAATTTGAGATGAGTATGATTGGCAAAATGAAATATTTCTTGGGTCTACAAATTGTACAAGATAGTGATGAAATTTTCCTATCACAAACTAAGCAATTGAAAAACTTGTTGAAGAGATTTGGCTTGGAAAGTTGTAAGCTTGTTGTTACACCTATGCTAACTGGTCACAAGTTACCTATCAAAGATGAGACACCTACAATTGAGAAGGGAAAGTACAAATCCATGATTGAAGGTTTACAATATCAGACTCACACAAGGCCAAATATAGAAAATTTAGTTGGAATAGTAGCAAGATTTCAAGTTGATTCTAAGAAATCACATTATGCAGTAGTAAAAATAATATTTAGATGTTTGAAGGTACACTTGATTTTGGGTTATGGTATGATAGATAAAATGGCTCTACTCTATTACTGATGTAGACTAGGAAGGTAGTATGGATGATAGAAATAGTATAGGTGGTGGAGTATTTTTCCTTGGAGGAAGAAAGAAACAAGATTATATTTCACAGAGTATAATAGAAGTAGAGTATGTAGCAGCAACAAACAACTATAATCAAATCATGTGGATGAAATAGGTGTTGAAGGGTATTGGCATGGAGTTCTTGTAACCTGTTATCATACATTGTGATAACACAAGTACAATGAGTGTGTCTAAGAATCATGTATTACATTCTAAAACAAAGCACATATCAATTACATATCATGCTCTGAGAGATAAAGTTGTAGAGAAATAGATCAAATTAGAGTATGTTAACACAAAGGAGAAGATTTTATATATTTTTAGAAGCCTTTGTCTAAGGATATATTTGAGTATTTGTGAGGTATCCTTGGATTTATACCCTACCTACTTCAGAATAGAAGATGAAGAGATTGCATCATTCCAGTGGTACAGAGCACTATTGTTGAATGTTGATGCTTCCCCTATGGGGGAGTATATGTGATTGAGAAGAGTCATGAAGGACCCTTGGCAGCTAGTATTGAATAGTGTCTTTGGACACTTAAATTGGTTGAAGACATTTGAGTAGTTGATTGTCATAATGATTCCTTTGTCATTGATGTTAATGGGGGATATGGAGTACATGAAAAACATCTCCTATGAATGGAGGAAAGTAAGTGGGGAGAAGTGAGTGCAAAATACATGAGAAATATGTTTATACAGAATGAGGGTGAACTTTATCAATGGGGGAGTTGTAGTTGTTCCTACGAGTTTCAAATTTGATTGATGAAGAGGATTTGGAAAGATGAGAGCAACATCAACAAAACAATATGTTTGATATTCTTGGAACTTAGATGTTTTTCATCTATGTTGTCATCAATTCCTAAGGGGGAGATTTTTAGAATGAATGTTGATGATATATTCCTATGGGGGAGTATCCTAGTATTGTTGGAGCATTGGAGAGATTGACAACATGACTCTATGTTGCATTCATGACTACGTTTTTCATTGATGTCAACATATTGAGGAGATTAACATAATAGCATTAAACAAAGATTGATGTCTTACTAATTGAGTATTAAAGATGAGATCAAGAACAATGAAGGACATGTTCTACAATGTTTCCTAATTTAGTGGTCAAGTGTGCATGCAAAAAGTTAAAGACTGGTAGCACTTATTTCTGATTTACAGAAGATAATTTGCAGATAGAGTTCCTAAGAAGTGGTTTCTTTGGATTATATCTCCTAAAAAGGATAAAATCTAGTTAAGCAAGGTTAGAAAGAGATAGAAGATAGTCTAATGATGATGTCAACAAGTGCACAAAGTCTGAGGTAGCACGTGTGAGAAGTTGTGAAGACTATGAGCCAACAATATTTTATAATTGTGAAAAGATGTAATGAAGTGTATTATATTATTGAGGTCCTATTATAGTTGTAATTTGGAAAGCCTTAAGGCCAACTCAATGAGTTATTTTGAGGATATGGTATAAAGGAAAATTATTTTCTTTGTGATGAAGTGTGTGTGTATGTAAGTGAATGTGATAAGTGAAGAAGATTGATAAATATGAGTGAGTGATTAAAGGGATCATTGTGATGCAATTTTGTGGATCTAGTATTGAGATTAGAGAAGTATTTTGGTGTGGTAGTGGCACGCTAAGAGGTCAAAGAAATATTTTGAGTTGTTGACATTAGTTGGATTTCTATTATTCTAAAAGGAATAATAGAGGGGCCAGTTTGATAGTGATTTTAGTGGTCTTACCTATGAAGTTGTTTGGACACTAGGTCCATCTACCTTCTACAACTCCTAATAGGGTTGAAATATCCTAACAAGGATTCAAAGTCTCCTAACAAGGACTGATATGTACTAAATATATTTCATTGGATCCTAACAAAGTCCATCCTCTTACAAAGAACTTATATATTAGTAAATCATTTTTTGGGTACCATCCCCACCAAGGTTTTCCCTCTAATCAAGGGTTTCCCTAGTTATCAAATCTAGTGTTATTGTGTATGTGTATCTTGTTATGGTTGCTTTTTATATTGACCACATCTTTAAGGTTTAATAAGGTTGACAAAATTTGTATTGATATGATAAATGACTCACTCCTCCTCTCCCCCACCCCCCCTCGCTTAGTTATCTTGGTGGACTTTACTTTCTAACAATTGGTATTAGAGATTGGTCATAGGTTTGAATCCTGTAGGACATGATGAGGAATGTTGGGAAAGGGATTGTTGGCAGTGGGCCAACATCTCTTATAGGGTTTGTGACAAGGCTTAACCTCCTCGTGTGGTTCTATAAGACTATTGGTTGTATTAGGCATTAACATGTCAATCTTTTGGTGCAACGACAACCTTGACCTTTCTAGTAGAGGTAAGATCTTTTCATGGATTGCCCAGCTTTTATAGAAAGTTTATATGGAATTTTAGTAGTATTTGTGGACCCTTGACTAAAACAATGAGAGAGGATAGAAAAGAGTTTTAAGTGGACTATAGAGGTAGATTAAAGTTTTAATTTGTTGAAATGGATAGTTACAGAACAACCTATTTTTATGCTTTCAGATTTTAACAAGGTGTTTCAAGTAAACTTTGATAGTAGTGGTACTATAATAGGAGTTGTTTTAGTACTTCCATATTTTAACAAGGTGTTTCAAGTAGACTCTGATGCTAGTGGTATTGCAATAGGAGTTGTTTTGAGCCAAGAAGGTAGAACTAAAGAGGAGGAAAAAATAGAGAGGTTGATGAAGCGTGCTCCCCTCAATACCATAAACACACAATAGAAATCTAGAGAAACAACAAAATTTTCTCAAGAACAAAAAATGTGCTTCTTATTATCTCAACAAATATGGAATTACAGATTTTCAGATATACAATATAAAAAGCCACACCATTGGTTCATTTATAATATTCTCCAAGACAAAGCCATGAACTACCACTTAGAATTGACATAAACAATTTAGAGGCCTACTTCTTAGAGAAAAGTTTCCACCGTTTGAGAAGGTTATAGAAATTTAGCCCTAACCATTGAAGCTAACGGATCCCCAAATAATTATTATTTTCATATTTATTACATAAAGTCGGCTCAAACTATAGTTTTAGGTAGCCCGATTTTCAGAGGCCGTAACTTTCAAACCATAGCTTCGACTTGCAACTATAAGTACTTTTTAGAATCAACAACTTCTAATCTACAAAACCATGATCATGTAAGATTCACTAGTTGGGGTTCAACCTCATTCCAAAGCCTCTAAGGCCTTCAAAATTAAGTTCAAATATTTTTTACCCAAAAACCTCAATACCTTTTGCAATATATATGGTATGACAGTGCAGTTCCATTAACAGACAAATATAACTAAGATGATCCTTGACATGTCAAATCAAAACATTCTTAGCTCATATGACACACTTACTAAAAAATGTAAGTTTCCACAAATAGTAACTCTGTATTGAAATAGCTCTTACTCAAAGACACAAACAAAAATATTTTTGGGTGATGCAAGATTGCCCTTACACCCACGACTTATCTGGTATAAGTGATGGCTGATACAACCCCTATGTTCTGCTTCACTCCTTTTTCCATCTAACATACTCTACAACTCTGTGGAAATTTTTTTACATCTTTTTGCAATTGTGACTGGTAATAATTCCCAACAACAAAAGAAATGGTTTAATCTTGGCCAAAATGTCTAGCCAATCCTCTAGTATGTTTCTCCTAGATGAGATTCTTCCTCATTGAGCTTCTTGGAATGCAGAAGATACTTCCTTGGAATAGCATTCCATCTTGGATTATGAAATGAAACCACTTTATCTTGTCAAGTGTAACAACTTTTATATAGTATTACAGGCTTTCCAAGCTTCACCAAAATTAGGATTCTCTAAATACAAACTCATGAGTTCCTTGAACCCAACCACCTCAATCTACATGTCAACAAAAGTCATCTTCTACTAAGAGAATCTGCAACTCTGTTAGACTTTCCATTTCTGTGTTTCAAAAAAATATGTGTAACTCTAAAAAAATCAATCCATTTCAAACATCAGTGATTCAACTTTTCTTAACTATTCAAACATCACAAAGCTTTATGATTAGTATATTAAAAAAACTCCTTAGGAAGAATATAGTGTCTCCACTTCTTCAATGCCTGAACTATAACATAAAGTTCCTTATCATAAGCATAATATTTTTTCTACATCATTCTAAGCCTATTCACTATTGTTTTTTGTGTATATCGGTTGCTGGTCTATGTTTTTTGTTGGTTTCTTGATGCTTATTATCAAGTTTTAACTTTATCCAACTAAGTTTTAATTCTTGTTCTTTAAAGTTTAACTTATGTAACTTGAACTGGGGTTTTAGACCTCCTTAAAACCTATTTTTACCTTAATCCAAAAATAACATGTATTAGGATAGAAAGGAGTTTAAGTGGACTACGTGGGAAGATTAGAGTTTTAGTTTGTTGAAGCAGAAAGTTACAAAACAACCTATTTTAGTACTTTCAAATTTTGGTTGAGATAAAACCATTACTTTGGTCTAGGAATTATTACTAGTGATAGTTGCAACAAGATGTAAAGCAATTTGTACAAAGTTGCAGAGTATGTCATATGGCTAAATGAGTGAAGAAGAATATTGGGTTGTATCAGCCATTACCTGTACTAGAGAAGTCATGGGAGGGTATCAACATGGACTTTGTTCTTGACTTAGCAAGGACTCATCAAGTGCATGATTTGATTTTTGTGGTGATTGATAGGTTTTCAAAGATAACCCATTTCATTCCCTACAAGAAGACTAGTGATGATGTACATCTGACAAAGCTATTTTTTAGAGAAGTGGTGAGACTACATGATCTACATAATAGCATAGTTTTAGATCTAGATACCAAATTTGTTGGGTATTTCAAGCACACATTATGGAAAATGTTGGAGACAGATCTAAATTTTTTCTCATCACATCATACACAGACTGGTGGATAGACATAGGTTGTGAATAGAAGTTTGGGGAACTTGTTGAGAGGCTTTCTTGGAGACAAGCTAAAGGGATGAGAATTGAATTTACCAAATGCAAAATTTGCATACAATATTTTTTGTCAACAAGAGTACTAGTAAATTCCTATTTCAGATTGTATATGGGAGTAGTCCCAGAAATAGTTCTAAATTAAGGAAGTTGGATAAAAGAGAGATAAGTAGCACTAAGGCTAAGAATTTTGCTGAATAATTGAAGAACACCCACGACCAAGTACAAAAACACATTACAAAGATGAATACACAGTACAAGGCTAAAGAATATGAGAAAATGAGGTATAACAAATTTTAGGTTGGGGATGAAGTCATGGTTCATTTTAGGAAGGAAAGATTTCTACTAGGTACATGTAACAACTTGAAAATGAAAAGTTTGGAGCATGCAAGATACTAAAAAAAAATGATTGAATGTCTGTGAAGTTGAGTTACCCACTGAATTGAATATTTCACTAGAATTTAACATTTTAGATTTGATAGAGTACTATGAAGGAGGCATTGAAGATGAGGTCATAGAAGAAAACTAGAGTATTCTAACAACTACTTTAACTACAAAGGAGATTGAGGAGATAATGTACAATCATGTTGGAAGAAGTACAAGGAATATAACATATGAATAATATCTAGTCAAATGGAAAGGACAACCTATAGAAGATTCATCATGGCTTACATGGGAGGAGGTTAAACATCTTGGTTTTCCTCTAAACAACTGAGACATGTCAGGGTCACTTTTTAAATTACCTCGGGTGTCTAATGTAGGAGCATCCTCGGTGTAAGGGAAATCTTGCATAACCCAAAAATATTTTTGTGTTTGTCTTTTGAGTAAGGCCCATTTTAGTACAACATTATGATTTTTGGAAACCTACTATTTTTAGTGTGTCATATGATCTTAGAATTTTCTAATTTCATAGGTGGAGGTTCATCTTAGTTATTTCAGTCTGTTAGTGGAGTTGCATTGTCATACCATATATATTACACACAATATTGAGGTTTTTGGGCATGAAATCTTTGAGCTTAATTTTGAAGGTCTTAGAGGCTCCAAAAAAAGGTCGAACCCTAGCTAGCAAAGTTGACAACATCATAGTGTTGTAAATTAGAAGTTAACGTATCTAAAAAGTACTTATAGTTGCAAATTAGTGCTACAGTTTGAAATTTATGGCCTCCAAAAATTGAGCTACCTAAAAATATAGTTTGATGACCTTATGCAATAAATATGAAAATAATAGTTATTTGGGGGTCCGTTAGCATCAATGGTTAGGGCTAAATGTCTAGAACCTTCTTAGATGGTGGAAAATTACCTTTGCAAAGAAGGCCTCTAAGTTATTTACAATAGTCCTGGGTGGCAGTTCATGGATTTATCTTGAGTAATAATATAGAGGAAGCACCCCATGTAGCTTTGCATATTGTATTTCTGAAAATCAGTAATTCTATTTTGTGGAGATAATAAGAAGTACATTTTATGTTCTTGCAAAAATTATATTGTTTCTCTATTTCTATTGTGTTTTTATGGTATTAAGGGGAGCACACTTCATCATTCTCTCTATTTTTTCATCCTCTTTCGTACTATTCAATTTTGTTTTTGGTGTATGTTGGTTGTTGGTCTGTGTTTTTTGTTGGTTGTTGGATGCTTATTAGCAAGTTTTAACTTTATCCAACAAAGTCTTAATTTTTGTTCTTTAATGTTTAACTTATGTAACTTGAACTCGGGTTGCAAGCCTCCATAAAACCTATTTAAATACCTTAATCCAAAAACAACATATGTTGTAGGGTAGAAAAGAGTTTAATTGGACTATAGGGGGAGATTAGAGGTTTAATTTGTTGAAGCAAAAAGTTACAAAGCAACCTATTTTAGCACTTCCAAATTTTGGTCGAGATAAAACCATTTCTTTGGTTCCTATAAATTATTATTAGTGACAGTTGCAAAGAGATGTAAAACAATTTGTGCAAAGTTGCAGAGTGTGTCATATGGATAAAGGGGTGAAGCAAAATATTGGGTTGTATCATCCATTACCTGTATTAGAGAAGTCATGGGAAGATGTCAGCATGGATTTTGTTCTTGATTTACCAAGGACTCATCGAGGGTATTATTTTATTTTTGTACAAGAAGACTAGTGATGATGTACATGTGGTAGAGTTGTTTTTCATAGAAGTGGTGAGACTACATGATCTACCTAGTAATTCAAGCACACATTATGGAGGAAGTTGAAGTCACATCTAAAGTTCATCTCATCTCATCATACATAGACTAGTGGATAGACATAGGTTGTAAATAGAAGTTTGGGGAACATCTTGAGATGTTTGCTTGGAGATAAGCAAGGAATGAGATTTGATTTTACGACATACATAATTTGCATACAATAATTTTATCAATAGGAGTATTGGTAAATCACCATTCTAAATTGTATATGGGAGTAGTCCCATAAATGGTTATGAATTGAGGAAGTTTAATAAAAGAGAGATAAGTAGTGCCGAGGTTGAGGATTTTGCCAAATCTTTGAAGAACATCCACGACCAAGCTAGGAAACATATTACAAAGATGAATACATAGTGCAAGGATACAAAAATTGAGAAAAGGGTGTATAAGAAATTTTAGATTGGGGATGAAGTAATGGTTCATTCTAGGAAGGAGGAATTTCAATTGGGTATATATAACAAATTGGAAATTTGAAGAAGTTTGGACTGTGCAAGATACTAAAAAAGCATGATTTAGGAAATGCTTATGAAATTGTGTTATCCACTAAAGTGAATATTTCACCAGTACTTAACATTTTAGATTTGACAAAGTATCATGAAGGAGGCATTGAAGATGAGGTCGCAGAAGCACAATGAAGTATTCCAACAACTACTTCAATTAAAAAGGAGATTGAGGAGATACTTGACAATCATATTGGCAGAAGTATAAGAAATATAACATATGAATAATATCTGGTATAGAAGATTCATCATGACTTACATGGGAGGAGGTTAGCTATCTTGGTTTACCTCTAAACAATTGAGATGTGATACTGTCACTTCTCAAATTATCTCGGGTGTTTGATGTAGGAGCATCTTAGGTGTAAGGGCAATCTTGCATCACCCAAAAATATTTATGTTTCTATCTTTTGAATAAGGGCTATTTTAGTACAGAGTTACTATTTGTGGAAACTTACTATTTTTAGTAAGTGGGTCGTACAAGTTTGAAATTTTCTAATTTCACAGGTAGTAGTTCATTTTAGTTATCTTAGCCTATCAGTGCAACTACATTTTCATACTATATATATTGTAGAAGCTATTGAGGTTTTTGGATGCAAAATCTTTGAGCTCAATTTTGAAGGCCTTAGAGGCTCTAGAACAAGGTCTAACCCTAAGTAAAAAAACTTAATCTATTACGATGTTGTAGATTAGAAGTTGATGTTTCTGAAAAGTACCTATAGTTTCAAATCGAAGCTATGGTTTAAAAGTTATGGCCTCTAAAAATTGGACTACCTTTAAAAATACAGTTTGAGCCAACCTTATGCAATAAATATGAAAATTATAATTATTT
Source organism: Cupressus sempervirens (assembly GCA_028749045.1). NCBI lineage: Eukaryota > Viridiplantae > Streptophyta > Pinopsida > Cupressales > Cupressaceae > Cupressus > Cupressus sempervirens. The sequence goes on from CM053785.1 coordinate 411,023,634, forward strand.
GGGGGTTTGTAAGCCTCAACAGTTGGGGTTAAATGCCTAGAATCTTCTCGGACGGTGGAAAATTGGCTTTACAAAGTAGGCATGTAAGTTGTTTACAATAATTTTGTGTAGTAGTTTGTGGCTCTGTCTTTAATAACACTATAAAGAAAGCACCCATGTGGCTTTGCATATTCTATATCTAAAAATTTGTAATTCTATATTTGTGGAGACAATAAGAAGCCCATTTTCTGTTCTAGCAAAAATTTAGTTGTTTATCTATTTCTATTGTATGTTTATGGTATTAAGGGGAGAATGCTTCATCATTTTCTTTGTTTTTTCCTCCTCATTTTTCCTATTTGTTGTTGTTTTTGGTGTATGCTAGTTGTTGGTGTGTGTTTTTGGATGCTTATTAGCAAGTTTTAACTTTATCTAGCAAAGTCTTAATTTTTGTTCTTTAATGTTTAACTTCTATAACTTGAACTGAATTTCAGGCTTCCTTAAAACCTATTTTTACCTTAATCCAAAAAACAACATATATGTCTATTGATGACTTACTAAAACAAGTGTTGCATACAGCTCAAGTCGCTACCTATGGTGGGGTAGGAGGAAGAAGTATGTGGATGTCGTAGCAAAAGGGTTGAATTTGTCTTATGAATTCAAGAAATAAAAATTAAATGGAAACTAGCATACAAGCATTGTGCGTTAAACTTCTCTTGAAAAATCAATTATTCGGAGGGTAAAAGCACAAATCCGTGTCACCCTTTTGTAAAGGAAAAGGCTAACCAAAGTATAATGGTTCACCTTCAATGACTTAAAATTGGTATTATTATTTTGAATTTAAAAATGAAGTAAACTAATGAAATGTGTATAAATGGATGAATTTTAGGATTATAATTTTTAATAATTATTTGGAATAAGAATTGATATGTTTTCCTAATTTTTATACATTATTTTTTAGCTTTTGAAAAATGTTGAAAATTAGGGATCTAGTTCCCACCACAAAATTATATGAAAATTAACTTATTTAACTTTGATCTCAGACTATGCTATTGATAACATACATAGGTAGAACATTCAAGAATAAAAATTGGTTTCAAACCTATATTTTCTCTTTTATAATAATTCAAATTTCAACTCACTTGAAATCGATAGTTTTCATCTCCCACAACATTTTTCAAAACCAATATATTCTAACTAGGACAAAAATTATATATTCTAGAAGAGGACTCTCTCCTCAAGAATATCATACAATTTTTAATTTTTTTTTATATGATTTAATATTGTTTCTTTGTCAAATTTGACATATTTTCGAGTATTAAATAACATGCTTGAGGAGAATTTTTAATTACAATATACTATATCTAATTAGAGCACTAGAAAATCTATATGAGAATGTTCTTGAATTTGAGCTCTATAAAATGGTGTTTATAGGTTATTAAAACAATATTATGAAAAATTGTAAGAGTTATTGAAACACCACTTTTCTAAAATAATTTTATTTTTTTAGTAATTGGATACAAACTAGTATAAAACATGCATTTAATAGACATTTCCAATTAAAAAAGTGTGAGACCATATATAACTTAGCTAGAATGAATTTACCTAGCTCATATGTTTGAACAAAATTGATTTTTAGATATAAATACTCAAGTTTCATTATTCTGATAAGTTAGCCTGAAAGGTGACACAACTTTGTACTTTTACCCATGAAAAATCAATTAAACAACCTTATTAATCTGCAACTCTGATTGCATTATTAATTTGGAGAAACAAATATTTGCAAAAACAAAAAAATCAAATAATAGTGAAATTAAGTCCAAACATATGCTCAGAATAATTTAGGGCTCACAACAAAATTCCATAAAACTTGTTGAGTAAATTTTGGATATAGTTTGCTCGTTGGTTTTGGAGTATTATCAGAAAAAAAATTATTGGACATCATCATGGGAACATTTCATGTGGAGAAGATTGATAATCTAATTGGAGGTGACAACCTACCTTGAAAAATACCCAAAAGATGTGAAGCATGAAAATAGGTATTCTTGATTAAATATTTAATTAAAGCCTTCATCTATTGAACATTGGATATTATCTAGCCATGTGGACAACCCAGACCTAGAGCCAAAAATTTATCCTGACTAGTAGAAACATACATGTCAATAGGAAAATTCAAACTTTGTAAATTGTTTTAGAAAAATGAGATCATCGTTAATCTAGTTCAATGTGAAAGCCACCTTGAAGACCACCAGCCTAAAGGTGAGAAAAAATGAAAATAGCTAGTGCTGATTAATAATTTGAAATATGCCTCTACCTATTGAGAATTTGATATTGTCTTAAATCATGCACATTTTTTAACAAAACACTCACAGAGACTTTGCACATATTTTAAAAAACATACACAACAGATATATTTTAGATAATCTAGAATCATGTCACAACCACATTATTATTGTGTCAAAATGTAGTTTCATAATAATTAAATAAAATAAAGAATGATAGTCTTCTGAGAACTAGAAACAATCCTATAGTTCAGAATGCCTATAAACTAGGCATACACTCATAATGCACTAATGGCTGAGAATTGATCAATAAACAACTCATAACACCTTATGTATCTATTTCGTGAATCTTCTCTTTGAGTTTGACCTTCTTTGAGAGCTCAATGTAGTATTGTTGAATAGATGTGAAGTATTATTATATATGATGATTGTTTCCCACACAAGATAGGAAGATCCACATTCTAATATACTTGATCCTGAAGCCTGCTCGCTAATGCCTTGTACTCATCCAACGAAAAAAAGAGAGCTTCAAAATTTGCCACCTAAGAATAGACACTAAGCAAGAAGTTATGAGTAGCCTCCAGTTGCAACATCTCGATGTCCATAGTGTGGACCAAATTCAACAATTCAAGGGTGCCAACAAACTAGACAAACCTAGCCCACGGTTGACCCCAAATTAGTAAAGTGAAAGGCATTTGTAGAATGCAACACTACTTTTCTGTCCACAATAATCTAGCCACAAATTTCTCCAAAATGTCCCAAAATGAAGGTTCTATTATAAGTATCCTAATATTTGGCTTGTTATTAAAAGGATATACTCACCTTTCCAAAGTGCCTTCAGTGAAGGAGGAGGCTCCTCCATATTGATATCCAATAATTCAAGCTTAATTAAACAACTAGCTCTTCTTGCCTATTCTTCAGTCACCCACAAATGAGTAGAGAATGGTTTCAAAATCCCCAAAGCAACCTTTTCTGCTTCTCCTCCCTTGAAACAAACAACTCATAGTTGCTTGCAATGAGTTTGAAGCTCTACATGGTTCCAAATATATACACTGCCCCCACCTCAGTCAGAACAATAGCAAGGAAAAGTGAAAGATTGTAAACTAAAATTAGGGCTCCCAAAGATTTGAACATAACACATTTTCTTGGGTCAGTATGCTTTGAGTTTTATTTGTTTTCTTAAAGATAGGAATTGGGTTACTATCTCTTCTATAATGAAAAAATTGATTTTTTGCATTGCCACTGACGCTAGAGGCTACTAATCTTAGTTTGGTCTTAACGCAAAATGGACACAACATAAGCATTGAAGATAGTATTAATGACCTATAGAGCCATATTTTAAAAATTTTTATGGCATTAATCTAGCCAAATCAAAACCCTTGAGTACAAAATGGAATTTTTTGAAACGGATTTTAATGCATGAAACCGATTCTAGTGAAAAGTCAAAATTGGGTGCCCAATATTAGATAAAATAAGAAGAGACAGGAGGAGAAAACAAGAATTCATAAGTATTATGATGCAGGCAAGGGATGGATAACTAGGGCCCGCGACACACCTAGCTATCCAAACCACCCTGCAAGAGTTAACACAACGGAAGCAAACACGAGGAACAACACCAAGGAAAGAGAGAACAAGGATATATTTATTGATTCATCAAATATTCAGCATACATGCCCAGCTGCAAGGCCTTCTAGGTTACGGCCAATTGCAAATGTACAACTTTCAAATCTCCAAATCAGCTTTTTAAATCCACATATCTCTTTTCTTTTGAACTCTCCCCTAAAATTTTCCCTAACCCTAAACCTAAACACCCTACTTATACTTCCCAAAATGGCTTACGGATAATTCTAGAACATAGAGAAACCACAAGTCGACCCTCATCAAATATAATTAACTATACCAAAATTAAATGTGAGCAAAGTCGGCCCAATTCGAACTAGGCAAAATTAACTAATGTACAGGATTACAAAGAAACCCAGGATGCTCCTGCATCATATTATGATTTAATGAGCAATAGACCTACACAACCGGGAAAATGCAAATGATAAGAATAAAACTTCAAAAGGCTTACCTGTTTCAACACTAATAAATATCAATTCCTCTTGTCCCGACGACTTCCTTTCCTATTTATTGCTTTGTCCTGCAATGTAAACAATGCAATGCAATAAGGCATAATTTTCTTAAGTAAAAACATAAATGATTAAAGAACAATACCTCTGGATTATAATGAGAAAGTAAATTCCCAGAACACAAAGTGGAATGCTAGAAAGCCATGTTATCAAAGTAACAATTAAATGCAAAAGGCCACGTCCACTATTTTACGTAGGTCTTCCCACCTCTTGCCATAATATTCTCTATTCCCACAACTTGCTACCAATATTATGCCGAATTTCTATGCAATAAATTGATAAGATCGCTGGGATAAGATCGCTGGGAAATTGCAGGGGAGCCAATGAAAAAAACTAGAAATTTGCATGAAGGAAAATGAGTTTAATAGAAATGAATTGATAGACGTTATTATATAGAAAATTTGTGATTCTTTGCACTAAAATCGAGAGGAGAACAAATGCAAAAAAGAGCACCAAAAACTTCACTAAGGCAAGGATTAATAAAAGATTTAAAAAAATATACATCTTAATATAAAATACCAATATCACACCTTATTTCTTTAGAATATGAATATTTTACAACTCTTTAAAAGCACAAATTCTCTATCACTAAACCAATTTATTTATAATGGTACAATTTCCCTTCTTTCTCTTTCTGTAACAGTACTCTTTAGCGAGGTTGGTTCCTTCCATGTTATTAGTTCCCGCCTACAACTATAAATGAATGGAATCATTAAGTGCTCCAGTAAATTACTTTTCATCAATGAAATTTTAGAATTAATCTATCTGTAAAGTTTTTACATAGTTTTCTATTTTATTTTATTTTTTCAAATTTTAAAAATCTTATTTATGTAAGTTTCTATTGGCTCCGACTATAGAAGACAATGCAAAAATTGAATTTTGAAACTAAAATTACAAAGAAATTAGCCATGTACTTTTGCATTAAATGCTAGAACTTAAATGTGATACATGTATCCTTTCTTCTGAATCATTTTTACTAGATCATTCTTTGTCCCTGCCTTTCTTCTATAAATGTCACAAGAATGCAAATTTACAGATTTACTTGTCCTGAACCAGGAAATTTATGACATGAATCCAAGAGAGCTGCCCAAGCCAATCCGCTCTAAGAAAGGAACAAAATCCCCAATCCGAAAATGAGCAGCCACTCCCATGAAATCATCCATTAATACCTGTTTAAAGATAGCATTTTAAATTATTAAACACCAATCCATTGCGATGGACTAAGGTGACATAAATCCTCTTTGAACACTTCCTCATTTTTCCCTTCAAAGGCATGAATTTAATTTTATATCTTTGTTTGCGAACAAGAAAAAAAATTGTTCCTAGGTCTTTATTTGAGGGTATTGTAGATTGAAGTGGCCAGGGTTCGCTTGGTGCCATGGCCGCAGTCTTTTAATTAATCAATTACCATTTCATGGCATCTAAGCACATAATTTTTCTATTCCAAAAGGTCTAGTTTCCCTTAAAATTCTGTAGTTTTTTCACCTTCGAATTGTGGTAACTGTTTTGGCACATTTTTTTATTGCTCTTTTGCTGCATAATTTTTCCATGGATTTCTAAAATCGTATATAAATCATATATCATAAACGATTTGCTCACCGCTTTCTGCCTATGCCATTTTCAATTTTTTTGTGGAGTCGAGATGCAGAGAGATGTTAGAAGAACATAGAATTACTGTCATTTCCCAATACTTGGCCCATTTTTTTTTATCATCTTCCTACTTCCGCCTATTTCGTGCCTTGTCACAATGTTGTAGTTCAACAATTGTTCATATGCATGAGTTTGTTCATGTCACCTATTTTGTAATTGCATGTTAACCAACAAACACATGAACACATGCCATCCATTACAAAATGCAATTTAAGGTTAATAATACTTGCAAAATAACTATTATAAATAAAATCTTTAAAATTAAAATATGAATTGAGTAATGTGTGATTTAATAATTGTTGTGTTTTAGTTTTATATGTTTTAGGAGACTTTGAAAGTACGACATTTTTATCCAATGCCTTATCTAACACTATAACTACTTTCTGTTTTTAATTAGATATAAATATTGATGTATCAGAGTTCCTATTAGCAAATTTTTTAGATCAGGATGACTTTGATGAGCTAATCAAATTCATTGGTATACAGATGCTATTATCATCTCTATTGTGGACCATATGTTTTATATAATCGAACAAGTAACTAGTCATAGCAATTACTATAATGAATATTAATGTGATCATTCTTATGTCTCCACAATGCACCAATATTTTTTTACAACTATTTTGTAGCTTTTTTTAAAATTCTTTTAGTTACTTTATTCAATTTTTAAATAATTGTTCAATATTTGATGTTTGATAAATTATAAGGGGAACTGATGTATATGTCAAGGTGGTTATTATGAATAATAAAATAGATAGTAACAATTTTTGGGTCTACTTTTGTATATTTTTCAATTGGGAATAATTAAATAATTATTTATTTAAATATTAATTAACTTAATACTTCACATATATGCTACTAGTTTTTTAAATTATTGTTTAAATTTGAATAATTTTATATTTAATTTATTATTTTAAATTTTTACTTGTATTTAGTTTAGAAATTAAATTTTTTTTGGTCTCTTATTATATATTTTTCAATTGGGAATAATTAAATAATTCTTTATTTTAATATTAAAATTAACTTAATACTTCAAATATATACTATTAATTTTATAAATTATTGTTTGAATTTCAATAATTTTATATTTAATTTATTGTTTTTAATTTTTACTTGTATTTAGCTTAGAAATTTATTTTAATAAAATTCTATCAAATCTCAGTAAAATTAGAAGTTCGATAGCTTTCAAACCTAAACTATAACATTGACAGTAGATGTCTATTAGTAAATCATTTAATATTTTAGTTGAATAGCTCAATATTTTGTTGACTACATGTAGTTACATTCTAACAATTTTGTCAACACAAAAAGTGTTTGTAGGAAGAAGAAAGAGGCACATGACATATCCTATGAACTGGTTAGAAAGATAGAGACAATTAAAATCACACACACCTATATCTCCATACTTACCTACTTGTATGGCTCATTAGTTAATGTAAAATTCTTTTCAAATTATCATTTAAACAACTAATTACTCTAAAAGATATTTAACCAATACTATGAAAATAATCTTAATAACGCAGTTAGAAATAAAATGGACTCTTTGGAAACACCATCTTAAATTAATTTATTAAAAAAAATTTGAATGTAACAATAGTTTTCATCCTTGTTATTATTTTACACAAACATTCTTGTATCTCGTCAATTGATAAGTAGGAGATAATTTCCACAACAAGTCAAATTGTGATATTGCTATCAGGATTTAATTGTGTGATTTTGAATCAAACTCATTGACCCATGTTTCATGAGTAGTGATTCAACATGAATCCATCTCTCATGAGAATAAATGGAACACTTAGCACTCATTGGATCTAGGTGATGCTCACAAGGGTGAAGCACTGGGACTTCCTAGGAGGTCACCCATCCCAGTACTACTCCAGCTTGAGCGTGCTTAACTACGGAGTTTCCTCCATGGTTAAACCCAAAACTTGCAACCCCATTTGCAAAACCTTCACCAAGTGTTGTGCCTTATGAACCATTCATTAGAAAGCCCCTTAAGCTTATCAATTGATAAGGAGGAGATAATTTCCATAGAAAGTCAAATTGTGATATTGCTATCAAGATTTAACTGTGTGATTTTAAGTCAAACTCATTGAACCATGTTTCATGAGTAGTGATTCAACATGAATGCATCTCTCATGAGAATAAATGGAACACTTGGCACTCATTGGATCTAGGTGATGCTCACAGGGGTGAAGCACTGGGACTTCCTAGGAGGTCATCCATCCCAGTACTGCTCCAGCCTAAGCGTGCTTAACTTCTAAGTTTCCTCCATGGTTAAACCCAAAAATTGCAACCCCATTTGCAAAACCTTCACCAAGTGTTGTGCCTTATGAACCATTCATTAGAAAGCCCCTTAAGCTCATCAATTGATAAGTAGGAGATAATTTTCACAAGAAGTCAAATTGTGATATTGCAATTAGGATTTAACTGTGTGATTTTGAGTCAAACTCATTGATCCATGTTTCATGAGTAGCGATTCAACATGAATCCATCTCTCATGAGAATAAATGGAACACTTAGCACTCATTGGATCTAGGTGATGCTCACAGGGGTGAAGCATCGAGACTTCCTGGGAGGTCACCCATCCCAGTAATACTCCAGCCTGAGTGCGCTTAACTATGAAGTTTCCTCCATGGTTAAACCTAAACTTGCAACCCCATTTGCAAAACCTTCACCAAGTGTTGTGCCTTATGAACCATTCATTAGAAAGTCCCTTAAGCTCATCAATTAATAAGTAGGAGATAATTTCCACACCAAGTCAAATTGTGATATTGCTATCAGGATTTAACTGTGTGATTTTGAGTCAAACTCATTTACCCATGTTTCATGAGTAGTGATTTAACATGAATCCATCTCTCATGAGAATAAATGGAACACTTAGCACTCATTGGATCTAGGTGATGCTCACAGGGGTGAAGCACTAGGACGTCCTACGAGGTCACCCATCCTAGTACTACTCTAGCCTGAGTGTGGTTAACTACAGAGTTTCCTCCATGGTTAAACCCAAAACTTGCAACCCCATTTGCAAAACCTTCACCAAGTGTTGTGCCTTATGAACCATTCATTAGAAAGCACCTTAAGCTCATCAATTGATAAGTGGGAGATAATTTCCATAGCGAGTCAAATTGTGATATTGCTATCAAGATTTAACTGTGTGATTTTGAGTCAAACTCATTGACCCATGTTTCATGAGTAGTGATTCAACATGGATCCATCTCTCATGAGAATAAATGGAACACTTAGCACTCATTGGATCTAAGTGATGCTCACAGGGGTGAAGCATCGAGACTTCCTGGGAGGTCACCCATCCCAATACTACTCCAGTCTAAGCACACTTAACTACAGTTTCCTCCACGTTTAAACCCAAAACTTGCAACCCCATTTGCAAAACCTTCACCAAGTGTTGTGCCTTATGAACCATTCATTAGAAAGCCCCTTAAGCTCATCAATTGATAAGTGGGAGATAATTTCCATAGCGAGTCAAATTGTGATATTGCTATCAAGATTTAACTGTGTGATTTTGAGTCAAACTCATTGACCCATGTTTCATGAGTAATGATTCAACATGGATCCATCTCTCATGAGAATAAATGGAACACTTAGCATTCATTGGATCTAGGTGATGCTCACAGGGGTGAAGCATCGAGACTTCCTGGGAGGTCACCCATCCCAATACTACTCCAGCCTAAGCACACTTAACTACAGTTTCCTCCACGGTTAAACCCAAAACTTGCAACCCCATTTGCAAAACCTTCACCAAGTGTTGTGCCTTATGAACCATTCATTAGAAAGCCCCTTAAGCTCATCAATTGATAAGTAGGAGATAATTTCCACAGTAAGTCAAATTTTGATATTGCTATCAGGATTTAACTATGTGATTTTGAATCAAACTCATTGACCCGTGTTTCATGAGTAGTGATTCAACATGAATCCATCTCTCATGAGAATAAATGAAACACTAAGCACTCATTGGATCTAGGTGATGCTCACAAGGGTGAAGCACTAGAACTTCCCAGGAGGTCACCCATCCTAGTACTATTCTAGCCTCCATGGTTAAACTCAAAACTTGCAACTCCATTTGCAAAACCTTCACCAAGTGTTGTGCCTTATGAACCATTCATTAGAAAGCCCCTTAAGCTCATCAATTGATAAGTAGGAGATAATTTCCACAGTAAGTCAAATTTTGATATTGCTATTAGGATTTAAATATGTGATTTTGAATCAAACTCATTGACCCATGTTTCATGAGTAGTGATTCAACATTAATCCATCTCTCATGAGAATAAATGGAACACTAAGCACTCATTGGATCTAGGTGATGCTCACAAGGGTGAAGCACTGGAACTTCCCAGGAGGTCACCCATCCTAGTACTATTTCAGCCTGAGCGCGCTTAAGTACGGAGTTTTCTCCATGGTTAAACCCAAAACTTGCAACCCCATTTGCAAAACCTTCACCAAGTGTTGTGCCTTATGAACCATTCATTAGAAAACCCCTTAAGCTTATCAATTGATAAGTAGGAGATAATTTCCACAGTATGTCAAATTGTGATATTGCTATCAGGGTTTAACAGTGTGATTTTGAGTCAAACTCATTGACTTACGTTTCATGAGTAGTGATTCAACGTGAATCCATCTCTCATGAAAATAAATGGAACACTTAGCACTCGTTGGATCTAGGTGATGCTCATAGGTGTGAAGCACCGGGACTTCCTAGGAGGTGAAACATGGGTCAATGAGTTTGACTCAACATCACACAATTAAATCCTAATAGCAATATCACAATTCTTGTATCTCACCAATATAGTAAGGAGGAATTTAGAAGCTTGCGCCCTTTGTTACTTTTCGAATTCTTGTCCGTTGGATCTTTTATACGCATTTACTTGTTAGTTCAATGTGAAAAACTAACGTAAGTTCAATATAACCGTACAGATATTAAATCTAACCAGGTGAGGGCAGATGGCTCATTTCTACACAATACTTATTTTAATAAATTTATGCTTTCTACTTTGCTTGTCCGGAATAAATAAAGAAACATACCTGATGTTACCATATACCTCCTCTACTCTCCCCGCATTTAAACACTCGATAAATAATGCTCTTGATGTCGTCTGCACATGAATTCATAACCAAATGAATCACGAGACTATCTGGTCATTCACACACGTAGCCGCACAAAGTCAAAAGTGCATTGAAAGGAGCAAATGTGATGTCTCAGCATCACGCACTCTGCATACCGAACCACCAAATGCCATTCAATGTACATTCATAATTCCCAACCTCTTCCCGCCAATACCACTCTCTTCCAAGCCCTCATATGGTTGGGAACTCACCTACTCAGATGAACGTCGCTCCATTCATTAAATGCGGACAGTATAATGATTAATCGAGTTCAGTAGATGACACATTAGGTTGGCAGAAAGCAGTAATAGCTAGTATGAATAGAACATCGATAACTGTTCCCCTCCATTTATGTCATCAATAGCCTCCTTATTTATACAAGCAAATTCCTTCTCTACTCCGCATCCCAGAGTTCCTGATTTTTAGTGCGCGCAGGATTGGACGGGTTGAACAAGATGAGGATTTTAACTGGTTTGATTGTTCTGATCTTGGTATGTTTTTCTTCTCAAAAGTCACTGTATTATCTTGTTATTTAATTTTATTTCTACAGTGATTGTTGTTTCTGGGTTTGCTTATGTATATCATTTATATCAATGTTTCAAACCACACACTGAAATTCATCAAAAAATCTAAAGAACAAATAAGTTATATTGAATCTTTCAAATCGCAAAGATCTATCAGAAGTACAAATAAGTTATGTTATTGAATACTAATTTATATTAAATGTTTCAAATCACACACTCAGATCTATCTATCAAGGAATGAAAAAGATGAAAAGAACAAATAAGATATACTATGGAATACCGATCAAATATAAAGAAAGCGAAAGGTAGGCATGACTTGTATTTGTGAAAAAAAAGGCACAGAAAATATAAAATCAAAGGTCACTCACTTTTTCTTATGTATTTGTTAGTGGGTTTTCAAGAGTGTGTCCTTTTTGTTCTTGTAGCTAATTTACTTCTCTACGGAGTTTTGTTTGATCCCATCTGGTCAGCTTAACATTGCACCAAGACTTGACTTGATTCTTGTTGATGCCATGGCATACTAAGGCTTGATTCTTATTGATCCTATCTGGATGGCTAAAACATGATACACTAAGACTTGATTCTTAGACTAAGAATAATAAATCCAAAAACTTATTCTAATGTTCAAAATATATATTCTATCCGATGAATTGTTTAATCTTGCTATGCTTACGAGTTTTGAATTTTTTTTTGGAATTGACAGATAGTATTGGTAACCGAAGCCGCCACTTTGCATGGCAAGCGGGTATCATCAACCCTAACATACTGGCACGAGAAGCTGCCCATGACGGCCATGCCAGAAACACTGAAACAACTCATCTCAGCCGAGGACGAAAAGGTGGCGGTGAACGTAGGCAAGGGAGGAGTGAACGTGAACGTCGGCAAGGGTAAAATGCCCCCACCAAAACCCCCAACAAAAACCCCACCAAAACCCCCAAAACCGGCACCGAAAGGCAAGGGAAAAGGCGTCGGGGTTTCTGTTAAGCCTCCCACAAAAGGCGGCGGCGGTGGGGTGTCCGTAAGCACACCAGGCAGAGGCGTCGGAGTACACGTGGGCACGAAATCTCCATTCGACTACAACTACGCCGCAGACGCACAGCTGCTCTCCGATCCGTCGCTGTCGATGTTCATGCTGGAGAAAGACTTGCATGTCGGAACCAAAGTATCTCTACGTCTCGTGCAGGAGAACAATCCAGACTCTCAGAAGGCTTATTTTCTTCCTCGAGGTGTGGCCGAAGAAATACCCTTTTCTTCCCACAAGATCTCCGTTGCGTTAAGCGAGCTCAACGTAGAGGAAAACTCAGACATGGGCGTGGCCATGAAGGAGACTTTGCAGGAATGCGAGAGTCCCGCCATCAATGGCGAGAGCAAGTTCTGTGCCACGTCATTGGAGTCAATGATTGATTACACTACCTCGCAGTTGGGAAGTAACCGTTTAACCGTTCTGGCCACGAATGTTCCAAAGACGGCGAAATCAGTTAAGCAGGAGTATACTATCGTTGGCGTGAAGTATGTGAGCAAGCCGGGAGAGAAGTCTGTTGTGTGTCACAGTCAGAAATATGCGTACGCGGTGTTCTACTGCCACGAGGCGCAGGGAACGAAGACTGCTACGGTTTGGGTCAAGGGCCAGGATGGCACCCTCGCAGAGGCCGTGGCGGTTTGCCACGTGGATACTAGTGCTTGGAACCCTAGCCACGTGGCTTTCCAGGTGTTGAATGTGAAGCCTGGTGCGGCTTCTATCTGCCATTTCATTCCTGAGGACCACGTTGTGTGGCTGCCGGCCAACTAGAACATGCCGCGTGCATGTTATTATTAATTATAGACGATATATATGTGTATGTCATTTGTATTGTCGGTTGCTGGTATTAGAACATGCTTCTTGTTATGTTTGTTGTGAAGAGCAGTAGCTCTACTCTTTATGGTATTTGTAATCATTGTACAATAAATAAATTTATTATGTTACTGCAGATATGGTGAGATGATAATATGCATTATATTTAATGCTGCGAACTGTCACATATATTACACAGACTTTTAATTGTTGGCCAGGCTCCCAGAACTGGACTTTAGCCGTTGTTTTCAGGAATTTAAGCCACTTCGAATAGCCTGGTTTAGAGTAAATATTTGTGCTGGCTTGTAACTCTTAATTATGGTTAGCTTCTCTGTCCTAGTTTGGAAAGCGTTTTTCGGATTCACCATGTCATGTGGGTCGCTTTGAACCTTAAGATTTGGGCATAATCAAAGAACACGCCACCATCTTTGTTTGCCATCAATTATGGTCAGCTTAAGCGTTTCTTGGATGCACGACCGTCAAGTTTGTCGGAGTGAATGAATCTTAAGAGATGGGCATAATCAATGAACACACACCTTCACCTTTGTATATTTGTCTATATACAATTATTTGATGTTAACCTTGGAACTCAATGTCACTAGAGCTTGCACCGGGGCAGGGTGCAAGTGTATAGCCGATAGGCGTGAGGGATTGCAAAGCAGCTTTAAAATTCTCGAACAAGTTGCATAAATTTTTTATTTCAAAATCTAACTGGTCCAAATGAACTGTAGATCAGCAAATAAGAATAATGCCAATGCTGAAATCTGTCTGAGTACTTACAAGAGGAATTACCTTGTCTGATTAAGCTTACACGGTGATCTAAGAAATTGGTAATACATAAAATACTACAAGGTTGTCTTCCATTAAATTGATTGAATCATAAGTGCTTTAGCAATAGTATTATCTTTACATGTGTACTTTTCGTTGACTAAAATACATTTGATGATGATTCCAGATGGACATGTATTCTTTAGTTGCTGGGCTTGGTTGAAAAATTATTTTTGATTCACACAATTTGTTGTGCAATATTCTCTCTCAAAACGCAGTCACAAATTCTTGTCCAATAGAACATGTTCTACAAAGAGCACGCTAGATGGGGCTTGAAAAAGTTTCCAATCAAATGTCAAAAGGCAGGGGATACACAAAGAGCACAAGGATATATAGGCGCCTAACTTGCCATATATTTAATGTCTATTACTATTTGGTATGGAGTATAGTTTCACTCAAAGACATGAACATTTATCTGATATTTCATGTGTATCGCTATTGGCCCTGGTATAGAGATTCATTCCAAAGTTCAAATACATAAGCAGTAATGTGTACTGCTATTTGGTATGGGGGTAGAGTTCCACTCCACGTATATAAAAACTTGATGCGTACTAATATTTGGCCTAAGGTATTAATTCACTCCATATACATGAGTAGTTGATGGGTATTGCTATTTGGTACAGGGGTATAGTACTTATCTTGACAAATACGTAATGTGTATTTTTATTTGACCAGAGGCATAGATCCCCCCTCCAAATATGTTAGCACTTATCTTCCCAAATAGTTAATGTGTAGTGCTATTTGACCAGAGACAGGGATCCACAATGAAAATGTAGATTTCCAGGTTAGTTTTATGATAGGAAGTGAAATCATCCTATTATGAGTCATGACAGATTTGCTGTGCATAATTATATGTCCAGAAAATATGTTTAATGGTTTCTCTTTTGTGGCAGAATATGCACTTGAGAATTTGAGTAGTACAGAAGGTAGGGCATTCATTTAGAACAAGTTTGCAGTGCATAACTTCCAAGGGAGAAATTGAGCTTTCCTCTCTACTGCTGATTTCCATATGACAAGGCCCAAGCTAAACTGGACCTAACAGCACCGAAAAAACTACAGCTGTTGATTTCAAAATAGAGCTTGTGTCAAGGTTTACAGTCACCCATATTAAGATCCGGGCATTCCTTGTTACTCCCAGAAGGTAACAAGTTGTTCCTAAGTAAGATCGAGTTTCATGGATGCAAAGCTTTAGCTCCGATCTGAATACAGTTTGCTGATAAATGTAAGTTGGCATCCCAAAGAAATTCGGTGTCGGCCAAAGTCGGTAACGTGCAAGACCCCGTCCATGTCATCCACCGCTCAGTAGCTTTCCATTCCGCTCATCAGAAAGTGAGCCAAAAATCGGAGCCGCGAACTGAATTTCCCGACCGTCACAAGCTGTAGCGTGAGGAATTCTCGATGGGCTATCGCCCAGGTGAAAGCCTATCGGCTAATAAACATGTTATTATGATGGGAATTTTAGTAACATAAAATATATTCATATGAATCTTATTAAATCTTATTTTGTTGATAAATATGGTTATTTACCTTTTAAAATTCTTTTCATAGGTGCTTGACAATATATAAAATTATGAATATTTAATTGTTAGAATCAACTAAATTATATACAATGGACAAATAAACACTTAATTAGAAGTTATCTTTTCGGTAATCTATTACAAATTGAAGAAATTAGTTCATCAAAGATACTCGTGAAGGAAGATCCTATCCTAATCATTAGTTCTTAGAGTTTGAATTCTGTTGTATGACATAATCAAAGACTTTGCCATCATCCTTTCTCACTACGAAATTATTAGACACCTCTACATGCAACTTGAGGCCAATGTAAGTCAAAAATATGTTTGGCATATTTGTAGGCATTTCTCCCTTAGTGCCTCAAGTGATGTTTTGAGGCATTTTATTTGACTTGGTGGTGTTCTCTTCTTTTGGCTTTTGTCAGCTTTGTTTAAAATATAAAGGTAGGTCTTACACTTCGTAGATGCTTTTGTCTTAAGGAAATGAGGAAACCTGTTGTAGGACAAACTCATCTAATATGTGTTCTAGCAACAACTTGTAGGCAAAGGGCATCAACATCAAGTATGTTAAGGTCACAATTAAAACATCAACTTTGAGGGAGCAAGCACTTTTCCATGTATCCTAAAAGACAATCATTACAAGAATGTCATGTGCTGAGATGTTCCAACTTCTTTGCTTGGATAAATTTCATGTTGCATTAGAGAAGTCAATTCTTTGTGAAGCTCTTTGCAGTAGGATATCATTAATATTGGTGTTAAGAATTGATTTCTTTCTCATAATTTAATTTCTAGTTCAAAATCAGCCATTTTATATTTGATTGTGCTTTTAAGCCTTTCTTGTGATATTCTAATCTTTGATTATATGGAAGGATCTTTGAAGTGATTAATTCATCTTGTATTAATATTGCACTCCTATAGTTTTAATCTAAAACCTTATGAGGTTAGATCATGCATTCAGTCTAAATGATATTTGAATATTTGGAATTATACCATGGCGTTAATAGATATTGTAATGAACATGGATGTATAAGGAATACATAAAAAAAATTCATTATCCCCGAGCTTTAGTAGGTGCTCCCATGAATTAATATGAATATTTTTTATATATATTAAAAATCTCATTTCTTGATTTTCATTCTAACAATGAAGTGATATGGGTACTCTATGATCAATTTGATAGAGTTTTGCTCCTTTTTTTCTATCATACCGTGTTAGATTTGGAAGTATGAGAGTTGGAGTATTATTGAAGTTTCTAGTGCATCATCTTACATTTGGGTTCATCTTTTTAGTATTTCATTTCCCTTTCATTAAGCCAAGTTAATGAAGAGAAAACTTCTCATTCCTAAAGGTCATTTAGTATCACACACAATGTTCCTTGTCCACTAAACTTTCCATGTAGGTTGTTACCCTCCTTAGTGTAAAAACAAGTGGATCAACAATTGTTTTTATTTGTATGTTTGATGGGACACCTTAGTAGTTTCTAAGTAGAAGCAAGTACATGACCCATAAGCCAATTGCTATATCTCAAACTATACGGTATCTATGATTTATTGCTCCCTTCATTAGCAACAATAACTTGGTCAAGAGCATCCACATGAAGTATGCCAATATATTTACCATCTCCTACAATTATGGCATAACTTTGTGATCTACGATCATCAAAGCCCTTCCATTCAACCAAATGTCAGTGTGAATTGGGATGTGATTCCTCTCGATTCTTTAAGCATATTTCCCACATTCATCAAAGGAGGTGACAAAACCATTATGAATCTCATGATGGATGTGGAGGATACATATATTGTACATCATATAATATATATAGTTGTAGCCTTTAGGTTATCTGCAATCTCTTTCAAAAGAAAAACTTGGGATTGGTATAGATCTTAGACATAAAATATTACAACCACATGGTACAAAATTGGAAATTTGTTCTTCAATCATTTTCCAAAAGAGCGATTTCTCATCTTTGTTTCAATATTGATTATTATAAAAAAAAGATCCTCAAGAAGCAATTTTATAGATTTCAATATTGGGTTTCATAAAATTGGAAAAATAATATCTATTGCTTGCCCTTCAATGCTAGTCATAGTTTTTTTCTATCTGAAAGCATTAAACTCAGATGTAGCATTGGGTATTTAATTTCTTAGAGGTGCTGCACCACCAACTACTTAACCTAGCAAGAGAAAGAAAAAATAACCTAATTGATGTTGAGAAGCTTCCATCCAATCACCCATGCTTGTTTTTATAGAGATCCCTACATAAGTACAAGGTGGGGTTAAGCCAATTAATTTTGCTCTTGCTCAATAGGTATGTGTATCCTAGTGTCCAAAGTTCTATGACTAAATCACATTTACTAGTAGTAAAGATGAATGATATGATGAATATGATAAAGACTTTCTCAATTGACTTAATCAATATCAAGTGGAAATTAGACATGTCTTGGAGATCCAATTTAAATAACTATGAAATGGGAGGTTTCCTTATTAGTGTAATTAGTATATAGAAGAAAATAATTGAAATGCTTAAAGTGCACAACCTTGAATGGGACTCTCATCTCTGACATGTTAGTGATTTCATTGGCTCCTCTTCCTACATGAGTGGTTTTAAACTCCTTGAAAGGACTTAAAATAGATTTGATGCTATGAATGAATGTATTTGTTTAGAAAAAAGATTACATATTCCTCTTTTATAATATTATTAGGGTAAAATTATGAACTTGTGTCACCCTTTAAGATAACTTCTTGGGCTCGATTGAACAAGCTTCAATTGAAAAGGGTTCAATTATAACACTGTTGTCACAGAAGTTTGCACCCTTTCCTGAAGTTTGACCTAAAGCCAACCTTGTGAAACATGGAAACAATCTCCAAGTTGTGGGACTTGGACAATGAGATTGAGCTTCTGGAGAAGGTTGACTTCCTCACTATCAAGATGCACCTAATTAATTCTTTAAAGGAAAAGGGAGAAGGAAATGCATGAAATCAAACTACCTAGTCTAATCTAGAGGGGGTGATACACCAAATGGTACATTCAATCTCATCTCTGCCTAGAACTACATAGTTCATCAATATAATCCCAAAGTACACATATTCAATCCTTTCTTTAACTCAACAACCACATGTAGATCAGAAACTAATAGAATGCTACAAGGAAGGAGCTTCACTCCATATCATTCAACGTTAAAATAGATACAACACACAAGTTGAAGAATGGAAGCAACACATTAATAGAAGGCAAGAAGATATTGCATAATATATTAATGGAAGAAAGAGGTACAAAAGAGAAGTATATTCACTCAGAGGAAAATGAAACTACAATAGAAGAGTATGCAATATAGCTGATATAGAATAAGAGAAAAGGTTGACCCCTTGAAAGAGTTACAAAATTTTCCTTTATAACTTAGGCTTAATTGAGAAGACTTCAATTAAAACCATAAAACTCAACCACTATCTTCAAGTTGTAGTGAATTAATAAATATTGATCCAAGGAAGATTTGACTGAATACATGTCCACATGTAGAAAAATTTTTATCGTTATGTGCAAACTCAGGCCCTGAAGAGATAGGAACGATGACCATAACTGCTTTGATGGGTAGATGGATAGCCATGGTGGCAGAGGAATGAATTTGCACTTATCAAGCGTTGAGAACAACAAAAAGATGGTTGCAGGTCATCAAAGGATTTGTTAGCCATCAATGAGCTGCTTTGATAATGTTTACAATAGCGTTAGGTTAGCTATGTCATCAAGTCAATTGAATTCAATAGTCAACCTTGCCACGTGGCCCTATATCTTTGAAGAATTTCACTAGATCATCCTATTAGTAGGTCCTTGCCACATGTCACATTTTTGCACCTTCAGTGCCCTGAAATCAATCTGTGATGCTACACCTATGATGGTGCGCTTCCTCTTTGTCATTGTTTCACAACCCAATTTCCCTATTCACTACCTAGGCTTGCAAAAATACAACCTCTTCATTCTAAGCTTTATTGCTACTTTGCAACTATCCATCACTTCAGTTCACTAACCACTGCAACCTAGGGATGACCATGAAACTTACTACATTGCATCTTTGTAGTGGTTTAGAACTTAACATTTCTTTTACTTGCAATGTTGTGATGCCTCGGATTTCAATTGTGTCACCTTTTCACAACCACCAGACATAAAGCTTACTTTAACTGTGCAACATTGTGATCACTGTCTTGGAGGACTGCTATCTTGTTTCGTGGCTCCACAACTCAAACTGTCACTGCAAGTTAGACTCCTAAGACGATGCAATAACTATTTCCTTTAACTGTCAAATGCTCCTTGCAGTCTCACAATGCAAAATTTTTCACATGGCTTAACCATGCAAACCTATGATTGGCTAACTTATGTTGTTTTGGCCCTTTATCAATGCTTCACGACCTAAAATGTATTCAATGATTTCTTACTTGAGACATTGTGATAACTATTTAAAGTCAACTATTTTCCGTCATCACAACCTCACAACTTGAATCTTTAACTCATATCTTAACCTTGCGAACGTGTGATCAATGCATTTCACCACTTCGCTAGCCTAACTCTAGGTAGCCCTTAACCATGTGCGACGATGCGATAACCATTTGACTTAAATGCTGCTATCTTTTGCACCTTCACAACTTAGAAACTAAAGTTTATCTGACCGCTTGCGATCATGCAATCCCCTACCTTTACCTTTTTGGCGGATAGGACATGTGTCATCTCATCGCTTTCTCTCTTTAGCTATCCTTTGTGCAACTTCAAAAAGTGAGAATATGACAAATGTCGATTTACATTTGACCAACAACTGTAATTGATCGCAAGCCTTTGTGAAATTTCTTTCTTTGATCCATTGAGATCTCCCAGAATGTTGACACCTGTCAAATGATATGTCACTACTACTAGGTCCCACAAAAAATGGACTTAGGGAAAATATCAAGGTAGATGCTTGAATGATTTAAATGAATAGGGTGCAGGGTCAACACTAGAGTGAATGAACCTAACAAGGAGATTGAATTTAAGTGACGCATGCAATTGAACATTAAACAACCATGAAAAGTAAACATGCATCACACCATAACACTAAGGATCTGATAACCCATAAACCCTCCAGGAATAAGAAGGTAAAACTAGGGTGATAATGATGCCCACAAAATAACTGCACAATTGATTTCAACCACTTCTGATGGTCTGCCCTGTTAAAGGCTACAACACATTGTTAAATGTGACCCTGTTAAAGGATTTAAGAACATTCAACTTAGAATGTCACCCTGTTAAAGGATTTATATAGAGTTGTTAGGCTCACCCAAGTCCATGGGATTTACAGTCACCTTCTCAAAAGAATCTTTCATCCCTCTCTAAGGATCTCCTATCCTCCTCCTAGGGATCTCTTATCCTTCTCCTAAGGATCTCTTTAATCTTCTCCTGAGGATCTCTTTGTCCTTCTCCTAGGGATCTCTTTATCCTTTTCCTGAGGCTTATCCACCTAGCTGTTAAGCTAACCTAGCAATGTAGGGTTTCAATATCTAATACAATGGTAAGAAAGTATTAGAAGGGTTTTGACCTGATACAAATTGCAACTTCAACCTTGCAGATTTCAGATCGCTCTTCAGTCCTTTTCTTTGCTTGGCTTTCCTCCTTGCAGTGCTGACAGCTTGTTCACCCTTCAAGATCTATCTCCTTGAGTTCTTTCACTCATTATGCCAATGCACTCTATGGTCGCTTAATCAACTCAAAGTCTTGATGCTCTGTTCTTACTCCTCTTGGCTTCTTCGCATGACCACACTTATGACCAACTCCCTCTCATGCATGTGCATTTGATCTCTAACCTGTAACTCCTTATAAAGAAGTTTTGTTTTTTATTTCCTGCTCAAATCTTAATTTTCTCTTGAGAAAATGGTATTGTTTTCCCTCTAATTTGCTTCTTCTAGAAACTTCATGATAAATCTATTAGCATTCGCCTTGAAAATGGTTTGCATGGATTGCATAGAATTCTGTGACATCTACTCATCATCCCTATCATCCAACTAATTCACAAAATTTGATGTAACAAACTTATCACTACTGATCTGGCGAATCTTTGACTTTAACAAATAATGCATCAACTCGGCATCATTGGTTTACTGATGCTTGGCTCCTTCTGTGTTACTCGGCTTCTATTATTATTTACTAGTGCTCGACACCTATGGCATTTTCTACTTTTCTCAGCACTTGAAGACTTACTTGGCATCCATTATCTTTTTTTGTTACTCGGCACCTGATCTTCACTCGGCACCTGAAGACTGCTCGACACCTGAAGATCACTCAACACACACTAAGTTGAACTTTCTCGGCTTCAACTGAGAATCTGTTCGACACTAACTAGAACTTAGTTAATCCTTACATCTTTGATATATCTCAATGTGTCCATCCTCTGTGTCTTAGAGTATGTCATCAATACACTATTTCATCAATGGCTTAGCTGATCCTTATACTTCATTACGACATCATAACTTCAACCTTTCTCTAGGCACTCTAGTTACATCTTATTGATTGCCACCTCCTTGTCAATCAACTAATTGATAGTATTTGGATCACTAAAGCAATTGTCATTCCTGCAAGTGGCAAGTTTGACATCAATGACAAAACAATGATTGAAAACATTCTTTACTAGTTTCATTATTCTTTATTCATGATCTTTTCAATCATTTCCAACAATAACTAGGGTTTTAGTTAGGTTTTAGCCACATCCCTGACACACTATGCTACCTTAACGCCATGAATAGATATCTCTGATCGGATTTCAATGATGGTGATAAGGGAATAAGGGGGGAAGGGCTAAAATGGCTAACAAACACTTTTGGTCAGACCCACGTAGTGTCAACTATTTTCCATGTGGTACTAATGTGTCACTAGGTCTTTGGCTTAAACCTTTTGGCTGAAACAACAAAAGTCTATATAAACCCCAAAAAATCCCTTAAAGGACTCATTTCAACTAAATGATTCCAAGATTTATGGAGTCTATAATGTTCCCATCCTCCTACAAGATTAGTACAAACAATAAAATAATGGTGTGTGGTCTACTGTGCTGGTGATGTATAGATGTCGTACGGTTGACATCAGAATGGTTGCTCAGAACAAGTTCATATGGGAGGCCATTGGAGGTCGTACAGTAGCCAAACTTGATTGTATGGAAGATGCTTGGGCGTACGTTTGATAGGATAGTCCATACAGTGTTAGGAGGAGAATATTTGCAAGCCGTACATTGGGTACAAGCAGGGTTATATAGGAGAGTTTCAGAGGGTTGTACAGTGTCTTTCCAGTCCATACAGTGAGGATGCCAGGC
This sequence comes from Cupressus sempervirens, assembly GCA_028749045.1. Classification (NCBI taxonomy): domain Eukaryota; kingdom Viridiplantae; phylum Streptophyta; class Pinopsida; order Cupressales; family Cupressaceae; genus Cupressus; species Cupressus sempervirens. Next base: position 411,046,807 of record CM053785.1, read on the forward strand.
CGTACAGTATCTCTTGTTGACTGTATGGTGATAGTTTGGGGCCATACAATATGAATGGTGGAATCCATATGGCGCCTATGATGCCCAATAAACCACTCAATATGTGAGTCTTATGGTGATGATTGGTGACAATCTTAAGATCATTCAATGGTGCAAATATACAGACAAAATAATATAGTGGAAAGAAATGCAAACAATACAACCATGAATAGGCAAAAATAGAGAAGTAAACACAGAGATAATTGATTAATATTTTCTAGAAGATGGTGCTACGATTTGCTAGGTCTGAGTGAAGTATTACAGGCAACGATGGAATAGGATGAGGGATGAATCCCACTAAAATTGTATGAGCCAAATAGACAAGATATTTCACTTCTGAAATGTCAAACAATCCCAAACTCCAACTAGAATTTGTAGTACATAGAAAATTAATCCAAAAGCATACCTAAAGGCTATCTACAAGTTGTGCTTAAATACTCGTCAGGAAAAACTTTGTGATGGTGTACAAATATAGCCGATGGTGACATAAACTATAGAAACAAAACAAAAATCGGTCTGAGATACACTAAATCAATCAACCCATTATAATAGTTTGATAAATGATTTATTTTATAACGGAAACATTACAGTCCTCTCATCCCAAATTTTTCTTGTCCTCAAACAAATGCAATGTCAGGTGCTGGAGAATGTGCTTGCCCTCCCACATCATGTCATTCAATGGCAAGTGTTTCCAATGCACCAGATATTCCTTCACCGTGCGGTTCTGTAGAGTCCTCTTACGTACTTCGATGATCTCTACTAGTTCCAATATGAGCTTTCCTTCTTCATTGAATGGTGGAAGGTCTGTGGCTACTGTGACATTCTTCCCTACGGCCTTCTTCAAGTATGCAACATGGAAGACGTTATGAATACAACTTCCCTCTAGAAGTTCCAGCTCGTAGGAGACTTCACCAACGTGATGAACTACACGATAGGGGCCATAAAATCATGGTTTCAATTTTTCTTTTCCCTTTTCCTTCAATGATAATTATCGATATGGCTGGAGCTAGAGATAGACCAAATCCCCTACTTCAAAAATCCTCTCCATTTTGTGTCTGTCAGTGTACATCTTCTATTGATTTTGTACCCCTAGTAGGTTTTCCTTCAAGCATCTTAGTATGTCATGTTCCTCTTGAAGCTAGTCCCTCACCCTTGGTACATGGCTATCACCTAGAACTGTGTCGATGAAGGAGAGGGGTTCGTACCCACATAGAGCTTTGAATGATGCCATTCCAATGGACATGTGGCACTTGGTATTGTAGCAATATTCTCCTAGATGTATCCATTTGACCCATGGTCGTTGTTGTGTCGAGACGTAGTTTCGACGGTAGCCTTTGAGCCATTTGTTCACAGTCTCTATTTGTCTGTCTATCTGAGGGTGGTAACTAGTACTTGGTGATAATTCTATTTCGGCCAATCGAAACAGTTCTATCCAGAAAATATTGATGAATCGCCCATCCTGATCACTGACAATGTTTCGGGGTAACCCGTACAGACGAAAGACTTCTCTAAAAAATAGATCAGCAACTTGTGTGGCCTAAAAATTTGAGGAGATGGCGAAGAAGTGTGCGTACTTTGTCAATCTATCAACCACTACAAAAATACAATCCTTTCCATTCACCTTGGGAAGCCTTGTTATGAAATTCATTGAGATACTTTCCCACTTATGTTCTAGAATCAACAAAAGTTGCAGTAACTTGACAAGTAGAGTATGTTTGGATTTGTTCTACTAGCAGGTTGGACACTCTCTTACATATACTATAACATATCCCCTTTGAGTCCTTTCCATGAAAACCTCTCCTGAAGACTTCTGTAAGTTTTGAGAAAACCCGAGTGTCCTACCAAGGGTGAGTTGTTTACTTCCTTCAAGATTTTTTGCTTCAATTTGGATTTTGGCACCAAAAATAACTGATTTTTATAGTAGATAATGTCATCCACCACTCTGTATTGATCATCTTGGGTGTTGCCATCCATTAGCTCATAGGAAAATGTGTTATTGGAGTATTCTACCAACAGATGTGCCTTCTAGTTTGGTGAAATTTGGTTTAGTGAGCAGATGGTGGGTTTTCTAGACAGGGCATCTGCTACCACATTGTTCTTCCCTTTTACATATTCACTAAATCAAAAACTTGAACCTTGCTTACCCATTTTTTTTGCCTTTTGTTCAAGTCTTGTTGCTCCAAAAAATATCTCAAAATGTTGTGATCCGTATGGACAACAAACTTGGCACCTACCAGATACTATTGGAACTTGGTTAGTACATGTACAATAGCCAACATCTCTTTGTCGTAGATGGAATATAGGAATTCTATCTATGTGAGCTTCCATCTCTCATAAGCTATGGGGTGTCTATCTTACATCAGTTCGTGCCAATGCCTTCTCCAAATGCATCACACTCCAAAATGAACAGTCGAGTGAAATTGGGTAATACAAGTATGGGACAAGTGCTCATTCCCTCTTTCAGTTCATCAAGAGTGAGTTGTGCCTTTTCATTCCACTAGAAAGACCACTTGTCAGATCCGTTAAGGGTGTGCTGAGCTGAGAGAATCCTTTAACGAACCTTTGGTAATAACTACACAGTTTGAAAAATCCTCACAAATCCGTGAGTGATTTTGGAGGAGGCCAATCAAGGATATCCTGAATTTTCTCTCGATGAACTTGAACTCCATATTTACTAACAACATGCCCCAGGTATAATTTTTTTATCATACCAAATTCACACTTGGATTGCTTGGCAAACAAAGATTGCTCCTCCATGATCCTCAAGACTTCATTTAGATGCTTCAGGTACTCCTCCCATGTCCTGCTATAAATAAGAATATCATCAAAACATACCAATAAGTATTTACACAATTGTTTGTTGAAAATGTGATTCATGCATGATTGGAATGTAGCAAGTGCATTTGTCAATCTGAATGACATGACTAGAAACACATAATGTTTGTAGTGGCGACGAAAGGCTGTCCTTTCTATGTCTTCGTCCCTCATGCGAATTTGATGGTATTTGGAATGGAGATCTATTTTCAAAAAATAGACAGTACCATGCAATTCATCCAACAAATTATCTATCCTTGGAATAGGGTATCTATTCTTTATTGTTTTTTTGTTCAATGCATAGTAGTCCACACACATCCGCATTGTCCCATCCTTCTTTTTGACCAATACCATAGATGATGTGCAAGTGCTAGAATTGGGATGAATCCATCCTTTCTCGAGTAGTTCCTGAATCGTATTTTCAATCTCATCTTTGAACTTCTTGGGATGGCAGTATAGTGTAGTTATGACTAGTTTGGCTCTTGCTTCCAACTCAATTGCATGTTCAAACCCTCGATGTGGTGGTATGCTAGTAGGAATGTCTATAAAAACATTATTGTGGTTGGTCAAAATCTTCTGAAGATCGTGATCTTGGAGAGGTTTCCATTGCCCCTTTATAAGTTCTGTGAAAACAAAACAATGTGCAACCCAAGCAACATCATCACGTCAAAAAATTGCCTCCATCTAATGCGTAGAAACTTCCTTTGGACCCTTATTTTCCATTCCATGGAAAACAACCTACTTTCCATTAACAAAGAAAGTGAAATCCATCCATTTGAAACTCTTAGTGTATTCATCAAGTGTCTCCATCCACTGTATGCCTAGAATAACCTCCATGTCATCAAGGTCTACTATGAAGAAATCCTCAGTCACAATGTGATTTGCTATTGTGATACTTAGTTGAGGAACAAGGTGTGTGTAGGGTAGAAGAGTCCCTCTAGAAACCTTGACCTAAAATCTTGTGTGTGTGTCCATAGGTAGACCTCTTCACTTCACCTGAGATGAGTTTATGAAATTTAGAGTGGCTCTACTATGTAACATCACCGTAACCCTTTGTTCTTGAAGGGTACCCCATATATGAAAAAACTAGGCACCTCAGGCTACCGGCTAGGGCAATAGTTCCTCCGTGCCATACCAAAGTTGTAATTCTTTCTATATAGTTCAAACTAACCATATTGGTGTCATCGTGATGTTGGTTGTCTTTGGTGAGCATTTCCTCATGTTCATCCTCATCATCAAACATGACCTCAATGTAGTGTATCTTTCCTTTTTCGAGGCATCTGTGGCCAATTCCCATGGTCCCTTGTAATTGAAATATAATTTTTTCCTTCAAAATTCTTGTCTAGTAGCTTTGTCCAATGATGGCTTCCTTTGGTAGAGGTTTACTATCTTTGTCTCTCAGAAATGCTGGCAGTTTGTGGTGTGAGTAACTTTGAGAGGATGATGTCAATGATGATGCCATGCTTCGTGCCTTCTTAATAACCTCTAACAAGGTGGTAGGATTGAACCTTTTTATCCAACCTTTCAGTGGTTTTGTTAGTCCATCCATGAATAGCACTATTTGGTCTTCTTTTAAAAATGTTCGTGATGAAAATGGAGAGTTTTTGAAATTCGGCAATGTACTAATCGATCGATCTAGTTTGTCTTAGCTATGCCAAATTTTTGAAATTGAGTTTTAGATCTTTACCATCAAATCGTTCTATCAATCTCTCAGTGAATTCCACATAAGTAGTTACTTGATCATTCCTTAGTGTGATGGTATCATGATGCCACCATTCATGCGCAACTCCTCCAAGTGCAGCATCGCAAATTTGATTGCTTCTTCTTCTAGCATAAGATTTAGCTGGAATAGGTATCGGCCTTCATTACCCACACTTACGGAGATATGGATTTGGATCCATTAAATGGAGAAAATTTTACTTTACTCAACTTTCTTTTGAAATCATCATTAAAGTACCCTTGGTTTCTGCCTCCTGAATATCTCATTCGCAGATCTACATAATCTTTGTAGGATATATCCTCAAAATTTGCATTCTTCCAATCTTCTCTCAGTTGTTATTGCATCTCTTCAAAGGTTGGTTATTTCCCTACATGTGGTGCCTGAAAAGATGACATGGAAGGTCATGAGCATGCTGGATGAGGGTTTGTTTTACTCGACATCGAGTTTGTGCTGTGACCATTTTGTTCTCTGGATATTTTATTGTCTGCCAACTTCTTAGGAGTCTCTTCCAAGATTCATTGACTATTGCTTATCTGTGCTTGATTCTTTGCAAGTTCTCTCATTGGTGCCATGAGTTTGGCAGCTATTGGTTCTAGTTTTGCAGCCATTCTGTCAATGAAATGTGTTCTTTTTCTCTTCTAGCTATAAACTCTCATTGATTATTCACAGGCTGGCATGATCGAAGCACTTTGATACCACTATAATGTTCCCGTCCTCCTGCAAGATCAATACAAACAATAAAATAATGGTGTGTGGTCTATTGTGCTAATGATGTATAGATGTCGTACAATCAATGTCAGAATGTTTTCTCAGGCAAGTTTGTATGAAAGGCCACTGGAGGTCATATGGTAGCCAAACTTGACTGCATGGAAGATGCTTGGCTCTACATTTGATAGGATAGTCCGTAAGATGTTAGGAGGAGAATATTTGCAGGCCGTATGTTGGGTACAAGCAGGGCCATACAAGAGAGTTTCATAGGGTTGTATAGTGTCTTTCCAATCCATACGGTGAGGAGGCCAAGCCATACAATATCTCTTGCTAACCATATGGTGATAATATGAGTGATAGTTTGGGGCCGTATAGTATGAATGGTGGAATCCATACGGTGCCTAAGATGCCCAACATACAACTCAATATGTGAGTCGTACGGTGATTTTCGGTGACAAACTTGAGATCGATCAATGGTGCAAATGTACAAACAAAATAATATAGTGGAAAGAAATGCAAACAATACAACCATGAATAGGCAAAAATGGCGAAGCAAACATAGAGATAATTGATTAATATTTTCCAGAAGATGGTGCTTCGATTTTCTAGGTCCGAGCAAAGTATTGTAGGCAACAACATAATAGGGCAAGGGATGAATCCCACTAAAATCGTGTGAGCCAAATAGGGAAGATCTTTCACTTCCAAAATGGTGAACAATCCTAAACTCCAACCAGAATTCGCAGTACATAGAAAATTAATCCAAAAGCATACCTAAAGACTATCTACAAGTCAATACAAACAATAAAATAATGGTGTGTGGTCTACTATGCTAGTGATGTACGGATGCCGTATGTTGATGTTAGAATGGTTGCTCAGGAAAGTTCATACGAAAGGCCACTGGAGGTCGTATGGTAGCCAAACTTGACTACACAGAAGATGCTTGGCTCTACATTTGATAGGACAGTTTGTAAGATGTTAGGAGGAGAATATTTGTAGGCCGTACGTTGGGTACAAGTAGGGCCATATGGGAGAGTTTTAGAGGGTCGTACAATGTCTTTCTAGTCTATACGGTGAGGATTCCAGGCCGTACAGTATCTCTTGCTGACTGTATGGTCATAATGTGAGTGATAGTTTGGGGCTGTATAGTATGAATGGTGGAATCCGTATGGTGCCTAATATGTCTAGTAGATAGCTCAATATGTGAGTTGTACGGTGATGTTCGGTGACAATCTTGAGATCAGTCGATGGTGTAGATGTACAAAAAAAATAATATAGTGGAAAGAAATGCAAACAATACAACCATGAATAGACAAAAATGGAGAAGTAAACATAGAGTTAATTAACTAATATTTTCCAAAAGATGGTGCTCCAATTTGCCAAGTTCGAGCAAAGTATTGCGGGCAACGATAGAATAGGGTGAGGGATGAATCTCACTGAAACCATATGAGCCAAATAGGGAAGATCTTTCACTTTTGAAATGGTGAACAATTTCGAACTCCAACTAGAATTCACAGTACATAGAAAATTAATCCAAAAGCATACCTAAAGACTATCTACAAGTCGTGCTTAAATATCCATCGAGAAAACTTTTTGAGCATGTACAAAGATAGTCAACGATGACACAAACTACGAAAACAAAAAAAATGGGGTCTGAGATACACTAAATCAATTGGCCCGTTACAATAATTTGATTCATGATTTATTTTATAATGGGAACACTACAGAGATAGAGCTATTGAACATATTCGATTGGACTTGGTTAGTGGGTTTCTTTCTTTGTTATTTTATGTGTTTTAATATTTTATTTTAATTTATTTAATATGTATAATTATTTTTAATAGTTTTTATACAATTTTTAATACATTTTCATATAATATTTTTTAAATGTAGAAAGTATATTTTTTATTTTTAGGAGAATTACTGCTAGAAAATCCTAGAAAATTCTAGAAAATATGGTATAAAAATTTAGAGAAAATATTATAAAAATAATAAAAAAAGTATGGAAATGTATTTTATTTTAAAAATGTATCCAAATATGTTCTTAATTTCTATTAGAAATAATGTTACAAAAATGTTTGAAAACCTTAGTAAAATATATATGAAAAATCTAGAAAATTTTATGAAAACTATAGAAAATGTTTGAAAACCTTATGTAAATAATGTTAGAAAATATTTTTAAAATGACTTAAGATGACTTAGTGGGACTGTGTAGGATAGATAACCTAACATGACCTAACATAACTTTACATAACATACCTTAATCTACACTAGTACACTTCCCCTTGTTTTTTGACCAAATTTTTTGACTAAAGGCCATATTGGCCTATGATTTTTTTTTTTTTTATTTTTTTTTATACCCGAGTTGGTCAAAACTTTGACCAAATTGGGTTCATAATGAAAAAAAAGAAAATTGTATTAATCATTTTGTTATTTGGCGAGTTTTTTTGGCGGTGAGACTTTATTGTTTTCTCTGTGCTTGGATTGTATAGGAACACCTCTTAGCATAACAAGACCCTAAGGTAAATTCCTGTTGCTCAAAGCTTACAAATGTCTATAGCTTGGAATGATATATATGTAGTATTTCATTTTGTAGAAATACATAAATTTCGCATAAAAAAATCTATGCAAAAATGCTTAAGGTTAAAGCAATTATTTTTCCCCATGGTGAGTATGATATTTAAATTAGAGATTGTTGCGGATTGGGATATTTGGTACAATTTCTATAACCACAAGAGGCTCCATATCAGCTATGTTGTGTCCATGTAACCAATTATGTATTTGGACTTGCTAACCTTTTTTGTACGCTTATGCATTGTAAGTTGTGCTCTTTAGGTGTGCAAGGATCATTTGTTAGTGTATTGAGTATATGCTTTTGGTAGATTAAGAATGCCTGTAATGTATGATATTATCATATTTTTGAATTTTGTAGGTATCTACTTGTAACTGTGATATCTAACATTTATTTTAGAATAACTAAAGAGAATAAGAAAAATGCTTCATTCTTTGGAACTTGGTGAACTTAAGGCGTTGCATGATTAAATCCTTTCATTGAAACTTGCCATAAATCCAAACTTATACATCATAACTTATGCTCTTTAGGTGTGCATGTCTCTTCGTCACTAAATCACTATATTGTGTATATGCTTTTGGTAGATTTCAAATGCCTATAATGTATAATATTATCATGTTTTATAGTTTAGAAGGTATCTACTTGTTATTGTGATATTTAACATAAATTTAAGAATTGCTGAAAAGAATAATAAAATATCCAACCTCTTTAGTCTTTAGAGCATGGTGAACCTAGGTATGACGTGATAAAATCCTCTCATTGAAACTTAGTGTAGATCCTTTCCCATGCTAAATATTGGCAACCTGAGCATCATGAAGGTCTGGCCTCTAGAGTCTAGACATAATGTTGATTTGAAGCATGGTGTTACTATTGAATATACAAATTCCATTGGGAGAATGATGAGGAATGAAAGTTTACACATAAACAAATTCTAAATTCTCATATCTACTACCACTCAATGAATGACTACACTCACCAATTGGTAGGAGAGAAGTTGAATGAATGTAATAGTTTAAATACACTAAGATCTTCTTACTCTTGTATAACTAAGAGTTGTGTTCAAGAAATATAGATAAATGCAATATTGCTAAGGATTATCTTTAAGTTTGTTCCATTTAGCATCATGACTAAATCTCGAAGAACAATTTCTCTCAGCACATAATATGGGTGAATTTGAATGAGGTGACCAAATTTTTCTTTCAAAACCATATGTGCAGATATAAACATTAAGTACAATATGTCCAATAATTTTGCAGATATATTTTTTTCTAAAGAAAGACTATGCCATCCAATATGAACCCATAACAAAATAACAAGACAATTTCTAGATTGTGGTCTCAGTACTAAAGAAAACTTGATAAATGTATTTGTCCTTGCAAAAAGTGTAAGAGTTTAAAGAATCAAAAAATTCTAATCACAACAACGTAGAGTCATTATTGGCAACATGGTCACATTGAAGAGGGCCATGATTTTCATCGATTGGTGAATGTCAATTTCCAATTGGAGGAACATGAAGGTGTGAATATCCAAGCTGAGGATAACACTTCCATGGAAGAATATGATAATGTGTAAGAGGACATTATTGAAGAATATGGTATTGGCGCAACTAATGAAGATGCTCACGATGATGGTACTAGCGCATCTAATAATGCTGATGAAGATTGTCTTGATATACATGTACTTGAGAAGGCATGAGATCCCCTATGTCAAGGCTCTCAAACAACTCTTCTCTCTACTATAGTATTGTTGGTGAAATTAAAGGTGAACTTAAAGGTTATGAATGTTTTATCCAATGTAGCAATGTCATGTATGCTAAGGTATACCATTTTTTTCATCTTCAATGTTAGCATACCATTATTATTCATTATATTAACAATTCATATTTGTTGTTATGGGTTGATAGGTGAGTTTCTGCTACCACCATCAAACATTCTGCCATAGTTGTACTAAGAATTATCTACTATTATGAATCGAATTGGAATGAAGTATCAAACAATATATGCATGTCCCAATTTGATCACTTTCTATATCATAAACAAGATGATTTTGCAACAGAATGCCCTGATTATCATATTAGTAGATATTAGTCAGATCAAATAACAAAAAAGGTGCCTCACAAGGTTCTTTGATATTTTTCCATTATTCCACATCTTGAATGATTATTCAGGTGCACTAGCTTGGAACAATTTATGGATTACCATGCACACTATAGAAGTCAAGATGACATTATGCGAATGCCTACGGATGGTTCTGAATTAAAGAGATAGAAGAAACATGGCCACACTTTAAAGAATAATCTCGCAATCTGAAGCATGCATTGGTAGTGGACAATGTCAATCCATTTGGAGATATGAGATCTGTTTACTCAGCGTGGCCTATTTTTTTTACTAACAATAACATTCCTCCTTGTATGTCCATAAAGATGGAGCACATAATATTGTCAATGATTGTACCAAGTATTTTTTCATTTAATAGTTATCTAAATTAATTTATAACTAGTGCATCAAAATGGTCATAATAATTATGTAATATGTATGTTCATTCAATTACTAGGTATTTACCAAGTTAAAGATATGAACATTTATATTGAGCCCCTTATTGACGAGTTGTTGAACTTATGCAATAGGGTCATTATGTATGATATCTCTAGACCAACATGATAGAGAATTTAAATTCTATGTAATGCTTGTATGGATAATACATGATGCCCTTGGACTAACTCATTTTTTGCAGTATGTTATATTGTTAAAGTCACATATTTTTGGTTTGTTATAATGCTTACACATTATTGTTGTATGCTTAAGTTGTGCATGATAATTGTATATAACCCAATTGTACACGATATTTTAAGTCTTCAAACAAAAGAGAAAATCTGCATGTCTAGTTTGTGGTTTGAAGATGAAATCTTGTCATTCAAGAAGTTTAAGAAAGCAGGTGTTCGATGAGTTTAGACACTTTCTTCACAATAATCATAATTATCAAATTACTGAAACAAATCTTTTTAATGGGAAAGAAGAGACACCATCAAGGCTATGAAGAATGACACCTCATTTATGGAAGTTGGAATACAATCAACAAAATCACCGAGGTAATGTCTAGTTTGTGGTCTGAAGTTTGAAATTTATATTTTGATATTGTCTTTTATTTAGTAATGATGTAATTGATGTTCGTAAAGGTCGGCAAGGCATCAATGACCAACTTCTTCAAAGAATAAAAAGTTATCCTGCTCAATTTAGTAGGTTACTGTACTACAAAGATCTTCCAATAATGCATTTGTTTGATGTTATGCATATTGGAAAGAATGTAACAATGACACTATTAAAAATATTGGATGGAAGACGTGATAGAGAAAAAATTGCCAAAATATGTAATGACATTCATGAATCCAATCATGCACTAAAATATTACATTAAATCAAGTAGCAATGGAGACCACATAAATATGAGTGCCCTTCCTTGGTTATTACGGAGCAATAAAGTGATGCATTAAAAATTCATTAAAAAAAAAAAAATTCCCACAGGATTTTCTACAAATATAAGCAATCTTGTATCAAAGAATGGTGATTTTAGGCTAGGGTTGAAAATACATGATTGATATACCTTTGTCAAGATAAGTCATGTTCTGTATTTACAATATATTTGTAAAATTGCATGTACTACCTATTATATTATTTTATAATATATTAAAAAGATTATTTTTTAATGATTGTAGTATGTGATACCTCTATCCTTCCCACAATAGTTTGACAACAGTCGTAAACAAGTTATATATGATCTTTAAAAATACATGAGGTTAGAAGTGCTATTTCTTAGGTTTGTTGTACATATATTATATTTATAATTTGCTTTACTTTTTATGTAATCTATTGTATATTTTTATTTGAGATCTTCTTTATATGTTCTTGCATGTTAAATCTCTTTTAGGTGGTTATCATTTAAAAAAATTGATAAAAAAAAATATTAAATATTAGAAGAGAAAAATTCTACAGCTTATGTGTGAAATGAAAATGTGTTTACCTTCGACTTTTTTTCAATGTCTAAGAACACTACCTCATACATTAAGTTGAGGAGATTGAATTGTGTGGACCTGTACAAACTAGGTCAATGTGGATGTATGAGAGACACTTGAAATTTATGAAGGGTTTGGTTCAACCAAGAGCACATCCCAAGGGTTCTATGGTAGAGGGATATATGTTACTTGATCTAACATATGACTTAAGAGATATAAAGGTACACAAAATATTCCTAATCATGACCCATAAGTTTAATATCAACTCACATATCGATGAAAATAAACTTGACATGTTTGAATAATTGTAGATCAAACACCACAAAGCTATGTACTACCATGGCCGTAAATTTCGCATAAAAAGGTTATACAAATGAAAAAAACTTGTGATTCTATGATAAGTGCAGTCTTCGAGGCCACCAATAGTTCATTTAAAAATGACATACATCCTCAACAATTTGAAAATTAATATTATGACATTTTGGATGATATATTTGAGTGTGACTTTAATTTATTCAAATTAGTTCTATTTTTCATTAAATGGTACAGGCTACAAATGAATTGAAATGATCCTAATAGGACCATTCTTGAACATGATAATGGATTTACAATGATTAATACAACTTCATTTGAGCCAGTTGGAGATGAGCCATATGTTCTTCCAAGCCAATGTGAGCAAGTGTTTTACTTTGACATTCTACATAAACTGGGTTGGTCATTTATTGTTAGACATGATCCAAGAGGGAGCCCGGTAAAGTATAATGTGATGGAAGAAAAAGATACCAAAGACTCAAAAGATGAAGTAAATGATGATCACGAATGACTATTACACAATGATGAAGAAAAAGAAGATGATGATTCTAATGATGCTGATGATGATAGTGATGATAATGATGATGACGATCATGATCATGCTGATGAAGATAGTGATGATCAAGGTAATGATGGTCATGATGATGACGGTCATGTTTAATGGTGATGAAGATGATGACGATGGCGATGAAGATAGTGTTGGTGACGACAATGAACAAAGTCACAAGTATGATGATGGTGATGATGATGATGATGTGGATGAAGATGATGATCAATGAAATGTATGTCAATGTATGATTAATTTCAAGTATGATGGGGTCATGATTTATTTATATAAATTTGTTTGACTTGTATGTTTTTATAATTTAGTTATTATGTGTTGAACTCTATTATCATGGAGTATATATAATGTGATTGCATAACTACCACACATAAAGTAGAGGTAAGGAATTAAAAAAATACAATGATTTCAATGAATACATCATGTAATTTTTGTCTTCTACGTAATTTGTAGTAGACTGATGGAAGGCCAAAAGCAACAGGGAATATTGCAGGATTTATAAATAGTTCTCGACCCATGTCAACTAATAAGTGGCTAAATTGTATATTCAAGGAACACGAGGGAAATAATGTTATTGTATGTGCAATAAAATCAATAAGTGCAAGGGAAGAGCTTCTAGTATATTACAATTTGAATAATGTGGATACAAAACAAATTCCCTATCATGAGACTGACCTAAGTATAACATTTAAACCAATTGGCTCCAATCAATATTGACTCTAATATACAATCTACTATTTTATTAATAATTTTTTTGATAAGTCTATTACTTTCATTTCATTGTTGATTGCTAAGAATTAATAATCTTTTTCATAGCATGACATGGATATACTATAAGGCATGTGTGGGGATGTACCAGCTCACACACCTTCTTTAGCGAAGGCAAACCTTAATTATTGTAATTGTATAAATTATATAGAAGAAAATGTCATATTATTATGTTATTTTCTTTATGGCTTTGGAGTTATTTTGATGGAATTTTCTTAATATTGATATCACAACTTGATACCTATTGATCAATAGAGAAAAACAAAAATGATAGCAGATCAAATAAAATTTCAAACATGAGTGCCATTTCTAGATGACATCGCCCGTAGTGTTGACCCCATATTCATGGCCCACTAACTCATACAAAGATATAGTGATGAAATTCTTAACATTATCCTCGAGAGAAACCTAGCTGAGGAGACATAGGCATTGAAAGAAGAATTGATACTTAGAGTCAATTCTTTGAAGGTAAGCAATAATTAATCTTAAGCAATAATAGAAGTTCAATAGCTGTTTATATTTTATAGTATCCTATGGATCATGATCTAAAATATTATGTGTTCTTCTACAGGATTTTGTGACACTTGCGAGATTGCGTGGTCAACATGGTGAGGGTTGTAGCGCACAAACTTCATGTAAGTAACACTTTCTCTTTACAACAATATTGAAAATTATAGTATTATTACACCATTGAGTTTATTTAAGGCACATTCAATTATGACTAAGTATTTTTGATTAAGTAAAATAGGTTTTATAGGGATCTTGAAACCCAACAATTTTTACATAATATCTGAAATAGAAATAATAAGAAAAGTCCAGCTACTATGTATCTGTTTATAAAATGCCAAAACCAAAAGACAAGCTCGTGGCCAGGAAACAAAAGCCATCAACCCTAGATAAGGACAAAACAAAAAATGAAAACTGAAACTATTAGTTCTCCCTATCTAGACGTTGTAGAGTCTCTGTAGCTTCACTGGCCCTCCAGTTGTCCATGGCCACTTGGTCCTGGTTCTGATCATCCTCTGATCCCCTGGTCTCTTTCATTTCTCCCTTGGCTTGCCCAAAGTCCATACTGGCCTTATCTTCTTTTTCCTCGCCAAATCCAACATTCTTCAATGATTCACCCAGACTATGAATATTCTTATTTAGGGTGTTCAAAGTTGCAATCACTTGATTAGCCAGATTCTGATTAGAGGTCTCCATCCTTTGAACTCTTTATTCAACCTTTGAGATTTGATCCTCTTGGTAAGCATGGTATCCCTAGTCGCTACTTCTCATATGGCTGTCATACATATTAAGTGGTATTCCATACTTGGGTATCTATTTGAACTAGTTAGATATATGGCAACTCAGTTTATATATTTAATCCATATATTCAATATTACTGAAAAATTATAGTATTAAATTACACTTTCTCTTTAATTAATACTTTCTCGTATTCTTGTGAGAAGAAAAAATGCAATAGTTGTACACATTGTGTAACAATATGAGCAATAACAAAAGATTGTGTCCCTACTAGTGTAACATTGTTTGTTTTCATCAATATTATAACAATTAAATTTTATTTTCAGATGCTTCTAGCTAGTATCCCATTTGATCTTTATCCATTGTAAATGTCTTTGCTAACAATGTATTGTTTAGATCATTATGAAGTGCAGACACCTCCTTTGGTCATTATTATGATATTGTCGAGTGCATTGTTAGAAACAAGGAGCTTGCAAACATCTTTGACTATGCCGAGTACAATTGGTAAAACCTAGTTTTGCTATATTTTGTAATGTGATAATCATGCATTATTTTTTTTGTTGGGTGGATTTTATACTCATGGACCTATTTTGTGTACTAATAGACATACCTACAATCCATAGAACAATAGTGAATAATACTAGTTACTGAAGTTGAACCATTTCCTGGAGTAGCCCATGTGACTAGTACTAGGTCATTTGCAGGGACATTGTTACTGAACAAGAAAACTATGTTTCTGTTAAAATTACAAAAGCTTCTAGGTGCTTTAAAATTGTTATTGTTTACAGTGTAATTGTACTTTATTTGTACTTCACTCATTTTGGACTGATAATCCAATGGAGTTTTTGGAGGAAATGATGTTCCCTATGATCATATTTTTCAAATGACATTGAAGATATTTGGACCCGCCATACACAAAAGGTACATAGTTGCATATCATTCCTACAATATTTCTCTTTTCTTCCATTTATTGTACTATATTAAAGTTATTGATGTAACAAATTTATTTTTCTTGAAAAGGTGGAATGAACAAGGTTCTGAATTAAAAAATCAGCTCATTACATCTTTTGAGAACTTTTTGGAAAAATATTTTTGACACTGCCCTACTTCTCAAAAGTGCATCCAAGCATATAAAGACTATGAGGGACCAATATAGGAGGGGTCTAAAGGATAACCCAAAGTACGACCATCCTTCTATGATTCCATAGATGGAGTAGAATGAAATAATAGAAGATGCAAAAGAGAAAAGACTACATGGCTCTGCAAATGAACCACAAAAGGAAAAAAGAAGGTTTGTCATGATAGTGTTAAGTAGAATGTAATTATGATCTAATTAGCAATCATTGAAAATATATAATCTAACATGTTTTAAACTGTTCATAGACTGTATGACACATCAGTGACTACAAAAATGAGACTACAAAAGGTTGGCCAACACAAACTTGGCTTTGGTGGCTATATGAATATTCAGTCTCAACTTGTAAGTAACAACAATGGATTTTCATATTTAATTTTTTTAATATAATGTTGCAAAATTTTTTTTTAATCAAATCATTCATGCAAAATTGATGATATTAAGCAAAAAAATAGGGCTCAGAATTCAATATAAAGTCCACAGATGAAGATACAAAAATTTCCTTGAAGGAAGGCTATAAAGTCGTGGCTGCACACCTATGCCAAGAATATGAAAGTCATACCCAGGAATTTGATGCACCAATTGAGACATAGGTAAATTGGTCAAATGGAAAGTAAATCAAATTGAATAGATGAGAAATTTATTTTTTGGTGTTAGTTTCCAACATAAATTGACTGCATAACAATGCGCATAACATTTCACCGTAGCCTTCAAATCCTATCACAAAACTTGTGCATGCTGAAGGCCATGGTGGTGGAGGTATTAATTTGATGTTAGAAATTAATTGCACAATTATTAATAAAATTTAACATATTTAATTGCAATTTGACATATAACCTTTTTTGAATATTTTAGAGCATGTTAAACATCATGGTGAAGGAGTGGAGCATCTTCCAAGTGTTTAACATGTTGAGGAGGCGGTGGATGAAAATGTTATTGTACATGATGTGGTATTTTTAGGTAAGAAAAATACATGTTATGTTCTATTGGTTAATTAAACTTGTAACGATTAAAAAAAGAAAAAGAGTATGTCAATTTAACCCATTTACTTAGTGCAGCAGAGCCCCCTTTAGTGCAATAGCCTCCTACTCAAAATATGAGACACCATAATTTGACATTATATGAGCCACAAGAGGAGGAGAATGAGGAAGATATTGATATTCTTATCATCCTTTACCTTAAGAGAGCTAAGAAAAAATAAAAAGATGAAATAATTTTTTTTTTAATGCTCTTTGATTGAATGTTATATGATTGTATTGATTGAATTTTATAGTTCATAAGTGGATGAATAAATGAATGAATTATGTAATTATATGATAATGGGGAGTTTAGATTGATATTTGGGAGAGGGCGGTTGAGGCTAGATGAGCTTCCACCTTCACGTGGTTGGCCTTGTTAAGTAGAGAATATTAAAGTATTTTCGAAACCAAGTGAAGCTCAAACTAACATATCTTCATTAATTAATCAATTTCATTTAGCAAATTTACCACTTGTCTCATTTTGGGTCTTGTAGCTGGATCTAGGGCTAACACTGAAACAACATTTTTACATGTAGGATGTGGTTGTTGGCAACAATCAAATGACAATAACAGTGAGTATATCAATATGAATTTTACTTTATTCAATTGTTTTGATTAGGGTTTCATTTTATTTATAGTTGATGAAAATACAAGATCCACATAAAAAAGTACAAATATAGTACTATTCAACCACTATATTAAATTTCAATGAGAAGATTAGTATGAATTTTACTCTATTTGATTGTTTCACTTTATTTATAGTTGGTGCAAATAAAAGATCCACATAAAATAAGTGCCAATATGGTAGTTTTGTTCTTTTTTTGTAATAGTTTTGATTGTTTTCTCTAAAGAAGATTTATCAATCCTTTTTATATCCCTTAGGTCTTCATGCTCTTGTCGCTTTACTTGCCTTTTTCTTGTTTCCTCCACCTCTAACTGTATTCCTGCATTACCTAGTCATTGTCAACAAATGGTATGGCCTTTATATCAATAATAACTTCCCAGATGGCAATATCAGTATCCACATCTAGCCATGTAGCATCCCTAATTGCATCCAACTTTTGAAGGTATTTATTCCATTTAGTATCAATTATTTCTTTCAATTCTCCAATAACCTTGCTCATGCTCAATTCAATTCTAAACAGAAAGTCAATCATGTCATAGACAACTATTACATCTATCTCATTATTGCAATAGGCCACAAACCGTTGATGTCTCAAAATATCCTCAAAAGAGGGAGACCATTCTTGCCATTCCTTTGTAATACCATTAGCATCTAGAATAGTAGGAATGAAATTTGAAATCCTTGTGGCAATTGTCTTCATCTTACTTTATGTTAATTGTATTTTTCCCGAGAAAAATCCATGCAATTCTTTCACCCTATTAATAATATTTCTTGCATTAATAATTAATTCCTTGTGTAATTCCTTCTTTTGGGGTAACAGGGGAACCAAGATATAAAATAATTCTATATATGGTCCCCATGTTGTGAATAAAGGGGATAAAAGGGCTAATGCTTATGAGAATTGGAATTTAGCTCCTTGCAGAGAACTGTAGTTGCTACGCACATTTTGTGATACAATTTGTAGGACACCTATCTTGTGCATCATCAAGCTCTTAATTTTCTTGATCTCTACCTCCTCGTCTCCATCCCATTCATCTATATCCGTCTATTGACCCTCTCCTACATTTTCTACATCAACTTCTATTTGGGTTTCCTAGTCTCTCTCCTCTATGATGGGCCTTGTAATCGTTCTAAGAATAATTGTGTATTCTTCTAAGGAAGCCACCCTCTATTCTAGGACATAAGTCCTCTTTAGTTCTTCCTCATACTTCTTCCTAGCATCAATGGATATGTTGTATGTTTGATACATCTGTTCTTCTAGCATATCCATTTTTCTCTTCCCCATCAACAATGTCATGTTCTGCAGATTATGGATTTGATCACTAGATATAGTAGTGACATTCCAAAATATTGCATTGCATTGGGGGGAATCGTTTATCTCCACAAGGGTTTCTTATTTCCCTCAGGAACCATGCTCCATATAACCATTGTCTTACTATCAATGCTGAATCTAGACCCCTACAGCTCACCAACAATATTGGTCTCTTCAAAAGAGACTAACTTGTCTTCTAATCTAGTGTAGAATGAAAGATGAACTCAACTTTGACCCTAGAAAGAGAAGCATCCCACTTCTTGTTACAAGCTCTTTGGCTTCTTCAACAGTGAGGACCTCACTACTAGGATCATATTCCTACAACCTTTGTACCAACTCAGTGGTTTTCTCAAGGAAATCTCCTAGTTAAAATTGTAAGGTAAGTTTACTTTGCTTTACCTTGTATAAGAATGTCTTTAATTAATCTGACTTGATAAATTCATCATCCTTCATGAACTCTTGAGATTGAATGATTCAATCATCTAGCATATGAATCTACAATTCAGTTCTATTGGGGCTCTTCTCATTCTCCCCTACTTGCTTTAGTATAAATTATGTCTTATGGTGTCAAAAAATTTGGATCCCTTAGGAAAAATTTGAAGTGCCTTTCCTATAACCTTGTTAGGGATCTCAATCATTTTCTATTTCTTCCTCCCTTGTGCCCATGAGGAACTTTTTGGCCCATCATCATTAATCTCAATGGTTATGACATCCTCCTATTGAGGGGATTGAGGCTCTACTCTGTCTCTGAGTTTAGTAGGCACTTGTTCGATTATTTGATCAAAACTGTCAAGGCACCTATTATATATGTCTAGGTATGCTGCCTCATGGTAGAAACCTGAAATAATGGATCAACTGCCTTCATGGCTTCTTCAATTTTCATTATTATACTCCATCTTTGGGTTCTATCCCTACAAACCCCTATTTCTAGATAGTTCATTATGTAGTCCTCTTCCCAAATTTGGTTTGCTGCTAGGGAGGGTGTACTTTCTTATTTGTTTAAGAGCATGCCTCACCAAATCAATTGGATCATAGGTCCTAACAGGGGCTGAGGGAACCTTGAACTCTCCCATGTACTAATCCATCTCTTCTATAATATCTTTTCCTATTAGAAAATCACCTGCCTTTGTATACCTTGCTACAAAAGAGCCTTCCTTAATAGTAGGATCTAAATATTCTTTATTCATCATCAAAAATTGCCAAAAAAATCTAATTGTCCTAACCTTTAAGGTATATATTTTGGTAATACATGAGGGGGCTGTGGACACCCAAAAACCCTTATACTTGAATTTTTTTCAAAGAGAAACAAACTAGCCAAATCATGGCTTAGTAACCTATCCCCATTTGGGCAAGTAGATGCTCTTATTAGCATCCTTACCCCTCTAGGTACTCTTTCAGTAATATTTACTAACATGTTTGCAATAGGAGAAAAAAAAATATTGTAAAAAGCAATAGCACTAGCATATGGATAAAACGTTTTCCAAAAGCGAGTCCACAGTTGCATGGGCAAGTTCTTTCTATTCTCTTCAGTGGCTTCAATGAAATCTAGACTGATATTCCCTATGTTCTTGTACATAATGATGTGCATCAATAATGAGTAATGGAAGAATATGAAGTTCCCAATTTCTCCATTATAAGCCGCAAAATTTTTGTCATGCATCCTATTGATGATATACTGCACAAAATCATACCCAACATTATGATTTAGATCATGAGTATCCAAAGAAATGATATATATGTATCTTGGGGCATTACTTGTGCCATCAATTCCTATCACCTTATTTATCCCAAAAATGGTGTGCCTAAAATATTTGTAGAAAAACTCAAGTGGCATCAAGTCTTGTAGCTTCTTTGGCATCTCGCCCTTCTCTAGCTTTGATTTGGGAATGTGCCTCTTCATGACTCTTCCAATAAAGAAACTCTTATAAATTTTGAAAGTTTCATTCATCTTCTCCTTTTTCATGGCCTTTGTCATAGGTCCTCCTATGTCAAATACCTCAATGAAAGTTTCCCTATCCAATCCACATAGGATACACATATCCTTCCTATGGAAAGCTTTAGTTGTTGGATTGCAGGATTTGATCAATGCCTTTATTAGATCAACATCTACTATTACTTTTGGCATTATCAAGTTTTCCATATTCCTAATCCACGGGTTGCAAATTGGTGACTTCTTACACCTATTTTGATAGAAATACTAGAAAAGCTCATTTCCATTCGTATTACGTACAATGACATCTCTGCAAAAAGGGTATGCATCTCTAAAAACATGTGTATTGAAAGTTTGAACATGAGAAGACCCTGGAAGGAAATATACCCACTCCTCTGCATATAGGGTTGCCAACTTTGTTTTTTCTTATTTAGTATCTTGAGAAGACTCTTCCACGTCAATTTGAGCTATTATCTTGTCTTCTTCTTGTGCCATGATTCTACAAACAAATTCTTACAAACAAATTCTATCAATATTGAACTTCTAAAAGCTCTGCAAATCTCTGTAAATTCTGGAAATCTCTTAGTTCTTAGAACTCTATCTTTGGATTGTGCAAAAGATTGTAACTCAAAATACTATTAAACCAACATATTAATAGAGAAAAAATGCAATAGAGTGAGCATTTATGTCTATTTATGTCAACATGCATGACAAAATCTCAATTTATGTAAAAGTGCCAAACTCTTCTTGTACTGGCAACCTTTTCTAACTTTTTACTCACTTATGACAAGACATCACTTTTAGGTCATAATGAGGCTCCTTAACAGTCATTTTTGCATTAAAAACCATCGTCTTGATCCAATGACACCCTTTGTTCATTGTTTCGTAGTCATTTTTTGCCTTAGCACTTAAACACTGACTATTGGACTACCATAGATTCAAACCCTTTTCACCACTTCGTAGTCTATCTAGCATTTTTTGTCATTAACTGTGTGACTAGGTGCCTTAAAGATTTGACCTCTATTTGATCTTACTCTTGTGGTCACTTCATTTCATTAACATTTAAACTTACTATATGCGACCATGCGAATATCCCTAGCAACCATGAAATCATGGCTTCTCACACCTTTCTTACTTTTAAGTTTTGATTCCTGTGACTATGCAATCAAGATGATGTATACAATTTAACCTTAATACTTCTCTAGATCGCAACTTGGCTTATCTGATAATATTTTTTCTTCACAACCATGCGAGAAAAGGATATTTTATGCTCTTTTAACCCAGTCACCACTTCATGGTTTATCTTTACAACTATTTCTTTAACATCATGACTGCATGACTCTTTACATTCTGGTTTCAATCTAAATGCATCACATGGTCATGGCCTGATCATGTATTACATTTGTTAACTACATGACCATGTGAACAAGTGCCTTTTAGCTGGTTTTTCCATGTCAAGACTTATTTCAATCACTTTCCTCTCATCACTGTGACACTGTGATCACATGCATTTTCTTCTAAAATGGCCGCATCATTGAGTTGCTGACTTAATCAATCTTATCTTCTTTGACAATGCAGCTAAGCAAACAAAAATTTCATGCACTTTGCAGTAGTGATTGCCAGGTTGTAACTTATCATCTTTACTGCATAACATTAATCAAAACACTCACCTTAAAAAATTCAAACAATTGGCAAAATGAAATTGAGGGCTATCATACCTTAGGGATGGAAATGACTGGTTATTTGATATTATACTTCAAAATTCCTTCACTTACACTCTTTTCTTCAGATTTATCCCCTATAGAAGAATTTAGAGACAAAATTTAGAGACATTTCCTCCTTGTATTAATAGTCTTTGAAACTAATACATTACTGATATAAACTTAGGAATAACTCAAGATATGACAAAATTGTCATTCAAGATCCATTTGTATTCTCAAAATTGCACAATGGTATTAATATTCTTTGAAACTAATACATTATTGATATAAACTCAGAAATAACTCAAGATATGACATAATTATCATTCAAGATCCATTTCTATTCTCAATGATATCATCAATGGGAAGAATATGCACACACTTTCCATACTTAACATTGGGGTATTGGTGAATAGAAATGATGTCTCCCAAATGAATCCTCGAGATTTAGTATCCAAAACTATCTCTAACATAAATAAGAATGTGAATTGGTTGTCTATTGCTAGAAATTTACCTTCTATTATTTTAGATAATTATTCAGCTATAGTTTCTAGTAGAACATTTTTAAATTTTTTTTATTGCCAATAGTTCTAAAATAGAAAAATCCACATTCATGTGAAGTGCACAAAAAAGAAGAAGAAGTATCCAAGCTATAGGATTAGCTATTGGTAGTGTTTCAATACTTCTCTAGTTTGTAGAGCACATTCTACTAGTTGATGATGTCTCTAGCACCTTGGTCATACTCCTTTGTTGTCACCCATACCTTAATTCCTTTCCTTTTTCATCTTGTTGTTGCTAGTGACAACTCCAAAAATAGTTATTTCCAGGATCTTATAATGAATTTTGAAAGGGTAGAAGCCATGGCCCCCAACTCAATGTTAGTGATATCCTCTTTGTTCATATTTTTTCTAGGGAGTCCATTTTTCTCTTTATATTATCCAAGCATCTAATCAAACTCAATTCCATCTCCTTTACTCTTTCCTACAAACCATCCATCTTAATCTTCCCATTATCGTTCTCTTTCATGGTGTTATACTGACTCTCTTATTTTGGGGCCTCAATGTTTGTAGGAATCTCCTAGATAGGATTAACCACACCTATGTCCACCTTAATGCATGCCTCATGTTCTTCCATTTCTTTATCTTTGTCCTCCCCATCATAAATCTCTTCATCTCCTTTTGCATACTCATCCTTCGTGTTGGTGTACTTCTATCATCTTACATTTTGGTTTCAGCTTCTAAGTACTTCAATTCATCTTCTACAATTTTCATATCCTTCTTATCCTCCCACTTACTCATTTATTTCTTCTTACAAAAGTATTCCAACCTCCTCTCCATATAGTTGGACTCCTAGTTTATTCTCGTAGACCTAGTATGTTCCTCTTTATTAGCCTCTTCCTTAGACCCATGTTTATCAATGTTTATAATTTCATTATCAAATTTATTACATTTAGTGTTAGGGCCTTTGGGAAAATTTTGAGGTAACTTCTTCCTTTTAGGAGGGGTTTCACGTAGAAGGGACTCTTTAAGGGAGAGATTTTTTTTTGGTCACTTTTAGGTGCAAGGATTCCTCATTACTATCTTTGTGAGAAGAGGTGTTAGGATTCTTGGGATTATCCTTCAAGGGAGAGGAGCTAATTTATTGAATTTTCACAAAGGAACTAGTTCCAAAATCATCCTTCCTAAAGGATATACTTCTACTAAAATTAGGGCAATGTGAAAAAAATGGTGGTAAATCATAAAAATTAGACCCTAATATAGAGAGGAGCTATCACCACTTGTACACTTGGGCATTGGGTACTGAATTCATTATAATCTTAGGTTCTTCACAGGTCTCGTCCACCAAGGCAATACAGATCATATCCTTCCTTTTCTTTCCTTGCAATATGATGCCCATGAGAGATCGAAGAACAAAGTAAAAAAATTAAAAACCCTAAGTGCCTAATTCCAAACACAAATACCCTAACCTCACAAAGGGCAGAGAGCCAATGAAAATAGCTTAATAAGAATTCTATCACTATGGAACAATTACAACTTTTCCATGGTTTCTAGGTGCAAGAAAACCATTGAGTTATCATCATTAATGGCTTCATCCATAATGAGCTGATTGTCACCTTCTTCCACTCTAAAATTGCTATGCTGAAATCCCATTTAGTTCCTTTCTGGTTACCAACAAAAATAATCTATTTTTTAAGAAACCCATAGAAATATCTAGCTAGGCGAATGCAGAAAATGAAAAAGATGTAGAGAATTAATCTTATGCTTTTGAGGATTCTCCCTTTTGAGCCATTATAGTGCAGTAAACTTTGATTGTTTCAAGTAGATCCAGATAGAGAAATAAATTGAAGAGTATGAACCCCACTCGTATTTATACGGGGAGCTAATTTTCCTAGAAGCTAAATTTACTTGTGGGGCTATCAAATTAGGGGTGTTTTCTCTATTTTAAATTTAGAAGAATTGTTTGTTAAAATAAATGAAAAAAAACTAATCTTAGATAGGGAGAAAGAATAAATTGACTCTACTTCATATGCTTGTTACTTTGTGATTGAGTAAGCAAAGTTCATGCAATTTAATGTAGCTTAGATAGGTTGTATGTCAATTTATCATTGCTTTTAATTCAATGAATTAAGTAATTGCCTCCATAAATTCATATTTTTCCTGTAGCTCTTGTATAAACCTTTTCTCTTTCCTGGTAGTGGCTAAGGTAAGATTGGTTGTTTCAACATTTAATTCTACTACCTATTCATTTAGAGTATCCTATACTCTTTTGACAATCAAGTTCCCCATTAATTCAAAATCATTAGCTTGAGAATAACTAGCTCTAGATCCTCTTTTCAAGGACCAAATAACTAAGGAAGCATGGTCTTCACTATATTTAGCACCATTGAGTGCCCTTTTCTTTTTCTCCTTAGTGCTCAAATTATTTCTCAATTATTAAACACCATTGCATCTACAATGTCGCAATCTGGAAGAAGTAAAATTGTAGCTGATTTGATCATTTTTCTTCCCTCTTCAGGAGTCACACTACTAAATTCTTGCATCATTTATTCCTTGATCTCATCTTCTATGACTGAATCTTCTTTGTCTAGCTGCTTAGCTTTCCTTTTAAAACATCTTTCCTCAAAGTTTTCAATATTTATTCTCCATGCAAATTGGTAAAAGGCCCTTGACTTTATAAAACTTTCATTAGATAAGAATTTATGGATAGCTTGTTCTATTACAAGATCTAGCTCTTTTCCTTTGAAATCAGCCATAGCCAATTCCAAGCTAGGCATGGGAGGTTATATTGGATTTCCTTCTTCCGATTCTGTAGTGGTGATGAACACTCCATCCTGAGATCCAAGCTATTCAATTTTCTCTCTAGTGAGCTATTCAAATATCCTAACCATCTGGTCACACCTACGACTATGCAAATAAACTTATTTATGTTAAGATCATATTGAAAAAGATCATTGTTGAGGGAGATTGTTGAGACTAGATTATTGAAGAAGGAGATTGTATATTTTAATCATTGTTTTGTCACAGATGTCAAACCTGCTATTTGCTGGTAAGATAAAGGCTTATATGATATAGGTACTACCACTTATTTGATTGATGAAGAGGATTTGATCAAAATATGTAACAAAAGAACCTAGAGGGAAGTTTGAGTTATGATTGTGTAAAGAAGTACAAGAATAAGTTAAGACAATGATAACATGATGCGTTGATAATCTACTTAAGGTTACAAAGGTTGGTTACACTAAGAAAGTTTAGAAGAAAAAGTTACACAAGGTTTGTTTGCAAAGCTTGACTGAATGGATACTAGGTGCTAAGTAAAGTCAATGTAAGAAAAGTAGAAATTTAGTTGAAGTTGAGTAAAAGTTTATTCTAGTGTATGCCAAAAAAATAGTCGATGCCAAGTAAAATTTAGTTGATGTTGAACACCAGTAAACTTTAGTTTGTGCTGAGTAATTTCATAGAGGATGACAAGAAATGCAGTATGTGCTGAGCATTAGAAGCTAGATAATTCCAAGTGGCTAGATTCTTTAAAAGATCACGAATTCGATGGATCTAAGTTGGCAAGTTTGTATTCTTCGAATTTGTGAACTAGGTGGAAGATAAGATTAATGAGCTAGTGGCATAGAATTCAAGGTAAACCATTTTTAGGCGAATTCAAGGAGGATTCAAGGAGAAGTTTCTAGAAGACATATGGAATGTGGGATAGATTCATTGTATCCTACCAAATTCATCCTAACCCTAAATTGGATGATGAAAAATGAGTGGGAAAAGATCTTAATCCTATTTATAGGAATGGTTGGTTAGAAGCAAAGAGTTATGTGCGAGAACTTAAGGAAGACAAGGAGTCAATTGTTTTGCTTCATCAAGTGACCTAAGAGAAGAGACTGCATTGGCATGTTAAGTAAGACGACTTAAGGATATGAATGCTTGAAGGGTGAACAAGCTATTAGAACTAAAATTATGAAGACCAAGCAAAATGGAGGACTAAAATAGTGATATGTAATCTACAAATAAAGTTGCAAGTTGTTATCAGATCAAGCCTTCCTATTACTCTCTAACAATTATATCAGGCTAGGGTAAATCCTTTGGATCAAGGTTGACCTAATAGTCATTTGTAAATCCTTTAATCGGGTGACATTCCAAGTGAAAGGTCTAAAGTCCTCTAACAAGGCTCACTCCTAATAGGGTGATTGAAATCCTTTAACAGGGTCACATTTAACAATGCGTATTGTAACCTTTAATAGGGTTGGCCTTTCAAAGGGCATCACTTTAGAAGAGTGAAAAAGAGTAGCATATTACTGGTGGTTTTTCCCAAATTGGGTTTCCATTTAAACCATTGTGTCAAGTTTGTTGATGAATCTATTATGTTTCATGTTTACATTTCTGCAAGTTGATTTGACAATAACCTACAAGTTTTAAAGGGATTGCATAATCTTATGGATGCATGCATGAAGATGAATGTTTTACGGGTTCACTAAGCTATGAAAAGTTATGTTTATACATCTAGATCTTGGATAATTGATTCCCCCCCCCGCTTCTCAGCTATTCTAAAAGTATTACAACACTTTATGTGTTTCTAACCAGTTTCATGCAATTGCGATTATCTTTTAGTCTTTGTCTTCTGAGGCCTCGACTGTGTGAAAACAACAGTTTACCTAGTCACTATGAAGGTTCATTATACTTCTGTCATTCAAGTGACTGTGAGATTGAGGCTTTACTAAATGTCTCACTTAGTCACAGACTAAAAAGCAATTGAGTGCTTAACTGATGCGACTCAATGACCAGGGAAACTTCACTGCTTCACCAAGTCATGCTATAAAACGTTGTTGTCTTTTGATAAGCTTCAACTATGTGATCAACTTGATTGCCAGGTTGCACACTTAAAAGCTTTATGAGCTTAGATGAAAACTCCTAACCATTGAAGAGTTTATTTCATTGACCGTTGATCATGGTAAGATCAATGATGGGCGTATCCCTACATTCTAAAGTTGCGCAAGGTTTAAAAAAAGTGGGGATGCAAGGTCATGACACATAGATGTGCATGACCCTTTTCCTTAGTTTTAAAGAAGTGTATATCATGCAAGTTCTTGATTGATAATTAAATGATGATCGATGACTTTTGCTTCCACCAATTTTGAAGATGTGCAGAATTTAACAAAAGTGGGGAAGCGAGAAGCTTCCATGTGAAGAAAGTGGGACCGGGTTCAGTATGTAGGCTGTAAAAGGAAAACTATCAGAGCAAGTGATAAATTGGCATCTTCCTATTGGTTGAAGGTTGCTAACTAGGATAGTGGAGTGTTTGTTTTGTGGAACTATTGATCAAATGATGATCGATCATTGTTGCTTCCCTACATTTTGAAAGTGCACACAGTTTAACTAAAGTAGGGAAGCAAGTATATGACACATGGACTTGGTGGGGCCAGTTGTGTCATGAGTTGCTAGATGACGTTGAGTTGGATAATATGCCAAATGTCTTGTTCTAATTCACCAAAGGTACAATGTGTAAGAAAAGGTGGATGTTGAGTTGGATCAGTGGGCCCAATGCCTTTTAATTGAACGTAGTAATAGTTGGAATCACTCAGGATCGTAGATCAAATGATGATTGATGTTCTTCTCTTCCTCAGATTTTAAAGATGATCATACTGTAATCAAAGTGGGGAAGTGATGCATTGACATGTGTCTGAATTCTGAAAAATGTAATGCAACTTTTTAAATTTTTGAAAGGAATCATTTGATTTGGCATAAATAAATGGTTAGGTTTCAAATTTTGTAGTGTCACTTAAAATATGATTGTTATAGCATTAATTCTAATCAATGCAAGTTTGTGTGAAGCCAATTTCCATAAAATTTATTATTCCTCTAATTATTGAGTACCGAGTAGAAAATAATTTTCAGAGTGCAAAAATATTCAAAATTTCAAATTGTGTTTCCTCAAAGCCACAAATTATTGCAAATGGAATTCTCAGTGGAGAAAACAATTTTTTTTGGGTGAGTAATGAAAATCTTTGGTTAGTCGAGAATTTACAGTTTTAATTGAGATAATATAGATAAAATGCCTCCATGAAGGGATTTTTCAAGAAAGGTAGATTACCAATTGAGAGTTGTACATGATGGTTTTCTAGAATAATTACCACAATCAACTAATGAGTCTTCCAAAGGAAAAGAACTAGTTCCTAAAAACCCTAGATTACTAGTCAGTGAGGGTTTCAACGACAAGGCCAAATGGTTAAGAGATGTCCAAACATTTGTTGGGGCTTTAGAGCTTCTTCACAAATGGTTTTCAGAGAGAAAACTTGATACTCCTCTAAAAAATGTATGGGAGTTTGACATTGGTAAGCTAGTTGTCTGAGGTATTTTCTTCGATGATGATTTGTTGGCCATGATAGCAAAGAGATATGACCTAGTGTTAAGAAAAGTCAAGAATCATAGTGGAGATAATCTCTTTAGGGTTTCACCATAGCTAATTAGGGAAGTTTTTAGGTTAATACCTAATCATGCAATACATGAGAAAATTGACATGGAGGATTTGCAAGCAAGATATGATGCACAGAGGCTGTACCTAAGGAGAGGGCCAATGTAGGAACACTTTGTTAAAATAGGTCAATTACCGTTGGTGATTGTCAATACCCCAGAGCCATTTTTAAGGAAATATTTCATTCCTATAAGGGCTCAAGAACTATATTTTTCTTGCTACAAAGTATTTGGAATGGATGAACAAGATCCCATCCAAGGATCTATTATTTTTATCATTTCTTAGACACTACAATATGGAATGAGCTCAAATTTTGATTTTGCTACATATTTAGCGGAAGAAATCCATAATGGATTAATAGGCATAAATAAGGCTAAAGTTGTAAAACCATTATGCAGGTACTCAATGTTGATGTGCATATGTTTGTACAAGGGCGTTACCTTTGTTGAAATACAAATACCACTAAGAGGGGGTTGAATAAGTGGTTTGAAATACTTTTCAAAACTTGAAACTATTAAAAGCTATAAAAATTGAATACATGACCAAGATAGTTAATGAATAACAAATTGACAAAATATTTTAATGTGGAAAACCCCTTAGGGAAAAAAACCACTATGAATTTGAAACTTTATTGGCTTATTGGGCAAATCTTTTGGAGCTACGGCTCTAGGAAGCACCGACACCCTATTTTAGAAACACCAATTTCAAGGAACACCAATTCCTTACACCTGAAATACCAACTTCTTGAATACAAGAAGCACCAACTTCCAAAATGAACAAATGAGATATAAAATTAGAGGATCATCTCTATTACAACACAAATCATGAATGACTAGTTTCAACTTTTTGTTGAAAACATAATGCAGGATATACTTCTATTCTCCTCAAAACATCCAATATCCAAATATATTTTCTTTTTCCATTAAAAGATCTGATCAAATACTGATATGAATGAATGAAGAAGTAATATATAACCCTTCTTCTACCTCTGATAAACTTCTTCAATGAAAATCAAATCACAAATATGAAAATAAAAATATAAAGAATTACCCTCTTCTTTGTTGTTAAAAATTTACTTGCAAACTGTTTTGTCTACAAGGAATTCCACACAAATCCTACACCTTCTATCAAAACCACCCATTAGATGTTTTAGAGGAATGTATCCTCTACTGATAAACTAAGAAAGTCAAAATTTTGGAGACAGGTACATACCCCAAACTTCCATTAGATCAAAATCGCTCAAAACTGCTAAAACAGTCATAACAATTTGGTAACTATTTTTGATAAACAAACTATTTCTCTTTCAATACATGTGTTATGCAAAAACTAACAAAGACCCATTTTAGCTAACTCATAGGGCTTTCCAAAAATGTATGATAGTTGGGGTCTATCTAATAATAAACCTTGTCAACTTTTTCATAGACCAAAACTATTTTTTATAACCATTTTCTAAACCAATGTAAACATTAAGTGTTAATTGTATAATACTTAAGTGTTTGTCTTGAATATGGTTTGAACAATATTGAAGGACATCAAATAATCTAATTACATGATGTTAAGCATATCATATGCTCATTATAATTTCATTATTGACATCAATGACAACAATCAAAGACCAAATACCAAGGGTTCAACATACTCCCCCTTTGGCATTGACGTCAATACAAACTTCCACTTGTATATCCATGTGTACCTATATATCCTGTATCTGTACATGTATATCCATGTGTACCTACATATCTTGTATTTGTACCTATATATCCTCGTATCTATACCCATCTATCGATGTGTACCTATAGTTGTATATCGATCATGTAGACATCTTCATCCTCATTTTTCTCTCCCTTTGAAATCAATGACAAAGAGATATACCAAGGTTTTAGTGTAAAAAAATGATAAACAAAATATGCTCCCCCTAAAATCTATCACTCATTTATGAACTTATGCAAGTGAAGAGAGGGATAATACCCCCAATCTTGTTCTTAACCCTTCAAATATGGATCTTGAGAGAGGTTTTGTAAATATATCAACAAGCTAATCTGAAGAAGGAACAAATTCTAATTCAAAATTACCATTCAAGACATGTTCCCTTATGAAATGATATCAGAAATCAATGTTCTTGGTGTGTGAATGCATAACTGGATTGTTAGAAATACTAATTGCACTTTGATTATCACAATAGATAGGAATTGGTTTAGACACTATTACTTTCATATCTGATAAAGTTTGAACCATCCACAGAACCTGTTGACAACAAGAACTTGTGGCTATATATTCAACCTCTGTAGTAGAAGTATAGTAGATTCTTGCTTCTTACTATGCCAAAACACTAGCCTATGACCTAAGAAAAATGTTTCTCCTAATGTACTTTTTCTTTCATCTATACAACCTACCCAATCTGAGTTAGTATAAGCAACAAATCTAAAATCATCATGTTTAGGATACCAAATCCTATAATCCAAAGTACCTTAAATATATTTAAAATTTCTTTTAACTACTATAAAATGAGATTCTTTAGGTGAATATTGAAATCTTTCAACCAAACATACAACATGCATGATATCAGGCCTTGAAGCTATGACATATAGTAAACTACTAATCATGGATCTATAAGTAGTTTTATCAACACGAGTAGAATCATCATCTTTAGTAAGTTTACATCCTTTTATCATTGGTGTTCCCATAGGCTTACAATCTTCCATATGAAATTTCTTTAACATTTCTTTTGCATACTTAGTTTGGGATAAGAATATACCATTTTCCAACTAAGAAATTTGCAACCCAAGAAAATAAGATAGTTCCCCAAGCATGGACACTTCAAATTCAGATAGCATAAGCTTTGAAAAACCTTGACTTAAAGCATCATCATTGGATCCAAATACTATATCATCAACATAGATAATAATAATGAGAACATCATCACATGTACCATATATGTACAAATTTCTATCAACACGACCTCTTTTGAAGCCATTTTTGATAAAATACTGATACAACCTAGAATATCAAGCCGTCGGAGCTTGTCTCAAACCACAAAGAGCCTTTTTTAGCCTGTAGACATGATTAGGATATTCTTTGTTTTCAAATCCTTTAGGTTGATCCATATATATCTCTTCATCAAGATAACCATTAAGAAATGTCATTTTAACATCCATTTGGTACAGTTTAAAGCCCTCGAAAGCTGAATATGCAAGAAATATTCTAAATCCTTCAATTCTAGCTACTGGTGCAAAAGTTTCATCAAAGTCCACACCTTTTATTTGTACATAACCCTTACAAACCAATCTAGCCTTGTTCCTTGACATTTTTCTATTTTCATCAAGTTTATTTCTAAAGACCCATTTAGCACCTATTACATTTTTATCTTTAGATCTAGGCACTAATTCCCAAGTTTTATTCTTTTTTATTTGACTTAGTTCCTCTTTCATAGCATTACCCCAAAACTCATCCATAATAGTATCTTTATATGATTTAAGTTCAATTTGATATAACAAACAGAGATTAACACATTCACTAGATGTAGTTCTTGCTCTCGTTTGAATACCTGCATGTTTGTCCCCTATAATTTGTTCTTGAGGATGATACTTGTTCAATCTTTATCCTGTAGCCTTTGTACTCATGGGTTTTGGTGTTTCTATTTGATCTTTTGTCTCTTCTTCACTTTCAACAACTTTATTATCTTCTTCTTTCAAGTCTTTATTATTGTCTTATAGGAAAGTATTATCCATTCTTATTTCCTTTTTGTCTTATATAGCTTCATCCACTTTCACATAAATAGTTTCAACAAGTTTATTCAACCATTTATTAAAACATTTGTAAGCTTTTCTTTGAGAAGAATATCCTAAAAATATTCCTTCATCACATCTTGAATCAAAGCTTTCTATTTTATCATTAGAATTCTTAATGGAGCATCTACTTCCAAAAATTCTAAAATGCTCAACAGATGTAGGATGTCCATACCATAACTCATAAGGAGTGTACTTAGTTTTTACCCTTTGTTGTGCCTTGTTCAAAATATATACTATTGTTTGAACTGCTTCTTTCCAATACATGTTTGGTACTTTAGATTCATCTAACATAGTCCTTGCCATTTTTTTCATTGTTCGGTTCTTTCTCTTAACAACTCCATTTTGTTGAGGTGTCTTGGATGCTGCATATTGTCTTTTGATGCCATGTTTTTCACAATAATCAAAAAATTCATCTAAAGTAAACTCACTACCTTTATCTGATCTTAAGCATTTAATCTTCATGTCTAACTCATTTTTAACCATTTTCCTAAAAATCTTAAACTTGTTAAATGCATCTGATTTATGCTTTAAGAATGTTACCCATGTCATTCTTGTACAATCATCTATAAAAAAACATGAAATACTTTTCACCATTTAACGATATTGTCTTTGTAGGACCACATAAATTGGTATGTACTAATTGCAATGGTTTAGAAGCAAAATATTCTTTTGAAAGAAAAGATGCCTTTGTTTGTTTACCATGTTAACACCCTTCACAAATAACATTTTTTGGCTTACTTATACATGGCATACCTCTTACTTTTTTATGCTTACTAACTTTTACCAAGTTGTCAAAATTCAAGTGCCGAAGCCTTTTGTGCCATAACCAGCTTTCATTTACCTATCCCATAAGACAAACATATTCATGGTTGTTAGTATCTGTGATATCTTTTAAATTGCATACATCCCCTTTAGATCTTTTACCTGATGCAACCAATTGTCCAAATTTTAATTTGATTTGGTAACCATGGTCATCAAAAACAAATTTATATCCATGATCACAAATTTGACTAACACTTAGAATATTGTACTTAATCCATCAACATAATACACATCATGAATGGACATTTTGTCACTATTCATCAAAGAAGCCAAACCTTTAATTTTCCTTGATGAATCATCACCAAAACTAACATTTCCACCTTTGTGGTTAATCAATTTGTCAAACGTTGTTCTATCTCTTGTCATGTGTCTAGAAAAACCAGTATCAATTATCCAAACACCATTTACTTTAGAAAGTAGAGCCATTTGAGCAAACATAGACTTATTAATCTTAGGCCTCCATATCTTAGTCACTTTAATATCAAATTCTTGTTCAACTTGTAGACTAGCATAAGATTGA
Source organism: Cupressus sempervirens (assembly GCA_028749045.1). Lineage (NCBI taxonomy): Eukaryota > Viridiplantae > Streptophyta > Pinopsida > Cupressales > Cupressaceae > Cupressus > Cupressus sempervirens. The sequence continues at coordinate 411,081,372 of CM053785.1, forward strand.
TCATTCTAAATTGACTTAGTTTTGCAGTTACTCATAACATGACCAAAGAGATTTCATTTGTAACATCTTAGAGCATTCATTTTAGGAAAGGAATAACCGAAATGAAACTTTGAATACCTCCTTGACATGCATCTGCAATTACTTATTTTATGTCCATATTGATGGCACATGAAGCAATACCCATCAAAGAAAGAAGTGAACCTGTTTGAGTATCTTTTACCCATGAATGAATTGCTTGATATAAAATGATTTTTATCATTATAAATCTGATTAAAATCTACATTTTAACCTGCATTTGAAGTGTTAGAATTCTGATTTGTATCCTTACTTTTGGATTTAAATATCTCGAATAAAGATTTATCTTTCTTCTCACTAGAACATTGTCCAAGTTCAAAACCAATTCCTATTAGATCATTAGTTATTCTTTGTTTCCTTAACATATCATCCAAAGTAGTGTTCTCATATTTTTACAAGTTTCTTCTATATGATACTACTTCATTCATTAAACTTGTACATTCTCGATCTTTAGAACTTAACTCTTCCTTAGTGACAAAGACAATTCTCTTTTGCTCCTCAACTTGTAATTTCAATTCCATAAATTGTTGATTTAAGTCCTTGGTTTCTTTTTCAAAGTTCTTTTTTTCTTTTAAGAATTGATTTTCTTGAACACTTAAATTCCTTTTTAATTCCTTGATTTTTTTAAGTGCTTAAAGAAATTCACATTCTAAATCGGCCTCAACAAGTTCAACATCATCATCACTATCGGATTCTTAACAAGTAGTTTATGTAGCCATGAATGAAACTTCATTTTCATTACATTCAAAACTACTAGATTCACTATCTAATACATCAACAATCAAACTCTTCTTCTTCTTAAAGAACTTCTTTTTGTTATAAAATTTCTTTCTACTTGATTTCTCTTTCTCATCATCTACTTCATCATGACTATTATAGGGACATTTAGATGAAAAGTGTCCTATTTTACCACAATTAAAGCATTTGAAATGAAGTTTACTCTTGCATTTACCCACTCCTTTATTTAATTTCCTTGATAAATGCACTTCAAGAAAATCAAGATCTTCTGATTTTGAAGAGACTTGCTTCACTTTCATTTCCACCTTGAATGCTACTTCTTTGCTTGTGGATTCATGCTTGCCACACTTTCTCATCTCATAAGCTACAAGTTATCCATGAATGTCTTCCATTGTATACTTGTTAATATCTTTACTCTTCACCAAGTCCTCTTATGCCATTTACAGTTTCTTCTATCTTAAGGAGATAGTCTTTTACCTTTTCATCATTACCCATCTTAAGGTCTTCAAATCTTGATTTCAAATGTTGTATCTTGGCTTCTTTAACTCTATCATTACCATGATATGTGTTTTTCATTTTCTCCCATACTTCTTTAGCAGAAATGCAATGCATTACCTTAACAAAAACATCTTTAGATAAACTGTTAAGTATAGAAAATTTAGCTTTTATATGAGTTTCATATTTCCTCTTTTCATCAAGATTTGTAGGTAAAGTATTAGGAACTTTATAACCATTAAAGCCTAAAGCCCAAACATCAACATTAATAAATAACAAATATTTTTGCTTCATTACTTCCGAAAAAGCATAATCCGATACATAAAAAATGGGAACCTTTGAAGAACTATCTTGAGCACTAAAAGATAAGTCTATTCCGCTCAACCAAAATCTACCCAAAGTTATTATATTTGATATAGGGAACCTTTATCTGATACCACTTGTTGGAATACAAACACCACTGAGAGGGGGGTGAATTAGTGGTTTAAAATACTTTTCAAAACTTAAAACACTTACAAGTCATAAAAATTTAACACATGCGCAAGATAGTTAATGAATAACAAAGTGTCACAATATTTTAATGTGGAAAATCCCTTAGGGTAAAAGACCACTCTGAATTTGAATCTTTATTGGCCTCTTGGGAAAATATTTTGGAGCTACAACTCTGGGAAGCACCAACACCCTTTATTAGAAACACTAATTTCAAGGAACACTGATCCCTTACACCTAAAGCACCAACTTCATGAATACAAGAAGCACCAACTTCCAAAATGAACAAATGAGATATAAAATTAGAGGATCATCTCTATTACAACTCAAATCATGATTCACTAGTTTCAACTTCTTGTTGAAAATATAATGTAGGATATACTTCTATTCTCCTAAAAACATCCAATCTCCAAATATGTTTTCTTTTTCCATTAAAAGATCTAATTAAATACTGATATGAATGAATGAAGAAGTAATATATAACCCTTCTTCTACCTTTGATAAACTTCTACAATGAAAATCAAATCACGAATATGAAAATAGAAACATAAAGCATTACCCTCTTCTTTGCTATTAAAAATGATGCAGGGGCATCTGAGGGTCAAGGCTATTGACTTAGATGTGGGTTTTGGTTGAGATTTACTTTTGGGGGTCATAACTTTTTACTCTAATGTGGGTTTTGTCTGAAATTTTACAGGTGGTTGCACTAGAAGGAGTTATGTGGATTGCCAATCAAGCTTAGCTTGACAAGTGGCCGTTTTGACATTTTTTCGAGAGCTTGAGCCTGAAAACTCATCTTGACCTTCGAAATTGGCTTCTAGTGTTTTATTTTTTCTATTTTTTTATAAATTTGTTTTTGTAATAAATCTAAAATTGTATCTTTGATTTCATTGATTAGTTAGCAATTTGTCTTGCCTTAGTTGGGGGCTTTTCTTGGAAAAAATTGAGATTCATAGGTTGAGTTTTAAAAATTACCAAAAATGGAAAGTTTTGTTTTTCCTGAAAATTTCCCAAATATGGTAATTTTTGGATTTTTAATAAGGAGGTGTTTATTTTCATTATAGAGCTAGAGTAGATTTGTAGAAATTTTTAATGGAGAGTTATGTTATTTTGAAACATTGGTCTTGTGTCAAATTCTAATTTATTCTTTAATGATATTGGGGTTACATCATTTGGTATCAGAGTAGTAAGATGGCTGGGAGAGGAAGAGGAAGAGGAAGAGGAGGCATCACGTCGATGCAAATATTGGTACTAGATATGTAAAGGGAGAGTGAACGACTCAATGAGCAGCTAGATAATCAAGAAATAAAAAGAGGAAATGAATCTGATGAAGAGGGAGAAAATGAAGATGAGAGACTGGGAGAAATGAGCTACAAAGATAGAGTTCTTAGTGATTTAGAAGGAAGGAGTGAAGAAATAAAAATTGATGTTTTAGACTATGCTAGTAGTCTTAAGCCAGAAGAGCTAATAGATTGGCTGAATGAGATGGGAATTTTTTTTTCCTAATTTTTCCTAGGAAAGGCCCCCAACTAAGGCAAGACGAATTGCTAACTAATCAACAAAATCAAAGATATCATTTTAGATTTATTACAAAAACAAAATTCTAAAAAAACAAAAAAAAAACACTAAAAGCCAATTTTGAAGGTCAAGATGAGTTTTCAGGCTCCCAAAAAAATGTCAAAACGACCACCTATCAAGCTGAGCTAGATTGGAAATCCACATAACTCCTTCTAGTGCAACCACCTATAAAAATTCATCCAAAATCCACATTCGAGTCAAAAATTATGACCCTCAGAAGTAAATCTTGACCAAAACCCACACTTGAGTCAACAACCTTGACCATCGGATGCCCTTGCATCAAAAAATTTGCCTGTAAATTGTTTAGTCTACAAGGAATTCCACATAAATCCTACAATTTCTGTCAAAACTACCTATTGTATGTTTTAGAGGAATGTATCCTCTACTTATAAACCAATAAAGTTGAAATTTTGGAGGTAGGTACATACCCAAAACTTCCATTAGACCAAAACATTCAAAACTGCTAAAATTTTCATAACAAATTGGTAACTATTTCTGATAAACAAACTTTTTCTCTTTCCATACATGTGTTATACAAAAACTAACGAATATTATTTTAGCTAACTTAGACACCTTTCAAAAAAATTTATGATAGTTGGGGTATATCTAATAAAAAACCTTGTCGACTTTCTCATAGACCAAAACTCTTTTTTATAACCATTTTCTAAACCAATGTAAACATTAAGTGTTAATTGTATAACACTTAAGTGTTTGTCTTGAATATGTTTTGAACAATATTGAAGGACATCAAATAAGATAATTATATGATGTTAAGAATATAATATGCTCATTATAATTTCATTATTGACATCAATGACAACAATCAAAGACCAAATACCAAGGGTTCAACAACCTTTTTCTCCAAAGAGATGAAGTTGGAGCTAGAGAAGGATGAAGATAAATTACTTGTCCAACTATGGAGTGCTCATATGACTTGGGAGGCCATTGATGCTAGCTTTTTTAGATTTGACAGGTATTTTTCTTCTAAGCTAAAAATTCTATTGACTGGACCCTAGAATACCTCAATCCTTGCTAAAATTTATTAGACCAAAGGATCATGCTGAAGGACTAAAGGTGAACCATAATTGGGGAGACATTATCCTATATTCAGTTTCTACTATCTTCAAAGTGTATGGTTTGCTATGGAAACCACATGTCTTGCCATATTAGGTACCTTTGAAGGTGGGGATTGCAAAATTATTATGGTGAGTAGGAGGGTTAGAATAAAAGGAACTGTTAGGTAGATCTAAAGGTACTTTCTTCCCTTAGATTACTGTTGTCTACAATTTTGTTTTTTGTCAAGAAGGGTTGGAGGAAATTAGATTTTTTTAGACAAATACTAGATGGCCTAGTCTTATTCTCATTTTATAGATCTTGAAGGTTTTTATGATTTTTTTAAGGAGGGAACAAGAGCTAAATCACATGAGTTCATATTGTTTATCCTCTTGAAGATATAATTAGAAATCGATTTTCACTACAAGAGCAAGAGGTTAGAAAAGAAAAATGGAAAGTGTACAATAGGATGCTTGAATTTGTTAATGCCTTTGAGCCAAAGTATAATCCCCTTGTTGATAAGAAATATTGGGGTGCCAAAATCGATATGCTTATGAACAATTATGTTGGGTTTATACAAACCTTAAATGAAAAGAAAACAATTTTGAGTCAAATTTATCTAGACAAGGCCATTGAGGTAGAAAATAGGTTGGATAGTAGAGTAGTCATAAACATAGGCCAGTACACATTGCAAAAGGGAGATGGTTATGTTGTGGCAAGAAATATTCAGCCTGTGCCTCTTTATAAGAGACAACTATCAGAGAGTCCATCCATTGCACCTATTGCAAAGAAGCAAAAGTTAGAACAAGGTTTCTCTTCCAAGATTGAGGAGTATTCTCCTTCATAGACCCCTATCCGAATAGATGATGAAGAATCCTTAAGGGAGCAATTGAAACAGATGGGAGATGAAAGGAGTATTGTTATAACTATAGCAGAGATAGAGGAAGGAGCACTTGAAGAGCCTCCCATGCCATAATTAGTTCTTACTATAGGAGATTTTCAAGGTAGAGAAATTGAATCTGTGGTGGAACAGGTATCTAAGAAGGTTTTGGATGATGAAAGCTTTGTAAAGTCTAGAGAATTTACTCAATTTTTGTGGAGGAGAAATATTATAAATTTTGAGTCAAGGTGCAAGAAAATTAAAATAGAGCAACCAGATAGGTAGGACTTTGAAATTAAAGAAGAGGTCAAGGTTGGCCTCATAAAAGAGTTTGAGAAAAAAAACCCTTAAGGGGGGAGGTAACTGCTAAAGGACTCAGGGATCATGATACTTCCTAAATGGGACATTGCTAATGTAATGATCTTTGATGCAGTTAGAAAGGAAAAAGATACCCAGTTCAAGACTAAGGAGGAATTTTTGCAAGCCCATAAAGGGTTGAAATATAGTGATGACCATCAAGCCTTGGTCATATGGTCTATCCAAAAGAGAGACAAGGCTAGAATTCAAGAGGTCTCAAATTCTGAGCACACATGCAGTCTCATTGTTTACAGGGCATAAGAGGTAGATAGTGACAAAGTGGCTCAAATAATTAAAGAAATGGGTGATTTTGGAGTTGTGGTTGCTGCTAAAGACAAGAATAAATTCTTGGAGTTAAATGATAAATCTAAAAAGGTTGTGGATGCCTACGAAGAAAGAGGAAAGAAGATCAACCAACTAGAAAGTATGATTGCACAAATGGATAAATAGTTTGTGAAAACAAAGGTAGGTACACAATCTTGTCAGCTTAGGATTACTTATCCTCCTCCTCCAATACCACCTTTTAATACCATCCCAATTGTAGAGATTCCTTGTATACCTAAAGGGACAAAAATGTATACAAAAGAGGAGCTTGATAAGGAGAAGGCAAAAATATGGTGATTGCATGTGGAATCGGGCATCAAGCATGAAGATAGAATTAGAGATACAATTTTGTATCTAGTGGATAGAGTTGGTTGACCTTTATTTTATTTAAAATTGTCAAAATTAGTAGAGATATCGAATGAGTTAATGAATAATGAGACAACTTTAAGACCATTTTTAGATAAATGGATTAGTAAGGATGATATCATCACAACCCTTTTTTGTCATGTGATTCAATTTTCTAATGAATGAGCTGAAAGAACTTATGAATAGACTATTGATCTCTTAGATTTTGATTGTAAGAGAAATTTATTAGAAAGAAAAATAAATAATTGTTTCCTAAAATACCTTGGTAAAATTTTTGACCTCTTTCCACATGTACTTAAAGGTATAGGATATGTGTAGGATCATGGTCAACCTAACTATGCTCTTAAGTGGCGATGAAAAATTAGATAATCAGGGTTATGTCAACTTGACATGCAACTTTCTACTTGTTATTAACTTTGTATCAAAAATTTGAGAGAAAAGAATCTCTAGAAAATTGAATCTAGTTTCTAAACTACTATGACTTATCTCAAAAAAATAAGCGTTGATAGGTCAAAATTTTGAATTTTAATGCAATAGTACAAAAATTTTAGAACAAAAATAAGAAGTAGATGTATGTCTGACCACCTTAATCAAAATCAAATGATAATATTTTTTAATAATATTCTAGATATAAGTAGTAGACTCATGCCTATATGTGACACATATTTTTGGATATTTTTATTATAAATAAATAATTAATAAATAATTTTTGACTTTAGTATTTTTGGAATTAAAAAACTCTCGTGTCTAACCACCTTAACTAATTCAAGACTTCGCAAAATTCAATTTTATTTTATTTTCCTTATTTGAAAGTTATGGTTGATTTTCAAGTAGTGTGTCAGTCAACACTTTATACGTTAATCCATTACAAAATAAGTAATAATTACTTACTAAACTCATAATTTGAGAAACCTTACATTTATGGAAATATAAGAACATTCTTAAGAAATGCTTTTTATTTCATCAAATTTTGGTGACAAAAAAGTTGCCAGCTACATGTTTGAAGTGAAAATCACATAAAAACAAGCCAAAAGAACATTTTAAGGATGTTTTTAAAGTTGACCATATAGGTTTGGTATCAAAAGATATAGTAGACCTTATAAAGATATTAATTGTTTTCATTTAGTATCAAGGTGGGTGGGAAAATAGTTGGAATAGATTTTGAAATGGTTTGAGATATTTCAAAACTACAAATTTTTCAGATCGCCACTTTTTGGCACACCATGATCCTGCACATACCCTATACGCCAGATAAGAGAAAAGGAGGAATGGGCTAAAGAATTGAATGAATTAATGAGCATTGGGCTTAATACAATTGTAAATGATAAAAAGTATATTTGGTTTGCTAGAACTACAAAGGAAGTGGTACAAGTACAATTACTTTTTGATTGTTTTAAACAAGTTTTTTTAAAAAATAAGGATAATTGGAGGAAATGTCTTTAGAAAGGAACAAGAAATATTGAGTTTCTATTGGCCTAGTGATACACTCTTTGACAAGTGGGTAATTAATTATGCTCCAGAATTAACACAATTATTGAAAGAGGCAGTTGAAGGAGAAAACATGGACAAGTTTGTTGCTATAGAAAAGGTGCAATTAATTAAAGTATTTGTGCAAACAAAGAGATTAGATGAAGAACAACCAATTGCAACTATGGATATGGCAATTCAAACTGATGATATGGTAGGGGATCAACCAATTGTCATCAATATCTAGATAATTGAACCTAGTACATCAAGTACAAGCCAAGTGGTTCCATAGTTGGAAGAGAAACATATGCAATAGAGTGAATCACTAGATGCAACAATCAACAAGTAGTTGATATAACAAAATTGGTCCCACCACAAGAAGATCAGTGATAAAGTCATTTTTATGTAAAGTTGCAAGCAAGCACCAAATTGTCTTTTTGTGATAGAGACAACTTTTTTCCTTTTATCTTTCTTTTGTTCTAAGGACAACTATCCTTTTCCCTCTATGTCCGTAGCTTGTTGCATCTCACACTATATAAGTGAGTTCCCAAGGCTAGAGGAGGGTCCAAAGTCTATATAACTTTTAGTATTTATGCTATTGTTTGTAGTCAATCTAGTTTTTTTGTGTGTTAATTGTATGATGTATTCAATTTTGCAAGTCTAATATTATTGATTAAAAAGTCTGTCATATTTGGAGTTTTTATTGAGTTTATACCAGTAATGTATTAGTTTCAAATAATATTAATACAAGGAGGGAGTTTTGAATATTTGTGTCTCTAAATTCTCTCTTCATTTTCATATGCTTATTACTTTCAGATTGAGTGAGAAAAGTTCATGTAATTTAAAGTAGCTTAGATAGGTTGTATATCAATTTATTGTTGCTTTTAATTCAAGGAATTAAGTATCTACTTTCATTAATAGGGTTTCAAAGCATTTGAGAGGGATATCATAAGAATGGGGTTTAGGGTTAACAACTAATAATTGTAATTGTAAGGCAATTATATTGGTCAAGTGCTTACTAGTCTGACTCTGTACAACAAATGGATAAGGCACTGATCACAAGTTGTGATGTAATTGTTTGGTTATACAAAGTACATATAAGTCAAATCAATTTTACTTTTTTGTAATGAAGAATAAATGTGTCAAGTAGCTTCTACAATCAAGGAGTTATTACAAACATAAGAAGAATTGCGACCATTATCTTCTATAAAGGATAGATATGGAGAGAAGAATGTGAATGAATGAACCGTGAAAAAGAATATTATAAAATATCCAGTCATTCTCATCCCTAAGGGCGCACCCGCCTTGGCCCTGCAAAGCCTAAAGTAGAGTCCTAGTGATTTTGTAGAAGTTGGTCCAGATCTGAAGAGAATTCAATTGAATATAGGAAGTAGCTAATCCTTAGACTGAGTCTTGTCTTCTGCATCCAGTCTCCATTTATTTCTATGCAAACTTGATAGGGATACATAAAAACCTTATTCATTCCTTATATCCCTAAGCCATTTTCCTTCACATTGAATGAAGATTTTGAAGTTGTGATGATGCAAATATCTCTTTCTTCTCTGTCGCCCAATTCATTACTTAACTACAACAAGGGTTGCGAAGGTGTGAGATGGTCATCTCGACAATCAGTGCAGATTCACAACTCAGAAGGATAACATCCAGTTTCAAGTCACGAAGTTGTGACTAACCATACATTACATGGTCACAATTCAAGTTCTGTCTTAAGAATACCTTAGGGGCCCCACAATTCTCATAATGGTCGGATCTTGTTAGATCAATGGATGCAATATTTTTTATTTCTAAAGATGTGCAAAGTTTAACCAATGCGGGAATGTGGGCTTTTGACATGTGTCTTGGTGGACCAAGTGCATAAGAGGTCCTCATCGCATCATCACAAAGGTTAACAACAAGTTAGAACTTTAAAAAATTAAGAGGGAAAACCTTAAAAATTAAATAGGAAAACTCCCATGCATTCTTAAAAATACAAACAATGTAAACCCACTTTTAGGAATCTATGACAAAAAGTCATTAGGGTAACTGTATAATTGTAGGGATTTCAAATAGATAACTAGATTTTTTATTGTACTTTTGCAAAATTTTAAACATATGAAAAACTAGGCCAACATCCTAAATATGGATGACCTTTGAATGCACCTTGCATCCATATTTTCTTCCATGATGACCACTATACCTGATGTCAAATCTCCTTGCGATCAAGAACCTCTAAACTCACCTTCATTTCAATCTATACATATACATATAAAAAAAAAAATTCATATAACTAGCTAAATTTTGTATTTGAATAATGCAAGGAGCCATGATAGGGTTTTTTGGATTCACAAATAATGATCTTTCAATTCTTGTAAAGAAAGTTGTAATGCTTAGTACTTTTTCTTATCTAGATCATGTTACTTCTCCCCTATCAAGAATTGCAACAACAATCATCCTTGATCAGGTACTTTTTTGTAATTGTTTGTAAACTACATTTCTATAATTTAACTTATATGTATACCAACTTTCTTTAATGCTCACCATTTTCACTGATAGGTATACTTGGCTCTAGGTATCTATGAGTACAATACATCAACATAAGTTTCAGAATCATCTATTGAATATCAATACAAACTTATGAATACAATAGAATACAGATTTATGAATATCAATATTGCATTCTACATTCTCTCTTTTACATTGATTTAATCATTCTTTAAATCACATTTGGTCTTTTCCATTTATTTTAGGAGTAGTAGCTAGGGATTTGAGGCTATGGATCTATAGATTCTCTAGGAGTTCAAAAGATGTTGATCTTTAATTATTAGTGAGCATATAATAACTTTTGATATATATTTCTAAATATTGAATATATGACTTAATAGTATCAATTTGAAGTACAAATTCATTAGGAAGGTGTTGCAAAGATAGAATTGGATTTGTACATCACATGGATGGACAATAGTGGTGTAGCACAAGAAATATTCTTCCAAGATTTTATGTTGCTAATTATATTTGTAGTTCTCATAGACACAATTCTTGTTAAATTAGGATCTATCCCTCCTATTTAGGTGTCACAAATATATAGGTTGTGTATCCTTAATTTAGATATCATGAACATCCAAGATGCATGTTTGTAATTCAAGAAATTATGAATAAGGTCATTGTGTTAGTAGGCTAGACGAAGATGAATGATAAAAGAGAAGAAAAACCTCTGCTTCTAGTGCTCATTATCCATTTTCATCAATTAGGAATTTTTATTTGTTTTTTCTTTTAGACTACATATGCCTAAGCTAATGATTGTAGTCAACATCTTTTGGTCTGAAGTTAAGCTTATGTGCACTACTTCACAAGTTGGGGAGCTAATAGGTGGGAGCCAAAGGGAGGAGCGATTGGAAGTTATTGAGAAAAGCTATGTGGTGCAATGGGTTGTGGTTTTTAGTTCTTTGAAAAAAATTTGTTTGAAAAATACTTTTTTTTGCAGAACTTATTTTTGATGTATGGTTGTAGAACTACTGAAGAGCCACCTTAAGTTAGTAATAATTGATAGTATCTTAATTTGAGATAGCTACATTTACTTGGTTATTAGAAAAAGTTTTCATATTCAATTTTTGAAGGAGTATCCCTTCGGTAGACATAGATTGGTTCATATTCAATTTTCAAAGGAGTATCACTTTGATAGATGCAAACTAGTTTAGATCTATACATTCCATCGAAATGAGCTTCAGATTTTAAGTTGTGACAACAAAAAAGACAACTAGAGTAGTCCATTTTGCACCATTGCAAGTGATCAAGGTTAACTTGGGGTCAAGATGACGATGATGCAAAATGCATTATTCACACTGTCACAAAGAGTTAAGTGAAAACCCTTTTCAAGGCTACATAGCTGCACAATCATTATTCACACCCTCATAGGGTTACTTGCTAAGTTAAGAATCTAAGTCGCAATAGTGCGATGATGATGAGTCTAGTGTTTATTGTCATTTTGTAACAGTTAGTGGAAAGAAACAACAAGCAGTTGTGATGGAGCAATCAATGGTTGAAAGTTGTCTTTGTAGCTTCCATGTCTACATGGTCAATGAAGAAATGAAGTCTTGAAGATGTGATTGCATAAATAGTTGGTTGCAAGAATATTATCTTTGCCTTTTTGCTGCTTTGAAACTACTAGACATTTCATGTCTAGCAGTTGTGAAGCATCGATTTTTTTTATAAACAAAACAAGTTGGTTGAAATTTCCACCAATGCATTGAACAACATTGGTGGAACTTTTGACCAATCTTGGTGACAATGTCAACTAAAGATTTGTCAACAATTCAACCAATGCATCGACCAATACTGGTGGAACTTTTGACCAAACTTGGTGGCAATTTCGACCAATGCATTCACCAGGATGCAATGACAAAAAAATTCAATTTTGACCAATAACTCATTGACATTTTGACCAATACAAGGTTTGGTTGAAATTTAGACAACAAAAATAGTGACAAACCAATTGGTCAAATATTAGACCAACATGGGTAAAAAATTTGATCAATTTTCGTTGAAAAATGAATCAAATTTTACTAGTGTTAATATAACCTAATATGACCTATTAAGACCCATTAGGACCTACTCTAACCCAATAGGACCCCTTAAGCCATATAAGGATTCATTACAAACTAATATGCCTAAGATGACTTGATAGGACCCCTTAAGCTATATTAACACCTCTTTAGACCTAACATACTTAACATGACCTATTATGACCCTTTTTGACCTAACATGACCTATTACAACCCCTTATGACCTAACGTGCTTTACATTACTTATTAGGACCCCTTAAGCAATATTAGGACTCCATTTTACCCCTTAAAGCTAAATTAGGACCCCTTAAGCCCTAGTATGTCTTTAATGATTTTAATTTGTCTTAAGGGGATATGCAAATTACACAAGTAAAGTTTCCAATGTTGAATTTGTTTAATTCGGATGATGTTTTTAGATATATCTATTTAGTGTTTAATTTTGGATAGTTTGAATGGGTAATTTTAATTCTTTTTGTGAATCTTTATTCTGAATTAACTAAATGTAATTGTCACATGTATGGAGCTTTGTAATATTTTCTAAAGAATATCAACTATAAGTTCCCAATTAAATGGATAACTTTAGGTGACTCGTTAAAACCATGTTAAGGATTAAGAGAAACTTTATAATACATGTTAATATTTCAAGAATAGAATATATAAATTAATTAATCATTTATAACAAATAGCCTAAACCAAATGCATTCAAGCAACCTTCTACTATACATATAATCATTATATAAGGAATGTCCACAGTTAACATGTAAATTAGAGGAGTCATTTATTAGCCTCATTGTGACCTATTGTGACCTCATATAACCTATAAATAAATATTACATCCTATTAAGAGCCATTAGGACCTATAATACACGTTAGGACCTAGTAGGACTCCTTAGGTTCCCTCAAGATGCAAATGGATCATATGTACCTAGTAATGTATCATATAGGGTTTTAAAGTGTCATAGAATAATTTAAGAATCATTACTACCTAATAATACCTATTACACCCTATTAAGACTTATTATAATTTATTAATAGATGTTAGGATCTAGTATGACTCCTTAGGTCCTTGTAAGACACATATGGATCCCAAGTGCCAAATAATGTACATAAGGGGTCCTAATGTGTCGTAGAGTACTTTAAGAACCATTATTTCTTAATAAGACCTAGTATATTGTGTTTGTTGGTGTTTTGAAACTACCAACAGACAAAATACTTAATACTAGGATAACGAAGAGCAACTTAGTCTAAGGGTTAGCTATTTCCTATGTTGAACTAAGAAAACTTCAGATCTGGACCCAACTTCAACAAAATCACAAGGATTTTCTACTCTTTAGGTTCTACAAAACCAAGGTGGGTGCACTCAAGGGATAAAAGGACTCAACATTTGATATAATCTTCACACTTCACTTGATTACTAATATTCTTTTACAAAACTTATCTCTTATAGCAGATATTTGGTCACAACTCTTCTCATATTTATAGATAATTCTGAGTTACAATAGCTTACTACAACACACAAAAATCAAATGCAAATGAGTGTTGACCAGATATTAAATACTTCATACATTAAAGTAAAATTGATTTTATTTTTTGAAACTTTGCTTGATGAAAATCTATGATCTCTTCATATGCAAACTAAATAAATGATCAGTGCCTCATCCATTGGTATTCAAAGTCTATCTAGCTACTTTGACCTAATCAATTATATTACAATCAATATTATCAACAATTTACTCTAAACCTCATTCTTATGTATATCCTTCTTCCTAACTATAAATCCTATCACCTTACTGAAGCATTTACTTAATTCTTCGAATTAAAAGCAATAGAAAACTGATATACAACCTATCCTAGTTGTATTAAATTGGGCCGGGCTTAACCATCACACACTAAGCTTTGACCGCTTAGGTGGCTGGTGTGGGCCCATCTAACATTCTGTCCCTGTTCTGTTTCCTGTTACGGATCTTTTTAACTCTCGCGAGTGATAGAGACAGCTGCAGTTAGACAGTGATAGGGACAGCTGCAGTTAGATTTGAATTTGCACTCCCGAGAAGGGGTTATTACTTTGCCGCTCATTTCCACTCCAGTCAGACCATTTGGTAATGAATGGACAATGATCAAAAAATTGGGAGTTTCGGGTTCCTCACCAGAGCTATAATTCTGAAATACTCGCATATCTTAATTTCACTTTCCTTGCAGCCCACTGTTTCCTCTGATTACGCTGTGACAAAGGATTCAGTTTTGCCCAAAACAGGGGACAGTTTGATTTCGCTGGATTACTCTGAGTACATTAAGGAGGCAGATACATCAATGGAGAAGAACATTTTCGCTGCGTCTCAAGAAAAAGTTTCATTGGATTACTCTGATTACAATGGGGCAACAAGCCCATTAATGGCAGAACACAATTTACCAAAAGCTTTCTTGGTTGATTCTCCCACCAGAGTCTCTAATTTTTCTGACACGTTCTATGATTCACAGAATCTTTCAACTGAAATTCCTTCGTCTTTGAGTAGTATAGAGAGTGAGGTTATCAGTGGAGATTCGTCAAGTTCCAGTTTAGACTGGCTTCAATCCAGTTGCATAGATTCTTTTGATGAATCAATTGGTTGTTCTCCACACCCACCGGCTGTTGAAGATAAGAGGATGTTTATCTTTGAAAATCAGGATTTTGCATCCAAAATCAGAAGATTTGACGTAATGTTGGAGCAGAGCTCGGATGACAATGTTGAGTATTTCATGTCAGCCAATCTAGAAGATGATTTCTTGAGCGGCATAGATGACGAATACACAAATACCCATTTGTTTAAGAATATGGAATTTTTCACCACAGATGATGAGTCTGATGGAATTAGTTACTGGTTAAATGTGTTGAGTCAGGCAGGGTCATCGCCCATGTAATTGTAGGTTCCTCTGCATCATTTGCCTCCCTTTTATCATGAGGGAATGTTTTGTTTGAAAAATATCTTACACTGACAACAGAATGGAACAAATATCTGATTCTTGTTAAAATATGATTACAGACTCAATACCTACCTTTCCAAATATGCTTTTAATTAGCTTCAATCCTGGTAGTGAAATTTTGATTGCAAGTGTAACCCTGTAAATCTATGTGGAAATATCACAACTAAATCTTTATAGTTAAATCTTAATAGCAATACTACTATTTGACTTAATGTGGAAATATCTCCTACATATCATTTGTCTAATCTTGTTTGAATCTTCAAAAGTTGTAAATAAATTTAATGAAAATAAAAATTCAAAGCGCAATAGTAACATCTATAACTTCATATATCTACAAACCCTAAACCATCTTTCAGTTATCTATGTATACATTTTAGGTATTTATAGTTCTAAAAATATCTTTTAGTTGAACATATATACAATTTAGCTATTTCTTTATAATTATTGCTATGACTTAAAAGGTTGTCAATACAATTACTCAACTATCTTATAGTTGTTCATGAATTGTCAACACACACAAATAGACTAATAGTTGTTAAAAAGTATCTATAGTTGAGGTTACAAGTGGGTCGTTATTGGTACATGACATATTTTATTAATAGCCTAATAATAACTATTTTTTAAAGTTTCTTTAAAATTAGTAACTCAGAGGTGAAGGATGACTAGTAGAATGGAGATGGCAAGTGACACACTTTTCCTAATATAATACAAAACTTAATTGAAAAATTACATATCTAACAATTTAACTAAATTCAGTGGAAAATGATTTTATCCTACTTTACAATTCCAACAAAGAAAAGAAAGGAAAAACAAGTATTCAATGACAAATACATTTTGTACAAAACTAACATGTTGACTAAGACTATGTCTTATAAAACTATCAAGTTTAATGAAGAAAGAAATACATTATTTTTTATTTTTAAAAGACTAAGTAATTTTTTTTATAGAGAAGAAGATTAAATTGAACATTTTAAAATTTCCTTTTAATATTCATATTCTACTAATTGATATATTACATATTATATTTCATTCCATATATACTTGATATATTTATTAATTTGAATTTAAATTGATATTCAAATATATAAATAATCATAGATTTAATTATTATGTTAATATTGAGTATTGTAAAATTCAAGAACGTTTATATTTTGTTTTAAAGAGTAAGATCAATTTAGGTCAATGAGTACTAAGATAGAGGTGGATTATACCTTATTGACAATTATTATATATAAAAATAATTATTGACAATTATTATTATTATTGACAATTATTATACCTTATGAGAGATGGATTCATGTTGAATTACTACTCGTGAAACATGGATCAATGATTAGACTCAAGATCACATAGTTAAATCGTGATAGCTATATCACAATTATTATATATAAAAGGAGAATTTTGATGTTCAATTTATGACAACTTTTACTTATCTACATGATTTTGCACACCACAACTTGAAATTAACAAAAGAAATGAAAAATTTGTGGGTATGAGGTACTCTACAAAAAGAAATTATAAATTAATACAAAAGATTGGTGAGCATTGATGGGAATTGAGTGGAGCCACCAATATGTGAGGAGGTATCATGTAGGACTTAGGTGTGAAAAAAAATTGATTACTAGCGGCCTATCCTCATCTATAAAGATCTAATTCTAATTATTGGTCAAACAAATTAGTGACAATCTCTGACTAGTAGTGTATTATAAATGAGGAGCACATATGTCAAGTGAGTATTTTATCAATTGAAAGAGGAAAATTATTTAAAAATAATAAGAAGAGAATGCAACATTACACATTTCATTTAAAAATGAAGAAGAAAGAAGTTAATAAAATCACACTTTGTACATGAGTACATTTTTAAAAAATATATCTCGAGGTAATAGTGATATAGATGATCATGAGGTTTGTCTCTCAAGAATAAAGGTACATGTCAATTGGAGATTGTTGTTTTTAAAAATTAGATAACATCTATGTGAGTATTTATGAAGAATTCCATTGAGATATAATAGGAGAACACCTTATATGATGTTGATCCACTAAGAAATTATGTTGCAAATCATAAGGGTAATAGCATTAGCAGAGTCTGTGTAAGCCACTCTCTGGAAAAAAAAAATACCCATCTTATGTAATACTTTATTAATAATGTATCTTATGAGAGTTTGAAGAGGATATTAATGGAGGGGGAAACAATGTAATAATGCATGAGACTGTATATTGGAACATAAGCCCTTGAAGGAGAGTATTGTTACAAGGGGATGAAGATGATAAAATAGGGAGCCACCACATATCCATTTAATGAAACATATGTACACATTTCCTTCTTGGAAGGGAGCCCCTCCCAAGATAGCATGCAACTCAATAAATTTGATTATTTGATCCGCATAAAAAATAGTCCAAATTATTTCTTAAGCACTCGAATATAAGCTAAGAATCATAATTTTAAAACTCTTACATGTGACTTCTTTTAAAAGGTTAGTGATATTAATTATATTCCAATATGAAAACCCATCGTAAATGGCTTTTTACAACCATTATAAGACCAACATAACATTGTTAGTTCTAATGAAGATATCTTAGGACTTCATCCAATTGAGGTACCATTTTGTCATGTCCCATTTTCAAATAATTAAAAAATAATGACTTTTGCTAAGGTTGGTGGGCTCAAAAAGTGAAGCCTCGAGAAGGGGGTTAATCTTTGGAAAAACCAATGGATTAATAAATGTAAATTACTATTAAAATATGTATTATTAAACCCTCTTGGTTTTGAGTTAGGGTTAGGGTTATGCCCTCTTTTAAAGAGGTTTGGAGGCAATTCGAGCTCATTCCAAAACTTGATTTTTGCTCATTGCTTTGTTGTTCTTTAGATGTTGCCAAACCTTTGGAGAAGGAGACCCAAGGATGGGAGTTTGTAAGTTTTTAGGAAGGATAAGGATGAGAGTTTGAGGCCATTCCATGTGCAAGCTCATGTAGAGTTTTCCTTTGGGCTGAACATTGCAAATTTGTGAGTTGTCGGGTGTGTTTCTTATAAGAGCTTGGTGTTTCTGATTGAGTTTTTTGTATCAGCTTGGTTTGCTACTATATTGCAGACATTTAGATGTTAAATTAGATCTAGATACATGTATTGGGTCGTGATAGATTATTATGGTATTGTGGTTTTTTTGGACTATTTTGTGGTGTTTTTGGGAGTCCGATGGGCATTGTTTTTGTCTGCCATTTGGGAGTTGTTGTGTGAACTCTATATAGATCTGGAAATGTCATTTTGTGAGACATTATGCTGAAATTTTTTTGTTAAAAAACTACTTTTAGATCTATTAATAATATGTGAAGCTATGAAGTTTTTGGCACTATTACGGGCATACCCGATTTAGGGTTTCATTGAAAAATTGGTTGATCTTTGAAATATTGGTTGTTTCATTTTAAAATCTGATCAGAGGCTTTAAATATCATATAAAATTAGAAGGGGGCATTTCAATGGTATTAGATCTATGATCTTGTCAGCCTGACGGTTTGTAAAAGTTTGTATGCAACCAAGTGAAAGAGAAAAGAGATATTTGCAGCGACGAAAGAATAAAGAAATTTGGATCAAACCTCTAGTTTAAAATAAAAGTACAAAATCCAAGGAAGGAATAGGTATGGTTGACTCAAATGAGATGGCAAAGAAATTCTTCTAAGACATCCAGAATACTCAAAAGCAAATAGTGGATAGTTTGACAAGAACTAGAGAGGCTTTGCAGATATTGACAGAAAAACTGCAAGGAGTTGTATCTACTAAGTAGAAAGGGGGCACTTTAGAGGAGTCAAGAAATGTGAAACCCACACCCTCTAAATCAACAAAAAACTATTTTCTTGCCTGCAGATGAGCCAACAGTACCAAATCCAGCTCCTAGTCTTGTGGAAGAGGTTACAGGTAACTTGATTGCATTAAGAGCTACTTACAATGGCTTAGATGATGACTTTTGCAATTCAGTTTCTTTTAGAGAATATGTGGATATGATGAACACTTTGATGCCCAAGAAAGAGTACAAGAGGGAGCATGACATGAGTGGGAGAGAGCTCAAAAATAAAATAAGCAAGTTTATAGCACCTACTTTTGGTGGAACAAATAAAATTTCAGCTAGAGCATGGGTATAAAAATTACAGACTTTCTTCACACTTGAACCTATGAAGGAGAGTGATGTCGTTCAAATCGCAAGTCTACACTTGGAAGATGCAGCCTATGTCATGTCCCCTTTTCAAATAATTAAAAATAATAATCTTTGCTAAGGCAAGCAAGCCCAAAAAGGTGAAGTTTTGAAAAAAAAGGGATAATCTTTGGAAGCTAAAGGACTAATAAATGAAGATTATTATTAAAATATGTTTTATTAGCCCCTCTTGGATGTGAGTTAGGGTTATGCCCTCTTTTAAGGGGGTTTGGAGGCATTTTGGGGGGATTCCAGAACTTGATTTTTGTGCATTGCTTTGTTGTTCTTCAGAGGCTACCAAACCTGTGAAGAAGGAGACCCAAGAACGGGAGTTTGTAGGTTTTCAGGAAGGCTAAGGATGGGAGTTTGAAGCCATTCCATGTGCATGCTCATGCAGAGTTTTCCTTTGTGCTGAACAGTGCAGATTTGTGAGTTTTCGGGTGTATTTTTTGTAAGAGTTTGGTGTTTCCGGTTGAGTATTTCATATCAGTTTGGGTTGCTGCTGTATATCAAAATTTTAAATGTTAAAATAGAGCTGAATATATGTATTTGGATATGATTATGCTTCTTTGATAGATTATTAAATTTTTGTGGTGATTCCAGGCTATTTTGTGCTATTTTCGAGAGCCCGATGAGCATTGTTTTTGTCCTCCGTTTGGGAGCTATTGTGTGCATGTTATACAGATCTAAAAATGTCATTTTATAGGCTGTTATGCTGCTCAATTTTTTGTAAAAATGTCCACTTTCAGAATTATTAATAATAGGTGAAGCTGCGAGGCTTTTGGCACTATTTCTGGCATACCCGATTTGGGGTTTATTGAGAAATTGGTGGATCTTTGAAATATTGGTTGTTTGATTTTAAATATCTGATTTGAGGCTTGAAATATCATATAAAATCAGAGAAAGGGACATTTCAGTGGTATCAGAGCTATGATCTTGCCAGCCTGAGGGTTTGTAGAAGTTTGCATGTCAGTTTTGACAAATACCCAAATCTTGCATGTCAAAATTTATGGTTGCATGCTACTTCTAATCATTTGCATGTTAGTTCTTGGTGAATTTGGTAGTTGCATGTTGCTTCTAATCAGCTACATGTCAAAATCTATGGTTGCATGCTACTTCTAATCATTTGCATGTTAGTTCTTGGTGAATTTGGTGGTTGCATGTTGCTTCTAATCAGCTGTATGTCAAAATTTATGGTTGCATGCTACTTCTAATCAATTGCATGTTAGTTCTTGCTGTTTGAAGAAGTTATAACCTATTGGGGTTACACTCTACTTTATCCAGAATGGACAGGTATAGTACAGAGTCTCAGAGGCCACGATCTTGGACAATTGATATCCAGAGTCAGAACAGTAGCAAGGATGGTTATTTAGACATTCGAGATAAACTTAGGAAAATAAGCCATGCCATGTTTGAACAGTTGATTGAGCACCACCATATAATGAATGACATGTTGTCCAACCCAGCTAAGGTGGATAAGTTGACTGGATTTCTATTTGGTAGATTTTCTCACAGGGAAGATGACACAATTACCAAGAACTTGCATGAGGAGTTTGAGAAACTAGCTTATAGCCAGGCTGAGGTCTCAGATTCTACTTCACCACAAGAGGTAGTGAGAAAGGATATTATGCAGATTGATAGTAATGGTCAACTTGATACTCAAATTGAGACAATTGTATACAGGTCGTCAAAGGGTGATGTCACAAGTATTCGGGATGGTATAGTTACAACAGGTAGTGACTACAGCATAGTGGGTTCAGATGATGATTATGAGGATGCTGTTGTGCATGATGGTGAGATACCTGGTAGAGATGAGAAGACATTGAGCATTCATGACTTTGCTAAGAAAGAGTACCGGGCACAGTTAGATGGTTCGACACATGAGGTTGAGGCTGGTAGTACTTCACATGATTTGTCCAGCCGACTGAAAGTGAACAAAGATAGTATTGTGACTTAATTATCTCATCATGATAGGTATGTGGAGTTAGTTGGTATTGGTCATATTACTTAGGTGTGGAGTTTTCTTGAGTTACCAGCTGATTCTAGTTTACAGATATGGACTCGAGATTGTTATATTGGCGTTTGGGATTCGGTTGACTGAAGATCTTTAACACTTTTTGGTAGCAGTGTTTGTTTGGGTGCTATCATGGATTTGATTAGCAAATTGCACGGTGTTGTCTTTTCTTGTGCCAGCAGCTTGTTCGATGCTGGTATTAGTTTTTATACACCGATGTTGGGCTTTGTTCATATATCCAGTCGACCATACTCGCTGAAATGTGTTGATGATCTTTCATATTTGGCAGTGTGTACAGATGAGTCCCAAGATCATATTGGCATTGATGACATCCAGGACGATGCAGTGGGTAGTTTTGAAGACTTAGTTTCCTTGGTAGTTTCTTTTGGTACAGAGGAGTTAGACATCAGCTATAGTTTTTGATACTCCATATGTTGATATGAGCTTTGGAGTTGATTCAAAGGATATGGATGGTAATACTCTAGAGACTAGTAACTTTGAGGATACTCCTTTAGACAGTGCATCAGAGGAGGTTTGTAGGAGACAGTCTAGCTAGTGCCATCATGTGTCTAATCAATTGAGAGTTAGTGAGTGAGACATTGCTATTGCTTGCCAGCATTTTGATGTTGCTCATCAATTGTTAGCAGTTTATGGATGGGGTTCTCCTACTAGTGATGAGCAGGGAAGCAGTTATCTTTCCTTGACAGAGTTCCACTCTTTATGGGAGGCTATCCAGATTCTAAGACAGGATTATATGCAGTTGGTAGCCGATAGAGATTATCTTATGGAGTGGGGTAGTATAGCATACGATGCATTTTTGGCCAAGGAAGATGAGGTGAGTGAGCTTACTTAGTAGCTTGAGGTGACTTCTGAGATTCTTGAGAGTACATAGTTGTCTTTCAAGGAGTCACAGTTTCATTTGGCTAAGGTGACCATGGAGTTAGAGCAACTACAGTCTTTACCAGATTCTATACAGTCACAAGCTATGGTGTCTGGTGATCCGAGGATGTCCATGGTCCAGA
Source organism: Cupressus sempervirens (assembly GCA_028749045.1). Lineage (NCBI taxonomy): Eukaryota > Viridiplantae > Streptophyta > Pinopsida > Cupressales > Cupressaceae > Cupressus > Cupressus sempervirens. The sequence goes on from CM053785.1 coordinate 411,103,931, forward strand.
TTGTCAAAGACAGTGGAGATGGGGATGCATCCATCCTTGATACTAACATTGGCATATCGGGTTTGTCCCCACTAGAGTCAGGTTCAGTTGAGTTGGGTGTTGCAATAGATTGTTGTGGTATGCCTGACATGGTGGTAACCTCTAGTGCTAATGGCACGAAGACTAGAGATGATGTATCAAAGACCATGTGTGATGTTGGTGAGCCGAGAGTTGGCATGGTTCTTGCTAGTAATACTACTCCCTTGGCGATGTCTTCAGAGGTAGTAGCCAGTTCCAACTTGGTTAGTGATCAATTGTAGTTAGTTACATCTGGATTGCAGTCTGAGCCACTGACTGAGATTGGTGCATTCTATCGACATTACATTGTGAGGTATGCTCATCAATTCACCTTTGATGACCATGTTGATGATATGATGATACAGAGATGTACTTTGGTTCCTAGTGCTTATCATCAGTTATGGGATAGTTTGATGCCTCGAGATGAGAGTTGTGATGGGCACGACATGGTGATAGGTCTTGCAGTTGACAACTTGATAATACATGACTTAGAGTAGGAGTTTTGGAGTTTTGCAGTTGACAGCTTGATAATACATATTCACTATTATGTGTATTCACATTGTGTATATTCCTTGATGATTTGGATCAAAGAAAGTATCTTACATTTGTACCCATCCAAAAAATTATCTTCAGAAGTTGGCTACAATATAGCTTCAAACAATCTTCACCTAGTCGGCTCAGTGCTCACACTCAAGTTCAGAAGTCCACTCATGTGATATACAGATACTCGATAACATAATAAACTCAACAATCTCTAGTACTCAATTAACACTAGTACTCGATTGACATTGATCACTTGGAGTTAGTGTGGAACTCAGTTAACACTAGTGACTCAGAAAAAACTTCTTGGAATGAAGAGCTCAATTGTCACTGCAACTTGGTTAACAACTCAGTTACCATTGTAACTTGGTTAACATTGTATTCTCCTTGCTCGGTTTACACTTCATATCCAACTTGATTGACACTGTCTGCAAGGTTTTCTTTGTGGTTCTCGGCAATAATGTAACCAACCAAATAACTAAGTGTTTTGGCACTAATTGACAATAAGTCTAGTCATAAGGTCAAGAAAAGGAAGAGGAAGAGGAGAAGAAGAAAGAAGAGGAAGAGAAGAAGAAGAAATAAGATGAAGAGTAGAAGAAGAAGAACAAAGAGGAAGAGAAGAAGAAGAAGGAAGAGGAAGAGAAGAAGAAGTTAGAAGAAGAGAGGAAGAAGAGAAGAATATAGAGGAAGAGAAGAAAAGAAAGGAAGAAGAAGAAAGAAAGAGATTAGAGGAAGAGAAGGAGAAGAAGAAAGAAGAAGAAAGGGAGAAAAAGAAAAAGAAGAAGAGGAATGAAAGAAAGAAAGTGAAACTAGCTCTTCTAGGTCACCACTTCAGCTTATGGTAACCTTAATAGTAGACAAATCAGATGATGATGATGATCAAGAAGGACTCATGTCATTACTAAGAAAGTTATTGGAAAGGAACAAGAAGGTAAGGAGTCTAGAGAAGTCTCTAGAAGAAATGCCAGACAAGCTTGAAACCATTGTCACAATAAAGGTGACATAGAAAGACACCTAGCTAAGGGAAAAATAATTGGTAAAAGCCATTGATAAAGAATTCATTGTGTTCTCAGAGGCAGTAGCCACTCAAGCTCAAACAAGGACTACGACACTATATGAATGTAATAGACTCCTAACAGGGTTAGTATCTTTCACAAGATACTTTTGATTAGTGGATCATTTTGTGGGTACCATCCCCACTGAGGTTTTCTCTTAGCCAGGGATTCCCTAGTTAAGAAAATATGGTGTTATGAGTTGCATTACTTTATGGTTGTTTTTATTGTTCAACATAGTTAGTTTACTTTCTTTTGCAAGTTATGAAGTAATTAAAATATTCGGTTTTGGGAAAAAACAATTGAAATACCAATTCATATACACATGTCAAAAGGAGTAGATTTTAGAGGGGATCCAAACAATACTCCAAGGCTCCAAACTTAATGCAATTATTTTATATTTCGACCTAAATTTCCTAAATTTTCCATCCATGCAACTATTTTCTTGTTTTGGTGGAAAAATGTTTCACTATTAACATATTTTAGTGATTGTAACTATCCAATCTTGATTTTAACAACTTCAGAGGCTTCGTCCAAGTTCATAAATAACATTTCAGGCCATACATGATTTTATGATCAAATACAAATTTTTAATATTTCTTTAAATTAAACCTTATTGAATTTTAAACTAAACATGTGATCTAGTTTTTAGTAACCTTTTTACTAGTTTGTCATCTATAATATTTCTTTAAAAAATAATTAAAATGTATAATAAATTAAAAAACTGAATTCATTTTTTTTAATCATTAGTAGACAAAAATTATCAATTCAGTAAAAAAAAATTAAGAATATATATTTTTTATGTTTAATATTTAAAACCTTCTAAGTAATGGCAAGAATGAAGTTTTAAAACATAAGTATAATCTTCCATACATACGACCTGATCAAATTTTTGAAAGTTAATTGGATTATTACTTACAACATTCTCTCCCACTATATATATAATTTTTATAGAAAAAGACTATAGATATCGAGGCTTTTATTTACTTAAAAAAATATGCCACATTGAAAAATTAAAGCTTTGATATCTCTCAACTTTTTCTATATATATATATATATATATATATATATATATATATATATATTGTTACAAACGTTTTCACTTATTCTTATTATAATGTGTTTGGATGATTACAATAAGAATAAGAATAGTTAAATAAAGAATTAAGCATGTGGTTGATAGCATGTTAATTTTAATGTTTACAAGCTTAAGGAACCCTCTCTTATGTTGTTCATGATTGTAAAAGTGAGACATTTTGTGCTTGAAGAACCCAGTGATCAATTACATTAGAAACAAAGTCTCAAGTGAATCCTGCTCACACAACATCATAGCTTGTGTCTTGCTCAATTTTGAGAGATCTGATCTCTTCTGCTTGAGCTCTATTCTTCTCCATTAAATTTTCTATTGCTACATCAAACTCTTGAGTAACTCCATTCGAAAATACTTTTGTGGTGTCAATCTCCTTGTATTGTGAGTCATTTTCAGCTATGGCAATCTCTCTTCTTCTCTTTAAGGATTTTCTCATCTCTTCTCTGGCTTCCTCCAAGTTGTTTAGAAAGAGTTGTATGTCAATCACCTGGTTCTCTATGACCTTCCCAATTTTGTAGACTTCCATCTTTAAATCTTTTCTCTAAGCTATAAGGCTTCTCCTTGTGAGAACTTAGCTCTGATACCAATCGTTGGAATATACAATTGGGAAGATTACTTCTGAGAAGGTGGGGGGGGTGAATCAGAAGTAACACACTTTAACCATAAAATTTTTTAGGTGAAATTAATTGCATGCATGTAAATATATCAAATAAACATAAAGTAAAGACATGCATCAAGACACATAACACCTAGTTTTGGTCACCCAGAAACCCTCCAAAATGAGAAGGTAAAACTAGGGTGGGGATGACACCCACAAATTATCACTACAACAATATATGTTTGACCACTTCCAATGGTTTGCCCCGTGAGAGACCTGCCCTATTAAAGGCTTTACACTCTGTCAAAAGTGACCTATTCAAAGGATTTACGAACACTTACTTGAAGTGTTACCTTGTCAAATGATTTATCTCCTTGTTAAAGGTTCTACAACATAGCTGTTAAGCTAACATATCAACATAGGAAGAGGAAAATAATGTTGTTCTTTATGTGGTGCTATCTTAGCAAGGCTATCCCTTTGGGCTATTTTATTTCTTCTTTTAATAATTCTATTAAAATTGGTTTCAACTTAGATTCTTTCCCTATGGGGAAGGTTACAGTGTTTAATCTCTCTTTAGAGTTGGTTTAACATACTTTATGCTTGTTATTTTTGAACTATGGTTTTGAAACTATGTGGTTGCTTACTACTTTATAGAAAATTGTTTATGATAGAGGAAGGTCTATGACTATATATCTTAAGTTTTACACTCATGTTGCCATTAATGTGTTGTTAATGTTCTTCTAAGAGTGTTGTCATTGTAGCACAGGCCAATGCCCTCTTGTTGTTTCTTATTTCAAAATAATATGATCCTTTGGCCCTATGGCCTTTAATAGAAAATCTAGAATGATGTCAGAGTTCTCCCAAGTGACCACTAGCTACTAAGCTACTACATATTAAGGAATCCCCACTCAAATTTCAATAAGAATGAACTCAAAATTGGAAGAATAATAGTATGAAACTTCATAAAATAGTCACTTATGTTTGCTATGACTTGCCAATGTACACAACATTCTGATACTTCACTATCAATTCATAATTGAGAGATCGTTGATTCACCACCAAGTGAATTAGGTTAACTAATACTGATTTATGAATGTGTTTACACCAATCCTTAGACCTTTTTTTTGAGAATATTAAATGGTATACAAATATTTGGCAAAGCCCACATATTCATAACATGCTTTATATAATTTTAAAGCCGATTATGGGTCATCCAATATTTTTCTATGGTTAAAAGAGTAGGCAAAATGGTCATGATTTGAGACACCTATTAGAATTCTTTGGAATAACTTGAGGGGGGGGGTTGAATTAGTTATTCAAGAAACTATAGTAGGCCCATGCATTCTACTATTCATCCAAGCTTAATCCTTTATCTTAGCAAGCTACTGTAAATCAATATGCAGTAATGAAACATAAAGAATCAACACATAACACAAGAATTTACATGGAAACCCAATTTGGGAAAACCAACAGTAACATGCTACCTTCTTTTCTCACGCTTTTGAAGTGATGCCCTATTAAAGGCCTACTCTGTTAAAGGCTACAACACACTGTTAAATGTGACCCTGTTAAAGGATTTCAACACTTTATTAGGAGTGTGCCTTGTTAGAGGACTTAAGAACATTCAACATGGAATGTCACCCTACTAAAGGATTTACATAAGGCTATTAGGCCCACCCAAACCCATGACACTTTCAATCACCTATTCAAAGGCTTCTCCACCTAGCTATTCAGCTAACCTAACAATATAGGTTTCAATGTCTAATACAATGGTGAGAAAATATTAGAAAACTTTTGATCTAATACAAATTGCAACTCAAACCTGGCAAATTTTAGATCACTCTTCAGTTCTTTCTCCTTGCTTGGCTTTTCTTCCTAGTACTTCTGACAGCTTGTTCACCCTTCAAGATCTATCTTCTTGAGTTTACCAGCTTATTATGCCAATGCACTCTATGGTCACTTGATCAACTCAGAGTTACAATGTTATGTTCTTCCTCACTGTGTCTTTTCTCTTAACACTTCACACTTGCCTTCACTTGGCTTCTTCTCACTCCTCACTTGTGACCAACTCAACTCTCTACTTGATCTCTAGCCTGTAACTTCTTATAAAGAAGTTTTGTTCTTCATTTCCTGCTCAATTCTTCCTGCTCCTCAACTTGAATTATCTTGAGAAAACGATATTGTTTTCCCTCCAAATTGGTTTCTTCTAGAAACATTAAGATAAAACCATCTGTATTTGCCTAGAATTATTTGGCATAAAATTCTGTAATACCAACTCATCATCCTTATCTTCCAACTAGATCACAAAAATCATTCTCCAATCAATAATCTTTTCAATCATTTCCAACAACACCATCATAAAACTGCCAAGTGAATTTGTTGCCTCCTCCAAAATTTATTTGTAACATTAAGGGAGAATTAATTTTTTTAAATAAGACATGCTGAAAATTTTGGGAATTTTTTTTGAATTAGCCATGTCCAAAAAATGAATTCCATTAGCTACTAGACTAGGCGTTCAACTCAATATGTATAAAGCAAGGGGAAAATGTCCTAAGTGCTCAACCTTGTCATTGTAAAACTCTAGTGACATGACGAACCCCATATGTTGGTTTCACTTGCCAAATCCACGGTTGCTGACATGTGACATTCACCAATTGGTAAATATTTCCACTAAAAAAATTCTTGCTGGTGTGTGAACATTAATTTTATGAGTAAAGGGTCTAATTATTACTCCTTAATCTATGATGAAAACGCCAATTTTTTTAAAATCTTTTCTTGCTAAGAACTTTCATAAATCTCTTCTTGAACATTGTGTATCATCTTTTATGGTTATGGAATCTGGGTTCTATAAATTTAGAAGGGATGGGAGGTGATTGATTAAGGATTGAACTAGACCACAATGATGATAAATGCCAATTTTTATCTTTTCTTGCTAAGAACTTTCTTAAATTGCTTCTTGAACATTGTGTATCATATTTTCTGGTTATGGAGTCTAGGTTCTATGAATTTGGAAGGGATGGAGGGTGACTGATTAAGGATTGAACTAGACCGCAATGATGATAAGTACAAAAGTCATCCAATGGTTTTGTTTGTTTATAAAGGAGGTGGCAGTCTTCCTTTTATGGAGACTATGATTGAATATGATGAGAATATCTCTTGTCAGTTTGTCTCCACCTCGAACGAGAGAACAATCAATGATGTTATCACAAAACCTACAGGGCTATCAACTGATGGTGGAAAATAGTAAAAACTAGCTAGATTTTGAACTAAGCCACCTAAACCATTTTTTTGAACCTTACAAGCAACTTGTCAAAAGGCATGGGGGTTTCAACTATGAGAATTTTTCAGACATATGGTCCCAGGTTTGTGCAATTATTATGAAATACTTTACATTAGAAGGAAGGTTTGGAGTTTTTAATTTTTACCACCTTGCTTTTGGAAACCATATAAGGAATAGGGATTTTATTTCTATACCCTTATTTTTACTTCATTCCATGGAGAATAACATTGGTGAGATTATCGAAGCCAAAGTTATGGGTAAAAAATTTACCATCTTGCTCGGAGTTGTGATCCATCATCTCTATAAATTTCACATGGTCCTTTGTCTTCCAATAAATGTTCATAGCCAAACTATTATGTCCCCCTTCTTTCATTTTCAGGGTCTTCTCTTGAACAAATCCTTCGTCCTCCCTCACGAACGGATATAAAAAATTGTGTTAAGAACCTCTTTAAGCCTTTGAAGTCAAAGGAGGAATCCTCCAATGTGGATTCCATTGAAAATCCTAAAAAGAATAAAGTTAAAAAAACCTTAGTCCTAATGCCAAAACCCACAAAAAATATGAAAAAGTCAATTACCATGTTGACTCTAATGTTTAAATTATTGAAGAAGCCATTACCTCCCATCACTACAACAAAATAGCTATTAAGGGCCTACATAATAAGGACTCTAGTGAGACAAAAAGAAATAATAAAGAGTACTCTTAAAAGGGATCTTCTTACCATGGTTTGATAGCTTTAAATGTGATATATCCCCTACCCCTTTGGCTAACCATTTGTTTGGTTGTACCTCCCCCAAGGTGGCCAAGGATAATATTATTGTTGAAGCTACTCATGCAGCAATGGTACCTAGCTCTACGAATAGCCTCGATGACATTGTTGGTAATTTAATCAACAAATTGAAGGTCTTGAAAGTGTTATCAACAAACTAGGAAGATCATGATGGTGAGCTTGGATAATTGTATGCACAATGTTTGTAAGTTCATGCAAAAGGTGATGCATGCTTCTACTTACACCCTTTACCTACCACAGGGGAATGTGGGAGGTGTTAAGTTGAAGGAGGATGAGGATAATAGAGACTTGTTACAATTCCTCATTAAGGAATGAACATGTGTTTTATTTTCAAAGGGGATCTCATAAAAGAAAGCTTAATGTTGGCTATGGGTTTACTTGTTTTTCTGAATTATTCTAGCCCTTGGGGTTTTTTTGTTTTTTCTAAATTATTCTAGCCCTTGGTTTTAGTTTTTATGTTATGTTAAAATTTTTTGTGGTTCTGTCTTGCGAGGCATAAGGTGTTTATTTCTAAAAACTTTAAGAATTTTAACTCTAGCAGTCTTGACTGCTAAAATACTAAGGTTTTAAGACTTTGGTTGGCAGTTCAAATGTCTCTAGACCTTTAATTTTGATAGAGGTAAAGGTACGTCGTTGGTTCCTTTTTGCTTCTCTACACTAGTTGTTGTTAATGTATTCTTAATAGTTATCTAGTGTCAATCCTTTGTGGTTGACTTTGTTTTCACTCTATGACAACACTTTATTTGTTGTTGCTTTTATAGAAAATATTTGAGAGTAGCTTGGATCAAAAGGAAAAACATGAAGTAGGATGCAAACATAAGAGGCACTACAACCTATATAAATAAGGTTTTATAAATATAAAATCTATTATGAATCTTTTCAAGTTGTATTCTTATCTCTTGTGTATTTTTGAGCTATAATTTATATTTTATAGGGGAGGGGACCTAATTGTTAAGCAACCTCAAAAATTTACAAGACAATTTCAAACATTTCCAAATTTCTACAGTGGCTTATTTGACAAGGCCCCTACTTATAATTAAAGTTTTAGGCCAACATCAACAAACATTTTTCTGCAATATTCAAACAACTCAATAACAAAGGGTAGACCCTCAATTGTGCACTAAGTTATAATAATTATGCATTAAGTCAAATTTTATTAGTTAGTGGCATAAATATCACATGGTTTGTTGCTTTTTAGGTAATAAGAAATACATTTTGTGAAATTATGAATGCTTGTGATCAAAATAAGATGATTAAACTCTAAAGTTCCTTGATTACTAAGGTTTTCAAAATCTAATATCTATTTTTATTTTCAAGTTGTATTATTGTTTGTTGTCTATTTTGTAATGATAATATTTTATAATTTACACAAGATAAGACCCTAATAGCTCAACAATTTCAATATTTTGCATGACAATTTCAAATAACTTTGAATTTTATAAAGTGACTTATTTGAAAAGGCCTCCTACTTACAAGCAAGCTTTTAGATCAATATCAACAAGCATAGTGCAGCATTAAAAATACATTTTCATAAAGTATCTTAACTACTCCACAATAAAGAATAGACCAACACTTGTACATTAAACTATATTTTCTTAATTATTGACTTTCTATTGCAAAATATATTACTTTTTAAATCATAGACAATACATTTTCTTCAATTATAAATACTTTAATCAATACTAATAATCAATATATAACAATTCTAAAATAACAACTATTAATTATAACAATTATAAAATCCTAAAAGTACATCTATTGAGCATAACATCTGTAAATTCGCATCCATTCATTATCTACAACTAAAAGTATCAATATTAAATTGCTGAGTATTTTCACAATCATTACACCGTAGCAAAGTGGAAAGCCCTCTCCCGTACTATTAAAAAATTAGTGTAATGTTTGATGGTCTATGAATATCTTTCGTACAATATTCAAATTATCGCTCCATCTCCATTACAAAATGGATCGACCGTAATTTTTACGTCCTCCACCGCATCCCGAGTGGTAATGGCATCGATCGGCGGAATAAATTTGCCGCCAAAGTGCAGACAAAATTCTTTTATCTCTGTTCCAAAAAACTCAAAGATATTTCCAGAAAATATCAATGAGTTCGTTACTGAAAATTGTCAGGGCGATCATATAATATTTTTATTATTCAGATTCAAAGCACAACTTTTTTTAAAGCAAATTCTGTTCAAATTTCTTGTGTAAAAGTCTTCAAGAACATTGAGATCTTTTCGACTCTCTTGCAAAATCCACCACGAAATATATAGACATCGATGGAATCCTGTGCAGAAAATTGTCAGGCGATCGTATAATAGTGAGATCTTAAAAAGAGTTTGAACCAAATTCTGTCCAAATTGTAAGTATGATCATATAATATATAGATTTAAAGCAGAAGAGCTTTGAACCAAATTCTGTTCAAATCGTTCTAGTACAGACATTTGTTAGTATGATCGTATAATATTTAGATTTAAAGCAGAAGAGCTTTTGAAGAAAATTCAGTTCATATCGTTCATATAAATGTGAAAAAAAATAACTATTGCAGTCATTGATTATTAATCACTTATCGTAAACGATTATTAAACTGCTGAAAACAAATTTTCAGCTAATATTGAAAAATAACACAACTGCAACTTCACTTATATAATACGGAAAGAAATGAACAACACAATGAACACAATATTTTCGGACAAATTGTCCCTGGAAAAACCCCTAAGGGAAAACCAATTTTACAGATGAAGAATTATATTAAACTTCAGCAAATCAAGAGATACAAAATTCTTTGCCTCTCACTGGCAGAACTTCGACAACCTCCTAATTTCTCCTGCTGATATTCCCCACTGCTATTCCCACGTTAACACTGTGCCCTTGTTAATACTGCAAGACAATTTGCTATCACTGCAAAATGCTTCTCCAAAACTTGTATCTCCAAATGACCCAATGACCCCTTTTTATACTACCGTATTGAAAAAATCAACGACCGAGATTAAATCAAACCAATGGTTGAGATTAAGACAACTCGACAGCCAATAATAGAATTGGTTGTAAGGTGTCCAAAAGGGAATCACTAAAATTAGTAAATAATTATCTTTGCAATAATCATTTACTAATTTTCAGCAAGTGGACAAACAGCTGTCCGAACTACCCATAACTAATGTTGCTATACATAGATAAGGACGAACAACTGTTCAAGCTACCCATAAATACTACTGCTATTTTTGAGTTAGAAATAACAGCCATCCAACTAACAATATTTAACACTCCCTCTTAGCGAGGAAGCTATTCTGCAAGACACCTAACTTATCTCTGAAGAAGATAAATTTTGCCTTCCCCAATGCCTTAGTCAGAATGTCTGCTACTTGCTCCTCTGTAGGTATGTACTGTAGCTGAACAACTCCCCTTTGTACACAATCTTTGATGAAGTGATATCTAATATCTATATGTTTAGACCTATCATGAAACACTAGATTCTCAGACAACTTGATGCAACTCTGATTGTCACAATGTATCACAGTAGTCTCAACTTTCTGACCAAACAAGGCTACTAACAACTTCCGAAGCCATATAGCTTCACATGTCGCCATGCTAGCTGCTATGTATTTTGCTTCTGCTGAACTTAGAGCTACAAACTTCTGCTTCCTGCTGAACCAAGATACAACTCCTGATCCCAAGCTGAAACAACACCCTGAAGTGCTCCTTTTGTCTATTGTACTTCCTGCCCAATCTGCATCAGTATAGCTTATCAACCTGATACCTTCACCTCGAACATATCTGATCCCATACTCGACTGTACCACACAAGTAACGTAGCACATGCTTAGCGGCTATCCAATGCATTCTCTTTGGTTCAACCATGAACTGACTAAGAGAGTTTACTGCAAATGCTATATTTGGTCTAGTATTGACCAAATACATAAGTGAACCAATCAACTGTCTATATAAAGTGGGATCTATATCTTTCTCCTTAGTTGTATCTACCTTCCTCCAATTCGTGATCATGGGTGTAGACATGGCTTTGTAATCCTCCATCCCAAATTTCTTCAAGATTTCAATGCAATATTTTCCTTGACCAAGGAAAATCTCCCCATCTGTCTGCCACACTTCCATGCCTAGAAAGTAGTGCATAAGTCCTAAATCCTTCATCTTGAACTCTTCTGCAAGGTTCCTCTTGCAATCCACTATGAGCCCTAGTGAACTTGTAAGAAATAGGTCGTCCACGTAAAGAACAAGAATGAGAATCTCACCCCCAACCATCAAGTAGTAGAGGTTAGCATCTGCTTCACTCTTCACAAAGCCCATTTTCTGCAAGTATGTATCAATGCGCTCATACCATGCTCTAGGAGCCTGCTTGAGTTTGTACAATGTTTTCTTCAATCTGCACATGTGGGTCTCTTTATTGTGTGCTACAAAGCCTTCTGGTTGTTCTATGTATACCTCCTCCTTCAACTCACCATTAAGGAATGTTGTCTTGACATCCATCTGATGAATTTGCCATCCCATCTGTGCTGCAAGTGAGATTACAGCTCATATAGAAGTATACCTGGTAACAGGAGCAAATGTCTCCTCATAGTCTATTCCCTCCTTCTGAGAGAACCCCTTTGCTACGAACCTTGCCTTGTATTTCTTGATGCTACCATCTGCACTGTGCTTTATCTTATAGATCCAGCATGATCCAACTATAGCTCTATCTATTGGTCTAGGTACTACCTCCCACACATCATTCTGCATTATTGAAGAATATTCCTCAACCATAGCATCTCGCCATACCTGATGTTCTGCAGCTTCCTGATAGCTAGAAGGCTCACTGTCTACCAACTGACTAACTAATGCCACATAGTCATTGAACTTGGCTGGTTGTCTTTTTTGTCTAGTACTCTTCCTAGGAGCTCCCACAAACTCTTAAGTATCCCTTTGTGTATCTGGAACCACATGGTTCCCGCTACCAACTGTAGAGAATGAAATGTCAACCTCTAAGTCTTCTAGATGCATTTTATGTTGCACCTGTTGCTCCATACTCTGTGAATCTTCACTAACTGAGTCTACACTCGTACTGGTAACTGTACTTGAGCTTTGTTGCTCTTGACTTGGTCTTGGAGCTTCTGTTGGCTGCTCACTCTGATCATCTATTGGCAAATCTCTAGATCTCCTAAATGCCTTGTCCTCCATGAACTTGACATCCCGTCTGACAATAATTCTTTTAGTCCCTGGAATGAAAATCTTGTATGCCTTTGAGGTCTCACTGTACCCAAAAAAGTACCCCCTCTCTGTAGTCTGATCTAACTTTGTACGTGTATCTCTAGGAATATGGCAATATGCCAAACTCCCAAATATCCTGAAGTGACTAACATCTGGCTTCTTCCCTCTAAAAGCCTTTTCTGTATCATCTTTCCTAGCACCTTGTGTGGAACTCTATTCTGAATGTAGACTGTTGTATTACACACCTCTGCCCATAAGTAATGGGGCATGTCCTGGTTATGTAGCATAGCTCTTGTTGCCTCCGATGGGTATGTGCAGGATCATGGTGTGCCAAAAAGTGGCGATGTGAAAAAAAAAGAGTTTGAAGACGCCTAAAAGCGCTTCAAAATCCGCTCTGACTTTTTTTTACCTATCCAGGAACCAAACCTAGAAGGTTAAGCCGAGCCTTATCGGATATCCGATATCATATCGGATATCCGATTTTAAATCCAATACCCGACTAATAATTAAAATCATATAATAGTATGATATATTATTTAATATTATTATTATTGATATAAAATAATAATAATAATATTAAATAATATATCATACTATTATATTATAATAATAATATTATTATTTAATATTATTATTATAATAATTATTATACTATAATATAATAATATTATTATAATTATTATTATAATATAATATAATAATAAAAAGTAATATCTTATAATATAATATATAATAAAAAAGTATAATATATTATAAATTATAATAATATAGTATAATAATAATATTTTATATTATAATATATAGTAAATTAATATAATAAATATAAAATATAATATAAAAATATATAAAATGTAATATATATGTTATATTATATATATTATAATATCGAATATCCGATACCTGTGCATGGATTAAACACAAAATCACAGACCCGTGGCCCTTATTTTCACGCGAATTTGGACCAGTCAGATCGAATATTAGATAATAAATTGGATATCAGATAGCAAATAGGATATCAGATATCAGGTATGTTCCCCCCCCCCCCGCCCCTCCGCCCCCCCACTAACTCATTTTTAACCTAAATTTAATAGATTTTAACAAGATTTTGTTTGTTTTAGTTGAATCTAGGGTTTTTTTGACAAAAATGGTTAAAATTTAGATTTTTTTAAATATATATTACGTTTTGCAATTCAATAGGAATGGTTGATAAAAATGATGACACTGAGGTAGGGAATAATATTCCTCGCAACCCACCACCAAACGATCCAGTATCCCCACAAAACTGTCCACCAAATGATCCTCTACCTCCTCAAAACCCTCCTCGAATCGAGGATTTGATAAATGAAAATCTCACTGAGTTGAGAGGTTTGCATAGAACATACAATAATGTACCTGCACTGGCTCCTATGTTATCCACGTTAAACACCATAGTGGATAACATTGAAACTCTTAAAAATCAACAAAATGCCGCTCTTCGTTGGCGTGATGAAATGCACCAGATGTTTGATGATGGTTTGGATTATGATGAGGTCGCAGCCCTCAACATAACCAAAGACGATTTGGCAAGCCTTTTTGCTAACCCAAAAACGGGTATACCAGTTGACCCAAAAAAAACCAAACTATCGATTAAATGGTGCACAAATGATGCCATACGTGCAAATTTTTGGGATTATTGGTGGATGGTCTTTGATATCCCTCCACATGGCAATTTAGACATACCATTTTATTTCCTTAAAAAATTATATGCAAAATTTGTGTTGAAACTTAAAGTGAACTATTGGAGCATGAAGCCCAACATGGGCTTAGGACTAGGAGCTCCTCAGGATAGACCCTCTTCCCAGCGGAAGAAACTTGGCACTTTTGTCCCCCCCCTTGATATCTCCCCCCCTCCTCGAGTGCAACATCCATATATTATGGCAGAGGCTAGCTCTCAGACCATCAGAGCCATTCATAGGCTGAGTAGCCTAATGATATCTTAGGCTAGGTCAGTCTTGCCTCTTCGTGTTGATGATGTTGGTGCCAATTCATCATCGGCTAGCTCATCACACGTTTGTGTGCCTCACACTTGCATTACATGCAAGAATATTTTCCTGGGTCCCATAGGTGATCTTCCTGAGTATCATTTTGTATTAGACGAGGATAGACCAGACGCACGTGCAGAGGCTACAGACCCCGATGCGAGAGAGGAGGGGAATGTAGAGGCATGGACTCCTTCGGTGTCGGTACGTGTATACATTTTTTTGTTATGACATATGTGATTTAAAGTTAATTTTTATAATAGATTAATTTTAATTTTTAAGCCATACTGACTTTTACATGTATGTGATCTTCATTCATTTTTAGTTGATGACCGAGGAGGAGCTCAGACAGATAGATGATGCTACACTCTCGGCCATTTCATTTGGCCTTGAGACATCTACGGTACATTATGTTGTGTTCGCATTTCTTTTTTCTATTTGATATTGTAGCATATATGGTTGCTAATCTTTCTTTTATCTTGCAGATACCACTTGCCTCGGGGGGACAAAGTGCAGGGGGTGAGCCAGCATGCATTGACAAAGGAAAGGTAATTAGATGTTTTCTAATTGATTAAATATTGATGCATTCTTGTAAAATGTTTGTGGTAATCTCATTTAATTACATTATTTATTATATATAGGGTGTGGCTACTGGCGATGAGCCTGTACAGATTCGGCGTCCTAGATCATCAGGGATTTTCATTCGCACAGAGAGCCCCATTGTATGTATAAGTATCATTTATTTTTTATTTTTTTAATTGATGCAGAGGAAAGTATGATTGTTGTTCTATACAATTTCTATGATTTTTTCTGTACCAATAATGATTCATGTCTTGCATATGTTCATTACAACTTAAATAGGCTTATATGCACCTGTCCAACCGACCAAGTTGGTTACAAAGGTTTATTTAATCAAACAAATACCAAATTACTACTTTCCCTCCAAAACTAATATGACCGTTTGAATTTGAAATTCAAATTTCAAACTATAGTTTTTATGCATTCCCTAACTTTCTAAACTATTCCATTGACTCAAAATTGGTCATATGGATTTATTAAATGCAACTAAGTAAATTTCCAGAAAATTGAAGTTTTTATTATTTTTTCTCCAAACCACCGTACACTCTGATCTCCCCCTTTCAATTGAGATCACATATGACATATATAAAGGTCTACATGACCGTTGGAACAACCATATAGGCGTTCCCAACCATAAAACAAACAAACAACCACTTTTTGCTAATACTGTTTAGACTCTAAATACCTTATTCTAAGGCCTTTTGGTCCCATGGAGTCACTTCGTTTATAACCACACCAAAATGCTTGTGGGCCTTACATGTGCCTTTATTACAAAACATAGACCAACTTGTAAAATATGGACCAAACCTTTATTCCAACTTCCTAATCTACTTGAATCCTCGCTTTCATGGAGTGGCAAGGTGTCCGGCAACAGAGATACTTGTTCCCCCCTGCCACATAGGTTAGGTGCCCTGCACCACCTTTCCTCTCTCTCATTTTGAACACTAGTCCACCAAGTGAGTGATGTTCCTCTCAGTCTTGTTGTTGCTACTTTTACCTTCTTATCTGCCTCTATGTCTTCAAGATCAAAGTAGTTTCATACCTTATTTAGCATACCTTGTCTTTTTTTTCGGTGTTTCATTTTGTCCTTTTCCCTATATGCTGCAATGTCTTCATTGGATATCTTCCTTTTACGTTTATTCGTTCGACGACTGCTGCTCCCCATTCAGATGACAAATTCGAACACCTAAGGTTATATTTTCGAATTCTTTTCGATTGGTTGGGCCCCAAAACATGACTTTTTACAAATCCCATGAAAAAAGAGGTAAAAAAGTAATGTTGTCGAGTTTGTAGGGACAGTCAAATATTTGAAATTGATGCCAGTATAATCGGATATCCGATATAGGAAAAGGACTTTTGGGGGGAAAACTTGCTAAGGTTTCCCTCCTTTGCTACAATAATATTAATATTATGAAAATATTTGGAGGCAAACGACTTTAATTTATAACTAAGTTAATAGTATATTAGTATTAGTATAAAATATCAATAATATTAATATAAAATAGTATTAATATACCTATAGTATCAATATTATTATTATACCTATAATAGTATTAATATCATTAATATAGATATAATAGTGTAAATATATAGTGTTTATTTATATTAAGCTACAATATATAGTATTAATATATATTATTATTATAGCTATAATAGTATTATTATTATTCCTATACATATAATAATATTAATATTTAGTGTTTATTTATATTATAATTATTATCCTAAAATAGTATAAATAGTATATCCTAAAATATTACGTTATATATACTAAAATATTACGTTATTATATAGATATATTAATAACATATATATTAATATAATAATATTTATAATATATATTATATTTAATAAAAATATTACGTTGTTATATATATATTATATTATTATACATATTAATATAATAATATATAATACAAAGAGGGTCATCATTTAATGGGTCAAAGGGGGTCATAGGTCACCCTATGACCCCCTTTGACCCATATGAATGACTCGACTATGTCCCTATGGGTCCTAGGACCCCTAGAGACATACGTCGTCGTTTAATGGATCAAAGGGGGTCATAGGTCACCCTATGACCCCCTTTGACTCATATGAACGATTCAAATATGGGTCAAAGAGGGTCATAGGTCACCCTATGACCCCCTCTGACCCATATTACCCATTCGAATATGTCCCTTGGGGTCCAAGGACCCCTACGAACATATGTCGTCGTTTAATGGGTCAAAGAGGGTCATAGGTCACCCTATGACCCCCTTTGACCCATAATACCCATTCGAATATGTCCCTAGGGGTCCTAGGACCCCTAGAGACATATGTCGTCGTTTAATGGGTCAAAGGGGGTCATAGGTCACCCTATGACCCCCTTTGACCCATATTACCCATTCAAATATGTCCCTAGGGGTCCTAGGACCCCTAGCGACATATCTCGTCGTTTAATGGGCCAGAGAGGGTCATAGGGTGACCTATGACCCCCTTTGACCCATATTACCCATTCGAATATGTCCCTAGGGGTCCTAGGACCCCTAGAGACATATATCGTCGTTTAATGGGTCAAAGAGGGTCATAGGTCACCATATGACCCCCTTTGACCAATATTACCCATTCGAATATGTCCCTAGGGGTCCTAGGACCCCTAGAGACATATATCGTCGTTTAATGGGTCAAGAGGGTCATAGGTCACCCTATGACCCCCTTTGACCCATATGTACGATTCGAATATGTCCCTAGGGGTCCTAGGACCCCTAGAGACATATGTCGTCATTTAAAGGGTCAAAGAGCGTCATAGGTTACGTTATGACCCCATTTGACCCATATTACCCATTTGAATATGTCCCTAGGGGTAACATATATCGTCGTTTAATGCATCAAAGGGGGTCATAGGTCACCCTATGACCCCCTTTGACTAATATGAACGATTCAAATATGTCCTTAAGGGTCCTAGGACCCTTAGGGACATATGTTGTCGTTTAATGGGTCAAAAGGGGTCATAGGTCACCCTATGACCCCCTTTGACCCATATGAACGATTGGAATATGTCCCTAGGGTCCTAGGACCCCTAGGGACATATGTCATCGTTTAATGGGTCAAAGAGGGTCATATGTCACCCTATGACCCCATTTGACCCATATTACCCATTCGAATATGTCCCTTGGGGTCCGAGGACCCCTAGGGACATATGTCGTCGTTTAATGGGTCAAAGAGGGTCATAGGTCACCCTATGACCCCCTTTGACCCATAATACCCATTTGAATATGTCCCTAGGGGTCCTAGGACCCCTAGAGACATATGTCATCGTTTAATGGGTCAAAGGGGGTCATAGGTCACCCTATGACCCCCTTTGACCCATATTACCCATTCGAATATGTCCCTAGGGGTCCTAAGAACCCTAGCGACATATCTCGTCGTTTAATGGGTCAAAGAGGGTCATAGGTCACTCTATGACCCCCTTTGACCCATATTACCCATTCGAATATGTCCCTAGGGGTCTTAGGACCCCTAGAGACATATATCATCGTTTAATGGGTCAAAGAGGGTCATAGGTCACCCTATGACCCCCTTTGACCCATATGTACGATTCGAATATGTCCCTAGGGGTCCTAGGACCCCTAGAGACATATATCGTCATTTAAAGGGTCAAAGAGGGTCATAGGTTACCCTATGACCCCATTTGACCCATATTACCCATTCGAATATGTCCCTAGGGGTCCTAGGACCCCTAGGGACATATGTCATCGTTTAATGCATCAAAGGGGGTCATAGGGTGACCTATGACCCCCTTTGACTCATATGAACGATTCAAATATGTCCCTAGGGGTCCTAGGACCTCTAGGGACATATGTTGTCGTTTAATGGGTCAAAGGGGGTCATAGGTCACCCTATGACCCCCTTTGACCCATATGAACGATTGGAATATGTCCCTAGCGTTCTAGGACCCCTTGGGACATATGTCGTCGTTTAATGGGTCAAAGAGGGTCATAGGGTATGACCACCCTATGACCCTATTTGACCCATATTACCCATTCGAATATGTCCCTTGGGGTCCGAGGACCCCTAGGGACATATGTCATCATTTAATGGGGTCCTGGGGTCCTAGGACCTCTAGGGACATATGTTGTCGTTTAATGGGTCAAAGGGGGTCATAGGTCACCCTATGACCCACTTTGACCCATATGAACGATTGGAATATGTCCCTAGCGTCCTAGGACCCCTTGGGACATATGTCGTCGTTTAATGGGTCAAAGAGGGTCATAGGGTATGACCACCCTATGACCCTATTTGACCCATATTACCCATTCGAATATGTCCCTTGGGGTCCGAGGACCCCTAGGGACATATGTCATCATTTAATGGGTCAAAGAGGGTCATAAGTCACCCTATGACCCCCTTTGACCCATATTACCCATTCGAATATGTCCCTAGGGGTCCTAGGACCCCTAGAGATATATATCGTTGTTTAATGCGTCAAGAGGGTCACAGGTCACCCTATGACCCCCTTTGACCCATATGAACAATTTGAATATGTCCCTAGGGGTCCTAGGACTCCTAGAGACATATGTCATCATTTAATGGGTCAAAGAGGGTCATAGGTTACCCTATGACCCCATTTGACCCATATTACCCATTCGAATATGTCCCTAGGAGCCCTAGGACCCTTAGGGACATATGTCGTTGTTTAATGGGTCAAAGAGGGTCATAGGTCACCCTATGACCCCCTTTGACCCATATTACCCATTCGAATATGTCCTTAGGGGTCTGAGGACCCCTAGAGACATATATCATCGTTTAATGGGTCAAGAGGGTCATAGGTCACCCTATGACCCCCTTTGACCCATATGAACGATTCGAATATGTCCCTAGGGGTCCTAGGACCCCTAGAGACATATGTCGTCGTTTAATGGGTCAAAAAGGGTCATAGGTTACCCTGTGACCCCATTTGACCCATATTACCCATTCGAATATGTCCCTAAGGGTCCTAGGACCCCTAGGGACATATGTCATCGTTTAATGGGTCAAAGGGGGTCATAGGTCACCCTATGACCCCCTTTGACTTATATGAACGATTCAAATATGTCCCTAAGGGTCCTAGGACCCCTAGGGACATATGTCGTCGTTTAATGGGTCAAAAGGGGTCATAGGGTCACCCTATGACCCCCTTTGACCCATATGAACCATTCGAATATGTCCCTAGGGTTCTAGGACCCTTAGGGACATATGTCGTCGTTTAATGGGTCAAAGGGGGTCATAGGGTGACCTATGACCCCCTTTGACTCATATAAACGATTCAAATATGTCCCATTGTTTAATGGGTCAAAGGGGGTCATAGGTCACCCTATGACCCCTTTTGACCCATATGAACCATTCAAATATGTCCCTAGGGTCCTAGGACCCCTAGGGACATATGTCTTCGTTTAATGGGTCAAAGAGGGTCATAGGTCACCCTATGACCCCCTTTGACCCATATTACCCATTTGAATATGTCCTTAGGGGTCCTAGGACCCCTAGAGACATATATCGTCGTTTAATGGGTCAAGAGGGTCATAGGTCACCCTATGACCCCCTTTGACCCATATGAATGATTCGAATATGTCCCTAGGGGTCCTAGGACCCCTAGATACATATGTCATCATTTAATGGGTCAAAGAGGGTCATATGTTACCCTATGACCCCATTTTACTCATATTACCCATTCGAATATGTCCCTAGGGGTCCTAGGACCCCTAGGGACATATGTCGTCATTTAATGGGTCAAAAGGGGTCATAGGTCACCCTACAACCCCCTTTGACTCATATGAACGATTCAAATATGTCCCTAGGGGTCCTAGGACCCCTAGGGACATATGTCGTCGTTTAATGAGTCAAAGGGGGTCATAGGTCACTCTATGACCCCCTTTGACCCATATGAACGATTTGAATATGTCCCTAAGGTCCTAGGACCCCTACGGACATATGTCATCGTTTAATGGGTCAAAGAGGGTCATAGGTCACCCTATGACCCCCTTTGACCCATATTACCCATTCAAATATGTCCCTTGGGGTCCGAGGACCCCTAAGGACATATGTCGTCGTTTAATGGGTCAAAGAGGGTCATAGTTCACCCTATGACCCCCTTTGACCTATATTACCCATTCAAATATGTTCCTAGGGGTCCTAGGACCCCTAGAGACATATATCATCGTTTAATGGGTCAAGAGGGTCATAGGTCACCCTATGACCCCCTTTGACCCATATGAACGATTCGAATATGTCCCTAGGGGTCCTAGGACCTCTAGAGACATATGTCATCGTTTAATGGGTCAAAGAGGGTCATAGGTTACCCTATGACCCCATTTGAACCATATTACCCATTCAAATATGTCCCTAGGGGTCCTAGGACCCCTAGGGACATATGTTGTCGTTTAATTGGTCAAAGGGGGTCATAGGTCACCTTATGACCCTCTTTAACGCATATGAACAATTCGAATATGTCCCTAGGGTCCTAGGACCCTTAGGGACATATGTCGTCGTTTAATGGGTCAAAGAGGGTCATAGGTCAACCTATGACCCCCTTTGACCCATATTACCCATTCGAATATGTCTCTTGGGGTCCAAGGACCCCTATGGACATATGTCGTCGTTTAATGGGTCAAAGAGGGTCATAGGTCACCCTATGACCCCCTTTGACCCATAATACCCATTCGAATATGTCCCTAGGGGTTTTAGGACCCCTAGAGACATATGTCGTCGTTTAATGGGTCAAAGGAGGTCATAGGTCACCCTATGACCCCCTTTGACCCATATGTACGATTCGAATATGTCCTTAGGGGTCCTAGGACCCCTAGGGACATATGTCATCATTTAATGGGTCAAAGAGGGTCATAGGTCACCCTATGACCCCCTTTGACCCATATGAACGATTCGAATATGTCCCTAGGGGTCCGAAGACCCCTAGGGACATATGTCGTCATTTAATGGGTCAAAAAGGGTCATAGGTCACCCTATGACCCTCTTTGACCCATATGAATGATTCGAATATGTCCCTAGGGGTCTGAGGACCCCTAGGGACATATGTGGTCGTTTAATGGGTCAAAGAGGGTCATAGGTTACGCTATGACCCCATTTGACCCATATTACCCATTCGAATATGTCCCTAGGGGTCCTAGGACCTCGAGGGACATATGTCGTCGTTTAATGGGTCAAAGGGGGTCATGTGTCACCGTATGACCCCCTTTGACCCATATGAACAATTCGAATATGTCCCTAGGGGTCCAAGGACCCGTAGAGAAATATGTTGTCGTTTAATGAGTCAGAGAGGGTCATAGGTCACCCTATGACCCCCTTTGACCCATATTACCCATTCGAATATGTCCCTAAGGGTCCTAGGACCCCGAGAGACATATATCGTTGTTTAATGGGTCAAAGAGGGTCATAGGTCACCCTATGATCCCCTTTGACCCATATGAACGATTGGAATATGTCCCTAGGGGTCCTAGGACCCCTAGGGACATATGTCGTCGTTTAATGGGTCAAAGAGAGTCATAGGTCACCCTATGACCCCCTTTGACCCATATTACCCATTCGAATATGTCCCTAGAGGTCCTAGGACCCCTAGGGACATATGTCATCGTTTAATGGGTCAAAGGGGGTCATAGGTCACCCTATGACCCCCTTTGACCCATATGAGTGATTCGACTATGTCGCTGGGGGTCCTAGGAGCCCTAGGGACATATGTCGTCATTTAATGGGTCAAAGGGGGTCATAGGTCACCGTATGACCCCCTTTGACCCATATGAACGATTCGACTATGTCCCTAGGGGTCCTAGGACCCCTAGGGACATATGTCATCATTTAATGGGTCAAAGAGGGTCATAGGTCACCCCATGACCCCCTTTGACCCATAATACCCATTCGAATATGTCCCTAGGGGTCCTAGGACCCCTAGAGACATATGTCATCGTTTAATGGGTCAAAGGGGGTTATAGGTCACCCTATGACCCCCTTTGACCGATATGAACGATTCGGCTATGTCCCTGGGGGTCCTAGGGACATATGTCATCATTTAATGGGTCAAAGTGACCCCCTTTGACCCATTAATGGATGACATATGTCCCTAGGGGTCCTAGGACCCCTAGAGACATATATCGTCGTTTAATGGGTCAAAGAGAGTTATAGGTCACCCTATGACCCACTTTGACTCTTATATATTAATAATATACATATCAATATAATAATATACATATCAATATAATAATAATAATAATAATATATATATATATATATATATATATTATTATATTGATATGTATATTATTATATTGATATGTACATTATTATATTTAATGAAAATATTACGTTATTATATAAATATATTAATAACATACATATTAATATAATAATATTTATAATATATATTATATTTAATAAAAATATTACATTGTTATATAAATATTATATTATTATACATATTAATATAATAATATATAATACATATTACATTTAATGAAAATATTACGTTATTGTATATATTAATAACATACATATTAATATAATAATATATAATACGTATTTTATATATATAAATTACGTTATTATATTTAGTAAAAATAATAATAATATATATTATATTTATAGATTGTAATAAGATTAACATAAGATATTATTATATATTACTAGATTATATCTTGTATGTTTACATTACGTTATTATATATATATATATAATATATTAAAATATGCCTTTACATATTAATATAAATGAAATAATTTAAAAATAAAAAACTAGAATGTTTAAATCGAATTTCCCTCCAAAATTTGAAGATTTTTGAAATTTGACTACCGAGCCATATCGGATATCCGATCAGGCTTTGTATTTACCAAGCTTGCCCGATCAACCCCAAAGACGTGTTTATAGAGAGTTTTAGTGATACTCACACTTCGGGTAGCCGTCTGACAATGTTATTTTGATCGAAATTGAATGAAACAAAATGGAGTTTTTAATATCGCTCTCTAGATTCCATCAATATAATTTCTGTCAATTTCTGAGTTCGATAAGTATTTATTAGTTAATTATCAATGAAGATTATTGTAAAGTGCTGATTGACATACTGAATAATAAATAGCTATAACTTTCAAACGGTATAACATTTTTTAAATCTAAAAGTTGCGTCACATTCTATACTTCGCCTAGTATAAGAAAAAAAAAAAAAAAAATTTGATCAAATTTTCTATTAGTTAGGGTGGTCAGACACGAGACTTTTTTTAATCCGAAAAAGTTTTGGTAGAAAATTCATATTTAATTATTTATTTGGAATAAAAATATCAAAAAATATGCGTCACATCCGGGCATAAGTCTAGTTTTCATATCTATAATTATATTAAAAAAATATTATGATTTGATTTTGATTAAGGTAGTTAGACATACACCTACTTTTTATTTTCGCCCTGAAATTTTCTTAGTACTGCATTAAAATTCAAACTTTTGACCAATCAATTATTTTTTTCTCCTGATAAGGCCTAGTAGTTTAGAAACTACATTCAATTTTCTACAAATTATTTTCTTACAACTTTTTGATATAAAGTCCATAACCACTTCAAAATTATGTGTCAAGTTGACATAAACCTGATTTGCTGATTTTTCACTGCCACTTAAGGCCATAGTTTGGTACACCATGATCTTGCACATACCCCGATATAGAATGGTTCTTCCTCTCAGCAACTCCATTCTGCTGTGGATTTTAAGGAACAATCCATTCTCTCTTGATTCCTTCTCTGGTGCAGAACTCCTAGAAGAAATTTTCTTTGTACTCGCATCCATTGTCTAACCGAAGAACCTTTATCTTCTTTCCTGTTGAGTTCTCCACAAGAGCCTTGAACTCTTGGAATTGACTGAAAAATTCATCCTTAGTCTTCAAGAAGTATATCCAGGTCTTTCTAGAGAAGTCATCAATAAAAGTAACATAGTACTCATATCCTCTGAGAGATTTTGTCGACATCGGTCCACAAACATCTGATGTACTAGATCAAGAACACCCTTAGATCTAGTGTCACTCCTTGGAAAAGATGCTTTTGCAAACTTCCCTAACGCACATCCCTTACATACATCGTCATGCTCTGTGCTCACCTCTGGAACACCTGTCACCGTCTCATGAAGCAATCTAAGTGCTCCATGATGAATATGGCCCATCCTCCTATGCCATAGCTCTCCAAGATCTCTAGGATTACTGTTGCTCATAAGTGCCTTAGGAGTATCAAACTGCAATCTATAAAGGCGACCACTCCTAACTCCAATAGTTATGGGTGATTTCCAATCCTTGTGCTTAATCAACACATTTGTCGCTCTAAAGAGTATATTTTACCCCCTATCCTGAAGAAAAGATACAGAAATAAAATTCATACCTAAGCCTGACACATATAACACATCATGAAGTGGGATTATCTTTCCATTCTCCCTCTAAAATTGAACAGTCCCTTTCCCAACAGGGTTGAGTTTGGACAAGTTTCCCATAGAAATTTGAATGTTGGTGTCCTCCTCCTTGTAACTGGAGAAGTACTCTCTAACTCCTGTCATATGAAATGATGCCCCACTATCTATATACCAAACACACTGTGAGGTTGAGCTAACCATACAAGCTATGAGTGCAAACTCATCTTCCATTCTATTGGAGAGTTCTTTCGTACCTGCTGAAGCTACCACCTACTTCTTACCCTTCTTCCTCTCTGGGCAATCACTGACATAGTGGCCAAACTCGTGACATCCAAAGCACTTGACCTTAGAAAAGTCCTTCTTCTTCTTTTCACTTTGTGAATTTGATCCTTTGCTAAATCCCTTCTTTGCTTTTCCTTTACCTGCTAGGGCAACGTTCTCTTGTACCACCTCATTTTTCTGACTCTTGTTGGCCCCATTGACAAGACTTAGTCTAAAATCCTCTTGAGTGAAATCAGTCCATAGTCGATCCCAACTCGGTAAAGTATCTCGTCCACTAACAACTTGAACAAAGACACTCCATTATTTAGTAAACCCATTTAGGGCTATTCTCACTAGCTCATCATCACTAGGGCTGTCTCCAATAGCTGCTAACTCATACTTGACAAGTCTGAGCCTGGTGAGGTAACTTGTGATGTCTTCTCCCTGATTCATCCGGGTATTCTTTAGCTTCTCTCTAAGAATCAACTTCCTGTTGGTGGTAGCATTCTGGTACAGATTCAAAATGGCATGCCACATCTTCTTCGTTGTATCTAGCACCGAGATATGTGGAACAATATGATCCTTGACACCATCAAGGATTATCCTCCTTGCCTTGGCATCGTCCTTTCTATATGCTGCAAGTTGTGTTGCATCCGTTGGTACAGGTACAATGCTGGTAGCATAATCCTTGATACCATTCTCTTCCAACAATAAAGAAATTCTGGCCTTCCAGACACCAAAATTTGAGGCACCATCCAATCTATCCTAATCTCTCAAACCAACTAAAGCCATCTCAAGGGATTAAAGCAATAATAAATCTAAAGAGATCAAAATTTCTTTCCTAGGGAAAAACTCTTCTACCCTTAACAAGGCTCTGATACCATGTGAAAAAAAAAATAACTATTACAGTCACTGATTATTAATCACCTATCGTAAATGATTATTAAACTGCTGAAAAAAAATTTCCAGCTAATATTGAAAAATAACACAACTGCAACTTCACTTATATAATACAGAAAGAAATGAACAACACAATGAACACAATATTTTCGGACAAATTGTCCCTGGAAAAACCCCTAAGGGAAAACCAGTTCTACAGATGAGGAATTATATTAAACTTCAGCAAATCAAGAGATACAAAATTCCTTGCCTCTCATTGGCAGAACTCTGACAACCTCCTAATTTCTCTCGCTGATATTCCCCACTGCTATCCCCACGCTAACACTGCACCCTTGCTAACACTGTAAGAAAATTTGCTATCACTACAAAATGCTTCTTCAAAACTTGTATCTCCAAATGATCCAATGACCCCTTTTTATACTACCCTATTGGAAAAATCAATGACCAAGATTAAATCAAACCAACAGCTGAGATTAAGACAACTCGACAGCCAATAATAGAATTGGTTGCAAGGTGTCCAAAAGGGAATCACTAAAATTAGTAAATAATTATCCTTGCAATAATCATTTACTAATTCTCGGCAAGTGGACAAACAACTGTCCAAACTACCCATAACTAATGCTGCTATACATAGATAAGGACGAACAGCTGTCCAAGCTACCCATAAATACTACTGCTATTTTCGAGTCAGAAATAACAGCTGTCCAACTAACAATAATTAACAATAAAAGCATTTGCAGAGATAATATTGAGCACCTAGCTACTAATGCCATGGACTCATGGAGTGATGCAGCACAAAACAAGAGAAATATTTATTATTTAGATTCAAAGAAAAAGAGCTTTGAAGTGAATTCTGTCCAAATCGCTTTGAAGTTTGAAGAAGATTCTGTTCAAATCGCTTTGAAGAAAATTCTGTTCAAAATCGCTTAGTTAAGGCCTTTGCAAAACCAACTCTAAGCATCTAACATTTAGATATTTTCTTCACTGTTCTACAATACAGAGAAATATTTACTGACACCAATGGAATCCGTCACTGAAAATTGTCAATGCGGCAGTATAATATTAGATTTAAAGCATAGAGCTTATATATTATGTTCAAGTTGTTCATTTGAAATTTCTTGCGGATCTAAAATTGGGCAACTATAAATGGAGTGACCTAAAAATATTTACTTCTCTATTCCATAATACACTGATAAATATTTATAGATTGCATCAATGGAATCCAGTACAGGAAATTATCAGTGTGATCGATACACATTTAGATTTAAAGCAGAGGAGCTTTGAAGCAAATTCTGTCCAAATTGTTCCCTTAAAAGCATTTGCATAACTAACATTGAGCACCTGGTACCTATGGACTCATGGGGTGATCTCCCACAAAACATCTACAACTATATCAGATTTCCACAATCTACAGTTATTTCACTAACAAATAAAAAAAAAAAATCCTGATCTATCTATTTTATTGATATTTACAGCATCTGATTTTACAGTCCAAGCACAGATGAGAAATCTGACAAGAAAATTATTGTGTACAGGAACTTGGAATGGGGAAAACCATTAATGATATCTTTGAGGGTTTTAGACGGAAGTGCATTGGCAATTGTTTCTTCCTCGATCCTGATTTGATCGGGTTACACCCAGCGGCCCTCGCTGTTCTTGATCAGGCCTTTATTTGCATCCTGCCTCCAAAATTGAGGCACCAGATAATGATCTTTGAGGAAATCGCAGGCCTTGTTCACTAGGGCCAGATCACGGCCAAAAGTGAGGGAAAATCTGGAGCCAGGGCCATGGTATCCATCAAGCAGATGCAGATGAGCTTCCAGGTTATGAAGATAGGCAGGATCATTCGTAGGCTTCAGAAAGGGCAAAATGTTGTGATCCAAAGCAAGTTGCAGGCCTGGCTTAACCATCACTCATTACCAAATGGTCTGACTGGAGTGGAAATGAGCGGCAAAGTAATAACCCCTTCTCACAATTGGGAGTGCAAATTCAAAAATGAAATTCACATCTAACTGCAACTGTCCCTATCACCCTCTAACCGTAGCTGTCCCTATCACTCACGATAGTTAAAAAGATCTGTAATGGGAAACAGAATAGGGACAAAATGTTGGATGGGCCCACACTAGCCACCTAAGCGGTCAAAGCTTAGTGTGTGATGGTTAAGCCAGGCCATTAAATTGAACAAGCATTTCTCACATAATCTCAAGATAACCAACTAATAACAATGGAGACACGATTAAGAGAAAATAATTATGCATGTAACTCTCCTTTGTATTAATTTTCATTGAAAATCACATAATACTAATGTAAGACTCAAGAAAATTCTGAGAAAGATAAAATGATCCTTAAATATTAATGTATTCTCAGATTTGTAGAGAAATACATCACAAAATGAACATCAAGAAAATTGGACCAAATATAAGCATATAATAATACTAAAAATTACATAAGAGTTTAGACCCTTTCTCTAGCCTTGTGATCTCATTTATATAGCATGAGATTCAACAAGCTTTAGTCCTAAAGGATAATGACAACTATCCTTAAGACATAAAGATATTACAAAAAAAAGGTTACTGTCATAATAAGACAAAAATCTATACAACAGAATGTCTACATCATGTATCATCCTATTGTGGGACCACTTCTGCTACGACTTCTTGTTATTAAGGAGTTTCACTTGATGATTGGCCTAGATTTTACTTGTCATTCCTCAAATTGTGTGACCATTTAACTTACCTGTAGTGGACCATGTTCTTATATTCAAAAACTGATTATAACTCATGGTTCTCCATCTAGGTCATCATGAACTGACAAGTGTACAATTACACTTGATTCTTTTATTGCCAAATCATTAGTTTGTTTAACTACCTCTGTTATTGCAACCAAATGATCTTCTTTTCCTTTGTCTAGTCCATCTATGATTTGTAGTTCATCTTGATCCATATTATCTTCATCACTTTCCTTAAATAACAACTGATAAGTTTGAACAAGATCTGTCATCCACTTGTTAAAAAGTGTATCATCTAGCCTGTTGAAATTCAAAATTTCTCGTTGCTTCTTCAACATTTCTTCTCCTAACTTTTCAATCTCATCAAAATCCCTTTTAAAAGAATTAAAATATATTTGAACTTTTGCAATTTCTTCAACCGTCTTAGCAAACCATATATGGCCTTGTTCACTTATGACCTTATTGAATCTAACACATATCAAATCATCCAATTCTTATGCCCATTCTTCTTTGTCCTTTATTTTATCCACAACCCTGAGTGCATAAGGAAAAAGCTCAAAATTCTCACCAAGATATTTTGAAAAATAATTTATGATTCTCCTCTATAGTGTAACTCTCTTATTATAAAAAATAGAATGGTCATTAGTCATGACATGTTTTTTCTATGTTTTCATAAGATCAACTAATGATTGAGAAACATAAAATAGGGATATCATGGTCCGTACTGTTCCACTTTATAACAATTGGCTTTAAGATGACATCATTATTTTTTAGCTCATTCCATATATTCATCAATTTTGAAAATTGTTCATAGAAAGGAGGCAAATTAATTCTATCCACCAAATACATAATTGTATCTCTCAACTTATCCTCATATTGAATATATAATTCCACATGTAGGGTCCATAATTTTCTTTTTTCTTCCTCATACTCTTCAGCCGTATATGTTCGGGGTCCCTATGGGGTATCTAGGATTTCTATAAGGGGAATTGATTTGTAAGGTTCAGCTAGAGGGAGAGGAGGATAAGTGATTCTTAGTTGATCATATTCTTCTCCTACTTTCCCCTTCTCTAATTGTTTCTCCATTTGAGTAACCACCTTTTCCATTTGATGCATTATGTTTCCTCTTTCTTCATATGCCTCAATCAACTTTTCAAATTTATCTTTTAACTCCAAGAATTTTTTATTGTCTTTGGATGAAACTACCACTCTAAAATCTACCATTTCCTTGGTTATTCTGGCAACTCTATCACTATCCACTTCCTCTGCCATGTAGACAATAAGGTTTCCTGTGTGTTTAGTGTCTAAAACTTCTTGCACTCTACCTTTGTTTCTATTTTCGATAGAGCACATCACTAAATCTTGATGGTCATCACTATATTTTAACCCCTTATGGGCTTGTAGGAATTTGTCCTCAGTTCTAAATTGGGTGTCCTTTAATTTTCTTACTGTATCAAAAATCATGGCATTAGCAATATCCCATTCTAGTAAAAATGAAACTCCAGAATCTTTTAGCAGCTTCCTACCCCCTTCAGGGGTTATTTGTGAAAATTCTTCAATAAGACTAGCCTTAACCTCCTCCTCAATCATAGAGTCCTACTTGCTCAGTTGCTCTGTTTTAAGCATCTTACATTTTTCTTCAAAAACTTTTATACCTCTCCTCCACAAAAAATGAATGAATGCTCTAGATTTCACAAAGTTTTCATCATCTATAAATTTATGAAATACTTGTTCTACTATAGAATCTATCTCTTTGACTCTAAAATCTCCTAAAGTGAGAGCTAAAGTTGGCATAAGAGGTTCCTTAGGCACTCCCTTTCTATATCTATAGTAGTTATAACAATACATTTTTATCCTCCCATTTGTCTCAATTGTTCTCTTAGAGATAATTCATCATGATCTATTTGCAAAGGAGTTTGTGTAGGAGAATACTCGTCAACATTAGAAGAAGATCCATGTTCCAACTTCTGTTTCTTCGGGGCCGGTGTAGCAAGTGGGCTTTCAGAATGTTGTCTCTTGTAAAGAGGTACGAGTGGTACACTCTTTGCCACTACATACCCAACTTTTCTCTATAATGTATATTGCCCTGGGTTTAAGACTCTCCTTCTTGCCAATCTTTTCTCCACCTCAATGGCCTTGTCTAGATATGTTTGGGTCAAAATTTCCCATAAGCATGTGTATCTTAGCTCCCAATATTTCTTATTAGCAAGGGGGGCATATTTAGCTTCAAAAACATTGATAAATTCAAGAAATCTACTATACACTTTCCATTTTTCTTTTTTAACCTCTTGTTCTTCCAAAATAAATTCACTCCTAATTATATCTTCTAGAAAGTGTACAAAATGTTGATAATATTTATATTTGGTCCTTTCTTTAAGCACATCATAGAAACCTTCAAGGTCTTTAAACCGAGTGGGATTGTGCCATTAGATATCTATCTAATTTTTTTTCCAAAATTTTCCATCCACCCTTAATGATTACAAAATTATGAATAATGATAATACCTAGGAAAATTGTACCCACTAATCTATGAGAAAGTTTTGTCTCTTCAAGTCCCCTGATATTGCATAGGATTTCTACAATCCCCACCTTCAAAGGCACTTGATATGGTAGTACATGTGGTTTTCTTAAGAAACCATATACTCTTAACATGGTGTAAACTAAATAGAGAATGATATCTCCCTAGTTATGACTTACCTTCAAAACTTTTGTGTAATCCTTTAGCCTTAGTAATTTTAGTAAGTGCTAGGGTATTCTAGGAACAATTCCAGCTACTATAACCCTTAATTTGGCAGAAAAATATCTATCAAACCTGACAAAACAAGCATTAGTGACCTCCCAATTCATGTTTGCACTCCACAGTTGTACACGGAGCCTCTCTCCATCCCTATCAATCTCCAATTTCATTTCCTTAGAAAAAATAAAATGGCCTTTATACAAACATATATACATAAGGATTGAATACCAACAGAAAGGATTCTCTACCTTGGCCTTGCTTATACCTATCAATCCATTATAAATATCCTCTACTATGTAGGTAGAAAAATCAAAGGTTGAACTTATAACATACTACAATGTTTGTGCCATGATGAAAACAATAGAGCCCTGGATGTGATCTTGTTCATCCATTCCAAATATCTTGCAGAGGGAGAAATATAATGCTTGTGCTCTTGGGTTATATGTTTTTCTTAATAATGGTTTTTGAGTATTTGGTGAGACTAAAGATATTTTTCCTATCTTGACAAAATGTTCTTGTATAGGCCCATTTCTCAGATACACCCTCTAAGAATCATATCTAGTCTGCAGGTCTTCAAAATCAATTGCTTTGTGTAATACATTATTAGGGTTTAGATGAAAAATTTCTCTAATCAATTCTGGTACAACCCTAAATAAATTCTCACCATTATGATTCTTGACTAATCTAGATATTGGGTCATATCTTTTCGCAATCAATGTCAATAGATTATCATCAAAGAACACGTCAAGAACTACTAGCTTGCCAATATCAAATTGCCATACATTTCTCAAAGGGGTGTCTAGATTTCTTTCTGAAAATCATTTTAAAAAAAACCCCAAACCTCTAATAGATACTTATGAATCCCTTACCCAATTAGCCTTATCATACAAACCCTCACCAATTTGCAACCTAAGGTTTTTTGGAACCAATTTCCTCTCTTTTGTTGTCTCATTTGTGGATTGGGGTAATTGTTCTAAGAAATCATCATGAACATTTCTCTTCTGGTAATTTTCCTTCCCAAAAATAAGTGCATTAAATGAAGGCTTAAGCGACCACAAAAATTTTGTACTTACTTAAAAAATGCTTGCAATTCTAAAAATCAACACTTCGCTGCTTGAGTAAGAAGTAACTCACTGGGATTCTGTGCTCTGCTCTTGAAATTTTATCATTAGGTATGCAATAATGGATTGAGATTCATGTTTTATGCAACATTCCCTGCACATGAACAAGCATTAATCAACATTAAATCATGCAACAATCATATTTTGAAGCACGTTGCAATGTTGAAAACTAGTTGTTGATTCATCATAATTGGACGACTCTAATTTAAACCTAAAAGCCTTCACTATTGTTTAAAAAATGTTCCACATGTCATTCAATCACTTTCTCACTTTGCTTAAACATCATGCAACTTTTTTATGCAAAAAAATGATGAGCATTGATCTTTCAATATCAACATCTTGTAGATCCTTCTTTAATTACAAAAAAAGAGTGGCCCCCATGGGCACATGGCAATATATTACTTTCTCACTTTGCTTATTCATTGTGCAACTCAAATTTGCAAGAAAATTATAGCCCTAGATTTCCCTTTTGATTAATGGCAATAAAACATGCTAGTTACAGGTCCCTTTGTTAGTATTAGGTCCCGCTAGGTACATGTTTCAAGTTATCACTTTTTCGATTTAGGTAAAACACATGAAACTCTATCCTACAAAAAAACGATGTCCATTGCTTCAAAATGATCTTATGGCTTAGATGAAATTTAAAATTCTTCATTGCATGCTATATTTATGGAGAATTACAATGTGTTGGGTGGACATTTTACTGATGGTCTCTTGTGAGCATTTTGTTGAATGGACATGACCCACCACTTTCCATGTGTCACTTTCTCACTTTCTCACTTTAGGTAAAAACTTCACAACTTTAATCTCCAATAAAGAGAGAATCATTGATCTAATACTTGATCAATGGTAGAGAAAGAAAACATTTCTTTGTTACAACCCTTACTCAAAACAAATTAAAACCTTCAACCTGGAAAATATTTTGACAACAATCCACTAGCAATCTGCATTTAGCAAGTTGACCCACCATTGGATACTCACTGAAAACTCACATTCTCACTTTGCTTAAACAACACCCAATTATATACAACAAGAATGTGACAGCCCTTTGATCTCAATCTGATCGATGGCTCAAAGAAAGTAATAATGCATTCATTTCTTAGAAAGCAAAGAGGGACCCAATGAGACAGGTGTCATCCTGTTGCATTCTCATTTTACTTAAACAACAGACATCTTTGTTGTGCAAGAAAGTGAGAAACATTGATCTTTTGAGGATCCAACAATTATGACTCATGCTCTTAAATTTTTTTTTTAGGAAAAGATAAAATAAAGAGCATACAAAAACCTTATAATAAAAGGTATATTTCAAATTATCTAGGATTTCATAAGGGTTTCCCACATATATTTGAAGAATTTAAGGCTATTAAACCATATGTTGGACCTAGGGCACAAAAGAATTAGGGAAAGAAATTTGCTTTGCCCCTCTCCAAAATAAAACAAATCATTGGATACTCAAACCCTAACACAACAAGGGTAAAAATCGATTTTCACAAAAAAAATTGCAATAATTTTATCATTAGAAAAACCAAGCCAACTATATTAGGACCTAATATTAATACATGTTAGGACCTAGTAGGACTCCTTAGAACCCCTTAAGACACATATAGATCTCAAGTACCTTGTAATGTATCACAAGGTGTTCTAATGTGTTCTAGAGTAATTTAAGAACCATATTTACTGAGTAAGACCTATTACATCCTATTAAGACTTATTAGAACCTATTAATTCATATTAGGACCTAGTAGGACTTGGGTCCCCTTAAGGCACATATGGATCCTATGTACCCAATAATGTATCATAAGGGTTCCTAATGTGTTGTATACTAATTTATGACCCATTATTACTTAGAGTACCTATTAGATCATATTAAGACCTATTAGAACCCATTAATACATGTTATGATGTAGTAGGGCTCTTTAGGTCCCCTTAAGACACATATGGATCTCAAGTACCTAGTAATGTATCATAAGAGGTCCTAATGGTTCATATAGTAATTTAAGGCATATTATTACCTAATAAGGCCTATTACATACTATTACAACCTAAGAAAAACTGTTAATACATGTTGTGACCTAGTAGGGCTCCTTATGTCTCCTTAAGACACTTATGGATTCTACATACCTAGTAATGTATCATAAGGAAGCCTAATATCTCATAGAGTGTAATTTATGAACTATTATTACCTAATAAGACCTATTATATAATATTAATAAGTAACCACACACTTCAACATGATGATTGTTTTTCAGGTTCATCCAAGAATGAACATGAGATTATTCATCCTAAATGTTTGGACAAGGCAATCTGTTGCCTTCTAACTAGACAAGGTTTCATTATGTGCTCTCAGAATTGAGAGTTCAATAACCAAACCAAATAGAATGAAGGATTTAAATGAATGAAAATGCAAGATTAATCTATGTTTTTTAGATATTGTATGAAAAGATATGAATTAAACTAGATGATTTGCAAATTAATTTAAGAAAAAAAAAGCAAATTAACTTAAATGGATGCATTGTAATCTATATGAAAAAGAATATGAAAGTAATAGAGTTGTGAATGAAAAATGCTTGAGTGCTCAATCCAACAACAATTCAATAATCATCAATTGCATCCTCCCAAAATGAAAGGAAAAGGGTCTCTTTTATATAATCTTAGAACCAATCAATGGTCAAGATCAAACAACATGAATGGTTCGGATTAGAAGAGAGATTGAGTCTTCCATTTTTGAAGGAGTTGAATGAGATGAATTAGGAAGGAATATTTCTTTATTCAATTATGACCTCATAATCTAATATTCTAAGTATTTAGATTCAACAATTATGACGAGAATATTTAATTAAATCAATATTTTTAATTCCATTTTCAGTGTATTAGTTAAAGAGGGTGCATTTTAATTTAATTAAAGTGCTAGGACTTGTAATGAAATTAATTTGATTAGAAGGTTAATTTAGCCAATTTAAGTTGATATTTAGGAATTAAATAAAGTATGTGATTAATAAAAATTAGGGTTTTCTACATTTTACAATTAGGTCAAATAAAGACAATTAGAATAAGAAATGCCTATTACAATTGGACTTAATTGATCAAGAAATTGATGTTCTAAGATTGATGCTTCAAATTTGGTTCAAAATATTAATGTGCCAATTTATGAGTATTACATTTGTCCCTCTTTGAATAAATGTGTGAGTAGCACGCTGATTAAAAGAAATCAAAAGTTTGAAGCATATAACAAGAACTGAGATTGGTTATGAGATTGATGATATGAAAACCAATTGATTATATTTTATGGTTATCTTCATAACAAATCTTGACCCTCCAGAAACCAAATAGAACTCCTAGATACTGGTCCAAGAGAATAAAGAGTGTCATGATTCATAAGATCATTCCTAGATCGAGAATCAATCCTCTGGAGTCAAGATTACAATGCCTTGATACATGTCCATTAAAAGATGGCAAGATCAATCATGATTAATAGGATTTTCTCTAGAACAAGGCTTAATCCTTAGGAGTCAGGGTTAGAGTGTCCCGATACATGTTCATTAAACAATGACTGAAATAAATCTTAGGATTATCTCTAGAATGAATGTTCATCCTCCAAAGTCCAAGTAGAAAACCTGAATACTAGTCCATAAAAAAAAAAAAAGATTTTGACTTTGATCCCAAAAATGAGTTTAGAGTGATCCAATTAGCTAAGGGGTAATTTTCACACCAATCAGAGCACTTTGTAAAATTAGGTCAAAACCTATATAAGCCCCCAATGGGTCATTTTAAATTTTTTTGATCATTTTTCTTTTGTGGAGAAGGAGCTCTAAGGCAAAAATGGTGGTCCTAGTGCATTCTCATCGATTACAGCGATCTAGGTGACATAGTCGATTGATCAACAATGGACCACCTATAAGTATTCAATAAACCTCATTGTGAACATAGTTCATGGTTTTTTGTTGAATTTTTGTCACTTTTGGCTATTTTAGAGTTAACTTTGTTGTCTCCTTGCGTGAGGACTCCTTTCCTCACATGGGCCTACTAGAGTTGTAATGCCCTTCCAGGGAACCAAAAATAAATTTACATAAAGTTTTATTAAGTTTTGCAAAACATTTTTTTTTTAAAAGATAATAAAGTCAACAAATAACATAGAGGAAGCATTGACTCACATACATACTATTGTGGTTTCATAATGCATGCCCCATTTCTGCTAGAAATGGGAACCCCCTAGTATTTTTTTAGTCTCTCAGAGTTTGGGGCTTGGATCATTTTGGAACTATTATTGAGTCTGGATCAAGTCCATGTCTCTGATAGAACAATTACAAGGTGTCAGAACTGAGAAAATTAGAAGACTTTAAGTGTTTTAGTGCATAAATGTGCACTTGTGCACATGCACACCTATCCATGGTGTGGAAGTGTGCAGAATGTGCAAGTACCCACTTATCTCCCTCTAGAAACGTGCACTTATGCACATGTGCAGGTGTACACCTCCAAAGGGTGCACACTGGGTCCAAAACAAAAATACCTAAGAAAAGGTGTGCATGTGCACACCTCCCCAAGGTGTGCATATGTACACCTTTCAAAAAATCTTCAAACAGTGTTAAAGGTGTGCACATGTGCACCCCATCAAGATGCACATGTGTGCACCCTTTTCAAACAAAACATGGAGGACCTAGGCCCCTCCATTTTCACTTGCCACATGCATGTGCGCAGTTGCACACATGTGCATGTGCGCACCTCACCTAGGTGCACAGGTGCACAATTATGCTAAAATTGCCTTTAATTAACCATTCAATGTACTTAGCACACCTGTTAAGGTGTGCTAGGTGTGCTATTGTGTATTCTAGGGCTTTGTTGGGGGGGGGGGGATTGACTATTTTGATTATTTTCAAGTGTTTTGGGCTAGGTTTCTTGCCATTTTGGATTTTTCAACATAACTAATGTTTGCTTCTTTGTGTAGATAAAAAGGCATCATTAACTTGTCCGAGTCATAAATTTTGACCTAGAGCTTAGAATTCAAAACTTTTTATACTGTTGGAAAGAAGAACTAAAAATTTGATTTCAATCTCTAAAATAGTGAGTCTTTAGCTTCCTAGTTTTAGAGACCGATGAAAGTTTCAACTTGAAATTTTGAGAAGAAGACCTCCTAAAAAACCAGTTAAAAATGTTTAGAAAAGATTGTTAAAAAAGATATGAAAATGTTTCAAACATCTTATCATTTTGGATAATTTGGATCACCCGGTCTCTGATTGCGAAGGATCAGATAGTCAGAGAGAAGAAAAAATCAAGGAATAAGATTTACAAAGCATGAAGTGCACATAATACAAAGGTGTGGTGCATAACACACAAGTGCACAGATCATCATAACATCTTCATTATCAATAGCAATAGAGATTCTCACCTAAGATGGTAACCTTCACCTTCAAAGGAGTCACATGCAAGTTTTGATTCATGAATTTGCACTAAAGATCAAAGATATAGAGGTTGGGCACATGAACTAGAACAAGTTCCTCATCTTATGAAACTATTAATGATAAGATTCAACACATGTACTTTGGGAGTTTAGCCAGAAGAAGTAGAAGGAGTTCAAGTCTATGACAATGTTGGCCTAAAAAGAAGGTATAAATCATCAAAAAGGGAAAAATAAGTACACATGAGTGCTCCTAGACCTTGTCTAAGAAAAACCTAGAAACTATTTTCAAAATAGAGAAATTTAATTTTTTGGTGAATTGAGCACCTTGAACAAATTCTCTAAAGGTGCACAAGGTGCGTAGTGCACTATTCACAGAGGTGTGCTAATAGTTAATGGTAGTTCCTAATTTAGAGCTTTCCATGCACTAGAAACGTATTTTAATGATAGGTCAACTCTTAGAAATACCTAGAGAAGGTCAATTTTCCATTTTTAGAGCTTCTAATGACTCTCAAATCTTCTTGTAGCTTCCTTCTTCTTATCTACTACTTTTTTCATTGTTTTAAGTCATGAAAAGGCATATGCACCCATTAATTGATTTTAAAAAGGGCGGAGTCCTACTTAGCATCATTTAGAGTGTTAGTTTGTATATAATTAGATTTGTTTAATTAGTTTAGAAGCATATGTTTGCATTAAGAGATCTATCACTCTCAACACAAATTGAGGAGATGATTTCTTATAAATTTAGTAATGTAACATGTATTCTAGGCCAT
This sequence comes from Cupressus sempervirens, assembly GCA_028749045.1. Classification (NCBI taxonomy): domain Eukaryota; kingdom Viridiplantae; phylum Streptophyta; class Pinopsida; order Cupressales; family Cupressaceae; genus Cupressus; species Cupressus sempervirens. The sequence goes on from CM053785.1 coordinate 411,143,447, forward strand.
TATTTTGATGCAATAATAAATGATATTGGTGCTCTCATTCTGACTGTTGTTATTCTTGTCAAAGTGTGTTATTTTTTGGATTCTTGTTCATGATAATAATGGAGCCAATAGTTTTGTTATGTTGATTTAATTGTGTGATATTTTAGTTTTGGTGTTTGCCGCATGTTGACTAATTTCGTTGATGTATTGAGTTGGAGAAGTGATCACCCTATTGTTCCTACATAGCTTCTTGTCTCACATGAGCACACTTTTTGTGGCCTTCTGATTTGATGAGAAGTGAAACATCTTTCAATTTTTACTAAGTTCCCATTGATGATTGCATCAGTGGATTTTCATTAGTTTCCTATTTGATATTTTTGATGATTTAACTCAAAGACATATTTTTACCATGGTTTAAGTCCATTAGGAATATCTCTTTCATTTTATTTTCTTTCTTATCTTGTTACCTTATCTTCGTAATATGCTTTTCTAATCCTCTATTAAATTAGTAATTCAGATAGTTGCATTGTTAAATTGTATTCATTAAAAAAACTAGAAAATACAAAAATATATCTCTTTTTGTGGTTAATTTTACAAGCATATTGAACATATTATCCCAAATTGGTTAGAACCAGCAAAGGCCTCCTTGTGAAAAAACTCATTTAACTTCAATTGAGCAGATTCAAGTAGGTTGCAAGATCGGCTAAAACCTTAGAGTTGATCCAAAGATTATCTTTTCAAGAGAGGTGTTTGAAAGGATTCCTACCATTAAGCATTGTACAAAATGATAACTCAATCGAAGTGGTGCTAGAAGAAGGGCCTAAAAACCATTTAGCTCAAAAACCCAAGTTGGTGTTTGAAAATTCTACAATTTTTAGGGGAAAAAAAGTTTCAAGTCTGTGAACTATCTATAGGTACACTAGGTGCGCAAGTTGTGCTAGGTGCACAAGGTGCACTAGGTGCACAAGGTATGCTAGGTGTGCAAGGTGCACAAGTGTGCTATTTTGAGAAAGTGTACTTCTTTAGAGGTGTGCTTTTCTAGAAAATAAACACAAATTCTTAGAACTTAGTCACTTTCACAAGAACCACAGTGATAAAGGGATACCAAGAACTCCACCCATTCACATTATAAATTCCATCATCATCATCAGCTCTATATTTTACTTCACACATTCCCATCATTATGCACCATGTCTTTTGTCAATACCCAAAGTTCAGCTTTGAATCTAACTAGTCCATTACATAACTTGCCCAAAAATCTTGAAATTTTTTGCCCATGATTCATTTATGGAGAATCATGAAAAATGGAAGATCATATTAAAATTTTCAAGGAAATTTGTAATTGAAACCAGATTCAGCATATGGATGTGATATGCCACCTTTTCCCTTGTGCTTTGGGGAAAACAACATTCAATTGGTACCGTAATCTGCCACTAGCATCAATAAGGGATTGGAATTCTTTTGAGAGCAAGTTTTTGGAATAATTCAAGATCTATATTGGTCCATTTATCCTACATTATCATTTCATCTCAATTAAAACGGATCCCCATGAGACTATTTCATAGTTTAATCATCACTTGTATAGGTTGTATCAAAGAGTGGAGTTTCCGTACACTATACCACAAGAGGCTTCCATCCAAATCAATTTCAAAAAAATGGATTTATTAACTTCTATTTTTCTAAGAAGGCTCCCACCCAAAGAAATTGATAGAATTGATAAGGTTTTCAAAGAGGTTGTTACATTCACAAAGAAGGCAGATACCCATGGTGGAGGGAACTTTGTGTCTTCCTTCACTTTGAATAATGCAGTTACTATTGCTCCAATGCCAATAATTACATACTCAGGGTATGGGCCCTAAAAGACTATATTCTTTGAGATAAAGACTTCTTCACCTACTAAACTCAAGAAAAATATGGCTAGAGAGGTTAAGGCCATAAAGGAGATGATGTCTCTTATATCCAATGAACTCATCAAAATAATGTTAAATTCCTCAAGAAACCAAGACAATTATCTAAGGCCACTTGTTGCCCAAAACAATTGTTCTCAAAATTAGAGAAATTTTTTTTGCCTTTATAGTAATATTAACAATGAAAATAATGGTATTATAGGTATGAGTCTAGGTGAAAATGGATATGGGCACAATGATTTTTTGGATTAGCCTCCCCAAATAATGGAAGAACAACCTTTTTGGTTTGGTCTAATTGTGTTTGAATCATGTGATGAATCTATAGGAGGACAAAATGATGAAGATATTCAAGAGGAGTTTGTGTTCCCATTCAATGAAGTGCAAGATCATGGACAGTCAAGGATACATGTTTATTACATAAATAATATGAACACACAAAGTTTGAAAATAAGAGAAGAATCTCTAATGGACGATGTCTCTCAATGGTTACCACCCACTCCTCTAGACATGTTGGTTTGTAATACTCCAATGCATTATGAAGCTCCAACCAACATTACCCCTACATTTTAGAAGGAATTAGATGTAAATGATTAGGTTTTGAAAGGTTTTATGGATAACATAACAAGAAATTTGAAGTATCTTAAAGAAGGTCAGAATCCAAACATGCTTTTTCTTCCTAACTATTATTGCCTCCATTAAAGGATTCTTTTAGAGTTGGAATGTACTAGTTGCTAAGATGTAGTATCTAATGTGTTAGCACAAATAGATCAGCCTATTAAAATTGTTTGAGGCAATGAAATTATTTAAAGATTAGATGTTGCAATAAGTGTGGATATCCCAAGAAATTTTGAAAATGCAATAAATTTTAAAGTTCCAAAACTCCATAGAGTTGCAAAATTTCTCAAAGTTGCAAAAAATGATGGAAATGTAGAAGATCCTGAGGTTGGTGATATTTTTGAGTTAGGAAGTCATCAAGAAGAAGATACCAATGCTTCCTATTATGATATTGATTCCCCATTGAAAAATGATAGGATACCTCCCTCAAAACAAGATATTTCATTAGAAGAGATGGATATAATGCTTAATTTGGTCTCAAGCTTAACTAAGGAAATGCCCATTTATGGGCATTCTAGACATATAGAAAACCATCCAATAACTGAGTTATGTAGAATTCATCCATTTGAGTTCCATTTAGAAGGAAGTTGTCTTGATTTCTTGTTAGCATGGGAGATCGCAATAGAGGGAAAGTATGATTTTGAACATGCTTCTTTGGGACATGAGGGAGGAAACACCTTGATTAATGATATTAATGAATCTTGCAATTTGAAAGGAAGGCTTATGATTGATTTTTCTAGTTCCAAGGAGCCTAAAGGTGACCATTTATGGTTTAAGGCTAATGATGGTGATAATAAGGACCATAAAAACAATGTTCTATATTTTGGGTCTTGTTATGATAGCTATATTACATTAGTAATACTAATATTTACTTGTCCACAAGGAGTTGTGTACCATGAGATAAGACCACTAGAAGGAGGAATTACAATGTGTGAGCATACCCCTATGGTGGGAGACTCACTAAATCAGGTGATATTTTCCCATTATCCCTCTTAGTTTGACAATTTTCAATTTGAATATGATGCTAAAGGTAAGAGAACCTGTTTGTGGATTAATCACAATCATGGAGAGTTACCACAACTTTTGATTTTGTATGATTTGTGCCCAAAATTTGAACCAAGAGTGTCCAAATTTTATTTTTTTGAATACAAAAACAAGTCAACATTTTTTAGGACTATGTTGTCCATCCCAACTAGTCTCAACTTTAGGGAAGAGGTGATTCTTTGTCAAGGCATTCAAATTATTTTGTTTCTTGTACCAACTAAAAATAGGTGTTTCTTGTAGTTGTAGAGGACTTATAGTCTTAAAATCAGAATCACTGATTAATAGCTCTGAACACTTTACAAATTAGAAATTTGATTATCTGGGTGTTCTTTTTAAATCTACATCGACAGTGGCAAGGGATAGGTCAAAACTTCTTGGTTCAAACAAAGGGTCTCTCCAAATAACTACTAAGATCACTATTTGGCATGAGAGTTTCCTAAAAGTTCATCAAAAGAGGAACATATAGGTTATCAAACTAAAGAAATAATCGGAGAAACTATGCCAGTGCCTTAGCCACACAGTCTAAGTGTGGTCAGGGTACAGAAAGAGAATAAAAAGAAAGATGGTGTTAAGAATGAAAGATTCCAAAAGGTCCAAGAAAGGTAATTTGACAATAGGGATATATCCTCCAAAATGGCTTCATGGAAGAATAAAATGGAAACATGCAAGCTTTGTGAAATAGAATCCAAAGATTACTCAAGACCTGAAATGCCAAAAAATGATAACTTGTTAAGAGTCCTGAAAATGAATTTTCTCATCTGGTCAGATAAGTTATTGATAAACAAGTTCTACGAGGATTTTCAATGAATGGACTAGTAGAGAAAAATATTTTCTCCAAGTTGCTAGATACTCATGATAGACTACACCTCAAGAAGTTGAAGGAAATGAATAAACTGAGCATACATTAAGATTGAAGATTGAAGATTTTGAAGTTCTGACTATCAAGGAACTTGAAAGCTTGCTGATGAAGAAATTTCTTTGTCATTTCTTCCCTTTTATTGGGGCTATTTTTTATGGCTTCACAACACACATCCCATTTCTCCTAGAAATGGGGACCCCCTAGTATATTTTTAGTATCCTAGACCCCTAGTCTGGGGCTTGGATCATTTTGGAACTCTTCCTAAGTCTAGATCAAGTCCTAGTCTCTAACTGGACAAGTACAGGGTGTTAGAACTAATAAAAATTAGAAGATTTTAAGTGTTTTAGTGTATAAATGCGCACTTGTGCACTATCACATATGCACACCTATCTAAGGTGCATAGAATGTGTGTGCACACTTATGTCCCTTTGGAGATGCATACCTATTCACCTCCAAAGTGTGCGCACTGGGTCCAAAACTAAAATACCTAAGAAAAGGTGTGCATGCATGCACCTTCCCAAGGTGCACACATGTGCACCTTTCAAAAAACCTTAAGGAAATGTTAAGGGTGTGCACATGCATACCCAATCAAGGTACGCATGTGCACACACTTTTTAAACAAAACATAAAGGAATTAAGTCCCCCCCCCAATTTGCACTTGCCACATGCATGTGCATAGTTGTACACATGCCCATGTGCATACCTCACCTAGGTGTACAGGTGCGCAACTACACTAAATGGCCTTTAAATGAACATTCAAGGCAATTAGCACAATTTTCAAGGTGCGCTAGGTGCATTATTATAAATTCGAGGGCTTTGTTGGGAGCATTGACTCCTCTGACTATTTTCAAGTGTTTTGAGCTAGTTTTTTTGCCAGTTTGGGTTTTTTTGGGGGTTTTTCAACATAAGATAACTCATGTTTTATTTTTTGTGTAGATAAAAAGGCATCATTAACTTATTGGGGTTAGAACTTTTGATGTAAAGCTCAAAATTCAAAACCATTTACACCATTTGAAAGAAGAACTAAAAATATAATTTTAATCTCTAAAATAGTGAGCCTTCAGCTTCCTCGTTTTAGAGACCAATGAAAGTTTCAACTTGAAATTTTGAGTAGAAGACTTTTGAAAAAACTAGTTTAAAATGCCTAGAAAAGCTTGTTAAAAAAGATATGAAAAATTTTCAAATATTTGATCATTTTGGATTATCTAGATCACCAAGTTTCTGACTAGGAAGGATCAGGTAGTCAGAGAGAAGAAAAAAATCAAGGAATAGACTTTATAGAGCATGAGGTGCACATAACATGAAGGTGTGGTGCATAATGCACAAGTGCACAAATCATCATAGAATATTCATTATCAATAGCAATAGAGATCTCACCTGAGTTGGTAACCTTCACCTTCAAAAGAGACACACATAAATTTTGATTCATGAATCTACACTGAAAATAAAAAATACAGAGGCTAGGAACATGAACTAGAACAACTTCCTCATCTTATGAAACTATTAATGATAAGATTCAACAAATCTACTTTGGGAGTTCAGATAGAAGAAGCAAAAGGAGTTCAAGTCTATGACAATTTTGGGCTACAAGGATGGTATAAATCATCAAAAAGGGAAAAATAAGTACACATGAGTTCTCCCAGACCTTGTCTAAGAAAAAATCAGAAACCATTTTCAAAATAGAGAACTTTTATTTTTTGTTGAATTGAGCACCTTGAACAAATCCTCTGAAGGTGCGCAACGTGCGCAGGTGTGCTATTCATAGAGGTACGCTGAGAGTTAACTACCATTTCCTAATTTAGAGCTTTCCATGCATAGGAAACACAATTTGACAATAGTTCAATTCCTAGAAACACCGAGAGAAGGTCAAGCTTCTATTTTTAGAGCTTCCAGTGACTCTAAGATCCTCTTGCAGCTTCCTTTTTCTTATCTACTACTTCTTTCATTATTTTAAGTAATGTAAAGTCTCATGCACCCATTAATTGATAAAAGAAAGGGTGGAGTCTTACTTATCACCATTTAGAGAGTCAATTTGTATATAATTAGATTCATTTTATTAGTTTAGAAGCATATATTTGCAATAAGAGATCTCTCTCTCAACATAAATCAAGGAGATGATTTCTTATATAAATTTAGGAATATAGCATGTATTCCAGGCTATTATTTTGATGCAATAATATATGCTATTGGTGCTCTCATTCTGAGTTTAGTTATTCTTGTCGAAGTGTGTTATTTTTTTGGATTCTTGTTCATGATAATAATTTAGCCAATAGTTTTTTTGTGTTGATTTGATTGTGCAATTTTTTAGTTCTGGTGTTTGCCGCATGTTGACAAATTCACTGACATACTGAGTTGGAGAAGAGATCACCCCTTCATTCCTACATATCTTCTTGTCTTGCATAAGTGCACTTTCCATGACCTTGTGATTCAATGAGAAGTGAAACATCTTTTGGTTTTTACAAAGTTCCCATTGACGATTGCATCAGTGGATTTGAGGAAGCACTATTTATATTTTCATTGGTTTCCTATATGATCTTTTCAATGATTTAACTTGTAGATGTGTTGTTACCATGGTTTATGTCCATTAGAAATTTCCCTTTCATTTTATTTTCTTTCATCTCTCATTACCCTATCTTTGTTATTTGCTTTTCTAACCCTTGGTTAAATTAGAAATTCATATAGTTACATTGTTAAATTATATTTATTAAAAAATTAAAAAAATACCAAAATATATCTCGTTTTGTGGTTAATTTTGAAGTAACAAGAAGATTGAACATCTTATACGAAATTGGTCAAAACTAGCAAAGGCATCCTTGTGAACAAACACATTTATCTTCAATTGAGTAGATTCTAGTAGTTCACAAGATCGCCTAGAACCTTGGTGCTGATCCCAAGATTAGCTTTTTAAGTGAGGAGTTTGAAAGGATTCCTACCGTTAAGCATTGTGCAAGATGATAATGAACAACACATACAACCAGCCAAAAAAAATTACATCTCTTAAGGATTCTATGACATTGAATCACATGTAAAAGTTTATCAATATTAAATCTAACACATAACCAAAATCCACATCATGGAATAATCACAAGTATGAATCCAATAAATAATATACAATTACAAAGGATGCACTTGGCATAACCCGAATGCATAATCATCTAGTGTAAAAGTCATAGGGTATGCAAAGATCAAAGAATATACATCATCAATAAAATACATCATTTCATAAGATCTATGATAAATCAAGTATAATACAATAGAATAATACCATCCAAAAGAAATACAAGATCAACAAGAAAGGAATAGCTACACAAGTACATCTAGTTGCCAGATCTCAATGGTATAAACAAAAAGCACAACCACCTGACCTCATGGAACCTAAATGGCCCACTCCCATCATGCTGAGGAGATAATCTCAAGTCCCATACAAGACATCAATCCACAATTCATAACCAATATCTAGGTCAAGGAAATCCTGATAGTAATCTATCTCAAAGGGTACCAAGACATAAGTATCATCTAATCCCAAAGGCAACAAAGACACATAGGAAATCAACTATTTAAGTGGGTGAGTGTCATCGCATGACACAACTCTAAGGTTACCATGGAAACTTCTCTAGACTCCAGCCCCCTAGTGTCTCTATGTAGCACGAGTATCCTTTCATACATACAAGGCATACTAACAAAGCAAGGTTATAACCAAGCATCCTCTCTACTCCCATTCTAGCTTGTACTAGTAGTCAAGGCATGGGAGAGGAAAAACATTGAATCTTATTAGTTTATTTTAAACCCATTTAATGAAATGTTATCACTTATTAAAACCTAGGTAGCCACTTAGGGCTCCGACCTCCATTGCAAGCCACTTCCCAACATACACACAAATTACCTACCCTGGGCTCATAAAAAGTAAAACTCATAAAATCACAATTTTCACCTCAATCCTTTACAAGAAACTAAAAAGAACCTATAGATAAAACATAGTATTCACCTCAGTTCTTTACAAGCAATTCGAAAGTACCTAAAGGCCAATCACAATAATCACCTCAGTCCTATACAAGCAACTAGAAAGCATCAAAAGTCAACTGATCGAAACTCAAAGGTTACACTAGGAAAATCACCATAATCACCTTAGTTCTATGCAAGCAACTAGAAAATATCAAAATATAACTAATCAAAGAATCAAAAGTTACTCTTGGAAGATCATACCATTCACCTCAATGCTACACAAGAAACAGGAAAGCACTACAAACATCTGATCAAACTCATCATAGAAAATACATGACACATCACCATGGTTGGGTATGAAAGATCATATACATAACTTCATCATAGAACAAAAACAAACCACAAGCCTCTAGTAAACATCTTGATTGGTCAAAATACTAGGTCAAACCCGAAACCCAACACAAAAGAAAACATACAACATAGCAATGTAGTTTCATAGATTTTGTTTGGTTTTGAAAACACACGATTTTCATTTACAAACAATAGGGTTCAAGCTTTCGTTCTTCATTTAAAAATGTATCCCTAAAAGTTCATAATGATCATTTATTTAAATCAATATCAAATTTAATAATAAATAATAAAATTACAACCTATGGTTTAAAATAAAAAACCATTTCCAAAACTTGCAATTTATTAACTAAAACATATTCCAAATACATATTATTAAAATTAAATAATAACAATAATTTATTAAAATAATAACTATTAACTATTAATAAATAATATTAACTATTTAATAAAAAAATCTTTTAATTTAATAATTTAAATTTAATTAATTTAATTTTAATTAAAATAAATTATATTTAATTTTTTATTATATTAAAAATGTAATAAAATAAAATGATAAAAGCATAAAATAATACATTTTCAGCCCGCTAGCTACTAGCATGTTGTTGCAGGAGTCCCACTGCTATAGCAACAACAACGTATTGCCTTACAATAGTACCTACTACTATAGCAACAACAAATTTCGTGCGACAGTTCAAAGAAAGCCATAGGTGGGTGGGGGGTTGGTGGCCCCACTCACCTTTTTTTCTTTCTTTATATATATATATTATAAAAATCATAGCTACCCTCCATTAAAAATGATCCAATTTTTTATATTGAAAATTAAAAAGAAGTTATCTATATATGTAAAATTATCACAGTAATTTTATTTACTTTGGTAATTATATATATATATATATATATCTTGTATATCAAATATTGATCTCTTTTACAAACCCTACCCGAATTGTAATGAATCAAAAAATACAGATCTAAAAAATTTACAAGATGAGTGTTTCAAAATTTCAATACATTTACAAATGTTTCCCAAAGAAAGAACAATAATATCACAAACAAGGGTTTCAACCCAATTTAAATTTTGAAAACCATTCCATTTAGACACAAAGAAGACATATATTTTCAATAAAAGAACTACTATGCAAAACCCACAAGATTCTACCTGAATTTGATGCTAAACAACAAATGCATGGAGTTTGCAAGTGAATTTTTTTCCTTGAAAACCCCCTTCTTTGAAATTGGCTCCTCCAAATCTCTATGTGTGAGGAAATGAGTTCTAATTTATGAGTAAAGAGCTTTCTCCAATTAGGGCTTCAGTTTTGCAATCACGCGCAACTTTTTCTTTATTATTTTATTATATTTTAATTTTTAATTTTCAATTCCTTTCTCTCTTTTATTAAATTACAAGACATCTTTAATAAAATATTTATTAATTTAACTAATAATAATATTTAGAGTTTATTATAAAAATGAAACTCCTAAATATATTATTATTAAATAAAATAAATAAGATTATGCCAAAATTAAAACTTTAATTGAATCTTTAAATTTAATTCTTTTATTTAATTAATTTCTTAATTAATTAAATATTATTATTTTTAAATAAAATTTTCATTAAATTATATTTTAATTTAATTAAATTATAACTGAAAATCACAACAGATTCACAAGACTAAATATGAAAAGCCAATTTAAAGAATAGAGTACTAGATCAAACTCAGGGTCAAAATCATGAATTCACGTCACTTGATGAATTCAAAAATGTAAAACTCATATACTTGTCATACTCTAAGAAAATTGGCTTAAGGTTAGGATTTGGACTCAAGGATTATCTCCGCTTTTCTACCATTGAGATACTACGATAGGGCATACTAATCCTAGCAATGTAAGGAAGTCGATGCTTGGTACCTGAAATCTGCATAAAACTTGAGCACGTAGATACACATATTTAATCTAAATTAAAGATGCAATGGTGGGAAGTGGTGAATTGTTTAGATCCTGACTAGAAAGTGACTATTAATCCCCCCCTCAACTACATTAGAAACATCAAACATAAAGTAAAACATACAAGTACACCATACACATGCAAGTACAGGGTACGTAAATCATAGAACTACATATAAATCATCCATCTAACTATCATGAACACAAGAAATAAATGAGTATAAAGCATCTCATTAAATAAAATCAACTGAGTATGAAATAGCATCCAAACAAATCTAGTAACCAAGTACTACTAATAATAAAACATAATCATAAAACTAGCCTAAAAGAATCTGGCAAAACAACATGAAAAGTTAATCAGGGGTAAGCATTACAAGAGTTCTTGCACAAGAAAATGTTGTAAGGGCACAATCTCACACAAATAAGAGGGAATTCTTGTGGGAGACATACCCATAGCATGGGGAAACCCTTGAACATGGTCAATGTTTTCCCATGAATGGGGAAAACTCACACGATCGAGGTTTCTTGTGAAGCCTAAAAAGTTTTCTTGCTTGAGAAAATGCATTTCTAGTGCAAGATTGTAAAATATCACCCAAAGTTTTGGTCAGTTTTGAGTCAATTTGTAAGTAAAATTGCTTGTATTTCATCATTCTACCATTGTCAAGAGTCATTGTAGCGTGTTTATAGGTAATTGTAGGATGTATGTATAGTAGTAGTATGTTAGTTTGCATAGATTTGGATAGTAGGGAACACTAATATCATCTTGTTGTTTATGTGGTTGCAGGTTGATTTCCCAAATGTCAGTTTTTGATCGCATTATCTAGCCATCAGGGCTTTAGTGAGACAATTGGATGTAGTTGAGTTGGCACATATTGATTCATTGGATCTCACTCATCTATGTGATATCCCCAACATTCAGGTGAATCCTAGTTTATTGAAAACACCAGTGGAGCATTTGCATTTGAAGAAAAATACCTTCCATCAACCATTAGGGGAGATGACAATCACACCTGAGGACATCTTCAAGATTCTATGGATCTCATTCCACAGTCTACATATTGAGTATGATACAAGCTGAGGCCTAGTATCTTGGTATTGAGAGATACATTTTAGGATGACATCATCATGGGAAGGGCCATTCCCTAGGAGCAATTAGTATAATAGTATGGTTCGACACATAGAGTGGCAGTGGTATTGGGTGCATTCCTTGGTTGTTACCTGATGCCAAATTGAGGGCAACATACGTTAAAATGGATCTCTAGCATGAGATTGTAAAATCTTGTGTGAATTTTTGGTTAGTTTTGAGTCAGTTTGTAAGTAAAATTTCTTTTTTCGCCATTCTAGCATTGCTGTGAGTTGTTGTAGCATGTTTGTAGGTAGTTAAAGGATGCCTATATAATAGTAGTATTTCTTAAATTTTACCATTTATTGCATGATCTATGTAAATGCATTTTTTAATTAGATTTCTTTTTAATGTAATGTAAATATATGTATATACATGTGTAGATATGTACTTATCAACTATCTTATTGTACTTACATATACATTCCATCAACATGGCTTCTGGTAGTTCTAATCCTAAGGATGATAGTGTACATGGTCATGTCCCTAATGTGACATCCCATAGGCATGGTGATACCAATAAGTGAAGATAGACATTATTTTCACATACTATATATTATTTGAAGGCTACCATTTGTGCTCTTGATGAGATTTAATAGACTTCACCCACCCTACACCATAGGGAGAGGGTGAATGCTATTAGAGATGAGTTAGTACACATGATTATCATTGTGAAATCATATAATCCATTTGATAGAATTAGTTTTGATATGCTTTGTGTGTGTGTGTGAAGTGGAGGTAGGTAGATAGACTCACCTTTGCTATTATTGTAAAGGACATGTTCCCTTAATATTAAGAGAAGATGAAGTTTAGGGGTTAGATGGTGACATAATGTTCTGATGTCTTGATGACACCTTTCATATATCCTCACTTGTTGGTTTCACATAATATATGGCCCTGCAAGGATGAGCTCCCAATATATTTCTACAAATAATTATTTTCGTAATTTTATTACACTATGATGTTGACTACAGAAATTATCCTACCCATGTTGGTCAAGATAAGGGGAGATTGTTGGATAAAATTGTCTAATTGTGTGTTGTTTTTGATGTTACACAAATGTCATATCAGTTGGTAGACAGTGTCTACCAAGCTTAGTTGGTCAGCAAAGAAAATTTCAGAGTCTACCAAGCATTCCTAGAAATTACTCTATGGAAATAGTGTCTACTGAGCTCACTCGGGTGTTGAAGGAAAATGTGGTAGAAGTCAGTGTTAACCGAGCTCACATGGTTAACAAAGGAAAGTTAGTGCTTACCGAGTTCACTTGGTCTCCAAAGGATTTTGTAGGATTTGTAGTGTTAACCGAGCTTTTGTTGGTTAACACAAAAAACTAGTTCAGGGACAGTATTTACCAATCAGGGTCAGCCAATGAAGGATTTTGTTAATTTGAGAAATAAAATTTAATTATTTGAAGTAATTATTGTAGTTGACTGAGGTAATGATTATTGGTAATTGTAAGTTGTAATTGGGCCAACTTGATAATTTGTAAGGTATAAATAAAAGGTTAAGTTGAGAATTCTATTGTGTAATGAGCGAGCATGCAAGTGTATTGATTGTTTGAAGAGGAAAGTGTGAGCGAACTTTGAAGGATGGTCAGATATCCTTGAGGAGCAGCAAAGTTTTATTTGATCAGGAAGGATCTAGTGGAGTAGAATAGAGATTTGTATCAGTAATTTAGTTGCATCTCATTTAGGTCATTTCATTGTTACTTTCTCATCGTTGTAGCAATGATTCCTAAATCTCTTAACAGAGTCGGTCTAATAGTCATTTGTAAATCCTCTAACAAAGTGACAGTTTTATTGAATTATTCTAAAGACCTCTTGCAAGGACACTCCTAACAAGGTGATTAAATCCTCTAACAAGGTCACACCTAACAGTGTGTTTTGTAACCTTTAACCAGGTTGGCTCCTAACAGGGATCACTTCAGAAGAGTGAAAATCAGTAGCTAGTTACTTGGTGGTTTTTCTCATATTGGGTTTTCACATTAAATCTGGTGTCTCATGTGTTCATGTTCTTTCTTTCATGCTTGAATGTTAATCACTATGAATGTTTACAATCTATTAAAGTTAACATACACTACATCTATTGAGTTACAACATTTTAAGTATTTTTACTGAGTGATAGCAGTAACTAGTTTTATCAGACATCTAAGAGCTCTATGGATTTGTTTTTGTGGTAACTAATTGTCACCCCCCCCAGTTACTCCATCTATATTTCCAACATTTGGTATCAGAGCTTTTGGTGCTTGCAAGAAGGGTTTCATGGACCTAAGCTAAAGATTGGGATGTCTTACAAGAGAGAAATTCCAAGGCTTAATAGGGATAACTTTTCAGCATGGCAAGGTCTCATGAGGCTCCATCTGGCTTCCATTGGAGATACATGATTGAAATATCTTGATGAAGAATACACAACTCCTAGTACATTATCTGTTAATGACATTGCTGAGAAGAAGACTCATAACACCATGATGATAGACATTGCATCTACTTTAAGCTATGAATAATTTGATGATATCAAGGACTGCAAAACTACCTTTGAAATGTGGAATAAGCTGAAGAAAATCTATGGAGGTGATGACAATGTGAGGAGAGACAAAGTAGAAATTCTAAGAGGACAATTTGATTAGATGAGGATGAGAGAGGATTAAAACATTGCCAAATATGTTGAAAGGATCAAAGCAAGTGTCAATGCAATCAAAGATTTTGGAGGAGATATCAAGGAGGAAATAGTTGCAAGTAAAGTTCTTAGAACATTGCTTCCCATTTATGCAATTAGAGTATCTGCAATTCAAGAAAGAAGATGTGAACCAAATCATAAGATAAATTTGGATGCCATAGTAGGAAGGTTGACAGTCTTTGAGCTAGATAAATATGACAATTATGTTCCACCTTCCAAGAACATTGAATCAGCATTTGAAGCCAAGTTTTCACTTAGAGAAAAAGGAAAGAAAATAAAGGACACTCAGTTAGAAAGTGAAGAAGAATCAGAGGAAAGCTTGATAGTGATATTGAAGTAGTTGAAGCTCTACTTGCAAGGAAATATTCTAGAGGCAAAGGAAAATACAAAGGTAAGGTTCCCTTAATTTGTTTTTCATGTGAATAAATTGGTCATATTGCAGCCAGGTGCCCAAACAAGAAAACAAAGGATGAGAAGAAAGGTCATAATTGCAATAGCAAGAAATATTTCAAATCATTCAAGGATAAAGGTAAGAAAACATGTTTCATGGCTAAGGACTCTAAGAATTCTGATAATAGTGAAGATGAAATTGTTTACATTGCTGTGAAAGATGAATTTGATAATGATGAGGAAGATAAGATGGCACTTATGTCTCATGTGAGCAAAAATGATACATGGATAATAGATAGTGGTTGTTCACATCATATGGCTGGTGAGAAAACTAAGTTTGAACACTTTGAAGACTATGATGGTGGTAGTGTAAGGTTTTGAAATAATGAACCTTATTGCATAAAAGGAAGAGACTGAATCTCATTAATTGAAGAACTTGTATGTGATACTGCCTATTGGGTTGAAGGACTAAAACATAATCTGTTGAGTGTGGCACAACTAATCAATACTAGATTCAAGGTGGAATTCATGCATGGAAAGGCAAGACTGTTGGATGACAAAGGAAAGTTGATTAGATTAGGTGTACAAACAAAAGGTAACCTATTTTATCTTGATTTTGGTGAGTTCTCATGTTTTATTGCTTAAGTTGAAGAAAGTTGGTTATGGCACATAAGGTTATGTCATGTGAATTTTGATAACATGGTAAAGATAAGAAAATATAGGAAAGTAAGAGGCATTCCTAGTATAAAGAAACCTAATGTTGGTCTATTCAAGAATTGTTAGATTGTTAAGATGGGAAAGACTAGCTTTAAAAGTAAAAACTATCAGTTTGAAGATATTTTGGAAATTTTGCATACTGATTTTTGTGGACCTATTGGAATTGAAAGCTATACTAGAGAAAAGTTCTTCATTCTTTTTGTTGATGACTACTCTAGAATGATGACTATTATGTATCTAAAAGAGAAGTTAGAAGCATTTGAGAAGTTCAAATGGTATTTGGCTAGAGTAGAGAAGGAAATAGGAAAAAGACTGAAATTCTTAAGATCAGATAGAGGTGGTGAGTTCATTTCCAATGAATTCAAAAACTTTTGCATTGAAAGAGGAATCAAAAGATAGGTATCAGCCCCTAGAACTCCCGAGTAGAATGGAATAGCTGAAAGAAGGAATAGATCTATCATGGATTGTGCAAGGACTCTAATGATTGAAAAGAACATTTCTATCAAATACTAGAAGGAAGCCATCAGCACTGCAGTTCATACCTTAAATCGAGTACAACTGAAGAAGGACTCATTCAAAACCCCCTATGAGTTATGGTATGGCTATAAACACAATGTATATTACCTGAAAGTATTTGGAAGTAAATTTTACATCTTGAAAGAATCTAGAAAAGGAAAATTTGATGTGAAAGGTGATGAAGGTATATTTTTGGGATATTCTTGCAAGAGTAAGGCATATAGATGTTTGAATTTGTCTACTCATAAAATCATAGAAAGTGCACATGTGAAAGTTGATGAGTTTGTAGAAAGGACTAAAAAAGAAAGCAAAAAGGAACCAAAAGATTATAGGAGATTTTTTTTCATTGAACCTAATACGGTGCCAAATACATTTGTTAATTAGGAGACTTCTACTCTTGAGTCTTCATTAGTCATCAAGTTGCAAGAAGTTCAAATCGAGTTGCAAGAACTTGAGTCACATTCTGAAGCTACCAAGCCAATGCCTACCGAGTCTGAGTAGCCAGTACCTAAAGTTGAAGTTCAAGAGGATGACAATGCAATTCATTCAAAAGGCAAGGTGGTGCAGGAGCACCTAGGTAGGCTAAGTGTGAAACCTAAGTATTTCTTTATTTTTGGCTTGTAGTGATGCTAGCCACATCACTATTCTAATAATAGGTCCTATGTGGTCCTTAGGTGTGTTTAGGAGACTTGGCAAGACCCAAAGTGACCAAGTTGCTAGAAGTTGCCGACTATTGTCAACTAGGTGACTTAGGTCCAGAAAAGGCTAAAATGGTTTAGAAAGGTTCCAATGGATTTGAATTGTTCATTTGAAGTAATTTTATGCATATTATATGTCTACTTTGTTTTTGTGCCAAATTTGGAGGTCTAACTCCATGTAGAACAAAAGTTGCTGAAATGTTGTCATGTTGTCATGACAACATTTTCTTGCAAAAAGCAACTTTTTGGAATTTGTGTGTTTAGAACGTCCTAACTGTTTAGAACAGTTATGGAACTGATGGAGGAGCCTTTAAAAATGTGAGGACAACCATTTTCAGGGGGTTGGACAAGTTGGTTTTGCATTTTGTACGAATTGAGCAAGTATTTTGTTGCCAGTTTTATGCATTTGAAGGCATTTTTAATAGAGGAGGATTGAATGGCCTGATTTTTGTGTTGGAAAATTTCTAAAATATTTTTTTTAATCTTTTTGTAGTGTTGGTTTGATCATTTTAATTCGTTTGCATTAGTGTAGAAAAATCTTTTTGTTCTTGGCAAGTTGCTGATCTGAACAGGGCTGCACTTAGAAAATGGGATCTTAGGGCCACTTCCCACCATTGGAAACCTCTGGTATTTTGGGATTTGGAACTAGGATCCATGTAAATTATGTATCAAGAAGGAGG
This sequence comes from Cupressus sempervirens, assembly GCA_028749045.1. Lineage (NCBI taxonomy): Eukaryota > Viridiplantae > Streptophyta > Pinopsida > Cupressales > Cupressaceae > Cupressus > Cupressus sempervirens. Next base: position 411,160,881 of record CM053785.1, read on the forward strand.
GCCCTTGAAAGCATTAGCAAGCATTTTTAAGGTGATGCCCTAAGCAAGCCAAATGCAACTTGGCTAGGAATCACAGTTGGAAAATGAGTTATGGAGAGGATTGAATGTACAAATACCTTAATCTGGCTGCATAGAGAGTAATGAGAAGGTCTAACCTTGCTCCAGTCCAAAGGAGAGGTCTTGGAAAGGTGTCTAAGGTGGTTTTCAATCACAACAGCGATAAAGCACTTGAAATCCTCATTTTTGGCCTAAAACTGTACTTTCATTGTACAAAAAGTTTGGAGGCTAGAAAATTATAGAATCTTGAAGTACTCGAAAAAGGGTATCCAAAAATATAATTTTTTTTTAGGGTTGTTAAGAAGTTTTTCAAGAAATCTTGTTTCCAGCTATTTAGGAGGGCTAATTCCTAGTAGCCTTTTTGGAGCAATTTGGTGTATCTTCCCTAGTAGATTGAATGCGCCTATGAAATCAGCATTTTTTAGGGTCATGGATGTTAGAAGGAGTCTAAAAAAAACCCTAGATGAAGAACTGGTACCCTTGGAGCTATAGATGGACTTGAGGGTTAATAGCGGACTGGAGCCGGCTAGTAAGAAATTTGATGTTACTTTGTTGGTGTACCCCCAACTGAAGGATTAGGCTCTCTTGAGAAAGGTCCTAGTAATTATAGGGTGCGAAGAAGCCCTAGTGGGTCTAGTGAATGACCTAAGGTAGCCCTGAGAGAGAGCTTGGGGTTTGGAAGCAAGGTTGGGGTGTTACATCACAAGGAACCTATATTGGCCAAGTATGTCAGAAGGCATCATGCACCAGATCAGATTATTGGAGAAAAATTTGAAGGTACTATGACAAGAAGTAAGCTAAAAAGTACTTTTTTACTTGCTGATTTTGAACCTAGAAATGTCAAAGATGCATTGGAAAATGAAAGTTGGATTGAGGCCATGAATGAAGAGATAGAGAAAAAAAAAACATGGATTCTTGTACCTAGGCCTAAAGATAAAAATGTGATTGGAACTAAATGAGTATTTAGGAATAAGTTTAATGAAGATGGTAAGGTATCAAGAAACAAAGCTAGATTGGTATGTAAAGGCTACTCTCAAGAAGAAGGAATTGATTATGGTGAGAATTTTACTCCTATTGCAAGATTGGAAGGTGTCAGGACCTTACTTGCATATACTGCATATAAAGGATTTAAGGTATATCAGATAGATGTTAAATCAACATTTCTCAATGGTATTCTGGATGGAGAAGTTTACATTGAGCAACTTGAAGGTTTTGATGATCCAGACAAAAAGGACATGGTCTAAAAATTATGCAAAGCATTGTATGGTCTGAAACAAGCCCCTAAAGCATGGTATGAGAGATTGCATAACTACCTTATTCAGATTGGTTTTCAGAGAACTAATGATAACAATAGCTTGTACATCAAGGAAGGACTAGATAATAAGATTGTTTTGGCAGAAATATTTGTGGATGATACTTTATTTATAGGGAATGATGATCTATGAAAATAATTTTTAGAGAAAATGAACAAGGAATTTGAAATGTCTATGTTTGGTGAGATTTAATTCTTTGCTGGTCTTCAGATTCAGTAGAGCAAGAATGGTATCTACATCACTCAATCTAAATACATCAAGGAGATACTTAAGAAATTTGGTATGGAGGATTCAAAACCAGTTGGAACTCCCATGTGTATTAGACTAAAGTTTACCAAAGATGATAATTCAAAAGAGGTAGATCAGACCTTATATAGATCAATGATTAAAAAATTGCAGTATATAGTTCATACAAGGCCTAATATTGCTCTTGCAGTTGGTATAGTGGCAAGATTTTAAAAAAAACCCAGAGAAAATCACATGATGGAAATTAAGAGGATCTTGAGATACTTGAAAGGCACTAAAGATTATGGATTGTGGTATAAATTTGGAGAAAATTTAGACTTGAAAGTGTTTACTGATGCCGATTGGGCAAGAAACATTGATGACAGAAAGAGTACAAGTGGTGGAGCATTCTTTCTTGGCAAAAGGTTGGTATCTTGGATAAGCAAAAAGAAAAAATGTACATCCCAATCTACAGTAGAAGCAGAGTATGTTGTAGCAGTAGTAAACTATTCTAATATTGTTTGGTTTAAATAGTTATTGGAAGGCATGAAGGTTGAGATCAAAGAACCAGTTGTTATGTTTTGTGATAATACAAGTGCAATTAACATATCAAAGAATCCAATAATGCATTCTAAAACCAAGCACATTGTAATAAAGTACCACTTTGTCAGAGAATTGGTGCAGGATAAGGAAATCAGATTGGAATATGTCCAAATTGCTGACATATTCACCAAGCCATTACCTAAGAATGCATTCTTGTATCTAAGAGGTAAGTTAGGGGTCATTCCCCTATATGAAGCTCACTAAAATAAAGTTTTGGTGATGCATCGATAGGAATCAAGTTGAAGATCTATTAGTTGATGTAGCATAGTCATGGGAACATTGCATATGAATTAGTACTCAAGGTACATTGATACTCATTTGGTATGTGTTGTCAATGAGGAAGAGTTTACTATCATATCTTTTTGAAATTTGAACTTTGTTAGTAGGAGAGTTTTCTATTTGGAGAAGAAGCTATGTAATTCCTTCATAGAATCTAAGAGGGAGGAAATTTTTTGTCAGAGAAAGACTTGTTTTCAAATTTTATTGTGCTATGACATGTTGTGTTTCCATCAATGCCAAAGAGGGAGATTTTTGGATACACTTTTCTAATTGTATGTTGTCTTTGATGTTATACAAATTTCATATTAGTTGGCAGATAATGTCTACCAAGCTCAATTGGTCAGCAAAGAAAATTTTAGAGTCTACCGAGCATTCCTAGAAATTACTCTATGGAAATAGTGTCTACCGAGCTCAGTCAGGCGTCAAAGGAAAATGTGGCAGAAGTCAATGTTAACCAAGCTCACATGGTTAAAAATGAAAAGTTAGTGCTTATCGAGTTCGCTCGATCTCCAAAGGATTTCATAGGATTCACAGTGTTAACTGAGCTTCTGTTGGTTACCACAAGAAACTAGTTCAGGGATAGTATTTACCAAGTAGGTTTGACCAATGAAGGATTTTGTTAATTTGAGAAATTGAAGTAATGATTGTAGCCAACTGAGGTAATGATTATTGCTAATTATAAGTTGTAATTGGGCCGACTTGATAATTTGTAAGGTATAAATAAAAGGTCAAGTTGAGAATTCTATTGTGTAATGAGCAAGCATGCAAGTGTATTACTTATTTGAAAAGGAAAGTGTGAGAAAAATTTGAAGGATGGTTAGATATCCTTGAGGAGCAGCAAAGTTTTATTTGATCAGTAAGGATCTAGTGGAGCAGAATAGAGATATGTATCAGCAATTTAGTTTTATCCCATTCATGTCATTTCATTGTTACTATCTCACCATTATAGTAGTGATTCCTTAATCTCTTAATAGAGTTGTTCTAACAACCATTTGTAAATCCTCTAACAAGGTGACAGTTCTATTGAATTTTTCTAAAGACTTCTTGCAAGGCCACTCCTAACAGGGTGATTAAATCCTCTAACAAGGTCACACCTAATGGTGTGTTTTGTAACCTTTAACCAGATTAGCTCCTAATAGGGCTCACTTTAGAAGAGTGAAAATTAGTAGCTAGTTACTTGGTGGTTTTTCCCATATTGGGTTTCCACATTACACCCCCCCCCCCCTCAGTTACTCCATCTATATTTTCAACAAAGACTTGTAGATAGATTTAGATGATCTAATGCTCTTGTGCTCACTAATAAGTGAGAGATTGTTAATCCAAACATTTTATTATGCTTTTTTTTAGAGCTAGCTAGGATATGGGAGTGTTTCCTAGATGATACTCAAAGAGATGTTTATAAGAGGATCACAAATATTGCATCATAGGTCCATGAGATGTCTATTGATTGTGTTCACAAATATTACATGCTCACAATCCATTGCTATAGGCGGTTATGATGGTTCATCTTCTTCTAGTCAAGAAATGTATTAGGAGGTGGACATACCATCTCCACTAGATGTTACAGGAGAGTCTATGATGAACTATTTGTAGGCCATGGGTTTTTTTTTAATAATGAAGTTACCTTCTTTTAGCTTACTAGTATATACACATGTTTATTGGGGTACCTCTTAGTAGAGTACCATCATATGTCACTAACCTCATCAGTGGTAGAAAAAAGGTACATGATGGACTAGGGTAGGAGGACATATCTACACCACCTACAACTCTAGTATAGTTGGGGAGGATGCACCTCACCCTACCTAGCCAACTTTAGATCTCCATTCTTAGGAAACATGATGATCATTGTTAACAAATTTTCTCATGAGTCCTATTATTGATCCAACAGATATTTTCTTTAATGATATTGACCTAAGCAAGATAAGGAGACATATACTATCTACTATGACAAAATATGGAGATTTAGAGACACCTACCCACATCGTCCATCATGAGACATGCAAATTTTGATAGACATGTCTAGTTAATTTTTATTAAATAGCCACTCTATTTAAGTTCTATATATGCAAATGATAAATTTTTTTGTTTTATCGCATAATACTTGCATCTGTAGCTTAGGAGGATAGAGAAGAAGATACAATGGACTGCCCTATTCATCATGATACACAAGTAAATTTAGATGTCTAGTTACTATTTATTTTAAATAATCAAATATTTAACTTATTGTATGTACATGCATGATACATTTTCCTCTTTGGTTGCACATAGGGTTCCAAATCTTGAGGGGTTGGATTGCATCATGGATTAGGGAAGGTCTCTAATTTATTTTTTCTTTATAGCTCATACATGACTTTTCAACACATGTTTTAGATATTTCATATTCATTTGTTATGTGACCATAGTTCCATTTAAATTACATATTTTAGATATTTCATATATATATATGTGTAATGTAAACATTTACATTTATATTTATTGTACATGTTTTATCTACATTTCATATACATGTTATGTGAACATTTATATTTATAGAATACATGTTTATGTACATTACATATACATGTCATGTGAACATTTAAATTTTTACAGTGCATGTTTTATCTATGTTTCATAAATGTATGCCATGCGTATATTTATATTTATGTAACTTAAATGCTCATGCACTCATTTTTATAATTGATTAATAACATTATATATATGTGTGTGTGTGTGTGTGTGTGTGTGTGTGTGTGTGTGTGTGTTGTCTTGATATTCTTAAAGCGAATAAGAAAATACAATTATATAAGACATATAATAAATACATAGAAATGACATATAAGAAATACATCTATCTAAAGTAATGGCATATAAGAAATAGATAAGAAATGACATATAAGAAATACATAAGAAATGACATATAAAAAATACACCTATCTAATAAATGACCTATAGGAAATGTATGAAACTAATGAAATATAATATCTAAAATAAATCTCCTTATATATATAATCTAGATCTTCTATATCTTTAATTATCAATGATATTTTGTTATGCTCATCGATTGGTAAACCCCACTTTTGGCTTATCCTTTTTTTTGCAATGTCTCAAACTCTAGTTTTGTGGCTATAAGCAAGTGATTGTAATGTAGAACTCTTTGGCTACAAATGTATTCAATAAATTGAATACTATAAGGCACTTCAAGGATAAGACTAAGGTCATTAGTATCTTAATAATCTAGATAAGGAATAATGATTAATACTTTATAATAAATGTACTAATTAATTCTATGGATGTCTTAAGGAGATATTTTATACCTTCAATACAAACTAAACTAGTTGGATTTGACTGATTATCCCCATCTATATATACTTCTGACAACTTCTATTTCACTGATATGCATCTTAGTAGACAATGATCTACACCTTATGCATTATCAAGATCCACAACCACAAGAAAAATATCACATACATGTAAATGTCATAAATAATAATTTAAACAATTTAATAAACTTGAGCATCTCTAATAATTTCAATTATAAAATTGAAAATAAGAGAACATATTTGCACACATGCGCCTAGAACAATTAAATCATAGACATGCTCATAATTAGTTGAATAAATAGGATTACACATGTATAGGTCATTATCATCATATTCATAAGGAGGAATTTTGATAACCTCTTTCATATCCCATTGTGAATCATAAATATTTGTTATATTCACTAGTACAAAAACAACAATATATTACCAAATAAACTACTAAAAATTGTAGATATGTGACTAATTTTGATCATGTGACCAATGGTAGTTTATTGCCAGACATTTATCTCCCAACCAAATTTATGACTAAACCATTTTAATCATTGATTAGGTCATTGATTTAGTTGTTTATTGTTGTTACTTGGTAGTTTATATGGTAGTTTATTTGATAATTGTGGTAATTCATTTGGTAGTATATTTGGTAGTTTTTTGGGTAGAATATATGGTAGTATATTTGGTAGTTTTTTGGGTAGTATATATGGTAGATATTTGGTAGTATATTTGGTAGTATATATGGTAGTATATTTGGTAATATATTTGGTATTTTATTTGGTAATTTATTTAATCATTAATTTAGTCATATTATGGCACGATGGAATTGAACCACCATCCTCCTACTTATAAAGCAGGTGCTCTTCCATTGAGCTAGTACCCTTTAAAAAATAATGCAAAAATTTGACAAAGTTGTCTTTCCAACATTAGATCTACCATGATCATGGTCACTATAACATGATATACTCTTTTCAAAGAATACACATTTTAGTTATTATGAAAAAAAAAATCTAAATCTTTATCAATAATAATTCAACAATTTTAAATTCTTTTGCTCAAGCATTTTAAAATTGTATTTCATGTCAATTACACTTCTCTAAATTAGTGTAGTGATAGACTCTTATAAAATATAATTTGGAGCACTTTGGCCACACATAAGTATTGTTTCTTGTGCTAACTTCTCAGAAAAAGATACAAATGATTATGCAATTTATGTTAGGAAAATAAACCTTTGCATTAAATAAAAACATCAAACCCCATTAAAAAATCACATCAAACCGACTCTTTTTTCTTTTCATAGTCTCTGCAATAATTGAGACTAACTTATGTGCATTGCAAAAATAGAGTCACTTGCTGTAATCTTTTACATCCACCAAATTGGCACAATTTCTACATGTCCAATTTCCCCACTCTTAAACATCAAATATTTAACTCAATTTTATGTCATTATATGTGATGGAAAAGAGTATTATTTATTTTTGTCTATTTATTTATTAAAGTTCAAAAAGTCTTATCATAGTTGTTGGCTCATGGTCATATATCATGAGAAAGATAAAATTCAAAATAAAGCAAAAAATATTAGATTCACTTCTAGGTGCCACTTGATGGCATCAGAGAAAACCAGGCAGCAAGCTCATAACTTTACCAACATAAGAAGTTAACTAGTACTTATCTAAAAGTAGAATAATTTTTTCCATACCTGAAGATCACCTCGATATTTCTGAATGTCCTTAATAATTCTCATTGAGTCATCTCTAAATCCATCCTGATATCCAAAATATAAGAAATGTCATAGTCAATTAAGTTACACATCCAAAAACTACAAAATGTCTCAAAATCTAAAGAAAAAGAATTTTGATAGGGAACAATAAAAAATGTACATAAAATTGGGTGATCGTTATAACTTCAACTTTGTACACCATACATAAATGTGAGATCGGATCTTTTATGTAAATTAAAATAAAAGCATTGCCAAGAATGCATGAGAATCTTCTTGAAGATCCAAGCTATATTTACAACATACTAAATCAATATCCACTGTATGTTAGTATACTTGCATTATTTTACTATGTTGTCATCTTAGTAAATTACAATGAAAAAGCTTTTAAATTTCACTACCATAGACGTCAGAACATGTCTATTGCAAAATAATATGAAAATCATGTCATAATTTCATATGCCACCATGTCATTTCATTGCACAAAAACAAAAATATTTTATTTGATCAAAAGTTATGGAGCTTGTTTGCTCCAAGGTTCCCTAGGGCTTTTCAATTATTTTGGGCAGCTAAGACATTTTGAGGTGTGGGGATGAATGGAAAATTGCATTGATATATATTGCATAAGTTCAAGTCTTGAGTGTCATTTTGAAGATTAAACCCATGTGAAGAGGCAACCACGCTTTGGGATGTAGAACTTGGGTGTAAAAACTTGGATACAACGATTCAAGATCTTAGTACAATCAAGGATGATGATGCTAATAACATTAGGAGACATGGTGCACCTAGCACAAGTGGAACCATTTTTGGTACAAATGATCTTGAACTTACAACAATTGGAGGAATAGGAGATGATGAGGATTTTTTTTGCAAATCCATATGATTTGGATTTGAATTGATGGACATTGGATCATTAACTATATTTCAATTCTATAATTGTGACGATTTGCATTGGAATCATGAACCTAGACATATATGATATGGTTAATAATCTTATTAAATACTTGAATTTCAATTTGAATGTGTATTGGTAAAGTTACAAGTATATACTACTATCAAATGTTTAAATTTTGTATATTTCTTTCATTTCTTTGCATATATATACACACACATTAAATATATCTATATATAAAGGCATTCACATCCCCCCCCCCCCCCCCCCCCCCCCCCCGCCAAAAAAAAAAAAAAAAAAATCGTGCATCCATACACCTACTTCTTGCATCCGCATCCACACTCAATTCAGTAACTAAGAAGTTAAGTATAAATGCTTAACTTCATTAAATGGTGGACTTTGGCTAAGTGGGGATTATTGAAAACATAAAATGTTTGGGGACTTCAGTTTTTTTAAAAAAGTTTTAAATGGCATGAGGAGATATTAAAGGGAAAAGGCAATTACAATAAAATTGTGGTGGTGGTGGGGAGGGGGGGGGGGGGGGGGGGTGTGGTGCTGGTGACACAATGCAATTGCAACAAAATAGGAGGGGGGGAAAAAAAATCATTGGAAAATAGGAAAAGGCAAAAAGTGATTATGTTTATCCCACACTGATAAGGTGAGTGAATGAGCTATATGAGAGCGTTATAAAAGAGAATGAAGAGTTCTCTTTCAGGCATGTTAGATTGAATACAAATCAATAAAATATTGAAGAATACTTCTTCAAGGATTTGTGAGGACAAAATTCCTCATGAATGACATCTTCTTTTCTATTGGAAGACATGGTCAATGGGATCTTTGATTTATTCAAGCTTTGACTTTGATGTGCAATATAGCTACTACTTATTTGATGTATTTTCGATTATTTGAAAGGATCAATTAGAAAGTGTTGGTGATTATCTTGCTGAGAACAAAATTTTTGTATTGGAGTTATGTATATGGAAGATTGGGAAGGTTATTATCTTCCATTCATGACTGAGGAAGCCTAGTGATTGAGCTATATCATTTGGAGTGTGATCTGTGGGCACCGAATAAATTTGGGAATTCATAGAGCAGGTTGTACTAATCTGCAGACAAAAAAATACACACTACCAGTCAAGAAGCCTTTGGAGTTGGGTCATACAAGTCTGGAAGAATCAGAAGGGTGTCCTAAAGGTGTTGCAATTGTTCAAAGTGAACCATAATTGTAATTGGAAGGTCATACCAAGCCTGATGCAAATCATAAATTGACCATTCTAGGAGAGAAACAATAGAAATTTGGAGTTTAAAAAATCCCTACTGGTCCATCTTGAAGGCTATCTATAGTTTCAGTGATTTGGTAATGTATATTTGGTGTTGGCATTGAAATTGTAAACAAACTACCATTTTCTTTCATAAATACGAGATTCCTATTTTTTGCTGTAACTTTGGTTGATACTAAAATAAGTTAATGTTTGCATTGAAAGCTACTTAGCCATATGCATTTTTTATTGTCATATATATTTGTGTTTATTTATTGGTGATTTGTCTATACCATTTACACCTCCCTAGCACCCACATAAAAAATTAAAGGAGAGAATAATAACATTAGACACTAAGGGAAGACCTTTACAAAAATTGACGTTTGGAGGATAATTGCAACTCCCTCTACCATGTGGAAGACTCAAATGTCCACCATCATCTCTTTACTCATCATTCCTCCATCAACAACACGAGAGTTGGAACATGACCACCTAGTTTTGTAAGCTCATGGAATGTATCCCCCATATCTTTCCAATTTGTTTCTACTCTATTTCTTGTTGCAAAAAAGAGCTTTGTGTTTTCATTTATGTCCACTATGGTCCAAAAGTTCAGTTCAAGAGTGTTCCAAAATGTTCCAAAGTGATGCAACATTAGTAGTATACATATGTGTTGGCATTGATGCATGGAGATTGTTGGCAATGATTGTAGATAATATATCCAAATGTTTCATGTTTATTCTGAAATGTTGAAGTATTCAGGTGTATGAAGGAAAAATTAATATGACTTTCAGTGAATAATCTATCAGATAGGGTTCGGTATTTTGGTTTGCACCATGGTTCATTGAATTATATCATTTTGCAATTGTAATATGGTGTTGGTGGATGTGAAAGGATATGAAGACATCATCAATCTACATGTCAAGTATGCAACCAAGGATTTGCCATACAAAAATTACTATCAAAACCATGAGGGCTACCCATTATGATATACATTGCATTCCAGCTAGTAATTGAAGGCCATAATTCTGACCTCTATGAGCTTCTATGAAAGCCATTGATGGAAAATTCAGAAAAAACCAAAAATACCAAATACAAATTTAGGTATGGATCACTGAAAATTTTCTTAGCACTCATGTTCATGAATGAGCTTTTGAGAATTAAGGTTAAAGTCCAGGATAAGTTTATCTCATTGGAGTTTAGACAAAATAGCACATTAAAAGCTTTAATAAGGATGTAAATGCATACATCACTTTATATTGGGGATAGTTCAAGAATGTTCAAGTGAAAATGTAGGAGGAAGAGATAATTCCTTGAGAACTCGTCTATAAATATAAGGATGAAATCACATTTCTGGTCACCAAGGACCATTGCTATATTGAGGTAAGTAGGAGATATGCTTCATAGCAAGTCAAATTGTGATATTGCTATCAGAATTTAACTGTGTAGTTTTTGAGTCTAAACATAAATATTGGATTTAATTCCTCTGCTAATAATCAACCTACAAATCCACTTTGCCTTCTCTATATCTTTCATATCAGAAAATGAAGGGATTATGTTGGCAAAAGTGAAAGGTCTCAGTTTGATGCAAGATTTATGCATTTTAAAAATTATTTCCAAGGCTTTCAAAACATGTCTGTTCTTGGTGCACGTTGATACCATAGTGTCCCAGATTGACAAAGGCTCTCAAATATCCAGATCCATAGTTTTTGTACATGTATAACAGTCATGTCCATATCTTCTTTGTTTGCTTTACTAGCTACAATAGAGTTATCCATACAAAAAAGCTCATTTCCACTTGCATTGTGCAAAAAATTCATCAAAGTCTTCTTCCTTTTCTCTGAATATGCACAGTTTTTTCCTCCTCAAACAGTTCTAAAAAAAATCAAAAGGCTTTGGATCTATACATAAGAAAACAATACTGAAGTAATTGCTTAAAGATTCCTTGGGCTCCCAAGCCAACTCCAAAGAATTTTCTTTTTCCTAAAGCTCTTGACTAGCTAGATGTTAGATCTATTTCTTTGTAAGCATGTAACAAAACATTTGAGTCCCCAAAAAACAAAATAGGAGGCTCTATTTCAGAGCCATTAGATGCATAAAACCATATTCAATATTATCAATTCCTATACACGATAGTTCTCAAGTTGATTTACATTTTCTAACATCTTACAGATACTTTGATTTAAAATATCACCAGACTCATATCTAGATCTAAAATAATCCATCCAGATAGTATTTTCTTTCGGATCAGATGCATTCCATATGTTATCTTCTTGTGGAGAAAATTCATTCCATCCAATATCTTCTTTCCTAGAAGATCCATTACATCCAAAATCTTCTTGTAGAGTAGGCTCAATCCATTCAATATTTTTTTGTGAAGCAGACATATTCTCAAGTCTCTCTGTTGTAAATGAATTTCTATCTTTAGCACAAGATGGCAAGATTTCCTGAGCAGGCATATCTACTTGAGAAATAAAAATTCATGATCTCCATTTCCCCACAAAATTTACTTTCTTTATGGTTTTGTTATTATTATTCAACTTTTCTTTGTGAGATGATGAGGCTCTGTAACAGGCCAACAAGGCCTTTTCAACTATTTGTTTAGTTGGATTTCGCAGAAGCAAGTCAAAAAATGGTTCATAAACCATTGAAGAATGACAATGATTACATCATGAAAATATGCTACACAATTGTCTACTAAATACACAATCCACAAGAGTTACTATATCTGGTGTACTAGGCACATGGTCTATGTTTTCATCTGCATTATCCTTATGCTCAAACAAAATTTGTAAGATCTCTAGATCCTCTTAAGACCACAAAGGAGAGACCAACTAGCACAATACATGATTCAATTGATCTCAAATATCATTGATGTTAAATATAACAATTAGAAACATGATTTTTAGGACATAGAAGCCTTGTTGAGCAGTGATGACTATTCTACTTAATATACAAAATAGAAAAATTGCATGAAAGGGAAGCCATGCTAGAATCTATATCATGTCTACTCGTTCACCATAGCATATCAAAATAAAACATAGCTTGATGCATCTTTTAGTATTAAAAATTTTCAACATACCTATTTTATGAATATTGTGCAATCTTCCATCATTTGCAGTCAGAGTTCACTGAGGCATGTTGTCAAGCTTTTCAAATGTCTAGTTTGTGCTTCCTCATTTTGCATGTGTTTACCAAAATGTTGAAAGATTCTAAATTCTTTTCAACAGATTCATGTTAAGATAATCCCATGATCATAACATACTGTGGTGTCTATTTTGTAAAACCACATTCTCTTTGAGGCATTTTGTCAAATATTTCATACGGTTCCTCCGTGGATTCACTTTTTGCTCACATCTATACTAGGGCAAATACAATTGCAACATTTGATAAACTTATATAATTTAGGGTACAAAAAACACTAATTACAATTTGAAATCGTTCAAGAGCGAGCTTGTCCATAACTTTTGTGAAGGTTGTGGTGATAAAAAATGGAACTAGGACTCCATCATTCTAGATGAATCCTCTTTCATGTCTGATTTGATGGATGATCAAGTTCTCTTCCAACAGGGAAGATGTAAGTGAAGGCTGAAAAATGAGGGTTTGGGTTGTATTGCCCTTCCTCATCCATAGTCCCTTGTAGTGCCTCTATAAATGGGGCAAAGTCACTGCCTTTGGCAGAAAAGATTTTGAGAACCCATATATATGAAACTTGTAGTGGGTTTTTCAAGTTTGAAACATTTTTTGAAAGCGTCCCAACAAATGGAAGGGCAGAATTTAGTAATTGCAGAAAAGCTCCTCGATTGTCAACACCACATATAATGAATTATGATTTCCTTCTCTCCATGTAGACCAAAAGTCTTAGCCAAAATTGAAATGATCTTTATGGGGAAGGTTTGTCCTAAAAAAAATCACCGCAATCGACAAAATTATCTAATATCATGTGCTTTAACTTTATTTTATGAGTATGATATGATAGGTTTTAAATGATTTGAAAATATGTGTTATTGATTTGTGAAGTGTGTAATATGTGTATATATTGATTATATATAAATAGAATAATATCTACATTTGCATTATAGATATTATATTATACTATAAAGTTAATTTTTTATAATATAAATATTATTTATAATATAAAAGTATGTAACTTTATAGAGAAATATTGATTATTTATAAAATAAAATAAAAAATCTATAATATAGTATAATTTGTATTATATATTTTCATTAATTTGATATAATAGAGAATTTTGCATATTTTTGAAATTTAAATGTATAGTGATAGTTCTTTTTTTTTTTTCCATAAATATGTCTTAACTATTAATTTATAGTATTAAAGTACATATTAAAAAAAAACTTTAGAATAAGAGATCAATCTTGATAGCAATAATGGTGTGAGGGATGAATTACAAAGTGAAATAGTAAAATTAATATTTATATATAATGTATTGATTGTATCTAGTTGATTTTATCTAACAATTTTTTTAAAAAATTTGAATTTATTAATACTTATTTAATAAGAGTTTAGATATTATATGTTGATCTAGATATTTTACTTAATTTGTTACAATAGGATAACCTTGCCTAATAGATCATTTTAGGTCTTATTTGATTTACATTTTGATATATTTTCTTTCATTCTCCAACATCTTTATATTATTTGGTTCTACATGAAGATTTCATATAGGAGTATGTCTTATATGAAGATTTTACACTATAATATATTATATTTCTATTCTCTCATAAAATTGAATAGTACTCTAATTGTTAATAAGATTATAAAATACTTAATTGATAATTAACCTTTTTAAAGTGTAGAGATAGACTTAGAGTTTTCTTTTGAGTGCATGGAGGGTTTTTATTTTCTTAAGAAATTCATAGATAGATTTTGAGGAGTTATAGCATAGATTGGGGTGATTTTAAGTTCATTCTAGTTTAATATCACCGAATAAGACATTTAAGGAAATTAAATTATAATGGTGAATTGATAAGACAAAAACTCCATCATAGTGTAATAAGAGTTATAAAAATGTTAAAGAATATATTAGTATGATAAAAAAAAATTCATCTATCATTCATTTAGTTATTTGGTTGCGTGACTAATTATTAGTGACCAATTCCTTAGTCATTTATTTGATCATTTGTTTAGTCACTTATCTTATTTCAACTTTGTGATTCTAACTGGTGACCAAATTGGTCACTTATTTAGTCACTTATACTTATAAATTGGAAAACATGACAAGAATTTGATGACTTTTAGTCACGTGACTAAATGTTTTAGTCTTATGACTAAATTTTATAGTCTTATGACTAAATTTTTTAGTCACATAGTCATTTATTTGCCAAAATTCTACTAGTGATTCTTTTATCGATTAATTGCATTATTCTAAATGTAGTCAACACAAAAACATGTTTTTTTTCTTCTCGTAGTTGAATTAATGGAGGTTTATGTTGTCCTCTAGTCATCAATTGATGTAAATTTCTAATATCAACAATTGATTAACAATTGTAAGGATTGGATCAATCATATGTAATATTGAATATATGTGAAATTTACAAATTTCTCAAGAATTATACAATTTGATAAAAGAAAAATGCACACGATTTTATTTATTTTAAAAAAATAATCAAGTAAAATTTATTTTATCTTTCACTTCCTAGAAATAACGTTTATTGTATGTTGTTTCCTGACTAGAGAAATGAGTTTGACATCATTCAACTTCCTTTGCATTCTTCATGTTGTTACCTATACATGAAATAATTGTTTTATGAATTTAAAATAAATTTATAAATTATTTCAAATATATATTCATACATAAAGTTCATAGTAAATACCAATTTGAACTTGCAAGTTCATGTTGGAAAAGTGCACATTTCACATATGCTCTTTCTCCATAATGTTCTCCATTTTCATGCCCACTTTCAAAAAAATTCCAAATAAACTTAACATTGTGTCTAGAATGTTGCATGGATAGTAAATTCAATGCTTTTGTAGACTTAAATTTCCCTCAGATAAATTAATAAAATTCATAAATAATCAAAGTTGGCAAATTGTTCATTGAATTATATATAATTTAAAAGTTACTTGAATGTACCCACCTACACAACCATCAAACCAAATCCAATCTTCAAAAGGATTTATCCCATGATTTGCAAGACCTTCAAAAATTCTTGCAAAATTATGAGCTACATAGAACCTATCATGAACAATATCATTACAAATACAAAAATAAACCTCCTTGATGACAATGTGTTCTTTTCGATCAATACTTTTTACCCCATCCAAATCAAATTGTGCATGTATATAGGAAACTTCTACAAATATTGCATTTGATCATAATGATAATATTTAGCTTAAATTTATGAATCAAGGGAAAAAATATAGTTTAAAAAAAAAAACAATTTTGATAGAATATATTTAGCTGGATTTTTTTAATGAATCTCAAAACTATTTTGCTTGTAATATTGCACCATGAAATATTGGATATGTAGATAAAACATAGAACATAATTGTTTCATAAAATCAAAGTATGAAAGTCTCTCCTTACCTTAACCAACATGGCCAGGGAAATCTATATAATCAACATCATGGTGTAGATAAAATTATGCAATTGATTATTTGGATAAATAAAGAAGGGGATCATCCTTCTAGGGATACATGTGATGTCCATACAACTAGCTAGTATATATGGATGGTTCCACAAAGAAATCAACACACCTCTTCACCATGTACCTTCTAACCTTCACCTGGTCTTAATAATGTTGGAACACATCCTTCACATTAGTAGTAGAGATGATACTATCTGCTCGCCTCTACCTCATTGTGCTAGTAACACTATGAGAGAGAGACATAAAATGTGTCGATAGTGATGTATCATCATATGGGTTAAATGACATAACAATGATAATCATATGTAGTAAATCAACTTTAATAGCATTCACCTTCTCCCTATGCTGCAGGGTAGGTGAACTCTATAGACTCTCATGAAAAGAACTAAGTGCATCCTGTAAATGATGTATGGTTTTGTGCAAATAATGTCTGTCTATCTCAAGTTGTATTCACAAACCTCTATAATGATGCACTAGGAACATGAGCATGTATAGTAGCATCCCTAGAATCTATACCACTAAAAGCCATGACAATGGAATGCATATGTAAGCACAATATAATTGTTGATAATAGATATTTGCACACACACACACACACACACACACACACACACACACACACACACACACACTTTTCTTTAAAAACCAATATACTCAAAATGTACCTTTCAAGATTGTCCAAAAAATGTTAAAATTGAAGTACAATCTAATAACAATCACATAAACATAAAAATTTAATTCTATTACTTTTAAAACTTAATTATATCACATTTAAATTTTATTAATGGGAAAGCCATATTTATAACAATCTAATTCTTTTTATCACATGTTAATTTGTCAAAAGAGGTTCTAATGTCATATTGATGCAAGAGTATCCTAGGTTTAAGGGCAATCTTACATCACCCAAAAATATTTATGTTTTATCATTTTCAAAAAGGGCTATTTCAGTATAGAGTTACTATTTGTAGAAATGTACTATTTTTAATTAGTGGGTCATATGATCTCATAATGTTCTAGTTTCATGGTGGAGGTTCATCTTAGTCATATCAGCCTACAAGTGGAGCTCCATTGTCAAATCTTATGTATTACAAAAGTTATTGAAGTTTTTGGGTATGAAACCTTTGAGCTCAATTCAAAGACCTCAGTGGCTATAGATCAAGCTCATGACTCAAATAATTGGTGTTTGTGCATTCTAAGAATTGTGGTTAAGGAGCCAATAATTTTGAAAAATACTTATAGTTAAAAATCAAACACATGGTTTGAAAGTTATGGCCTCCAAAAGTTGGGGTACCTAGAAACATAATTAGGGCCGACCCTACGTAATAAATTAGGAAATAATTTTTAATTGGATTTTTGTCAACCTTAAGGGCTAGAGCTAATTTTTAGAACCTTTCTTGGTAGTGAAATTTTTCCTAAGGTGTAAGGAAACTTGCAACAAAGAATATGACCATTTCCACATAGCTCACAATAGATCTGAAATAAACATGAAATTAAAATCCACATGCAAAAGAATAGACAATATACCCACAAAAATTGTGACACAAGATATACCCTGGAAAACCCTCATTAAGGGAAAAAAACCTAGCATCCAAAAGCATACATAACCATGTATTATTCATCAAAAACATAATTTCAATACAACCATGGAAGCCTTCAAATCCATAGACACTACTAAGAAATCCATGTGAACAAGAGTGAATCCACACATCACATTTCATGCTTCCAACCTTCACAAATGCTCCCTTGGCTAACCTGTCAAGCCTTGTCTTGCTTAACTCTTTCCCTTTTTTGTCTTTTGTCTTGTCATAGAAATACTACCCTTGTGGCTACTTATATAATAGAAAGTCCCACAAAACTACCAAGTGGTATTACATAAACCATGTGATAAAATCATGTGCTACCTAACCCAATGACCTTGCATTTAATATTGGAAATTTAATTCTTTTCCCCAATATTAAATAATTACATGAAATATTATCACAATGTTACAATACAAATCATCAAGTGTATCTCATGAGAATCTTTACATGTTGCACATCCATCTAGGTGCAATATTACATGATAAAATAAAATAAAATAATATAATATAACAATATTATGAAATGTGTGCAACACCCATTATATAACAATCTCCCACTTTTTGTATACATTGCAGAAGTCAATCTGTAGCCACATAAATGAATAAGGGAACAATCCCCCATAGCATGTCCACCATCATAGATCAAAGTACACCAAGTGCTCTGTCATGATACCTGCAACAAAATCAAAGTATTCAACATCTCAAACATAATGATCTCACCTCCTATTATGCCACTACCACTGAGCATACATAGAAGCCATCCAAAGAGAAAACCACCAAACTTGTCACATTAGAAGATCATAAAATCATGTACCAACTAAAATTCAAAGCACATAAACTTGATCCAAAGGTAATTACATGTATCTTTAGTTGTCAAAATATCCATAGCTGAAATATCACCCACAACAAGTGTCAAACCCATCCAAATATCCATACCTCCAAAGATCTCACATCATCAACATATCCAATTTGTAACCTACAATCACAAGCCTCAAGAGAAATACCTAACACATATATACCAAGAAGCTCCCACTGCAAAATAGAATACCAAATCTATAACCAATCCACTCACAACATCTCAAAGAAGTGAATCTTTGTAGTCTCAAGGACATCCACAACACATAAACCAATAACCTTCAAGAATAAATCTCATAAAAAATCTCCAACAATCTCCCAAACTCTTCACAACCAATAGAGGAAAGAGATAAAGGAATAACCATGTCATCTCTTAGCTGACATACATGAGCACAAACTAGTGATCACAATCTTTAACCAATCTCTAA
Organism: Cupressus sempervirens; assembly: GCA_028749045.1. Lineage (NCBI taxonomy): Eukaryota > Viridiplantae > Streptophyta > Pinopsida > Cupressales > Cupressaceae > Cupressus > Cupressus sempervirens. Next base: position 411,179,986 of record CM053785.1, read on the forward strand.
TCTAATGTAAGAAAAACTAAACATCCAAGAAGATAACAAAGACCAAAGAGAAACCATGCAAATCATATCCTGTATCATGTCCTTCTACAAACACCTCTAGATGTAAACTATGCAAGTATGATCTCCTCCATAAAATCCCAACCAAGAAGACACAATAATACCATACCATATAACTAATCATGGATGTAAGCATTTAATAAGAGATCAAACTCATAAAATATTCCTAATCCAAGGAATATGCCCAATATAAAACTATCTCCCAAACTCAACCAATATAAAAACATATGCAAATGGAGATAATCAATGCTAGAACATCTCTCAAATGAACCCTCTAGAACTAACTCATGTACCATATCTCAAGATCCATATCCATGAAAGACAAACAAAACATAATGCACCTAAGAGAAAGAATGGGCTATACCTCTTAAGTAGAAAAACCTCTGAGTAGACTAAGAGTGGGGAATGAGAATGTTCATCAAGATATCGAAGTCTCCAACCAAGACTCATGTAAGAATAATCTCCTCTCAAGTCCATATCTGGTGAATGCCCTTTGGACTTCCTATTGAAACCAAATAACTATCTCAACATATACTTTTTTAATCTAAGAGAAATCAACATTACCACCATCTCCAAGTATCCATGAGAACTTATAACCAATCAATAATGCCAAATCTAAATTCAACATAGTAATATCATGAAGTATCCAACTTATGATCAATATACTCAATACCAAGAAACTAAACCAAGATCATTGCCAAAGTTCTAACCATGGCCTCAGGAACATAAACATGATATCATGATCTAACCATCTCAACCAATTAGATAACATGCTCCATATTAACATGCTATAACATGTCAAAACTCTAAATGCGTATCAAGAGTATACCAAGACACCATAATAAAACCATCCTAACACCAAGTTTAACATGTCAAATGAAAGCATAAACTACACCTTTACCAAGAACTCCACAAGTCCTCAAGATGAAACCATCTCCACACACCATGAAGATAACCAAGAACCCCATGACTCCTCAAGATATAACCATTTTCACACACCATGAAGATAATCAAATGCACCATGCAAATCTTAAAAATGCTTCTACAGCAACATGATCTAATACAAACATCCAACATCTACAAATACTTAATCATTATATCAATGCCAATAACTCTCACTCAATAATGGTACCAAGTCATCCATGGCATCATATAAATCCTACATGAGGATCCTCTAGGACTACACTCACACAACCAAAGTATTAGTACCAAGTGAAACCAAGATCTCCAAACCAAGAAGATACAAATCAAACTAGGAACAAATCCTACACTATCACCTCATCACTGTCACAAAGTCCTAGTAAACCATGTATCCAAGTTATCCATGACATCATGATGAAAAACCATCAAAGAACTCAAAGTGCACATCATGAGCTTCTCAAAAGAAACCAAATAACCATAATCCTCAACCAAGAAGATATATCACCATAACCAAATCAAAAATCCAAACCAATGAACATCAATGATATACTTGTATATGTAATCATGTCATGCCAAAATCTATAAAACCATGATCACATCCATGAATGGAACATCTAACTTTCAATATGTCTAACCTGTCAACATAGAATAGTCAACCATAATCCTCCACCATGATTATACCTAGTAACAACATCTCATCTCTTCTACATGAAAAAAAATAAACAAATCATATGACTTAAGGCATAGACAACTCAAATCCAAGCCACTATTCTAAATATGCATCAATAATGAAAAATCAATAAGAAAAGACAACCCATAACCAAGCTATAAATGGAAGCTATAAGTATAGATTGCTTACAACATTGCACAACTTGTAGACCCAACAAGCCATCATACATATCCAAACCAAACACTTATAACCATATAATGATGAGACCAATCTAAAATATGAACTAAGTATACAATGACATCAAATCTCAAATCTCCAAAATATATAATGTCATAAACTCATAATGTTACCTTAGTTAATATATATCATAAAATGTTAAGATCAATATTTCCCCAAATAAACCATGCCAAACCTTTACTAAATCTAAATCAATATGTAGAGCTCTCCAAGGGTTTTCTGTTGACTACTCAAAGTCCAAAATCTGACTCTTTATGCCCAAGTTATGTCCTAATATTTGTGCTCAAAATAAATAACATCTAGCTTTTAGGCTCTTAAAACCTAACAAAATGTCAAAATCATAGAGAAAAATCTACACCTAGTTGTAGTGCTCTGAATTATCTTTCCAACACCTATAAAAAGTCTAAAATTTGATATCAATGGAGAAAGTTATGGTCATTTTACTAAGACAATCTTTTTACCATTTTCATTGCAATTTTTTCTTTTTGTGATAAAAATTCCAACGGGATTAAATTTGATGGCCATTATAGGCTAAAACTAAAAAAACTCTTTCATTTTCTCTAAACATGGCCAAACTAGGGTATATTATATATCAAAATTTATGGAAATATCAACCTAGATCCAATGGTGAGGTCTATTTTTGCCTAGAAGGTCATTTCTGCAAGCTCTCCCTAAAACCCTCATTTAAATGAAACATTCAAAAAACCCTTTTATCCAACGTTTTGACATGCCAAAATTATTTCACCATCCTATCATAACAACAAATCCAAAACTCTCAGATCTGTAATAAATAACACATATAACTTGTCAATTTTTTTATCCTCTCATGCATTTTCTACATGGCTAGTTAGTTATTTTTTATCCTTTTTTTCTCTTTTTTAATCCTCTCATGCGTTCCCATGAATATAACTATTTCTACATAACCCATAATAAAAGTAATTAAAATTTGCATGCAAGAGAATATACAACATACCAACAAAAATTGTGACACAAGATTTACCCTGGAAAATCCTCATTGAGAGAAAAAAAATCTAGCTTCCAAAAGGATCCATCACCATGTATTGTTCAACAAAAACACCATTGCAATACAACCATGGAAGCCTTCAAAGCCATTGACACTACAAAGCAATCCATGTGAAGAAGCATGAATCCACACATCCCATGCCATGCTTCCAAGCTTCACAAATGCTCCCTTGGTTAACTTGTCAAGCCTTGTCCCACTTGACTCTTTCCCTTTTTTGCCTCCTATTTTGCCATACAAAAACTACCCTTGTGGCTGCTTATATAATAGAAAGTCCCACAAAACTACCAAGTGGTATTACATAAACCATGTGCTACCTAACCCATTGACCCCACATTTAATATTGGAAATTTAATTATTTTCCCAAATATTAAATAGTTACATGTCAAGTGTATCTCATGGGAATCTTTACATGTTGCACATCTGTCTAGGTGCAATATTACATGATAAATAAAAAATAATACAATATAACAATATTATGCAATGTGTGCAACACTCAATATCTCAACATAACAAAGTTGTATAGTGATTTTTAAGTAGTTACTGGTGGTAATTCATGGCTCTATGTTGAAGAATATTGTAAATAAACTTCCTGTGTGGGTTTTCATGTTCTATTTCAAAACTCTATAATCGTACCATTTTGGTGATAATAAGAATCCCATATTATGTTCTTGCCAATTGCTATTATTTCTTTATTTCTATTATTTGCTTATGGTATTAAGGGGAGCACCCTCCATCAAGTGGTATCAGAGCAGGAGTTCTTGAGTGTGTAAATAGGTCATCGACTGTGAGGTATTTTGCACTAGGACTGTGGTTTGAGCTTAGTATATAGATGGATATCAATTATGAGGCAGGTTGCACTAGGTTTTTGATAGGAAGCGCAAAAATGTCTCCATGAAGAGAGCATAGTGGAAGATCTAGAGGCATTGCACTTGAGGCCTTTTGAGCCCTATAGAGATAAATCCAAGTGTTGGAAGAAAAAATGTGTTGTGGGATGAATCTTGTCATAAGAGATGAATGTGGGGATGAAAGAGATTAAGAAGGAAATGTTGATCATGTAGTAGAAGATGAAGTTATGAACCCAGAAGAAGAAAGGATTTTTAGGGTCATTTCCAAGATTGGAAAAAGACCTAAGCTTGATGTTCCCACATTTTTAGAAAATCTTAACCTAGAGGAGTTGATAGATTGGATCAATGAATTAGAAGAATACTGTAAATATGAAGATAGTGAGGATTTAGATATAATCAAATTTGTGAAGGCCAAACTAAAGGGTCATGCAAAGATATAGTGTCAGGAGATTTAGTTGGAGAAAAATAGAAGCGGGAAGGATAAAATCACAAGATGAGATCATATGATAGCTAAGTTGAAGAGATGATTCATTCACATAGATTATGAGCTTGATCTATTAAATAAAATGCAAGGGTTGAAGCAAGTAGGAAGATCTATTTAGGAGTATATAGAAGAGTTCTATCAAGCTCTCATTAGAACTAGCCATGTAAAAAATGACAAAGAGAAAGTTTCTCATTATCTTAATGGGTTGAGGAAAATAATTCAAGAAGAGTTCAATTTTTTATGAATGAGTAGTATTGAAGAGGCATACTACTTTTCCATAAGGTTTGAGGAAAAGTTAAACAAGAAGTTTGATTAAAAATAGTGGAAGATCTAGAAAATGGTCTTATAGAGGCCAAAATGATGATCAAAAGAAGAAGGATGTGGCTAGTAGTAGTAGTCTGAACCAAAAAGTAAACCATTCCAATCAGTTCCATGATCAGATCAATGGAGATCAAAGAGCAAGAGGAAGAGGGAAAGGATTTGGCAGATGAGATTTTTGTAGAAAATATGTTCATTGTGGAGAAGAAGGGCATATGGAATTTGAATGTCCTAAATTCCAAGGAAGAAAATATCAAAGAATCAATCAAGATAGAGTTGCACACATTTATGAAGATTTCAAATTATTGCATTCTAAAGATGATGAAAGAGGAGTAGTTCTAATTAACAAAAGAGTCCTGTTGAGTGATGAGAATGCATTGGAAACTATAATTGAAACAATTGTTATGTTGTCATTGATGTCAAACCTTATTGGTCAAATAATTTCTACCTAAGTAGAGTATCATATCAAGATGATTGATGAAGAAGATTTGAAAAGTTGAGATAACAAGATGACCTAGTAGAAAGGTTAAGTTATGTGGAATTACAAGGACACTTGATCAGTTAGACTTTGACAACATAATGTGTTGTTTAATCATAAAAAGAAGAGGAGAAGATAGTTGAGTCAAAACCTAGAAGAGATGATCAACAAAGTACCAAATACATAGGTTAAACTAAGCTTTAACAAGGAAGATTAAGAAACTTATAGTTGAATCTGAGTTGTGGTAGTGCCAACCAAGTGAGTAGTACAAGATGAGAAAATAATGTGTCAACCAAGTGCCAGTAAAGAAAAAATATTAAAAAAACCTGGATCAAGGGGAGTTAGTGTAAACCAAGAAAGAAATTTAGTGAAGACCGAGGTAGAGCAACACAATTTTGGTTGAGTTTCAACATTTGTTATTTTTTCAAAGAATTGAAATTCTTGCCTAACATAGTTGAATTCTTGAAATATGTAAAGCATGTTAAAGATATGGAATGATGAGTTGAACCATTTAATGAAAGAGAAACCATGTTTAAGAATTTCTAGGCATGGATTCAAAATAAAGTTTTGAGAAGTTTCTAGAAGGAGAAATAAGAAATGAAATGATGGAAGAATTCAATGAATCAGACATAAAACTAAGATCAACATTGGTGTTTAAGTAGAAAAAGATAAAAGTTACCTATTTAAGGAGGCATAAGGATTAACCTAAAGGATGTTAAGAGTTGCTAATTTTTTTTACTAGAAAATTCAAGTAGAAAGTTAGAAAAAGGAGAAGAGCTAAGGTGAAGAGTGGTTACTTGAAGGATTTCCAAGAAGATTAGAGACAATGATGGGGACACAAATAATGTTTGGTTAGTGAGTTAGTAGATGAGATACATTCTAATTTATATTTCCAAAGTGAGTTGTATTTACTAGATCAACCTATTGTTACTTTCTAACCACTGTAGCAGTTAAAATTCTTTAATCAAGCTTGACCTCATAGTCATTTGTAAATCCTTTAATTAAGGTGACATTCTAATGGAATGTTCTCAAGTCCTCTAACAAGGCCACTCCTAATAGGGTGATTAAATCCTTTAACAAGATCACACTTAATAGTGTGTATTTTAACCTTTAATAGGGTTGGATCCTAATAGAGCTCACTTTAGAAGAGTGAAAAATTGGTGGCATGTTACAAGTGGTTTTTCCTGAATTGGGTTTCCATGTTGAATATTGTATTGGGTTTCCATGTTGAATATTGTTATCTTACTTGTGTGGATGTTATTTGAGATTATTTCACTATTTAATGTTTTAAATTCTATAAATTAATTACTATTGGGATAGTGGATTGCAATTTTATGTTACTGATAAGTTGATATAGAGATCAAACTACTTAATGATTAGATCTAAGTTGTTTGAAGAGGTCTAAAGTTTAATTTGTACATCTAGACCTAAGGATAACTAATTCAACCCACTTCTTAGTTATTCTAAATCATTCTAACAATGGGTGTAAGAGCTTGGTTAGAGGTTTGAATCCTTAAACTCTTGGGTAATTAATGCAGGAGCATCTTGGGTTGCCTCGTTATTCTGCTCATTTTGTTCAGTTACCAGTTGATGCCAAGTGATGCTGTGTTTCTAGTTACTAGTTGATGCTGAGCTCCAGTTTCCAGTTGAGCCGAGTGATGTCAAGTTGCCAATTACCAGTTGATGCCGAGCGCCAGTTTTCAGTTGATGCTGAGTGATGCCAAGTTTCTAGTTTCTAGTTTCTAGTTGATACCGAGCACTGGTTTCCAATTAATGTCGAGTGCCAGTTTCCAGTTGATGCTGAGTGATGCCGAGTTGCCAATTACTAGTTGATGCCTAGCACCAATTTATAGTTGATGCCAAGTGATTCTGAGTTTCTAGTTACCAATTGATGCCGAGCACCAATTTCCAGTTGATTCCGAGTGATGTCGAGTTGTCAATTTCCAGTTGATGCCGAGTGCCAATTTCCAGTTGATGCCAAGTGATTTCAAGTGCTAGTTTCCTAGTGGGTGCCAAGTTGTCTATTTTTGGTTCTTAGTGGGAGCCGACTTGTGTATTTAATTTCGATCATGAATTTAATGATAGGATCTTATGTTAGCCTTTCTATTATGTAATGTTCTAGAATGTTTTGTAAGCTGTTTTGGAAAGTATAAATAAAGGTCTTGTTGAGTCTTTTGGGGGGGAAGTTTTTTTTGAAAGAAGATATGTGAATTTTGAAGAGCTAGGGCTATGGTTTGAGAACTAGAGGATCACTTGGTGGACCTATGGGTACAAGTGTGGATTCTTCTTGGTGATCTTATCCAGTTGTGTATCTGGACTAGCTGAGATTGGTTGTAAGTTGGATCTTGTTGGATCTTGCAGAACTAATTTTGTAATATTTGTATCTAGCCCTAACCCGGAAGGCCTTACAATCAGGCATATTGCATGTAATCAATTATATTTTATGAAGAAATTATTGTAGTTTGGTATCAGATCTTGCATTATTGCTCCTTGTTGTTGTGTTTTCACTATTTGGTTTTATAGTTGGGGGTTAAGACATATCCTTTGGGGATTCTCCTACCTTGCACTACATTAGTAATCCCGAGGGGGATATTGTTGGAAATTTATTCAATTCTCCCCTCAGGATTCGTGAAAATGGCTTAACCTCCTGATGTATAGTATAAGTTAAGTGGTTGTATCAGACATTGATAGATCAATATTTTGGTGCAACAAAAACCCCATCCTAACAAGTGGTATCAAAGATGTTAGTGCTTGTGAAGAAAAGTTTGAAGGGACTTAAAGCTAAAGATCAAGATTTATAGGAAGGAGATACCTAAGTTGAACAAGGAGAACTTCTCTACATGGAAAATTTTAATTAAGCTACATATTGCTAGAATTGGAGATTCAATAGTATTCTACTTGTAAAATGAATATATAATTGTACCTACACCTATGACATCCTACCAAATAAAGAAGAAATAAGAACACAATCATGCAACGTTGGAGATTGCATCTATCTTAAGTTATTCAAATTTGATGACATAAAGGATTGCAATACTATAAAGAAGACATGGGGAAAGTTGGAAAAGATCCATGGAGTAGATAAGAATGTACTAAGAGCCAAATCAGAAAGGTTGAGAGGAAAGTTTGATGAAATGATGATGGCATAAGGTGAGAACATTGCTCAATATATTGGAAGGATCAAAGAAGTTGTGAATGAACTATCAGAGGAGCTGATGGAAATATTAGTGATGAGACTGGGATTAGCAAGGTATTAATAAATTTACTTCCCAATTATGCTATTAGAGTGTCTATACTAAAAGAACTGAGATGTACTCCTATTCATGACTTAACCTTAGATAGCCTGGTTGGCAGACTTGCTCTTTTGAATTGTCAAATTTTGATAATTTTATTGCCACTACTATGAAATTTTCTTTCAAGTCACAATTAGTTTTACAGAAGTCTAAGAAGAAGAAAGGAAAGTATGAGGATAACGAGAGTGAATCTTTTGATGATGATCTTGAAGGTCTTGAAGCATTAATGGCTAGGACGTTACCATGTGGAAAAGAAAAATACAAAGGTAAACTACCTATAGTATTTTTTTCATGCAATAAAGTTGGTCATATTGTTGCAAGATGTCTTGACAGGGATGACAAGGATGAAAGGAAATACAATGAGTTCAAATGAAGAAGAGATGGAGGAGACAAAAAAGGATACAAAGACTACAAATTCAAAGGTAAGAAGTCCTATTACATTGCTAAAGAAGAGATCGATGATGATGCTTATAGCAATAATGATGAAGCTGTTTATGTTGCTATAAAAGATGATTTTGATGAAGATGAGAAAATTGTGTTTATATCATTGCAAGTAAAGGTGATAGATAGATAATTGATAGTGGTTGCTCACATCACATGACTAGTGATAAAAGTAAGTTTGAGACCTTAGAACACTATAAAGGAGGTAGTGTTAAATTTGGTAATGATGCACCATGTCTTATGAAAGGTAAAGGATAGATAAAATTGACTAATAAGATTAGATGTGATAATTCATGTTGGGTTAAAGGACTTAATTACAGTTTGTTGAGTGTGGCACAGTTGAATAGTTCAGGCTACAATATTGAATTTCAACATAAGAAGGCTAAGGTCTACAATAGTGATGATACATGCTTGTTTGCACAATGTGATGATATATGGCTATGGTATAAGAGGCTATGTGTAGTGCCTACTATAGAAAAAGATTTAGTGTGCAAAGAACATTAACAATAAGGAAAACATTCACAAACTAAAACTATATTCACATATAAGATTAGACAAAAGAAGGTGTAAGAGAGTGCAAACTAAGAGGAATATCACTCCAAAAGCATCCTTGATTTTGTAGATGCATCCTTTGATGTAGATGCATTGTTGGATGGAGATGTATGCTCAATAATATTGCTCAAGATTTAATGAAAAAATATGGATCAGAGTGGATTTGTGGATGGATTTTGTCGTTATGATGGTATTTTGGTAGTCCTTAAGCTCTCAAAATAGCATCATAACATTAGCATGGAAGTGGATGATGTTTGTGAAGGGAGATGCTTATATTTATAGGCCAAGGGGTAGAGGGATGGATGCTCAAGATGCAAGGATGGAAAGATGGTGAGGGAGGGCTAGGATGCACTCAAAGGGGAGCACATGGATTGTGCTTGTTTGAAGCCAATTAGGAAGTGACACATGTCATAGGATGATTGGATGTTAGAGGATAGGATAAGGGTTGGTCAAAGGAGTAATGAGAGAGGCTAAGCCATAAAGAGGGGTGGTTGATCCATAAATAGAGATGGTTGGGTCAAATAGAGATGGTTGGGTCATAAATAGAGATGGTTGGGAGGAGGATGAGATTGTTGACTTTGGCTTGGTTTATAAATGTTGCAGGGTGAGGGGAGAATGAGATTGTTGAATTTGTCTTGGGTTAGCAAGTCTTAACCCATCTTTATGATTGTGCACATGTTTAGAAGAGGATTAGGCTTGGATTAGAGGGGGATTAGGGGGTAAGTGGCTTAGATTTGATGGGATGGGTTAGTTAGGTGGCTAAATGAGGTTAGTATGTGTGAATGGGTTAGATTAGGGGTTAGGATAGGGTTTAGGGAGGCTCTTAGGATTTTAGATATTTTATTAAATGATTTATTTAATAAAATGGGGATATAGAATTAAATTGAATAGATTTGATGATTTATTCAATTTAATAGAGGAATAGGGATTTAATTGATAAATTGATTTTGGGTGATCTTTTAATTTTATCAATTGGACTATAGTTAATTAAAGTAATTAATTAATTAGGGGATGACAATAGATTAATTAAATATTAAATACTTAATTAATGATGCCTTAGGAAATGACTAAATAGGATTACTTAAGTGATGTAATCAGATTTAGGTGTCTACATTTTGCCCCTCTTTGAGATAGTGTTGGCACAATACTATTTCAAAGAAGTTTGAAGATAGACGACATGAAGAAATTTTTTGAAAGCAACATGATTGCCCCAATCTTGAATAGAAGAGGAGAGAGTGGACTGTGTGATGCCCCGTCAAGAAGATGGTGGGGAGAGAAGGTGAGGCCCGATAGCTTCTTGAAAGGTACAAGAATCTAGGGCGAGTAGAAGGACAGAGAGTTGCAAAGAGAGGTGGTTCAAGGAAGCACATACTCTCACTATGGGAGTGATACAGAGGAAAAACTTGGGTGCAAGGATAACCAATGGGGAAGAACACTAGCTACAGGGAAAGTGGGGAGGGTGAGTGGTTTGAAAAATTGAACCTAGGGAAGTGATTTGGAAGATGGGAGATTTGGGGAGATTTATGATTTGAGGATTTATGATTGGTGATGACTAAGATTTCAATTGATGTAGGAGCTAAGATTATGATTGATGAAGGAGCTAAGATTATGATTGATGAAGGAGCTATGATTATGATATGGATAAAATTGTTAGATCATGATTGTAAGACTGATTGGATGGGATGCTTGGATAGGATGGAATGTTTTGATAAGAGGGGAGTGTGAAGTAATCCATTGAAGCTTGAGCATGTGGGTGTTCCAAAGGGGAGCACCACTATGTAGTTGAGCGCTTATTTTGATATAGGAATATTGGGGATATGCCAAGGTTACTAAGACATCAAGGCCTTGTTACCAATATTACATAGGACTAATGCAAAATAGACATGCAAGGATTGCCCCAGCATCACACATGAATCCTAAAAGAATCAAAATGGAAATGATACTAGGTAACTCACAAGGAAACAATATTTCCCAAGTGCACCATGTAACCACAAGCGATCACATGTTTGGACTGTGCAAGGGTCATATCTAGCTGACTCACAAATAGAAAAAAAAATGAAAAAAATGAAAAAGACTTGATCAAAACCTTGTGCTTGAATTGCCCCATTTGTAGCACACCATGATATAAAAGATCATGGTGACCATGAGGAGGGAACAAACCAAATCACTTGGAAGAGATACTCTAAGAACCAAATGTGAAATCTTGAAAAGAAAATAAATCAAAAGAGAATGTAAATCCATGTAAAAGTAACCTTTTGCCAAAGAGATCGGTAGGATTGGATACTTTGGGACCAAGATTAGATGAGAGGAAGGATGCATCCTACAAGGATCTATCAGTAATATTGAGGACTAGGATGAGTTGGGAAATCATAACTCTTTAGGAAAAAATTTTGATGACAAGGGATCTCGTATGAGGATTCGTTAAAGCACCTAACCAAGAGAACTACAAATTTTTATTTGTATTTTATTTTTTGATCAAGCAAGAAGTGACACGAAGAGATGAGAGATATACAATGATACCAAGCAAAGGATTGATAGGAAAGGAATATACAATGGACAAACTAAAGTATTTACAAGGGATTACCATACAAAATCTCAGTGTGATAGGATAGTGGCAAGAAAGACGAAGATGAGAAGGTTAGTAGAAGAAAATCTAGGGATGAGGAGATAGTGCGATGAAAAATGTGGGATAAGAAGCTAGTGGAAAGAGATAGGATTTAGCATACTATTACTATAGGGGAGGGGAGGTGTGGAAAGGATGGAGGTGGTTACCTGCTTGACTATTATGATGGTGAGTATTGAAGCTTGTTGTTGAAAATATTGATAGCATTTAATGGAAGCTATGGAGAATGTTGTTGGTTCTATAAAAGGTGAGTGAATTTGATGAAATCCCAACAACAAGAAGTGGTAGCTAAAGCATAAGAAAAGTGTGAGTAAAGAATTAAGCTGTGAGTGAAATACCAATGGTTGATTCGCAAGAGCAGAGGCAGAAAATGCCAGAGGTGATAGAAGGAGGAACAGGGGGATGGAGTGAAGAGGAAAATGAAAACCAAGGAGAAGGGAAATGGTTGTGGGGATAGAAGCGAGGTGTAAACCGGAGCCAACAAGAAGGAAGAGAAACTTTGCCATGTCGAAGTGTGCGACATTGTGATCGAGGAGTGGTGGAGGCTAGCAAAATTAATCCAGCTCAAAATCAGCTAGAAGAGGAAGAAGAAGATCCAATCTTGTGGCAACTATTAGCAGAAGGTGCAGTGCAACAAACAGAGTCGACAGAAAAAGAGAAGGAGAAAAACTTACCAAGTGTGGGAGTGTTGTTAGAAGGAGCAAGTGCAGAAGAGTAGCCACTTGTAGAAGAGACTCTTCCAGAAGAGGAACAAAGATCTATGATGCGACCAATAGTGGTTGTATGGAAGAAGGGAAAAAGCAGTTTAGGGGATATGATGTAGAGCTCTGGGGAACAAAAGGGTGACCTGGTGTTGTCTGCATTTTGATCAATTCAAGCATTGAAATTTGATGCTATAGTACAAGTGGCTCATGATGCAGTGGTGGTGATGAAGAAAGCATTGGTAGTGGAAAATGAACGAGTTGACCAGGCGAAGAAAGATGCAAATTTCTTTCAAGGCCTGATTGAAAGAGCGCAAGAGGATGGTGCATGGACAAAAGCTGAGTGTCTAGGGATGATGTTAATGATGGAGCAAACAAGAGTGGAGACTGTGGAGGCAACTTTGGTAGCTGAGAGAATGGAAATGGAGAGATGTGAAAATGAATTAGTGCTCTTGCAGTCACAAGTAGAAGCATTTAGGGAGTCAGCAGTGCAGACGAATAGTTTAACACGGAGGTCACAAGAGCAGCTGAATGCAAGTAATGCATGGATTACGTGGTACCAGAATTAGTTGAATACAGTGAAATATGAGAGGGAGTCAATGAAAATGCTAGCAAATATATATGAAAGAGAACGCGATATTGCACAGAGGACAACAACAATTCCAGGAGCAGAAAGACTATGGGTAGAAATGAAAGATGTCATGGAGCAATTAGTGAGGGTTGCACAAGAGGTGGCATACTACATGGGATTATATCACCAAGAAATCCCTTTGGAGCAAAGGAGAGGAGTTCTATACTTTGAAAAACATTTTATGGAGCAAATAAAAACATTCTTGAGGCATGGTAACGTCTCAATCCCCATGGATACGCTTTGGGCAAGTGTGAGGATGACTCCAGGGGCATCATTATCTGGGACTGGGTCTGAAGGAATATCATTGATTGGACACCCTGTCTTGCCACCTCCCCTAGGGAGGTCAGAATAAAAAATCTGCCAAAAATTAGTAGTTAAATGGAATGTTGTTGTTGCTGTCATAGGAGAATAGAAAGTTTCTGCTTGTGGTTGTGGCAATCAAAGGGACAATAGATGTTGTTGATAATGTAATGTCATGTTTTTTTTTTTGGGATTTTTATGGAAGATATATGGACTCATAAGGGTAGAGCAAGGGTAACCATGAATCATAGGTGAGAATGTCTATGTAGATTTAGCAAGTATGATAGACAATAATAAGAAAAAATGTGGGGACATTTCTCTACTTGTGTGATGAGATGAATGTTTATAAGGTGTGGAAAAGGCATTGGGACCTATGCAAGGCTTGTGATGGCCAAAAGAGTTCAAGCAGGGTCTTGAAAAGGCCAAAAGAGGGCCTTGAAAAAGGCATGTGGGCCAAAAAAAGATGTCTCAGGGGCCTAAAAAAGGCATTTGAGCCTAAAAAGGCATCTCGGGGGCCTGAAAAGGTCAAAATACGGCCTTGAAAAAAAAAAATTAGGCCTAAAAAGGTAGTTCGAGGGCCTGAAAAAGGCGCTTGGGCCTATAATGGCATTTTTGAGGCTTGAAAAGGTCAAAATAGGGCCTTGAAAAAGGCATTTGGGCCTAAAAAGGCATTTCAAGGGCTTGAAAAAAAGGCGCTTGGGCCTATATAGGCATTTCTGGGGCTTGAAAAGGTCAAAATAAGGCCTTGAAAATGGTGCTTTGAGCCTAAAAAGGCATATCGAGGGCCTAAAAAAGGTGCTTGGTCCTATAAAGGCATTTCTAGGGCTTGGAAAGGTCAAAATTGGGCCTTCAAAAAGGTGCTTTGAGCCTAAAAAGGCATTTTGGGGGCCAAAAAGGACATTTGTACCTTGAAAAAGTTATTTAAGGCCTAAAAAGGCACTAGAGTGGTCCAAAAAGGATACTTGGGCTTTGAAAAAACATTTAAGGCCCAAAAAAGGTGCTAGAGTGGTCCAAAAAGGACACTTGGGCCTTAAAAAAGCATTTGAAGCCTAAAAAGGCGCTAGAGTGGTCCAAAAAGGACACGTGGGCTTACAAGATAGTATTGATATATTTGTTGAAACTGGGTAGATTAATCATGGCCACTACAACTTAAATAAGACTAAAAATCCTTCTTGATTCACATTAATAATGGTTGCATGGAAGGAAGGCAATGATCAGCTTTGCAGCATCTCTTTCGCTATCCGAGTTGTGCTAGATTTTCCTAAGCTTGGAATTATGTTTTAGCACATTACCATGCTTCTTCTTAATATTAATTTCTTAATATCAAAATTTGAGAGGAATTTTGGGGTGGTGTTTTAATGTTTCAAGCTTTTATGGCTATATTTGGCATTTATGACCCCTTTTTGAATGCTTTGGAATTTTATTTTTATTTTTTGATATTGTTTGGGCAATTTTTGAATTTTTTAGGTATTTTTGGATGATTTTTGAATTTTTTTGGTATTTTTGGGTAGTTTATGAATTGTTTTGGTAATTTTGGGTAGTTTATGATTTTTTTTGGTATTTTTGGGTAGTTTCTCTATGTGCCGCAAATAGGCAAGCTATTGCCTTGCTGATTCTGATCATTGTGTTGGCTATCAGTGCTGTCTTTCCCTCCATCCTTGTGGATTTGATTTTGGGGTAGTTTGTGCATAATCCTCTGGCGATCCGATGGAGGACACTGAAGAGCAATTTTGGCTTCATTTTCTAGATGTATCAATGGTCAGTAGAGGAGTGATGGGGTTGGTTCTCCTGTTGTGGTGTGAGGCAACTGGCATGGCCCTTGCAAACAGTTACAACTCCAAAAGATTCTCTTTGAGAGGTCTATGTGAAAGGGTTGTAAGTCTATTGGTTTCTCATT
Organism: Cupressus sempervirens; assembly: GCA_028749045.1. Classification (NCBI taxonomy): domain Eukaryota; kingdom Viridiplantae; phylum Streptophyta; class Pinopsida; order Cupressales; family Cupressaceae; genus Cupressus; species Cupressus sempervirens. Next base: position 411,195,458 of record CM053785.1, read on the forward strand.
GTGTAGGATCTGTGAAAGGTTTTTGTCTCATGTCAAGGCCTTTATTGTGGAAAGTAAGGTGTGTGTGAAAGGGTTGTGAGAGGAGGAAGCTCATTTTTTTCTTTTTGGATGATTTATGAATGTTTTTTATAAATTTTTTGGCAATGTTTGAATTTTTTTGGTATTTTTGAGTGATTTTTAAAATGTTTTTGGTAATGTTGAGTGATTTTTGAATAGGAACTAGGATGTGAGTGAGATAGTGATGTGGGATTTTGCTGTAAGGCTAAAAAATGTACAAGCATGAATAGGAAATGGGTGGATGACTCAGGAATGGAGGATAGAATATAGTAGCAGATGTGCATATGATAGGAAAAAGCTAAGGATGATGAAATATCATTGATGCAATATGGTTATTGTGACATGGGTATGATACACAGAATTATTGGTTGTATGACAAGGATGTGGTACATATAATATGGTGGCTTGGTACAGGTATATGATATAAAGGCATGGTTTTAAGGATAAAATACACTTGATATGATGCATGTGGTAAGGTACAAGGATGGAATAAATATGCTAACCATGGTAGAATATGTGATCTAGGTAGGCTTTCCATGTTGGTGTCATGAGTTGTTGGAGTGCACGGAGGGAACTTTTGGAATATCTTGGAAAATGGGGAGATGGGCAATGAGATGTAAAGGGGTAATACTAGATATGTAGGTCATTGATAGATAATGGAAAGGTTGTAGTACACTTGGTGCCTATTTGCTAGGTTTTCACCAGGGACCTATCCAAGGTGCTTGAATTGCCAAGTTTTCACCATTGGACGCTTTATTTTTCTTTGCCTATTTTTGATTTGCAAATTTTTCCCTCAGGTGTAGAAGTTCTTGAGGTGAATAATGTTGGTAGGATCATTTAGGACTTCACCTTCAAGGGTAGATAGCTAATAAGCTCCTAAGCCAAAAGATGTTGTGACCACATAAGGAGCAAGCCATATGGGCTCGAACTTGCCTTTCTTTTCTCTGTTAGCTTGAACCTTCATATTCTCTTTGAGGACTATGTCTCCTTCTTGAAATTAGTGTGGATGGACTTTCTTGTTGAAGTTGCACTTGAGGAAATTCTAGTAAACCATGAGGTGGTCATAGGCCTGTTGCCTTTTTTCATCAAGTAGATCAAGTTGAGTAAGTCGAGCCACTCTATATTCTTCATTAGATATCTATCCTGATCAAGAAATGCAGAGCGATGGGAGTTCAACCTCAATAGGTAGGACTACTTCAGCACCATAGACCAAGGAGTATGGAGTTGTGCCAGTGGTTGTGCAGAATGAAGTGCGGTATGCCCATAGGGTGGGATTAATTTGAAAATGCCAATCACGATCGGAGTCGTTGATAACTTTCTTGAGGATTCTGAGTAGGGTTTTATTAGTTGCTTCTGCCTGACAGTTACCTTGTGGGAAATATGGGCTAGAAAAGTGGTGATGCATGTGAAGAGAAGTGCACAATTCCTCCATATTTAGGTTTTCAAAATTGCCTTTGTGGTCTGTGAAAATGGTAGCTGGGATGCCAAAGCGACATATGATATGATACAAGATAAACTTGGACACCTGAACTCCTGTGGTAGTAACAAGGGGCACTGCTTTGACCCACTTAGTGAAATAATCAGTGGCAGTGATTATCCACTTGTGCCCCTCTGAAGAAAGTGGTGTAATAAGACCAACAAGATCAAACCCCCAACAAGCAAAAGGCCATGGTGGTGCAATGGATTGCAAGTCCTATGCTGGAGCCCAGATTAAATTAGCATGTTGTTGACAAGGTAAACATCATTTCACAAATTTGCATGCATCATGTTCTAGAGTAGGCCAATAGTATCCAACCTGAAGGATCTACTTTTCTAGCACCATCCCGCTCGTGTGAGCACCACAAAGTCCAATGTGTAACTCTTTGAGAGCTATCACAGCCTCATTTTGATCTAAACATTGAGAGAGAGTATCGTGATAACCATGAAAATATAGGGTTTGGGCAATGATAGTGTAATGGGAAGCTCTGCGAATAAGGTTTTGGCATTGGGTGCATGTGGGGTGAGGAGATATGATACCATTTAGTAGGTAAGCATGAATTTTGTGGTACAATGGGGATTGGGGATCAACCAAGATGAAAACTAGTGTTGATTCATCATTCTCATATTCAGGTTCATGCAGCTGCTCAACCAAGAATTCATATTGCTTAGCTTCATGCAACGTTTCCAAGAGAGAACCAATAGTAGCCATAGCATCAGCTGCCTTATTTTGGAGTCTAGGTACCTGTATGAATTGGATCTGCGTAAAATGCTCCTTTAATTGATCAACCAGATCTTTGTAAGGTAGTAGTTTTTCATCCTTGGTTTGATATTCATTAAATGCTTGTTTGATGATAAGCTAAGAATCACCATAGACCTAAAGTGCTATGATATTCCATTCAATGGCAATTTTGAGTCCTGCAACAAGGGCCTCATACTCTACAATGTTATTGCACACCAAAATTGTAGCTTGAAAGATTTAGGAATATAATCACCTTGAGGTTTAACCAAGAGTATGCCTACACCAGAGCCATGAGATGTAAATGAGCCATCAAAATATAGCTTCTAGAGTGATTGTTCTTCTATCAAACAGAGGTGTTCATCTGGAAATTCCATGATGAGTGGGTGATCTGAAACTAAGGGTGCATCAGCCAAGTGATCTGCAATAGCTTGGTCTTTGATGGCCTTTCTATCAAAATATTGAATGTCAAACTCATTGAGAAGAATAACCCATTTTGCTAGGCGTTTGGTGAGTACGATGTGAGAGAGCATATATTTCAATCGATCAATCTTTGATATCAGTTGCATAGTATGACTCAACATATAATGACGTAGATTCTGGGTGGCAAACACCATTGCTAAACATGCCTTCTCCATCGGAATGTAGTTGAGCTCATAGCCTACTAATGTTTGACTGATGTGATAAATAGCTCATTCCTTTCCTGCATAATCAAGTTGTGCTAGAAGAGCACCTAATGCTATGGGAGTAGCTGTGATGTATAATATGAGTGGATGCCCTGCAACTGGAGGAACCAAAATAGGTGGATTAGCTAAGTATTGCTTGCTGAGCTCAAAATTGTGCTAACAAGTTGAGTCCCATTTGAAATTCTGATCTTTCTGAAGTAGGTGAGTGAAAGGTTGACACTTATCAACAAGTTGAGAAATGAACTGCTAGACTGATTGGAGTTTTCCTTGCAAAGAACGAAGGTGCCTAAGTGTCTTAGGAGGAGCCATATCCATGATGGATTTGACCTTCTTAGGGTCAATCTCAATACCACGCTATGACACAATGAAGCCTAGGAGCTTGCCTGAGGTGACATCGAAGACACATTTCTTTGGATTCAACATGAGACAATATTTTGCCAATCGATTAAACACTTCTTCGAGGTGAAATAAGTGATCAAGAACATTGAGAGACTTTACTAAAATATCATCCATGTAATCCTCAAGAATCTTATGGATTAGGTCATGGAAGATGACCGTCATGGCATGCTGATAGGTTTCCTTGACATTATTTAGCGCAAATGACATCATATTGTAGTAGAATGTGCCCCAAGGTGTAGTAAATGCTATCTTATGTTGATCTTCCTCTACTATATGAATTTGATTATATCCAGAGAAACCATCCATTAGTGACAAGAGTTCATGACATGTGGTGAGATCCACAATCATGTCAATATTTGGTAATGAAAAGTCATCCTTCGAACAAGCTTTATTAAGATCCCTAAAATTAGTGCAAATTTTGATATCACCAGAAGGCTTGGTAACAGGCACCATGTTAGAAATCCATTCAGAATAATCTATTGGGTGAATGATTTTGGCCTCCAAAATTTTTTGTAACTCCTCTTTAACCAATAAAGCAACTTTGGGGTGCATCTTATAGAGCTTTTGCTTAATGGGCCTAGCCCCTGGATCTACTGCCAGATGGTGTACAACTAGTTTGGGGTCCAACCCTGACATGTCTTGATATGACCATGCAAATAGGCTCAAATTTTCATGGAGAACCTCAATAAGAAGATCTACTTGTTTAGGTGGTAGAGAGGTTGCGATGTATGTGATATGTGGGATCTCGGTCAAACTAATATTTACTGGCCAAGTTTCCTCTGTCAAAACTGAAGAGATAGGATACCTACATATGCTCTTGCGGGGGAAGGATGAAATCTCCATCTTCAGGTGCCACAGAGAGGTTTTCACCATTAGATACATCCTTTATTTTTATTTCATTTTTTGAGTTATCTAATGATGCTCTAGAGGAGTTTTCACCAAAGGACATTTTTCCTTTGATTTTTTGCTTTTTTGTTTCTTTTTTTATTTTTGTTTTGCGATTGGAGATTTCCTCCTCCCCAAAGTAACCTATGGTATCCAGCTTATAGACATATGACGATGGTGGTGGTGGCTATTTATGTGGTGTTTTTGCCCCCATGAATTTAAGGAGCACGTGCTTAGTAGAGAACTTGTCAACATGAACGACACTTGGTTGGTCCCAATCTATGAGTTTGGGGTGAGCGAGGGGGAGGTCTATGAGATTCAAGGATAATTGGTAGAGCATAGAGGCTCCAAGGATTATTTTTTCAAGGAAAATATCATCGTACGCTTTCTTTTCAACTTCCTCAGGGATGTCTTCAACCTCAACGAGAGTGTTTTGAATGTTCGTAAAGGTGTGGTCTTCTGTTGTAGTGCCCCTAGTTGCAAGGAGTCCATAACCCAAGCCTTTGATTTTCTACCCTTGGTGTGCTTCTATAGGCTGTCTCATACCTGATTCCTAGTGGCCTAAACCACCTCCTTGATAATCCCATTGCTCTATGGCCAAGCGATGTGACCAGGGATATTTCTGTTTAAAGTGATTAAGAAGTGCTTCACTTTTAGGAGGGGGCTCTTTGTATAGCCATGTGTTAATGTCTAGTGCATTCTCCTCTCCATCAAGAGTAGCCTTGGTAATAAATGTGGTAGGGCCCATTTTTTGGAGTTGAGAGGTGGTTTCTGGTCCAGGCCCTTGATGTGTCGGGCATCCTTGAGTATGGGGATCAAGTGGTAGAGCGCCGATAGCAAAAGCATCTATAAGACTATACTCACCACAACCTTGGTAGTTGATCCTAACCATGGAAAGAGTGGAGGCTAAAATGGTGTCTGGATCATGGCAAGTGCCAGAGGAACTGGTTGTGGTGTGGCCAACTTTGATCCAGGGACAATGATTGGTGTATGAGGCTTCAATTGCATTGCAATAAGCAAAGGGTTCAGGATCTACATGGATGGTTATCTCAATGCCATTATGCAAAAATTTGATACACTGATGATATGTGGATGGAATGACCTTCATGGCATGAATCCATGGGCAACCAATGAGGATGTTGTATGGAAGGTTAAGATCAACTACATGGAAAAGTTTTTCTTGAGTGGCTGGGCCAACTCTTATAGGAAGCAAGATGGTTCCTTCAGTGGTGCGCTCCAAATTGTCATAGGCCTTGATGGTGATTACTTCATTAATGATATCTGTCTCATTGTATCCTGCCTGTTTGATGAACTTTAAAGTACATAGATTTAAAGCTGATCCATTATCTATCATGACCCTTTTAACAACAAAGTTAGAAACCATGATGGCTATGCGGAGTGGAAGGATATGATTTGGTTCAACTACTGGGATATCAGTGGTTTTGAAGGATAAGGCACATGAGGCTGAAATATAGCCGACCAAGTTGTGAAACTCAATGGCATTTATGTTAGAGGGGATGCGTGATTCATGTAGAGTACTGTTGAGGATCTCTTGATAAAGTGGGCTTGTTCGTAAGAGATCCAGAATGGAGATCTGGGCTAGTGTGTTTCTGAGGTGTTCCAAGATGTTATATTGTGGCCCTAATGAGGATGATTCTAATGGAGATGCTCTAGATGGAGGTGGTCTTGATGGTGCAGAAATAGGTGGGCCAGCTATATTGAGTCGAGTCTGGTGAGTAGCAACTGCACATTGGGTATCTGGGCCCTTAATGTTAATGATGTTGATGGATGGCTCAACCTATGATATACAACCGATAAGGTTTCCATAGTCTAAATATGGCGAGGTATAGTTTTGAGACTTGTCTCGATTATCTCCTTGTTTGCCTTGAGTATTGTTCAATTTGTTGACAGGAGGGTTTGCGGGTGCTTTTCCTAGGTTTGTGTTATGAGGAGGGAAAACATTTTGATACATCATTAATCTTGCATTAGGTGAAGTTTTTTCCCCCACTATGATTTCTTTCTGATCAATTAGGTCTTGGACATAGTCCTTGAGTTGCATGCATTTGAGGGTGGTATGTCCTTTGACACGATGGAATTTACAAAACTCATTATATTTATACCAGGATGCCCTAGATTGGTTTGGTTCTAAGGGTTATGTTGGTGGATGTCGAATAAGATTATCTTTTTTTAGTTTTTCAAAGATTGCATCAAGAGGTTCCCCCAATGGGGTGTATACACGAGGTTGTCTTTGAACACAGGGTTTAGTACCTACCGATAGTATGATAGCATTGGTTTGATTATGATGAGAAAGTATTTGTTTATTGTTCTATATGAGTGATAGGTGATACACAAGGGGTTGCTACTAATAGGGTTGCTGCTGAAAAACCATGGCAAGAACATTGGTAGCTGCCCCAACAATATGGCCCTATCGAGTGTTGGTGGCACAATCTGTCACCATGTTTTTGTTTTTGTTCCAGTATTGAGTTTTGTCATTGTTTGGTCCTTGGTCTTGGGTGTTTTCCTTGTAAAGTCTAATAACACCATCCTTAATGGAGCCTTGTTCAAGTCCCATCCCCTTTTCTTTAATGTCTTTGTATGTTTGTAAATAGTTCATAACAATATGATGGGTGAGACTAGGCTGTGCATTGTTTATGAACATTTTGACAAGATGATGCTCGAGGATTGTACAAGAAATCCTGGTTGTGAGTATTTGCCAATGTTGCAAGTATTCTACAAGGCTTTCTCCCCCTTTTTTCTTAGTATGAACTAGGTCCATGACAAATAATTTAGTTTCAAAAAGATGGGTGTATTGAGCTAAAAAGGCTTCAAAAAGATCAGCAAAAGTTTTAATAGTGCCTTGAGGGATATGACAGAACCATTCTAAGGTTGGGCCTCCTAAACTTTTGGAAAAGAGTTACATGAGGAACACATCATTATAGGCTACCTCATGACAATGCATAAATAATTCCTTAACATGTGTGACTGGATCACTTTTCCCCCTAAATTTGTCAAACTTGGGATCTCAAAATGTTTAGGAAATAGTGTCATCGTGATGGTTTTGTCAAAAGGGTATGGGCAGTCATTCTCAAACTTGAAAGTTTTGGAGTCTGTCCCATCTTTGAGGGCTTTGAGAGAATTTTTCATCTCTTCCCATTCAAATTTTATAGGTGGGGGACCAAGTTCCCCCAGCATAGGATACATGCCAAGATCTGATAGTTGATATGGAAAACCCTAGTTGCCATATGGTGTCTGTGGAAAAATAGGTTGCACAACTGGTGGGATGGATGTTACAGGTTGTTGGAATGTGTTTTGGGTATACTATTTCATCTATTGAGAAGTTTTTTGGTGGGGAAGATAAGTATGAGGCTGCTGCGCTATGAGATATCTTTGTGTGGGTGCTTGAGCATATTGCCAGTGTGAAGACTGCGGTTGAAAGAGTGGTAAGGTGGGTAATGCCTGTGCCATGCTTTGGGAATACATACCATGTCCAATATATGTGGGTTGCACTCTTGCTTGAGAGTATGACTGATTATGAATAGGCACAAGGTAATTAATCTATGGTAGAGTATTCATCATAGGGAATTGCAATGGTAGGGTGGTTTGGCTATTTCCCAAAGGTGGCATGGAGAAATAGTTGGTAAGGGGTGGTAGTGAATAACAATGTGAAGTGGTAGATGAAAGTGTTTGAGGGGTGAACATGGCTGTAGTGCTAGGGGGTAGACTAGTGGTAGGTCCTTGTGCTATAGCAACATTCTAAGGTCCCAAAGGAAATGAGGCTAAAGAGCTTTGGCTAGCTACAAAGGGATTGATAGTGATTTTGGGTGGGATGGAAGATGAGGTATTTGACCCTAGTGGTGGTATTTGAGTAATAAATATACTAGGGGTGCTGTGAGGTGGAAGTGAAAAGGTAGTGTTGATGGATGTAAATGGAGGATTTGGTGGAGTAGGGAAATGAGTGGTTGAAGTAGAGGTAGATGATACACATGAGGTTGGTTGGGATGTAGTATGTACTAAGGGTTGAGTGAGGATGGGATGGGTGTTTTGTGGAATAGGAGCAGGCACCAGGGTTGAGGGTATATTTGAGTCTGTAGATTCTATCTAACGTGGTTGATATCCAGAGAAAGGATTGGTAAGGACAAATGACTCTGCAACTGGTGTTTGCCACCCAAATAGAGGGTGTGTAGGATCTGAAATTTTGATAGGTGGTAGACACCCAAATTCAAAGGAACCAACACTATCCCTTAAGAAATTTTCCATGATGGTTTCCTTGTTTTGGTCTATGATGGCATTAACAATAGTGGCATGACTAGGTTGATCCAAGAAAGCATCAATGTCTATGGAGGAACCTATCTCTTTGGGGATTTGTGGTGGTGGATCTGGTGGCATCATGGAAATGATGGGGTATGGCTAAGCTCGAGATGTGTTATTAGTATGACTAGGATCAATGTCCTTCTTCCTTGTGTTCCTACCAAGACGAGTGGTGGGTGGCATGAAAGGATGACTTTCCTAATGATGAAAATGTAAAGAGGGATGACGCTAAGTGTATATGATACTTTTAGGAATCTAGATGATATGGTGCTATGTGGAGGAGATTGTGTTTCCCTTAAGTGTGAACTTGAATATGTGGTAGCAATAGCAAACCCTAAGGTAGCCTTGTGACCATTGAAAAGACAAATGGGATCGAGTGTGTAGCCCAACCTTTTGCTTAAGGTGATGTGGGACACAAATGACAGTTTATCCTAAACAATGCTTAGTTTAAGGACAACTATGATGGTGAGATGGATGGAGATTTCTTTAAGGAGACAAAGCTTAATGAGGTGATGTGAAAATGTTTCTAAGTGTGGAGCAACTAATGGAGGATTCTATGGTTTAGTGATGCTTGATTTGGAGGATTGCTAAAAACCTAAGGTTTGATGACAAAAAGTGGAGGAGATGATTATACCAAATGTTTAGATGGGATGAAGAATTAACAGAGAGACTAAACCTACAAGGAGACAAGTGCATAAGTGTGTGTGGAAAAAGATGGACCTAATCAAAGTAGTTAACACAAGAGTTATTGATAAGGCTATGGTTGACACCTCGTTGGAGAGTTAGGTTTTGAATCTTGTAATCCCATTTGGTTTGTAATGCAACATCTACTTTGTCTTTCTTATTTTGGTCTAGCTTGGAAATCCTTGGGTTGGGGGTATGTTTTTGATGTTCAACTTCTATCTCTGTGTAAACTGGTATTTGTGGAAGTTTAGCCTTTTTGAACTTAGCCTTAGGTTGGCCTGACATGACATATTTCCAAGGGATTTTGATCAAAATTATGGGGTTTTGGAGGTAGTGACTACGCTAAGTATACCTTCTAGACCTTGGGTTGGAACACAAATCAATTAAGAAATAGGGATTCTTTTAGGATTAATTTGGCTAACTATATTCTAGTCAAGGAAAACAATGTGTCATTTTCAGTCAAGTAGATTGGTAGCAAAAAGGTATTTTGAAAAGAGAAACTTTTGGATCTTTTTAGAGAAAAAGAGGTTGGTTGGTAACTAGACTTTTGTGGGGTATTTTCTAGGTAATAAGTGTAGGCAAAAGGTAAACTAAAAGTACGGTGTTGCGAGTGGGCTTGCTAACAACTGTTTCTTGTATATTGAAGGTGAGGTCTCTCAAATATAAGATTTGTGATATTTTCAGTCAAGTAGGATAAATGGCAAAGTATTTTGAAAAACAACAAGACTTTGGGCCAACAAAGGATTTATAACTTTAGGTTTTGTTTAGTGATTCTTGTGTTTTTGAGGGAATAAGTCGATCATTTTGAGACAACTAGACAAATTGGACCAGCGAGACAAGCAGTTGTTGCGAATGGACTTGCTAACAACCATTGTTTTAAGATGACAAAGGTAAAACTTTCTTTCTTCTGATATGGGGATAAATGAGCAAACAATTTCTCAAAGGACAAAGTAACTTTGAGAAATACAAACAATTGATCTCTTTAGCAAAAGGATTTTTTTGATAGTAACCACTAAATTGTGTATGTTCAACAAATGTTTTCATAGGTCTTGAGCACAATTTAAGATAGTTCAAACACACACTTTATCCCTACAAGTTAGAATTTGATTGTCATATGCTATTCAACGACCCATAGCTTGATGTCTCCTGGTTCTAGTGCAATATTTCCCTCTAATTGAAGATGTGAGTCGATACAAGAGTCGATCGACAAAGGATACACATTAGAGAACCTTCAAGGCATGACAAATAGAAGTTCCCCTTCTGTAGGAACAATGACCCTTGGAGATGAAACCCAAGTGGCCTTATGCCTCTACCAGGGGAACACAATGGTGAGTAATCTTGAGGGATTCTATTTCCCTTGCATCATGAATAACATAAGATGAAAGAAAGTGAGATACTTTTAGACTAAGAGGGTTGTAAATGGGTCTATGGAGTCTCTGCAATGGTTGTTACTGGCTGTGATCCACTTAAGGGTCTATTCCAGACATGCTGAAATCATGGGAAAGTTTTCCCACCTCAGGCTACCCCCAGAAACATGCTGCCGAACTGAAGAGATGGAGCAAGAAGGTTTACACTTCCCCTCATTTATATACTGGCCAGACTATTTATCGATTTGAGCTTCTCACCAATGGGGACGTGCTGCCCAGAGGTGGATGAACTTGCTAGAAGCACTCTTAGGTTGTTGTGGTTGATCTTGCTAACAAATTTTGATACATGTGTCACATATTTTAATGGTCTTACTTTGCATGAAAAGAGAGAAGTCTAAGATGCCCTAAAATGCACAATCTCAAAACACACAAGACATGGGGTTCATTGCTATTTGGACACTTTTAGATTCTCTACAGTACAACTTGGAAGACACATGTGATTAGCATTCAAATGTTCATTCCAACTTGACAACATCACCAACAAAAGTAAAATCGAGTGAACAAAAGTAAATCACGCCTATGAAAGCTTTTAAAAAGGAGAGAATAAGAACATTTTCACTTTAGAGCATTCAAGATTGAATGAAGTTCATTTTAAGCACCAAAGTTGAAGTGTGTTGATTTGAAATGTTCTTTAATACCCAAAATCAAATGTTCATTGCATTAATTATTTTTAACCTTTAGCATCCAAGATTTGTGTTGATCATGCATTCCAATGAAAATGTTATATTTTAATCCATGGCATTCAAGATTTGATTTTAGCAACGTGCATTCAAAGACAAGTGTTTAAACATTCAAGTTCATTTTCTAAGAGCTTTAAACCATGTAAGGAGAACCTACAAGAAACATGGTTAGTGGTTTCATAGAAGTCTTCAATCGAAAATGCATGAGTTAGCAAATATCCTTGCAAAAATTACCAAAGTTCAGTCATTGATAGTGAGAATAAGTATCTAACAGGCTACAAAATATGATAAAAACCAATACCATCATGACGGGCTCAGAACCAACTTTTTGACGATATTTCATTTTCTGAAAACGGAGTCTGTATGCTCAAGTTATGAGCAAAACACCAAATGTTGCCTCTCCAGGCTTAAAAAGGCATGTAGAAATGATGTCGTGCTGACATCATCAGAGTGCAAGTTTAAATTTCATGGCCATATGGTTGTCATAGGCATAAAAAAAATGACCTGTTAACATGGCAGATCCAATGGGCATGGACTATGCATGATTAGATAGTGACTTAAAATGATGATGTTTTACTACAATGGCTAGAACCCAATGAATGAGTGCAACGGTGTTGGTGGTCTTCAAAGGCCGTGGGTTGTGACTAAGAATGGCATTGTGGTGGCTGCCAGGCCAATCTGGATGGGTCTGGATGGTATCTGTAAGAAATTTGAAAAAATTTTGGGGCCAAAATTTGTGCCACCCCAAAAAGACAAACATGTATTTTACACTTTTTTAAATTTTTTTAATTTTTTAAAACACGTATATATGAATATGCATATTTTTACCAAACTTTCACAAAAAAAAGCTGTACCCAAAAAAAATATTAAAGAAAATTAGAAGAAGAGAGAAGATGAGATTTTTTAATTTTTTTTTTTTTAATAAAAAAAAATAAATTTCACTTTGTGATTTGTAGGGGTCGCACCAGGCATGCCAAAATGTAGAACAAGATTTAGTGTGTAAAGAGCATTAATAATAAGGAAACCATTCACAAACTAAAACTATATTCACATATATGTTGGCTTTGGCTTGGGTCATAAATGTTGGAGGGTGAGGGGAGAATGAGATTATTGACTTTGGCTTGGGTTAGCAAGTCTTAACCCATGTTTATGATTGTGCACATGTTTAGAAGAGGATTAGGCTTGGATTAGAGGGGGATTAGGGGGTAAGTGGCTTAGATTTGATGGGATGGGTGGGTTAGGTGGCTAAATGAGGTTAGTATGTGTGAATGGGTTGGATTAGGGGTTAGGATAGGGTTTAGGGAGGCTCTTAGGATTTTAGATATTTTATTAATGATTTATTTAATAAAATGGGGATATAGAATTAAATTGAACAGATTTGAGGATTTATTCAATTTAATAGAGGAATAGGGATTTAATTGATAAATTGATTTTGGGTGATCTTTTAATTTTATCAATTGGATTATAGTTAATTAAATTAACTAATTAACTAGGGGATGACAATATATTAATTAAATATTAAATACTTAATTAATGATGCCTTAGGAGATGACTAAATAAGATTACTTAAGTGATGTAATCAGATTTAGGTGTCTACACCTAACGCTAGTTTACTTTTCATATGTTATTGCCAAATTATTTTAGGCTTTTTTTATGGTTATGTTTTATGATTAGTGGTACTTCGTTACTTGATTTGATTGGATGTTATTTCATACTCAATTGATCTATTTGATGAGCTACTTGATACTCGATTATTTCATGTGTTCATGATTATTCTTTTGATGATGATGCTTGTATTGTTGATTTTAGTTATTTTATGATGATACTTAGATGGATGATTTATATGAAGCTTCTATGGATACTTACCCCATACTTGCATCTATATGGTGTACATGTATGTTTACTTTATGTTTGACTTTTTTGATGTTGTGTTAATTTTATATTGGTTTTGACATATGAGTGACAATACACTTAAGTCATTTACTAGATAGAACTTAGTTTATGCCAAACAAGTAATGTATGCCAAGCATAAGTTGTTAGATAGTGTATGCTAAGTGAGATATACAAAATGTGCCAAGTAAGTAGTAAGTGCTGAGTCACTCAAGTGTCAAGTAGACAGTTGATGTTGAGTGATTTAGATGTCGAGTGATGAATGGATGTCGATTTATTCAACGGTCAAGTTACATCATTAAACATACAATGAATGTCAAACATCACATTATTCAAGTGCTTAGTATAATAGTTATGGACATAGTATTTTTGTAATGGCACAAACTTCTATGTAAACAATTTTTTAGCCAACTTGATGATTGTTTTGGGATTCTAGATGAAAAGAATGAATCTATGTTGAGGATCCCTATGCAATACATGCAACCAATCAGTTAAAGGGATGGTTTAAGTTGAAAAATAGATGAATCACAATCGTTGACTTATACCTAACACTAAGTCACCTAGGTCTTCTTAAGGAAGGAAACCCCTAAAATATTGTTTGTGTGGAGAGAGAAGTTTGCATGTGCAAATAGAGCATTCATGATGGCTAAGGAGTTTTGAATTGAGATATACATTGTAGAATCAATTAGAGGAGAATAGAGGAAAGAAGTTAGAGGACAAAAGTGATACATATGACCATAGAGGATAAAAGATACATGCAAAGAGGTGATTTGTTATCTAGCAACATTGTGTTAACCGAACGATCATTACTGAGATATTCTAACATTTGAATTAGTTAAATATCTTAATAGAGTAGTCCTAACAAGCTATTATAAATCCTTTAATAGGGTTCTTACTTCATGGTAAGTTTAAGTCCTTTAATTAGGCACATTATAATAGGGTGTTGAAATCTTTTAGTAGGGTAAGATCTAACAATCTGGTAAGCCTTTAACAGGGAAAAATTTTCATAGAGTAGATCATAGTTTATGATCGACCATTGTAACCTTCATTAGATACACTTTAAAACTATAGTAGTGAAGATTTGTGGGTGTCATCCGGACCCCAAGTTTTTCTTCTCATTGGAGGGTCTCTAGGTAACCAAATATCTTGTGCTATATACATGTTGAATGTTATCTACTTTCATGCTATGGATGATTATGTTTAGCTATCTATTTTAAATTAAATGCAAATTGTGAGATGAAAATGTGGTGAATAATTTTATGGTTAAATTTTTGAAGGACTAATTCAATCCCCCCCCCAATAGAGTTTACTTTCCCTATTTTATTTCCAACAATTGGTATCAAAGAATTGGCTATCTAAAAAGGAAAGCTTTGCAACTTTGAGGAAAGATCTTGAAGATGGAAGTCTTAAGTTGGGAGAGGTTATTGATAACTAGAAGGTTGAAATACAACTTGCCCTACCTTAGTTGAATGAAGAAAGAGACGAGTTAAAGCACTCATTAAAGAGAAGGAAAGAGATAAATATTGAGGAGAATGACACACATTACCAAGACATTGGTACTACTAAATTGTTTGTAGATGGAAACTTAAGTGAATTTGATGCAGAATTTGTAGATCTAATGGAAAAGAATGGAACCCTAACTAAAGAAGTTAGAAATCTTAAGATAGAACAAGAAGTCCAATTAGTACTGTTATGTGAGGTGAACAAGTAGAAAAAGAAAGATGAGGAAGAAAAATTCATGATTGAAGATGACAAAAGGATACTAACCAACATACTAGAAGAGAAGATATTAGAGGTAAATAGGATTACTCACATGCAACTAGAAACAATGAATCAAATGATGATTACCAATCATGAATTGAATAGAAAGGATAGTAAGATCACAACCCTAAAATTATAGAATGAACAACTAAGAAATGATCTAAGAAGAGAGAAAGATTTTGTTGAAAGTTTCAACAAACCTAGTAAATCCATCAAGTACTTTGAGAAGTTGATGAGATCCCTAAGATCTAATGATGATACTATTGGATTGGATACACCAACATTGAAGAAAGAGAATCATCTAAGAGTGGTGAAAAAAGAAGCAACAATGGTAAGAACTACAAACCTACTTGTCATAATTGTGGAAATTAAGGTCATACAAAAAATGTTTGTAGGAGCAACAATGCAAATCAGAAACCTAAGAAGAAATACATGGGTAACTATCATAAGTCCAAAAAGCATGGACATCAGGCACATGAATGTGAGACCAAGACTATAAGTACACAAATATTTGAAGGTTATTACTATAACTATAAGAAGTATGGACATAGAGCATATGAGTGTAGATCCAAGCCTAATTGGTCAACAAACAAGTAGGAAAAGGTACAAAAAAATGGAAAACCCTACAATTGGGATTATAATACAAGTTATAATTGTCACTATTGTCAAGAGTATGGACATGTTGCTAAAAATTGCATTAGAACACATTTTAGAAGTGACTATAGTAGATGGTTGAGTCAAACTACATGCTTCAACTATTTGAAGAATGGTCACATTAGCATAAATTGTCCAACAAGATCAAAAGCAACTAGCAGTGAATTCAATAAAGGAAAAAGGAAAGGTTGATGTTAAAGAAGTCAAAGTGAAAATGAACAAGATATGGAAGAAAAAGGAACAAATTTGCACATCAAGTTCAGATGGGATCACTTTATCCAATGGATCAAGTGATCACATCACCCCTAACTAGGAAATCAAGAAGTATGTGTGGGAATGATATTCTAAAGCTCAATTATACATTAGTTCCAAGGATTTAGTTCTAAAAAGATCATTTATACATGAAGTAAGATGTAAAGTATTGGTTATAACTTAGAAGAAATCTATAAGTTTTCCTATTGCTGTCATGCATGGAAAGTTTCATTATTGTTTCCGAATGAAAATATAGTTGATGTTGAGCTAAAGAAGGTGATAGTGTTCACTAAGCTTGTTGTGGTTTTCAATCATGATAGAAATTACATGGAAGATGAGAAAGTTAGAATTACTATTAGAGTTGAGCTTACTGTTGTGTAAGCACTAAGTATTTATTGTGAAGTTTCAAGGGCTATATGTTTTTATTTGACTCATTTGAAATCAATAAAGATTGAAGAGAGCATGAAGAGAATAAGGAAAACTAGAGAAATTGGTTCAAGTGTTTGCATACTATATTTAATTACTACTCGCCACCAAAAATTAGATTTTTGAAGGTATTTATCATGTGCTAAGCTACACTATTTGAATTTATGTAAACCCTAGATAGTTATAATGGTAGACCTAGCTCTTCTACTATTGTGGTCAAGGAAGGAGAAGAAGTTTTAAATGTACAATGAATTAGTAATGAAATTAAGCAACCGCATTTTTGGGTAATTCCTAATATTGCATACAAAGGAGACCCATCTAGTGCATTATCTATGATACCACCACAAGCTTTAATCATACAAGATGTAAGGTGGTTCTACACTTGTAAGGTAGGAGATCTGGGAGACATGGAAATTAGAGACTTTTATGGAAAATTCTATGAAAATTGTAGAGAGAAAAGGGTTAACCCATGCCCTAGATTTTCCAACCGTATTCAAGATAGAGTGAGTTAAGATAGTTTTAAGGAAAATACATGAAAAATCTGTATGGTTAGAGAATGGCCCTATCAAGATCATAAAGAATATTATTCAAAGAGTAATAGAGTATCCTACCCTAGAAAGAAAAAATACTATGAGGATTGATGCAAAAGAGGAAATTTAAAAGAATATAGCGGTAGTATGGAACAAGAGAGGGATGACCATAAACACAATCATTAATCCCATGATTGCATTTGTAGTAGGTGTGATTGCACATAAGTTCTTTCAATCTAGTAGATTGAATAGTGTACCATGTATAATTGTGGATTTAGGCTATAAGATAGTAAAGAAGGACCATTCTTGTGACTTGCTGAGTTACAATTCCAACAATTATCAAAAAACTTGGGAGCCAGAAGAAAGACAAAAAGTGCATGATGCAAATTTGGTTCAATACTTGCTTGTATATTTATCTATGTGCAAAACACTTTTCCCTCATATGGAAAAGTTTCTTGGAATACTAATAGGTTTGTTGTAGTGTAGATTAGAGAATAACTTGGAGATAATTTTGAGAGCATAATGACAAGTTATTTTGAAGACTTCAAGAAGTCAATGAGACAAAGATTGAGAATACACGTGTCAGTAGTAGAGAAGCATTTCAATGATTTTTTTTTTTAGTTGATGTTTATTTTACTAATGTTCAAGCTATTGTTCCAAGTTTTAGATGGCTTAGGCCATTGCCTTATGAAATTAATGTGGATGAGGCAACTATAGCCATTGTTTCTTTACTAGCAGAGGAAGTAGATAAGAAGGCTACTGCATTTGGAAACTATGATGTAGCCAAGTCTAAAATATGAATGGGCTTGAAGACAATTTCTGTGATGAGGAAGAAGAACAAAATTGTGAAAAAGTTGAAGGAACAATTTAGTGAAGTTGCAGAAGGAGATGAAGAAGAAGAGGATGATGAAGAAGATAAACTTGTCCAAGAACCACTTGCTCTCACACAAGGTCAAGGTAAGGACCAAGGTAAAGAAGAAGCATAATTTGATGAAGGTACTAAGGGAGAAGAAGCCAATGAAGCACCCATTTCTAGAAAAGAGAAAAAGAGAAAAGAAAAGAAGCTAGCAGTAGAAAACCCAAGAAAGTTCTAAAACCTTCACAATAAAAGCCTATAGTTCCTATCACTAGGGATAGCACAAGAGCTACTAGTAAGAAGACTCATGAAGTTGAGAAGACTAAAGGAAAGAGAGCTAGTACAGATACCAGGGAAGATAAACTTGAGTAGAGGAAAAGGAGGAAATATATAGCTCTAGATAAATCAAATGAGGAAAGGACTGAGTTAGATAATAATGGGCTATTGAAAGTGGTATGTTACAGTCCCTCTTCTAATTTGGACAACTTGTGTGATAATATCAAGAACAATGTTGATTTATCAGGGTTCACACATGTTGAATTTTATAAATTTGGGAAGATAGAAATGAATAAAGTAGAAGAATCTGTGTATGCCATAATGGAAACTTTTACAAAAACTCCAATTGAGATTTCCAACTCTTTACCGAAAAGTCTATATGATAGAGTTGAGCAAAGGTGGCAATACAATCTCTCAACTAAAAGGAATATCAAAGAGACTACTCTAGCAAGAGTGATGCTAGAGTTAAACAAGTCTACAATGACAAAGGCCATTAATAAGTATAAGGGAAGATTTGCTCCAAAATAAAAATCCTTTAACATTTTATAGAATAATATTGAAGATGTGGTCCAAAAGGCCACCCAACTATGGAAAGTGATATATGGGGTGATAACAAAAGAGTCAAACAAATAGACACTTATGGAAGTAGGTGAAGACAAAGTAGAACAAGAGGTAGTTGAGATAACAAAGGATGAATCTATCAAGGAAGGACATGAGGAAGGTACTATGAAAGAAGTAGATATAGAGGCTATAGCTAAGGAAGAGAAACAACAAGATTAGAATGTACTAAAGGTTCTTATGCTGAGTGTGAGTCCCCCTCATGTGGAAAAAGTGGATCAACATGCAAAAATAGTAAAGATAAAGGATGTATCTGAAAACACAACTCAAAACATAAATCCCTTAATAGAGGAGGATATGTAGAAGATAGTGATTGACTCCACCACTAAGGCAAATCTATGCAACCATCCTGTATTGGTGAGTGGATGAGATTGAGAAGGTAGAATTGGCATCTTTAGGGGAGAAAACTCAAGAATTATCCATTGCCCCTCCTCAATCTATAAAAGTGCTACCTACAATGCTTATTGTAGTGCATCAAAGGAAAGACCTAGTGACATCACATTTTAGCACATTAGTGCAAAAAATTTTACAACAAGAAGTTTCAATAGTTGGGAAAGATGGGAAACTAGTCCAATATGTCAAGAAGCCAATCCCACATCTACAACATAAGCACAAGGTGAAACAAAGATCACAAAAAAGGAGAAGGATAGGACTAAAGATTCAGTCTTGACTATGAAACTAAAAGTACAAATAGTAATTTAGACACTAGTCACCCTACCAAATACTACTACTCCTATTCCTAGTCAAGCACTTCATAAGCCGAGTGTAGAAGCTAGATCATTGTAGTCATCTATGCCTATTCCTAGTACATCTAAGGTTGATGAGGTTACATCTTATGGTGATATCAACATAGATGAGGTGATTGAACTTCCAAAGTTTGATCTTACATCAATCACCATAGAGAAAATGAGCATATTGTAGGATGCTCTATCTAAAAAGAAACACAAAGAACTACTTAGAAGAGAGCATAGGTAGAAACAAGAATTGCATGACATCAAAGACATATTCCTTGATGCATTCAACCTACCTAAATTTAATGAATAAAAGCCAATCATTAAGTAGTTGGAAAACATTGTGGAGAAGACAAATGATGAAGACCTGGACATAAATCTCAAATTACTAGAATGGTCTAAGAATAAATTTCAAGCCAAGGTAAATGAAAAGATATCTATGTTGGAAATATTCAAGACTATGCTAGGTTATTGAGAGGGGAGGGGTGAATCAGTAACCTCAAAAAATTATCAAATATAGATCTTAATTGCAATAATCCAATTATCAATTAGTTCATCAAATCTGATCTACTTGCATGCAAGAGAAGCTAAAAACATAAAACATTCAAGACATTTGAACACAATGATTTGGTGACCCAGAAACCTTCCAAATAGAAAGTAAAACTGGGTTGGGGATGATACCCATGCAACTTCAATACTATTGCACAATAGCACAAAGTTGGCTGATTAAGGCTTACATTGATCACTTTTGATGATCTTCCCTATTATGAGCAATTAGAACTGCTAGGTCCACCTTGTTAGAGTTTTACAAACACACAATGAAGTATGCACTCGGTAAAGAGATTTTAGAAAAGATTGTTAAGTCTACCTTGTTAAAGGATTTGGACTGGTTCACCTATTAGGATGAAAAAGTAGATCTCTAACTTACAACTAAATTGTTGATAGAGATTCCTTGAATTATTGATCACCTTTATGTGATAGATATGTCTTTGCTACTTCTTTACTGATATGGCCTTACAATACACTTTGTCTGTTGCTGATTCACATTCGCATTCTTACTTACATTATTCATGAATTACACCTTATGTCACCCTTGGATATGATAAAATACATTACATATATATATCAATCCAATTTACATAATTACAAAGGTAGCCATCACACAAGTTAATACCAATATTACAAAGTCGGCCCATATGTAGATACTCGGGTTCTGAAGATTGACTTGGTCAATTTCTGATACACATCATCCACTATCAATACTCAGCATCATCATGCACTCGATAGAAGGAGAAGCTCAATCCATACTAATCATTTCAATGTAGTCTTGAACTCGGTCTACACTGGTGACTCGGTAGATACTGTGTAACTCAGCACAAACTAGATTACTTGTTTACTATGACTGCACTCGGTAAACACTAACCATCATACAACTTTGTTAACACTAACTTCACTTTACATGAACTGCTAGCTTGGTAGAAACTAAAAAGCTCAGTAACCACTAAAATTCTAAGGTTGAACTGCTAGACTTTACAATGACTCGGTAACCACTGGAATGCTCAGTAGGAACTGTAGTGCTCAGTAGCTACTGAATTACATGGAAAACACAATAGACTATTCAATGAGCTCGGTAGCCATACAAAATCTAAATAAGTGTTGTCACTAATAAAAAACTTGACTGAATGTCAAAAATCTGCCCCTTTGGCATTAGTGACAAAAACACTTATCAGTCAAAACTTATATACATCATAATATGATACTAGCTTGGTATGACATACTGTTTTTGAGATTTTTCAAAATTTGTCTTTGTAATTATATACAAAATACCATATCTAAAAATTCTCTATTATATACACTCTTTCCCTTTGCATGATTCTCCCGCATACAATATACATAGAATAATAAGTGTATCTCCCCATATATAGCATACTAAGTGTCTCTCCCCCTTTTTGACAATAATGCCAAAGATTTATTCAAAACTTATTTACATGGAGATACCAAAATGAGAAAGAAAATCATAATGTACCTTAAGAATAAGTGATAATGTCTTAAATCCTAGTTTTCTTGCAAAACTTTGCATGTATATAAAACAACTTGTACTTTTGCAGATAACTGTATCATGTGATCTACAATGGAGAAGTTTTTGTCATTGATCAATGTTTTTGAATAAACAATATGTTTCTGCATTGAATCCATGATGGGAAGGATCATATTCTGAATATCTATCAGTGTAGATTAGATCCTTTCTTCTTATCCCAACAACTCTACCTACATATCTAACAAGAATCTGATCTTCATATGATGTGCAGAGCTTGAATTAGAGTCAAGTTGTAACTACAATGCACTAGCCTTTAGATCTTCATCAATCTTTGTCAGTTTTCTCTTTATCTCCTTTGTGAACTCAGTAACATCACACAACTTTCTAAAAATTGATGTTACATTTGTGCAAGAGGTTTCAAGATTGGTCAAAATCGAGGAAAGCTCTACTTGTTAGATAGTAATTTGTTGAACAATGTGCTCAAGCACTTTATTATCAAATTTCTTTTTTTCCTTCTCAATCAACTTATCCTGACCAATAATGTCCTCAGTAAAATTTTAGACTACCTCTTCTAGTTGCAACAAAATGTGTTGAGAAGTATCGGCCTCAATACCTATAGCCTCAGATAGGATATTCTTGGCATCATCTGTGATTTTATATTCTCTATCTCTCTGTTCTCTAAGTTTCTATTTTTTTCCCTTCTTTTGGAGGAGTTCACCAACTATGTGCATTTGATCTACAGAAAGATTTTAAATGCCCCATTTGGGAATTTCAATCTCCTCATCTAGGTCTATATCCTCCTTTATCTCCTTTCCTTTGCTCAAAAATCTTGTACTCGGTTGAGCCTTAGGTTCAATTGTCCTTGTACTTAATGCCTTTGAATATGGGATGGAAACAATAGTAGAAATAGTAGGACTAAAAGAGAAAATTGGTACAGTACTAACTAATGGAATACTAACTGGTATGCTTGAAGAATCTAAAACTGAAGTAATTACAAAAGTATCCAAAATTGTAGTATTTACTACTAATGAGCACAAAATTTTAGAACACAATGTATCCATTGTTGATGATGCTAACTTGGTAGTTGAAGAAGAGGGATGTTGTAGCTCAATAGATGAAGTGGTAGATACTTCTATCAATGATGTGCTGAGATGTGAGGGAGCGAAGAGTGATTGGACATTTGATGTGTTAGTGGTTCTCATAATCAAACTTGTTGAAGCTATCTCTAAGCTTGATGTTGTTGTTGTTTTAGCTAAAGAGAGGAAGCGAGGCAATGCCAGCCACAACTATCTTGATTGGGTCAGTCTCCTCATCATCTTCCTTTGCTTCCTTTATAGCTTCTTCCTCTTTCTCTTTTTCATCATCCTTCATAAGTTCTTGATAGTCAACCATGACAAATTGGGTTGAATCTTCATCATTATCTTCATCTTTGTCACTGTCATCATCATCATCTTTGATCTCCACTAGTTGCTCACTTGGTTTGTGAAGATGAAACACATTTCTCCATGTGTTTGTGGCATTCCTTATGACTTACTCTATGTCCTTCATTAGAACTAAACAAGTATTGAACTTAAGTGGCATCTTTTTCTCATTGTCTTTCAATGCCTTGTTCACCTCTACATCTATCAAGGTGGGTACCAACTGTCTTAAGGTTTGTGCAAAAATATCTTTGATAGTTTGCTTGGTATTATCCCATCTTATCTTGATTTTCTCTAGCAAAACACAAGGGATCTGTGATGCTAGTTGGTCTAGGGAGTATTTCCATTGGCCCATTTTGTCTATGACCAGGTCTTCAACATCTTTCTACTCTGTCGGAGTCCTGGATTCATATTTGAGAGCTTTGAAGTTATGTACACCTACTCCTTCTCTTAATACCTTAAGTCTTTCTTGAAATGTAGAAGGATGTTGGTTAAATATAACATCACCACCTTCCTTATCTTCCTTCTTCCTTGATCTTCTAGTGAACATTGCAGTGGATGGCTTAGGTGGCTTGGTGATAATTACCTTGCCTTTCTTCTTCACTAGTTCTTCTTCCTTTTCAGATTACTCTTCATCCTCTGCTTCTTCAAAATCTTCTCCTTTTCCCTGGTTAACATAAGAGCTGTGCTTGCTTTTAGTTTGGCTATCCTCCTCTTTCCTTTGTTAACCACTTGTGGAAGCTTGAATTCAAGCTCTATCCTCAATAATGTCTTTGGTTTCATCAATGTTTAACTCATAGGAAAGAGGCTTTACCCATACAACATTAGGTTTCACTACCTAAATGTAGACTTGCTCACTGTCTACCATGAAATAGACATCATCTTTGTAGTCTTCAATCAATTTCATGGGTATCTTAAATCTATTATTCATTTTCTCCTTTAAGACATCAAAATAGTTATCCATTGTGCTAACAAAATTCTCTCCCATTTGAGAAATATATTCATTAATCTAATATAACACTGGCACATCCTTTCTCCATACTACCATGTCTTTTGAAGGAAAAAACTTTTGAACATAGAAAAATAAAAAAGTTAATAGAGAATCAAATTTTTAAGGGTTGTTCCTGGAAGTCCTAATACTTTCCATTTTTTTGTTGAGTTATTTCAATAATAGACCTGCAAGATCATATGACAAATTGTTCTTCACAACCTTATATGCCAAGTCAATAGATTCACATGACACACTATTGAGATGGCTTGAACTGTAAATCTTGTGAGCTATCACATGAATGCCAAATTTTAGTTTTGCATCAGTTACACTACTAATCTTCATTCCTCTGTCATCCCACTCAGCTAGGGTTTTTCGTTTCCAACTCCAACCAACCTAGGGTTTTGGTCACTTTGGCCTTGGTGAACATGGGAAGACCAGTAATGTGATGAATCATCTTTTTGGTGATCACAACTAGTTTCTCAAGCCATAACTGACCATTATGAACTCAGCTTAGGATGTATCTAATCGACTTGATTTGAAAACTTTAGGGCAGGTGGGGAATGTGGGTCAAACCCTTGTCTTCCAAATGTTTATGCTCAAGTTTGAGAATCCCATTAACACATAGTTCACCTAGGGCATCATCCATTTCTAGGGTTCCAATTTCTTGAATAGCATACTTGAAATGAGTTAGGATGTCATTAATGAGAAGTACCTTAGGAGGAATTTCTGATTGCACTCCACTTGGGTCGAGAGTTTCAGCAATCACGGGCACTAGTTTAAAATTAGGTGCTTTCCATTCTACTCCTCAGACCAACATTTTTGCAAATTTCGCTAGAAGTTGCTTGATCACTTTGCACTTCGCTTCTTCATAAAGGCACTTATATTTCTCGATGAAAATGAATTTGATTTCCTACATTTTTAAAAAAGTTCACCATTAATGCTTGGTACGAAGGTAGCTATGATGACATTCTGCTTGACAGGATGTCATCCACTATCTGCTTGGTAAAGCTTCGTGACTTAGTAACCAAACATGTCCTTGTTACTCCCAACTTTTCTCGGTAGAGTCCATGACCCAACCTTGCTCGATAGAGAAGACAAATTGATGATAACTAATACCGATCACTCTTGATGATCCTTTTGTATCTTGAATACTAATTTGGATCTTTGCTTCCTTTGAACTGGAACTATTTGGATTTGATCTTGTCAACGTAATTCTAGTTGTTCCTTGAAAAATTAGTTGGAAATGGTGGAGTCACCCACTTCCTAAGTGACATGACCCTCATTGCTTGGACTATCATGCTCAGTAGATTTAGGAATCCATTGCCATCTCATCTACTTTTTGATGTTGTCTACTTTTTTGTTCTTTTGGTCTTCAATTCTACTTGTATTCATGCAATTCTTGGCAAGATGACCAAGTTTGGTACAAGTGAAACATCTTATGGTGGTATCTTTCCTTCTCATGTGATGTTTAACACAATTCATGCCAATGTGTCCAAATTCTCCATAGTAATGACATCTACACCAAGTGTTGTAGTCCCAACCAAATATTGCTTTCACAATTTTCTTTTCTGGATTGATTGACTTAGATCTACATTCAAATGCCTTGTGACCTTGTTTCTTGCATTTGTGACACTTGTCCTCAAATTTTGGTTTCTATTTGCATTCATTATCTGTATGACCATGTTGACTACAATTGTAGCATTTTCCATTGAATTTTTCTTTTCCATTACTCCAACATTTGTTTGACGTATGACCTATCTTACTAGAGTGATTGCAAGTATGTTTTTGATTCTTTTAGGAACCTTGTTTGGATGATTCACCCTCTTTTGTGTATCTAATTCCTGCTTTACCCTTTTTCCTATAGATATTTTCTTCATTCAATTGATTCAATTGATCCATGTATACTTGGGATCTCATTATTCTTTCATTGAGTTGCTTTTTAGAATTCAAATCATTCCTCAATCTTTCATTGATTTCTCTTTAAGAGTTTAGATCATTTCTTATCCTTTCATTTTTAGATCTCAAGCTCATGATTTCTTCATTTGCATTGGAAAGTTGATCAGTAAGGTCTGCTTGCTAAAGGGATTGATTTTGAATTTTATTGTTCCTTCCATCCAATTCTTCTTTTGTCTTGTTTCTCTATTCCAAGATTTCACATAATCTTATTGACTGAATTTCTTGCTCACTTTTTAATTTCCTTACCTCTTCTTGTAGAGAACCATTCTTTTCTAGGAGTTCTTTGATTGCATCATTTGCTTCATTTGGGCTACTTGAAGGGAAAAAATCTTCAATTCTTTCTTCAATATACTGATGATCATTCATCTAATTTTCAAGTTCCTTCCTTCTTTTTGAAGATTGGGAAAGATTCTCCTTTGCTTTCTTGAGTTGGGCAATGGCCATTTCTAGATCTAGCTTTTCATTGTCAATGGCTTTGTCAAGTCTAAATATCTCCATTGTCCTTTGCTCTTTGCTCAAGCTATCAAAATTTGTCCTAAGAACCACATTTCTCTAATACCAATTGTTGGAAATATTCAAGACTATGCTAGGTTATTGAGAGGGGAGGGGTGAATTAGTTGGCTCAAAACTTTATCAAATATAGATCTTAATTGCAATAATCCAATTATCAATTAGTTCATCAAATCTAATCTACTTGCATGCAATAGAAGCTGAAAACATAAAACATTCAAGACATTTTAACACAATGATTTGGTGACCCAAAAACCCTCCACATAGAAAGTAAAGCTGGGGTGGGGACGATATCAACAAAAATTCAATACTATGACATAAAGTTGGTTGGTTAAGGCTTATATTGATCACTTTTGATGATCTGCCCTGTTAGGAGCAATTAGGATTGCTAGGTCCACCTTGTTAGAGGTTTTACAAAAACACAATGAAGTATGCACTCAGTAAAGAGATTTTAGAAAAGAGTGTCAAGTCTACCTTGTTAAAGGATATGGACTAGTTCGCCTAGACTAAATGTCAACAATCTAGTGCCATTGCACTAAACCAGGTTGAGTTAGAAACCAAAATTGATGGTTTAAAGAAGGTCTTGGAAATTTTTTTCTCTCTTTACACCAAGTTGTGTGATGTACACCTATTTACACAAGAAGTGCAGAGACACATTGATCACCTGGAGGGAGATTCAAAGTCAATAGGTAAAATCCTACAACAATCTCCTAGTCAAAGTCAGTCTTATTTGAGAAATTTGAAGCATTACAAGCTCAAGATTCCAACACTTGGGCTACACTAATCAACATCTAGTCTATGTTGACCCCTTACATGGAGGTATTACACAAGGAAGTACCCTTTGCAAAAACATTAATGAAGAAAAATCCCCATCTTTCTACTCATGAAGGCCTAGTTAACCTTGTTATTGAGTTAGATATTCAAATCAAATCTCTACAAGTAGTATGTGACAACTAGGATGCAACTCCAAAGGTTATAAGGAGGTCCATAAATCATTCTTGGACAAACACACTATTCATGTACCACCCATGACATAAGTGTCAAAAAGGGGGAGAATGAATTTTAAAAAAGACAATAGGGGAGATTGAATAAGTTTCAGGGGAGACCAAACTAAGGCGAAGTCAGTATAGAAATAGAGCACAATAATACAATAGATTTACTCAGTAGGAGTATTTAGATTCATAAAAGAATAATCAACATAGGGGGAGTTATAAAATTTTGAGGTATGACTAATAAGTCATAAGTTTTGCAAAATTTTGAAGTTTTGAAATTTTGTATGTAAACCAAATACTAAATAGAGAATATTTGAGTTATGGTCATAAGTTAAGGTTATTCATGCATGACCAAGTGTTTTGCCACTCATGTCAAAGGGGGAGATTGTTAATCTCAGATTGGTTTTGACATATGAGTGACAAAACACTTAAATCATTTACTAGATAGAAGTTTGTTCATGCCAAAGAAGTAATGCATGTCAAGCATTAGTTGTTAGATAGTGTATGACAAGCGAGATATACAATATGTACCAAGTAGTAACTATCAAGTCACTGAAGTGTCGAAGAGATAGTTGATGCTGAGTGATCAATGAATTTTGAGTCATTTAGAGGTTAAGTTACATCATTGAAGATATACTAGATGTCGAGCATTAGAGACTTCAAATGCCAAGTAAAATAGTTTTGGACATAGTTGTTTGTAATGGCACAAACTTCTATGTAAACCATTTTTTAGTAGAATTAAGGAATGTTTTGTGATTCTAGATGATAAGAACGAATCTATGTTGAGGATCCCTATGTAGTACATGTAGCCAATCAATTAAAGGGATAGTTTAAGTGACAAAATAGATGAATCACAGTCATTGATTCATACCTAACCCTAAGTCGCCTAGGTTTTTTTAAGGAAGGCAAACCCTAAAACATTGTATTTATAGAGAGAGAAGTTTTCATCTGAAAATAGAACATTTATGGTGGCTAAGGAATTGTTAATTGAGATATACATAGCATAATCAATTAGATGAGAACAAGGGAAAGAAGTTAGAGGACAGAAGGGATACATCTGATCAGAGAGCATCAAAGATACATGTAAAGAGGTGATCTATTATCTAGCAACAAAGTGATAACTGAAGGATCATTGTTGAGACATTCTAATAGGTGAATCAGTTAAATCTCTTACTAGAGTAGTCCTAACAGGCTATTGTAAATCCTTTAACAGGGTTCTTACTTCATTGTAAGTTTAAGTACTTTAATTAGGCACACTTCTAACAGGGTGTTGAAATCCTTTAATAGGTAAGATCTAAAAATCTTGTAATCCTTTAATACGGTGGGCTTTTCACAAGGTAGATCACATAGTTTATGATCAAACATTGTAACCCTCATTGGATACACTTTATAACTGCAGTAGTGAAGACTTGTGATTGTCATTCCCACCCAGTTTTACCTTCTCATTGCAGGGTTTCTAGGTAACCAAATATCTTGTGTCATATATATGTTGAATGTTATTTGGTTTCATGCTATGGATGAATTTCTTTAGCTAGATATTTCACTTTACATACAAATTATGAGATGGATGTGTGGTGAATGATGTTATGGTTGAATTTTTACCTTCTCATTGCAGGGTTTCTAGGTAACCAAATATCTTGTGTCATATATATGTTGAATTTTATTTGGTTTCATGCTATGGATGAATTTGTTTAGCTAAATATTTCACTTTACATACAAATTATGAGCTGGATGTGTGGTGAATGATGTTATGGTTAAATTTTTGAAGGATTGATTCACCCTCCCCCTCTCAAAGTTTACTTTCCCTATTTGATTTCCAACATGTGGTTGAATGAGGGAGTTGTAGTCACCTGCTAGTCAGGATCTACAAGATGCACTACTCTCCCACCATTGCCTATTTAGTTTAGATTTATATGTAGATGTACATGCTTGAATTTTATGTGGATTGTGAGTACCAGGCATCAACTTCTCTAAATTTCCAATATGAGTGCGACCTATCATAGTATCTCAATGGTAAAAGAGGGGAGATAATTTTTGAGTCCAAATCCTAACCCTAAGCCAATTGTCCTAGAAAATGCGATAAGTATTTGAGTTATTTACTGTTGTCACTTAGGTTTGCACCCTTGTCCAAGGCCTATGCGTGAGGACAACCTAGTGAAACATGGAAACAACCTCCAAGCTGTGGGACTTGAACTATGAGGTTGAGTCTTCGGAGAAGGTCAGCTTCCTCTTACTATCAGGGCGCACCTAACTACTCTCAGAAGGAAAAGGGGAAGAAGGAGATGCAGAAAACAACTCTACCCTACCTAAACTACAGAGGTGATACACCAAAATAGAGTGTTCAAATCCATTTCTGCCCATATATGCACTACTGAACCAGAATGAAACTAAGGATATACACATACAGACTTGTTTTGATCTAATAACCACATGCAGATCAGGAAACCAAACTGAATAACATGAGGAAGGAGGAATCTCACTTATATATTATCGAGTAGGCAAAAATAGATACAATATGCAGGCTACAGATCTCACAATACACCAATGAGAGGAAAAAGGGATGCACATACACATTAATGGCTGAAGGGGATAAAGAAGGAAGTCATACAATTCAGAGGCACAAGGAATTTTACACTAAGAATTCCAAAACAATTGTAGAGAAATTAGAAAGAGTCGACCTTAAGAAAAAATCACAAAACTGCCTTTATAGTTCAAGCATAACTGAGGAAACTGGCTCTACATTAACTGCTCAACCACTGCCATCAAGCTCCCGAAAATATTTGATCAAAGATCACACTCGAGCATGGTTCTAAAGTACAAAATCAGATATTCAACTGAAGGAATGCCTCGAGTAGACAGAAGCAACACCAATGAATGATCCTAACATAGTAGATAGATCGACTGGATGGATGGAGTGTCTTTCTACATCTAGTATTCATTCTGAGTTGGTGGCAATTAATCACACGATTAGATCGCAAGATAAAATCGATCACCTTCACCCCTTAGGTTCATGAATTAGCGGGGGTTAAAAAGTCAACTCAACTCTATACGCCAGCTGGGCCACGCGGGCCAATCATCTTTCTTTATTCTTCCACTTGGGGAGTCCTTCCACGGTTGACCGCCTTTATTTAACTAACCGCACCACCTTCGAACTGTTATTACTAACTATGACCGTCAGCCATTAACTGTCAATAGCCAACCCTGGTCTGCCAGTGAGATACATGTCGAGAAATCGCTATGTCACCATGATAATTCTCGTGTAGCTCTTCTATAGCGCTATGGTGCCTGCCGTCGATCTAACTTAATCCGACAATCATGAAGACTCGTCATACTCCGCGCTATCCTTACCTCAGGCCCATCATATCTGGCACCACCTTAGGAGAACGTACTATGCCCAAATGACACCTGGCAATACTTGCCTGACACACCCTAGTGAGACCTGGCCCCGCTGACATGTGGCGAAAGGGCCTCATGTCGCTATGGTAAGGATTGTGCAACTTCACCATGGCGACATGGCCCCTTCCATCGATCTGAATTAATCTGAGGGCAAGAAAGATACACTGCTCCTCAGTGCATCGATCAATAGAAATTGGCCACGTACCAACTGTTTGTATTTCCTATGCTGACATCTGAGATTCGTCGAGCATGTGGCTGAAGGGCATTATGTTTCCATCATATTCTCTATGCAACTTCAGATTAGCGACATGACGCTGACCGTCGATCGTCTTGATCTGATAGTAGAGAAGTTAACCTTTTCTTGTACTGGCGGTGGTGAAGATCTAGTCCCATGCATTGGTTGTATCCTGACCTAGTATATGTGGCAGTTCCTCATTGGTCCAATGAAGCACAAACTTGGCAGGCCCAAGACTCGACCCCACGAAGTGGCCACGTGTCGACTAGGCACCATGTCGCTATGGGAAAATTGAGTTCAAATTCCCATAGCGCCATAGCACCAAATTGATGACATGTCTTCTCTCTTGCATGTGGCTCCCTCTGATTCGCCACTGTGGCACCGAGCTTCTGACTGTGCAGGTGAGGTATGAAATGGGCCCCAACCACTTGCCTGATGCTCTTCGTCGTTGATTTCTTCTGTTGCCGCGAACCTTGCCATCGACGCTGGGGCTCACCTTAGAATAATTTTCGATCGGGTGGGAACTATGTTGCTATCGAAAAACTCATGAGTTTTCTGATGGCAACATGGTTCCTTGTTGCCTTTTGAACTTTTTGGCCCATCATGAACTAACCGCCCACCGCCAGTCTTCCCGGTGACGTGACCTGCCTGCCGTTTGAACTTTCTGTCGGGTGCTATATCGCTATGAAAATTTCCTGGCCAACACATGATAGCGACATAGCACCCACGACCCCAAAAAACTTTTTCGACTAGCCAAAACACGCTGCCCACCGCTAGACCCACCAGATGCGTGTCATCCAAGCGCCATGTCGCGAATGTAAGTTTCGTGCAGCTTTCGATGGCAAGATAACACCATTCGTCGATCTTCCTCAGATTTGACGAAGGAGAACTTGCAGGCCATAGAACCATGTTATAAAGCTCGACATTAAAATAATATTAGTTCTGGGAACTAGCCGTTGGATGGGGAAACATTTGAAATTTGAATCTTTGGTGGGTGACAAAAGATAACATTTCTGGCGACTCACAGGGGGCACAAGCCTGTTATGTGCATGATGAGTGGCCTACAAAAAATCTATTGGGCTATAGGGTCAAAAAATGGGTCCGTGCATACCATGAAACCCTAACCCCTCAGTAAAAACATTTGAAACCCTAGCTCTACAACTACAACTGGAAACAAAAAAATAGAACTTCCTCTGCAACCTGAGACTGTCACAACTTTGAAAGCTGGCAACTCCAAATAAGAATCGTGTGCACATGCACTTATTGAAAATCAGGAAACAACAGAAAAGAACTAAACTAACTATGTATAGGAACTCAACAACTAATTTTCAAAAAGAAGCTTTAAGATAGATCCCATTGACTGGAATGGGAAAAATCTCTCCATTGGGTCTGCTCAACTGAAATGCATTAGCCTGCCTACAACTGGCAATCAGATAGGGGCCACTCCATAGTGGGTCAAACTTAGAATGTCTTCTTGGTTTTGCTCTGTCTGAATCCCACTTTAGAACTAAATCTCCCTCTCTGAAGGTTCTGACCCTAGCTCTCTTGTCAAAATTCCTCTTCATCTGCTATTGATGTATCTCTAGGGTTTACATGGCTTTGTTTCTCTTTACTTCTAGTTCAATTAGCTCTGCCATTCTTACTCACATGGCACTATCCTCCATCAATTCCAGCTGATGAGCCAACTCCAAGGATGGGAATTCCAATGAAATTGGGAGTCTGGCCTCTCTACCATATACCAGCACAAAAGGTGAATTCCCAATAGATCTCTTGGGTGTTATCCTATCAGCCCACAGAGCAGTTCTTAATTTCTTATGCCAGACCCTCTGATTGTCTTCTATTGTCCTCTTCATGATTTTGATCAGATTCTTGTTGGAAGATTCAACCAAACCATTACCCTGGGGATAGTAATTTGATGATGTGCTCAGGTAGATATTGTGATTCATTGCTTGTGCACAAATTTGGGTTCCAACAAAAGACTTAGCATTGACTGAGATAATAGTAGAAGGAGCACCAAATCTAGATACAATTCCATCAAGGAATTCAACAACTAATGGTTCTATGGCATCCTTCAAGGCAACTTCTTCTATCCATCTAGTGAAATAATTAGTAGCAGCCAAAATCCATTTATGACCTACACTAGATGGAGGATTAATGGGACCTATAAAATCCAACCCCCACTGAGTAAAGGGCTGATCCACCTAAATAGGATGAAGGGGGAGAGCTGCAAGCCTTTGTTTGCCTAAGAAGAAAGCACACTTCTCACATTTCATCACATATCCATAACAATCATGGAACAGAGATGGCCAATAATAACGAGCCCTCATGATATTCATGGTAGTTGTCCTTGTAGAGAAATGGCCACCATCAGGGCCATCATGAAGTTCTTTAATCATCCTTTCAGCCTGATCCTCTTCAATGCATCTCAATAGGATCCCATTAAAATCCCTCCTAAATAGGATACCATCAATTACAACATAGGGAATGGACTGTAGTCTATCTTGTCTCCTTTTGGTTCTTTCCAATCCCTGAGGGTATCCATCCCCTGATAAGAAGCTCTTCATATCATTTATCCAGCTCTTTGGACCATTAAGATTTCCTTCCTCATTCTGTTCTGTTATTACCATAGCAGCCTCTTCATCTGAATCCTGGTCTAATAGCATTTCTTTGCACAATCCTCTTCCCCTTACCAGGTTGGTAATCTGAATATCAACATCATATTGCATTACCCTAGTGATCCAACTAGCTCTCTTTTCACTGATATCCTTGCTTAACAGGAAGTCTTTTACACTGGCATGGGGAACCAACAAATGGATCCTATTGTGGGATAAGAGGTGCTTGAATTTCTTCAAGGCTTTGATGACTGCAAGGGCCTGCTTCTAAACAAGGCTATACTTATCTTCATATTCCTTGAGCCCTTCACTAAAGAAAGCTATGGGCTGCTCCTCATCGTTGTCATTTGTTTGAGTCAAGATAGCAGAGATACTTGACTCACCACCTCAAGTGTAGAGGATAAAATCTTTCTCAAAATTTGGGTTCACAAGAGTAGGGGTTGAGGCTATGGCTGTCTTTATCTCTTCAAAACTCTCCGTCCCCTCCTTGGTCCATGAGAAGACCATATCTCTCTTAAGCATAGCTATAAGAGGTTTCACCATGGTAGCAAGATTAGGAATAACCTTCTTAAAAAATTTATCCTACCAAGGAAACTTTGCAGCCCCTTCTTGTGTTTAGGAAGAGGAAGGGCAAGTATTGCCTTTGTTCTTTCTGGATCAATGGTTAGCCCATCCTCAGATACAATGTGTCCCAATAATTTTCCTTGGCTTGTAGCAAAGACACACTTGGCTGGGTTAAGGGAAACCCCAAACTCTCTACATCTCAGAAATAATTGCCTTAGATGATTAAAATGATCTTCCACATTTTTTGAATATATAGTTATATCATCAAGGTATACTAAGACAAACTTGTCAATTAATTTTTTGAAGGCCATCTCCATTGCCTTCTAAAATGTGGCAGCTGCATTTTTTAGTCCAAATGGCATCTTGCAATAAGCATAGGTGCCCTATTTAGTAGTGAATGTTGTCTTATATCTATCAGATCCTTTAACCAACACTTGATTATAACTAGAGAATCCATCAAGAAAAGAGAACATCCTTGACCCACTAACCTTGGACAGGATTTTCTCCATGGAAGGCAGAGGATGGTGATTGTTAAGGGAAGCCTGATTAAGATCCCTAAAGTCCACACACAGTCTGATTTCTCCATTCTTCTTCCTTACAGGGACAAGGTTAGCTACCCATGATGAGTGCTTGATAGGAAATATTATATTGGCCTCTATCAACTTGGATAGTTCTTTTCTCATTAGGGGCTCAATCTTAGGATTCACCGGTCTCTATTTTTGCCTTACTGGTTTGGCCCTATCAATTAAATCTATGGTATGCTGAAAAAAACTAGGGTCAAACCCTTTTAAGTCATCATATGTCCAAGAAAATACATCATTAAATTCTTGACATAATTGAATGAAGTTTTCTTGCTCAGTTTTAGAACATACCTTCCCCATATTCAGAGATTTTCCATCAGTAATTGTAACTAGGGCATAATCATCCTTTTCTGTAGCTAGATTCATCCCTTTGTCTCTTGTTTGATCATAAGGATTAAAAACACTCTCCAAGGTAATGAGACCCTTGGGAAACTTGTTAGAACTAAGATGGATGATCTGATCACCATACTGATCTTGCAGTCTTGATTGGTTTTTATCTAAGAATTCTGCCTCATTCTGCAAGAAACTCACAATTTGCTCATTAGAATCAAACACCTGCCAATGAGTGTTGTTGTCAGGGATGGCAGGGCTCACTACCATCCTTATTTGTTGCTTCTTTTCCTCCTCAAGATTCTCTGGTACATCATAAGCTACACCCACTGCTACAAGTCTATCAGCATGTCTATTTTCTTTCCTAGGAATGCTCTGAATATTAAATGCATTGAAGCCCTCAAGCAAATCCCAGACTCTGTGTTTGTAAGACTTGAGCAGGCCATTTTTGGTGATATTATGGTTTCTCACTTGGTTAACTACCAACTCACTATCTCCATATACTCTCAAGGCTTGAATTCCTCTCTTTTGGGCAAGTAAGAGACCTTGAATCAAAGATTCATACTTGGCCACATTATTGGTGCAACTGAATTGGAGCCTAAAGTAGAAGTAGTATCTTATTTGTGTAGGAGAGACCAATATAACATCGGCCCCTGATCCATTTCTAGTCCTTGAGCCATCAAAGTACATACTCCATATTCCATTTATATCATCATTAGTCCCAACAAGATTAGGAACTTGGGCATCTTTCTCGATTATGCAATATGTACTAAGGCCTATCTCAAGAGTCTCTGACATAGGCTCAAACTGATATGTACTTGCCCACTCATCTAAGAAGAAATCTGAAACCTCTGCTATGGAAGTGACAGGCTCATTTACTATGTCATTTTCATCCATCTGTAGAATAGGGCAATTCATGCTGATGGAATTTGGGTTGTAAGATTCAGTGTGATGAAGGGCTTGAGGTTCTGCTCTAATTGAGGCATTGGCTCCATATTTGGTCTTAAATGACATATATGACCAATCAACAGATATGAATCCACCAATTTGAGCAGTGAAGTCTCTTGAAAGACAGATAGCAAAATAGGGCTTGACTTTAGCAACAAATATGTCTTGAATCATAGTGCAACCAGGGCATGCATGTAGGGCCATCTCCACATTCCTAAGGATACCTAAAGTTTTGATAGTACTACCATCTAATTGTAACACATCCCTAACAATGGGCTCATATTTCATTCCTAAAGCATCAGCAACACACCTAGGCATTACTGAGCTACTAGCCCCTGAATCTATCATGCAATTGTGAACTAATTTGCCTCCTATAATTAGAGAAACATAGAATGGAGGAGGTCTAACCTTTTTATTTGTCTCCACATCTCTTGCTGGTTGTACTAGACTTGTGGCACTCTCCATGGTAGATGGCTGATCCTTGGGTTCAATCTTCTCTAATTCTTGTTGCAACATCTTCTTTTGCATTGGTATAGTAGCAACAACATCCCACATAGAAATATTCACATTGGTCTTCTTCATTTGCTCTACCACACTGAAAGGTGTATTAGGAACTTTGGTAGAAAGTTTGGAAGCTATATTTATAAGAGGTTGAGGTGGAGCAACATAAGGAGCACTTGCATCTTTATTTCTTGGATCTTGCTTTTGCTGCTGTGAAGTACTTGTCTGCTCATTTGCTGCTCATATATGAGGTGTAGCACTTAAAGTTGAGGCCTGCTTAGGAGAAGGAAGGGCAACATGTTCCATAGCTCTCTTCTTGCTTCTTGTGTTATGAGCAACGAAATCCTGGTTTACATTACAATGATCCCCAACCTGATGATTCATGAAAGAGAAATCATCATGTCCTTGAATATATGAGGCCTCCTTGGGATGATCCTCCTTGTATGATTGCTTTGTTGCAGGTTCTTAGGCAGTTAGGGCCAAATAAGATTCTGCCTTCTGGCGCATGCAATAGGCATAAGAATAGTTGTAGGAAGGACAGAAATCTTGATCTTGGGCCAAGTTATTTTGAGGAACTATAGCTCTATTCTGATTTGAGCTTGAAGCAGAAGCATGACTATTTTGCCTACCCTGATCAAAAGAGCTATTCCACAGATTAGGAGGCCTACCACCACTTGGAGCTTGACATTGCAATTGGGGAGGCTTGCCACTTTGAGCTTGCTACCTTTCTAAGGCCACCACCTTGTTACTCATTTTTTGTATCATAGAAAAACTATCTTCTAATCTCTTCTCTTGGTCCTTCAACTCCCTCCCCTGCTCTTGCAATTTTTTATCCAGGGTCTTCTCTCTCTTATCTGTATTCAGCACTAGACCTTGGAGCATTTCTTTGAGTTCATCTATCCCATTTGAGGATGTGGAAGCTTGAGGGATTGGAGTGAGGGCTTGTGATGTATAAGTTGTAGGAAGAGAGGCTATTGCTGGTTGGTGGTTGGGAACATCAGGAAAGAAAGGCATAGGGGGCCTTGGAGCCAATTTTCCTCCTTGTATTAGGATGTTCTCAGCTTTTATGGCTATCTCATAAGCATTAGGAAAGGTATCTCCTCCCATAGTTTGGATTGTAGTGGCAATATCATTGTTAAAATCTCTAAGGTAATGCAAGAAGGCATTACCAGGGGTAGGTTTCACTATAGTAGGTATTCTATCCCATGTCTTTTGGAACCGATAATTAAAATCAGTCATACACTCATGGGGGGCTCTTTTTACTGTAGTCAACTGCTCTAAAAGTGACAGATGGTCACTTCTATCTTCAAAATGTTTGCATAATCTTGCTCCTAGTTCATCCCAATTAGTTATAGAACCTTGAGCTAAGCCCCTATACCAATGTAATGCTTTTCCTTTTAAAGATGAGGCTAGAAGTTTGACAACAACATCATCCTCTGTAACACCATGAATGTTACAAACATTTGCTACTTCTTGAATATGTGCTAAAGGGGAGATGGAAGTTTCACTAGTAAAATCAGGTATACTTTTTAGTGCAGATACTGGTATATCATGCCTTTGGGCTAACAATAGAGGACTCCCACCATTAAAGGTGGCAAAAGCATGAACTCTTGGTTGTGCCATTTAGACAAGTGTTCTATTGATGAGTGTTGATGGCAATCTAGGCTGAGTTCGAGAAGTAGGAGGAGTAGAGACAAACCTTACAGGTATATTAACTGTTATTACACCCCTAACTGGTGACAATGAAGTTCTAGTCCTCCTTCCTCTGGGATTTGAAAGAGAAAGCTCTTGATATTGAAATTTACCTCTAGAAGATGCCCTTGTTTCAACTCTGGGCATGAATCACTACAGCTTTGGCCTGGAACCAGATTTGTTGATGTTTAGAGTCACCAAGTACGTTGAAGAATTAGCCTCTTGAAGGCTTGAATACTGAAGCCAGCACTACCTCTTCAGTATTAATCTCTGAAACTCTTTCTTCTTTGACACCGATAGACTTTAAATCTTATTTGAAAAGTGTCTCACCGGGCGTGCCAAAAATTATTGTCACTTAGGTTTGCACCCTTGTCTAAGGCCTATGCACGAGGACAACGTAGTGAAACATGGAAACAACCTCCAAGCTGTGGGACTTGAGCTGTGAGGTTGAGTCTTCGGAGAAGGCTGGCTTCCTCTTACTATCAGGGTGCACCTAACTACTCTTGGAAAGAAAAGGGGAAGAAGGAGATGCAGAAAACAACTCTACCCTACCTAAACTACGGAGATGATACACCAAAATAGAGTGTTCAAACCCATTTCTGCCCATATATGCACTACTGAACCAGAATGAAACTAAGGATATACACATACAGACTTGTTTTGATCTAATAACCACATGCAGATCAGGAAACCAAACTGAATAACACAAGGAAGGAGGAATCTCACTTATATATTATCCAATAGGCAAAAATAGAGACAGTATGTAGGCTACAGATCTCACAATACACCAATGAGAGGCAAAAGGGATGCACATACACATTAATGGCTGAAGGGGATAAAGCAAGAAGTCATATAGTTCAGAGGCACAGGGAATTTTATACTGAGAATTGCAGAAAAATTGTAGAGAAATAAAAAAGAGTCCACCATAAGAAAAAATCACAAAATTGCCTTTATAGTTCAGGCATAACTGAGGAAACTGGCTCTACATTAACTTCTCAACCACTGCCATAAAGCTCCCAAAAATATCTGATCAAAGATCACACTTGAGCATGGTTCTGAAGTACAAAATCAGATATTCGACTGAAGGAATGCCTCGAGTAGACAGAAGCGGCGCCAATAAATGATCGTGACATAGTAGATAGATCGACTGGATGGATGGAGTGTCTTTCTACATCTAGTATTCATTCTGAGTTGGTGGCAATTAATCACATGATCAGATCGCAAGATAAAATCGATCACCTTCGCCCCTTAGGTTCATGAATCAGCGGGGGTCAAAAAGTCAACTCAACTCTATACTCCAGCTGGGACGCAGGCCAATCATCTCTCTTTATTCTACCACCTGGGGTGTCCTTTTGCGGTTGACCACCTTTATTTAACTAACCGCACCACCCTCAAACTGTTATTACTAATTATGATCGTCAACTGCTAACTGTCAATAGCCAACCCTGGTCTGCCAGTGAGATACGTGTCGACAAGATAATTCTCATGTAGCTCTTCTATAGCGCAATGGTGCCTACCGTCGATCTAACTTAATTTGATGATCATGAAGACTCATCATACTCTGCGCTGTCCTTACCTCGGGCCCATCATATCTGGTACCACCTCAATAGAACGTACTATGCCCAAACGACACCTTGAAATACCTGCTTGACGTACCCTAGTGAGACCTGGCCCCGCTGACACGTGGCGAAAGGGCATTATGTTGCTATGGTAAGGATAGTGCAACTTCACCATGGTGACATGGCACCTTCCGTCGATCTGAATTAATCTGACGGCAAGCAAGATACACTACTCCTTAGTGCATCGATCAATAGAAATTGGTCACGTACTAACTGTCTATATTTCCTTCACTGACATTTGAGATTCATCGGGCACATGGCCGAAGGGTGTTATGTCGCCATCATATTCTCTGTGCAACTTCAGATAAGCGACATGATGCTGACCATCAATCATCTTGATCTGATGGTAGAGAAGTTAACCTTTTTTTGTACTGGCGGTGGTGAAGATCTAGTCTCATGCACTGGCTGTATCCTGACTTGGCATATGTGGCAGTTCCTCATTGGTCCAACGAAGCACAAACTTGGCAAGACCAAGACTCGACCCCATAGAGTGGCCACATGTCGACTAGGTGCCATGTCGCTATGGGAAAATCGAGGTCAAATTTCCATAGCGCCATAGCACCCAATTGATGACATGTCTTCTCTCTTGCACATGGCTCCCTCTAATTTGCCACCGTGGCATCGGGCTTCTAACTGTGCAGGTGAGGTATGAAATGGGCCCCAACCACTTGCCTGATGCTCTTCGTCGTTGATTTCTTCTGTTGCTGCGAACCTTGCCATCGACGCTGGGGCTCACTATAGAATAACTTCCGACTGGTCGGGCGCTATGTCGCTTTCAATGGCGACATGGCACCTTACCGCCTTTTGAACTTTCTGGCCTGTCATGAACCAACCGCCCACTGCCAGTCTTCCCGGTGACGTGACCTGCCCGCCATTTGAACTTTTCGTCGGGTGCTATGTTGCTATGAAAATTTCCCGGCCAACACGTGATAGCGACATAGCACCCACGGCGCTAGAAAACTTTTTCGACTAGCCAAAACATGCTGCCCGCCGCTGGACCCAACGAAAATGCGTCATCCAAGCGCCATGTCGCAAACGTAAGTTTCGTGTAGCTTCTGATGGTGAGATAGCGCCATCCGTCGATCTTCCTTAGATCTGATGAAGGAGAACCTGCAGGCCGTAGAACCATGTTATAAAGCTCGACATTAAAATAATATTAGTTCTGGGAACTAGCCGTTGGACGGGGAAACATTTGAAATTTGAATCTTTGGCAGGTGACAAAAGATAACATTTACCCTTCCGAATTTGTCAAGTGACCTAAATTCAAGATTTTTACCCTTGTGTTTGATTTGGTACTCTGTGTTTATAATGGGTTTTTTTATTTAGATTTGTGGGTTTATTGTGATTTTAGTTATAATTAAATCAAATTAAGAGAGTATTAAATAAATAAATTTAACAAAGCATTTATAAAGAAAAATCAATATTTAATTATATTTAATTAATTGAGAAATTAATTAAAAATAGAAGAATTAAAATTTAAAAGATTTAATTAAAGTTCCATTTTGGCGTAATTATATTCATTTAATTTAATAATAATTAATTTAGGACTATCAGTTAATAATGAGCTATAAATATTATTATTAGTTTTATTAATAAATATGCTATTAAATACGTCTTGTGATTTAATAAAATAGAGACAAAATAAATTTAATAAAGTTTATTTTAATTAAAATGCAAAAATTTTGCACATGAAATCAAAATAAATCAAAATAATAAAGAAAAGAGTTTATGTGATTGTAAAACTGAAAACATAAAGGGAGAAAGCTCTTTATTAAGAAATTAGAGCTCATTTCTCCACACAGAGGTATGGAGGAGCAAATTTTGAGAAATAAGGTTTTCGAGAAGATGGAATTCTTGCAAGTTTTGAGCATTCATCTGGTTAGCATCAGATTGAGCTAGGATCTTGTTGAGATTTTTGACAATAGTTCTGTTCGAGTTTCCTCTATATTCTATGTGTTTGTTATGGATTTGTTTTCAACAATAATTCTAGTTGAAACCCTTGTTAAAAATTTTGTTCTTTGTTATTGAAAACATCTGTGAATGAAATCAATTTGAAACCTTGTCTAAGAAACTCTTATG
Source organism: Cupressus sempervirens (assembly GCA_028749045.1). Taxonomy (NCBI): domain Eukaryota; kingdom Viridiplantae; phylum Streptophyta; class Pinopsida; order Cupressales; family Cupressaceae; genus Cupressus; species Cupressus sempervirens. The sequence continues at coordinate 411,237,255 of CM053785.1, forward strand.
AAAAATTGGATTATTTTAGAGAATTATGAATTGGAAAAGGGTTTGGAAAAGAAAACCAAAATTTAATAATTAAAAAAATTAATAAAATAAAATAAATGAATTTTTAAAAATAGTTTAAATTAATATTTTTAATTAAATTAAATTATATTTAATTTTGATTATTATTTAAAATCTAATTAGAATTAGTAAATAAATGTGATCAATTTTTAATATAATTAATTATAATATTTCTTGGATGATGACTTTTTTTAAGAAAGAGGCGTTCTTCTAAGAAGCATTTGATTACTTTACTAAGAGGTTAATATATGATTTCTAGAAAATTATTGTTTTAAATTTGAAAATGGAACTTTCAATTTGATCAAATTAAAATGGGAAAATTTATCAATTGAGAATTTTAGTAAACAATAGACTCTAGTGTTATTCCAAATTGAAACTTAGAGGATTCATGATAGAAATTGGAATGATTAATTGCACTGGTTTTTAATTACTTGATTAGATGTATGTTGTATTTCATATTGGGGTTTGGGTAAAACCTACTTTTGACCAATTAAGTGTGTCTACTAGTAGAGGTCTGGTAGATTACTATTTTATGATGTTGTATGAGATGTCATGGTTTTATGTTTTGATCTTTGAGTTATGGATCAATGGTTATCTTGTGCTTTCCAGCTGCTTGTATAGAACTAAGGTGAATATTATGATTTTCTTGCTGTAACCTTTGAGTTTTTGATCAGTTATCTTTTGGTGCTTTCCAGTTGCTTGTATAGGATTGAGGTGAATATTGTGATTTTCTTGTTGTAACCTTTGAGTTTTCGATCAGTTATCTCTTGGTGCTTTCTAGTTGCTTGTATAGGATTGAAGTGAATATTGTGATTTTATGAGCTGTAATTTTTATGAGCTTAGGGTAGGTTATCTATGTGTATGTTGGGAAGTGGCTTGCAATGGATGCCAAAGCCCTAAAGAGGCTACCTAGGTAACTCATTACAAGTAGTATTAATAAGTGATAAAATTTCATCAAAATGGGTTCGAAATAAATTAATAAGAGTTTGTGTTTTTCCTTGACCATGCCTCAAGTGCTAGTATAGGCTAGGATGGGAGTAGAGAAGATCTTGGTTGACCTTGTTTCATTGGTATGCCTTGTGTGTACAAAAGCATATTGATGCTGCATAGAGTCACTAGGGGGTTGCAGTCCAGAGAGGCTACCAAGGTAACCTTAGAGTTGACTTATGCAATGACACTTGCTCACTTACATAGTAGATTTCCTATGTGTCTTTCTTGCCTCTAGGTTTAGATGTTATTTGTGTCTTGGTACCTTTGAGATAGATTCCTATGAGGTTTTCCTTGACCTAGATGTTGGTTATGACTTTTGGGATTGATATTTGTATTGGACTTGAGATTATCTCCTCAACATGGTGGGAGTGGGCCATTTAGGTTACACAATATCTAGTGGTAGTGTTTTTTATACCATTGAGATCTGACACCTAGATGTCATTGCTAGATGTACTTGTGCAGTTGTTCTTGTCATTCTGGTTTTGCATTTTTGTTGGATGGTTATATTATGTCATATTGTACTTGATTTGTCTTGAGATCTTATGAGATGATGTATCTAGTCATGATGTGTATTCTTTGAGCTTTTCATATCTTGTGACTTGTACAACGGATACTTATGCATTCTGGTTATGCCATGAGGCATGCTATGTAATTGTATAGTATTTAATTGGATTTGTACTTATGGTTATTCTATGACATGGATTTGTTATGTATTAGATTTAGTGCTAATAAAACTTATGTATGTACTTAAACACCATGGAACCCTTAAGAGATGTCATTTGGTTATGGATTAGTTTGTATGCATGTGTGTTATTGCTTATGCTATATTACCTCTTGTTGTTTTAATCTTTCAAAATAAAAGTTTGGCAAACTTAGTGAAACTTTAGGTTGATTACTTTTGGGTTCCCTAGTGGGGCATTACACTATGTAATGTGAACTTTGATAATTTGGTAAGCATTAGTAAGATGAAGAAAGTAAGAAGATTACCAAGATTGAAGAAACCTAATAATGTGGCATGTAAACAATGTCAATTGGGAAAAATGACAAAATTTAGTTTCAAGAGAAAGATCTATACTTATGATGTTATTTTAGAGGTGGTTCATACTCACCTTTATGGACCTATTGGAGTGCAAAGCTACTGTGGTGACAAATAACATATTCTATTTATTGATGACTACTCTAGAATGATGAATGTTATGTTTTCTTAAAGAAAATTTTGATGTATTTCAAATGTTTAAGTGGTATTTGGATAGAGTTGAAAAAGAAATAGGTAAAATTTTGAAGTGTTTGAGATCTTATAGAGGAGGTGAATTTATATATGAGGAATTCAACACATTCTGCAATGATAGAGGAATCAAGATATAGATGTTTTCACTGAGTACCCCTCCACAAAATGGTATAGCTTAATGGAGGAAAATATCAATCATGGATTGTGCTACGACATTGATGATGGAGAAGAATGTTGCACCTAAGTATTGGAGAGAAGTTATAAGTATAATTATTTATACCTTGAACATAGTACAAGTCAAGAAATGTACAAATATTACACATTTTGAGTTATGGTATGGTTATGCACCTAATGTGAAAGATAATAGAAATGAAAAAATTGATGCAAAAAGTGATGAAGACATATTCTTATGTTATTCAACTAAGAGAAAAACATAGAAGTTTTTGAATTCTAACACTAACAAAGTTGTGCAGAGAGAAAATGTGAAAGTTGATGAATAAGTAGAAAATAATGAAGTTGAATGTAAGATGCAACCTAAAGATTACATAAGTTTCATATACATTGATGAAGGTGATCCCAACACATTACCTAAACATGTCAACAAAGTTGCCAAGTAGAAACAATTAGTGCATGTTGAGTTACAAAAAAAAAGTGTCGAGCATCAGGTAGTTGGTGCCGAGCATTAGGAAGAGATTTCACAACATCAACAAGTGTTTGTCAAATGACTAAAAGAAATAGCTAAAATACATGAAGTGCTACCTAAAGAAAATCTTAAACATTAACCCAAAGAAGAAGTAAGAAGAGAAGAGCCTAAACTAGATAAATATGTAAGATTACATCATGCACATGATCAAATTATTAAAGAAAAAAATTATAGAGCTATGACAAAGAAGATATTAAGGATTGATACATGCTTACTATGTGAACTTGAACCTAAATCAGTAAAGGATGTTTTGGATAATGAACATTGGATTCATGAAATGAATGGAGAGATTAAAAATATAGAGAAGAAAAAAACCTAGTCACTGGTACCTCGACCAAATGACAAGAATGTTATTGGAATAAAATGGGTATTCAGAAACAAGTTGAATGAGAAAGGTGAAGTTACAAGAAACAAAAAAAGTCTAGTTTGTAAGGGATATGCACAAGAAGAAGGAATTGAC